>CM069131.1:188089915-188677243 GCA_035221665.1 Okamejei kenojei
GAAATTTGGGCCGCTGTCACCTCTCAACCAAAATCCTTTTGAGAACACAAACTCTTCAAAAAGGCGAGGAAAACAATTGGGTCGCAGCCACCTGATAACTAAAAATCATTTTGTGAATACAAACTTTTTTTTTAAAAAGGCGAGGCAAGCAATTGGGCGCCAAGCAGCCACCTGACACTAAAATACATTTTGTGACACTAAATCTTTTTTAAAAAGGTGGAAGGGCACACAATTGGGCAGCAAGCAGCCACCTGACAACCAAAATTCATTTTGTGAACACAAACTTTTTGAAAAAAAGGCGAGGCAAACAATTAGGCAGCAAGCAGCCACCTGTGATCCAAGATTAATTTTTTGAACAAAAACCTTTTGAAAAAAAGCCAGGCAAACAATTGGGCTGCTAGCAGCCACCTAACAACCCAAATCCATTTTGTGAACACAAACTTCTTTTAAAAAGGCGAGGCAAACAATTGGGCAGCAAGCAGCCACCTGACAACTAAAATATATTTTGTGAACACAAACTTTTTTAATGGGTGAGGCCAAACATCTGGACAGCAAGCAGACAGCCTTGCAACCCAATCCATTTTGGAACACAAAACTCTTGAAAAAGGCGTGGCAAACAATTGAGGCCGCAGCCACCTGACATAACCATAATCCATTTTTGTGAACACAGAATCCTTAAACAGGCGAGGAAAAACAACTGGGCCGCAACCACCTGTAACCAAATTGTTTTGTGAACTCAAACTTTTTTTTTAACGTTCCAATGCAAACAATTGGGCAGCGCAAAACAGCCAAATGACAACCAAAAATCCATATTTGAGAAACACAAATATTTTTTTTAAAAGGCGAGACAACCAATTGGGCTGCTAGCCCAGGCCTCTGACACCAAATTCAATTTTGTGAACACATAACTATTTTTAAAAAGGCGAGGCCAAAACAATTAGGCTGTTAAGCCACCTGACAAAAACAAAGTTCATTTTGTGTACACATATTCTTTAAAAAGGGGAGGCAAATAATTGTTGCGCAGCCACCTGACAGCCAAAACCATTTTTTGTGACACAAACTCTTTAAAAAGGCGAGGGTAAACAATTGGGCCGGTTGACGCTGGCAACCAAATCCATTTTGTGAACACAAACTTTTTTTTAAAAGGCGAGGCAACAATTGCGCAGGCAAGCAAACAGTTGACACCAAAATTCATTTTGTGAACACCAAACTCTGTATAAAGGTGAGGCCCCAAAACAATTGGGCTGCAAGCATCCACCGTCAACCCAAAAATCATTTTGTGAAAAAATAAACTTTAAAAAAGGCAAAGAAAACAATTGGAAAGCAAGCAGGCACTGCAACCAAAAATCCTTTTGTGAAAACAAACTCTTCAAAAAAGGCAATGCAATACAATTGGGCACCAGCCACCTGACACCAAATCCATTTTGTGAACACAATTTTGTTTTATAAATAGGCGCTGGCAAACCACCAATTGGGCAGCAAGCAACAAAATTACAACCCAAAATTCATTTTGTGACACAACCTTTAAAATAAGAAAGGCAAGCAAACAATTGGACAGCAAGCAGGCGCCTGACAACCAAAATCCATTTTGTGAACACAAACACTTCAAAAACGCGAGGCAAACAATTGGGCAGCAAGCAACCACCTGACAACCAAAATTCATTTTGTGAACACAAGCTTTTTTTAAAAAAAGGTTGAGGCAAACAATTGGGCAGCAGGCAGCCACCTGACAACCAAAATTCATTTTGTGAGCACAAACTCCTTTTTAAAAAGGGAAGGCAAACAATTGGGCAGCAAGCAGCCACCTGGCAACCAAAATTCATTTTGTGAACACAAACCTTTTTTTTAAAAAGGCGAGGCAAACAAGATGGGAAGGGAATGGAGGGGTATGGTCTGAGTGCAGGTAGATGGGACTAGGGGAAAACAAATGGTCGGCACGGACTGGAAGGGCCGAGAGGGCCTGTTTCCGTGCTGTAATTGTTATATGTTATATGGTTATATGGTTAATTGGGCAGCAAGCAGCCACCTGACAACCAAAATCAATTTTGTGAACACAAACTTTTTTTAAAAAGGCGAGGCAAACAATTGGGCAGCAAGCAACGAAATGACAACCAAAATTCATTTTGTGAACACAAACTCTTTAAAGATGCAAGGCAAACAATTGGGTCGCAGCCACCTTACATCCAAAATCCATTTTGTGAACACAAACTCTTTAAAAAGGCGAGGCAAACAATTGGGCCGCAGTCACCTCACAACCAAAATCCATTTTGAGAACACAAACTCTTCAAAAAGGCGAGGAAAACAATTGGGCCGCAGCCACCTGATAACTAAAATCCATTTTGTGAATACAAACTTTTTTTTAAAAAAAGGCGAGGCAAGCAATTGGGCAGCAAGCAGCCACCTGACAACTAAAATACATTTTGTGAACACAAATCTTTTTTAAAAAGGTGAGGCAAACAATTGGGCAGCAAGCAGCCACCTGACAACCAAAATTCATTTTGTGAACACAAACTTTTTGAAAAAAAGGCAAGGCAAACAATTAGGCAGCAAGCAGCCACCTGTGATCCAAGATTAATTTTTTGAACAAAAACCTTTTGAAAAAAAGCCAAGGCAAACAATTGGGCTGCTAGCAGCCACCTAACAACCCAAATCCATTTTGTGAACACAAACTTCTTTTAAAAAGGCGAGGCAAACAATTGGGCAGCAAGCAGCCACCTGACAACTAAAATACATTTTGTGAACACAAACTTTTTTTAAAGGTGAGGCAAACAATTGGACAGCAAGCAGCAGCCTTGCAACCCAAATCCATTTTGTGAACACAAACTCTTGAAAAAGGCGAGGCAAACAATTGGGCCGCTATCAGCCTCCTGACAACCAAAATTCATTTTGTGAACACAAACTATTTTTAAAAAGGCGAGGCAAACAATTAAGCTGTTAGCAGCCACCTGACAAACAAAGTTCATTTTGTGAACACAAACTTTTTTTTTTTTAAAGGCAAGGCAAACATTTGGACAGCAAGCAGCAACCTAACAACCAAAATTCATTTTGTGAACACAAACTCTTTAAAAAGGGGAGGCAAATAATTGGGCCGCAGCCATCTGACAACCAAACTCCATTTTGTGAACACATGCTCTTGACTAACCAAATCAATTTGTGAACACATAAAATGGCAAGGCAAACAATTGGGCCGCGGCGGCCTGTCAACCAAAATCCATTTTGTGAAAACAAACTCATTAAAAAGGTGAGGCAAACAATTGGGCCGCAGCAACCTACCAACCAAAATCCTTTTTGTGAACACAAACTCTTTAGAAAGGCGAGGCAAACAATTGGGCCGCAGCCACTTGACAACCAAAAATAATTTTGTGAACACAAACTTTTGGAAAAAATGGTGAGGCAAACAATTCGGCAGCAAGCAGCCACCTGACAACCAAAAATAATTTTCTGAGCACAAACCTTTTGAAAAAAAGTTGAGGTAAACAATTGGACAGCAAGTATCCACCTGACAACCAAATATAATTTTGTGAACACAAACCTTAAAAAAAAAAGGCGAAGCAAACAATTGGACAGCAAGCTGGCACCTGACAACCAAAATCCATTTTGTGAAAACAAACTCTTCAAAAAGGCGAGGCAAACAATTGGGCCGCAGCCACCTGACAACCTAAATCCATTTTGTGAACACAACCTTTAAAAAAAGAAAGACAAGCAAACAATTGGGCAGCAAGCAGGCACCTGACAACCAAAATTCATTTTGTGAACGCAAACTCCTTTTTAAAAAGGCAAGGCAAACAATTGGGCAGCAGGCAGCCACCTGACAACCAAAATTCATTTTGTGAACACAACTTTTTTTTAAAAAAAGGCGAGGCAAACAATTGGGCAGGAAGTAGCCACCTGCCAACCCAAATCCATTTTGTGAACACAAACGCTTTAAAAAGGCGAGGCAAACAATCGGGCCGCAGCCACCTGACAACCAAAATTAATTTTGTGAACACAAACTTTTTTTTAAATAGGCGAGGCAAACAATTGGGCAACAAGCAGCCACCTGACAACCAAAATTCATTTTGTAAACATAAACTTTTTTAAAAGGCGAGGCAAACAATTGGACAGCAAGCAGCAACCTGCCAACCCAAACCCATTTTGCGAACACAAACTTTTTTTTTAAAAGGCGAGGAAAACAATTGGGCAGTAAGCAGCCTCCTGACAACCAAAATTCATTTTGGGAACACAAACTTTAAAAAAAAAGGCGAGGCAAACAAATGGGTAGCAGCCACATCAAGGGGACTCACTGTGGAGTAGGCATCCGTTCAGTGTTATTCACAGCTCAGAGAGCCGTAACCCTCTCACTTTCCGGGTCTGGCAGAGACTGAGTGAGGCACGACACTTCCGGGTTTTATAGTCCCTCTCCCCTTCCCCCTGCCGCCAGCGGGTGCAGCAGAGAGAACAGAGAGAATGGGGAATTTTTAAAAAACATTAATATATCTCTCATTTTGAATCGATGGGAAAAATCCTCTGGGCCAGGAAGGCGGAGGGGGTCTCTGAGCGAGGTGGCCAAAAATGATGGCCGTAGGTACCGGCGTTCTCTCGGAAATCACAGCACAGTGGGCCAAAAGCGGTCAAGATCAGTCTTTTAGTAATATAGATTTATATATAATATATATATATATATATATATATATATATTTCTTATCTTATAACTATTAAAACTCTCGATGTTGGTGTCATGTTCTATTTCGCGAATATTCGTTTTAGTTGTAAGTAAATCTCCTCCTCCAAAATTTGCATAAAGTAAACAATTTTTACATATCCCGGTAGAGTTTTTCATCCTCCAATCAGTGTTTGTAAAATGAAAACATTCGGTTCAACCTTTCCATGCTTTTTCGGTAAAATACAAAAATAATTTCAAAATGTCAAAAACCCAAACTGCTTCTCGCCCATAGAATGTTGGTGAACGTTCCATCGTGTGATGCCACAATGCCCAATGCTCACAGACGTCCAATCGCAATGGACTCATTTACATCTGCCTTTGCCCCAACCCCAGCCCCCCCTCCCCACCTGATGTCACAGCACCTTCCATTCTGTGATGTCACAATGCCATCCCTCACAGATGGCCAATCGCAATGGAAGCCATTTACATATGCCTTTGCCCCAGCCCCAGCCTCCCCTCCCCCCGCAGCCTGTGTCCAAGTGCGTGATCACCCTTCTCTCCTCACTCCTCTCTCCTCTCTCCTCTCTCCTCTCTCCTCCCCCTCTCCTCCTCTCTCCCCCATTCCCTATTCCCCTCACCCCTCTCCCCTCCCCTCACCCGTCACCCTCTTCACCCTCCACACTCTCCTCCCCATCCTCATCCTCCTCTCTCTCCCTTCCCCCCTCCCCACTCTCTCCCCATCTTACCCCTCTCCCCCCTCTCTCCCCTATCCCCTCCTGCTCCCTCCCTCTCCCCATCCCATCTCTCCTCGCCCCTCTACTCCCCCTCACTCCCCCTCTCTCCGCACCCCACTCCTTACTCCACCTCTCTCCTCTTCCTCTCCATCTCCCACTCTCCTCACCCCTCTCCCCATCTACCCGTCCCTCTTCACCCTCCCCGCTCTGCTCCCCTCCCCATCCCCATCCGCCTCTCTCCCCTTCCCCCCTCTCTCTTCCCCCTCCCCTCACCCCTCTCCTCACTCCTCCTCTCTCCTCACTCCCCCTCTCTCCTCACTCCCCCTCTCTCCTCACTCCCCCTCTCTCCACACCCCTCTCTCTCCCCACCGCTCTCTCCACACCCCTCTCTCATCACTCCTGTCTCCCCACCCCTCTCTCCTTCTCTCCATCTCCCCCTCTCCTCACCTCTCTCCCCATCTACCGTCTCCTCCACAATCTCCTCCCCTACCCATCCTCATCCTCCTCTCTCGCTCTTCCCCCTCCCCATTCTCTCCCCATCTTACCCCTCCCCCCCTCTCCCTCTCCCCTCCTGCTCCCTCCCTCCCCCCCCATCCCCTCTCTCCTCGCCCCTCTTCTCCCCCTCTCTCCTCACCCCTCTCCCCTCTCCTCACCCCTCTTCTCTCCCTCTCTCGCCCCTCTCTCCTCCCCCCTCTCTCCTCCATTCCCTATTCCCCTCACCCCTCTCTCCTCACCACACTCTCCTCACCCCTCTCTCCTCACCCTTCTCTCCCCATCCCTCTCCCCATCTCTCTCTCATCACCCCTCTCCTTCTCTCCATCTCCCCATCTTTCATCCCTCGCCCTATCTACCCCTTCACCCTCCCCACTCCTCCCCTCCCCATCCTCATCCTCCTCTCTCTCCCTTCCCTCTCCTCCCTTACCCACTCTCTCCCCATCTTATCCCTGTCCCCCCTCTCCTCTCCTGCTCCCTCCCTCTCACCCCTCTCCCCTCACCCCTCTCTCCTCCACCCTCTCCTCCCGTCTCTCCTCACCTCTCTCCTCACCCCTCTCCCCACCTGTGTGTGTTGGGGATGGTTAGTTTGCGTGTGAAGCCGCAGGAACCAACCCCTACAAACGCGCGTTGGGGAAACAGACCCAGCGGGTCTGCACTCGGTCTAGTAACAATTAAAACTGTAGTTTGTTGGTTTGTTGGTTTGTAAGGGATCTATTTCGCGAAAATTTGTTTAAGCTTTCAGTGAATTTACTCCTCCACCCTTTGCCGTAACGGAGAAATTTTTACATATTCCTGTAAAATATTTCCTCCATATTTTGTTTTGAAAATTAGAACATTTGGTAATTAATTTCCCTGCTTTTTTAGTAAAAAACATCAACAAAATTTAAAATCAAGCTGCTGCATGACCAACAGTGCCATCTCACAGATGTCCAATCACAATGGATCTCATTTACCTATGATATGACATCACAATGGGACAGGGCTGGGAGATTGGAACCTTCACGCGAGGCCACTAAAATCAAGCAGCTGCACGAGTCACAGTGCCATCTCACAGATGTCTAATCACAATGGACCTCATTGGGACAGGTGCGGGTGATTGGAACCTTCACGTGATCCCACGAATGGTGGGATCAGAGCAAGTTGTCCTACCCTCCTCCCTATCTACCCCCTCCCTATCTCCCCCTCCCTATCTACTCCCTCCCTCTCTACCGCACTCCACTCCCCCTCCGCCCTCCACCTCTACCCCTCCTATCCTCCCCTCTCCCATCATCCATCCCCTCCTGTTCTCCCCCCTCCACCTCTCCCCTTCCTCATCTCTCCCCTCCAACTCTCCTCCTCCTCTTCTCTCCCCCTCCACCTCTCCCCTCCTCTCCCCCTCCAACTCCCCAACTTCTCTCCCCCATCTCCTCCAACCACCTCACTCACCCCCTCCTCCCCTCTCCTCCCCTCCCTCCCCCCTCTCCGCTGTACTCTCTCACTCCCCTCCCTCCCTCCCTCCCTCCCCTCCCTCCCTCCCCATGCCTTTCCCCTCTCTCCTTCTCTCTTCCCCTTCTCTCTCCCCCTTGTCTCTCCCCATCCACTCCCTCCTTCTCCTCTCACCCCTCCAATCTCTCTCCACCTCCCCCCTCTTCCCTCCGCTCTCCCCCCACCCACCTCTACCACCCACTCTCTTCCCTCCTATCCCCCCCTCCCCTACTCTGCACGCCTCCCTCCACTCCCCCTCCACCTCTTATTTGCCTCCCCCTCTCCACCATCCCCTCTCCTCCCCGCTCTCCCCCATCCACCTCCCACTCCTCTTCTCTCCCCCTCCACCTCTCCCCCATCTACCTCCCCCTCCTTTTCTCTGCCCCTCCAACTCTCCCCCTCCTCTTCTCCCCCCTCCACTCCCCCTCCACCCTCCACCTCTTATTCCCCTCCCCCTCTCCACCCTCCCCTCTCCCCCTCCACCTCTCCCCCTACCCCTGTCTCCCCCTACCCCTGTCTCCCCCTTCACCCTCCCCACTCTCCTCCCCCTCCCCATCCTCATGCTCCCCCTCTCTCCCCCTCCCCTTCCCTCCCCTCTCCCCCTCCCCTCCCCCCTCCCTCTCCCCCTCCTCACCCCTCTCTTTTCACCCATCTCTCCTCACCCATCTCTCCCCACCCTCTCTCTCCTCACCCCTCTCACCTATCTCCCCCCTCTCTTCCCTATCCCCTATTCTCTTCACCCCTCTCTCCTCACCCCTCTCTCCCTCTCCCCCTCTCCCCCCTCCCTCCCCCTCCCTCCCCCTCTCATCCCATCCTCCCCTTCCACCCCTCTCCACCCTCCCACTCCCTTCCCCCATCCCTCTCTCCACCTTCCCCATCCCCTCTCTCACATCCCCTCCCCACCTCTCGCACCCCCTACCCCTCTCTCCCCTTCCCCCCTCCCACTCTCCTCCCCCTCCCCATCCCCGCTCTCTCCCTTCCCCTCTCTCCTCCCCTCCCCATCTCTCTCCATCTCCACCCTTCCCCATCCCCCCTCTCCTCACACCTCTCTCCTCAACCCTCTCTCCCCCCTCTCCATCTCCCACTCTCCTCACCCTCTCCCCCTCCTCCTCCTCCTCCTCCCTCCCCTCTCCCCATCTCCTCATCCTTCCTCCCTACCCTCTCTCTCCCTCTCCTCCAGATTCATACTACCCCTCCCCCTCCACTGGCCACCAATATTGGAATTGGTGGCGAGGTGGAATATTGCATTGGGGGACCAGCCATCCCGTGTGAACATGGCACCCACCGGGCCCCACTAGGTCTAGTATATATTATATATATACTATATATATATTATTCACAGGCTATTTAGTAAATGAAAGATGAAAAAGTAAATTTTACACGTACTGAAGTGTTAACTTTTTTTGTTTATTTTAGTTTTTACAGTGTACTGTGTTTGCATTTCTGTTGTGCTGGTGCAAGTAAGAGTTTAATTGTTCCATTTTGGGACACCTGACAATAAAACATTCTTGACTCTTGAAATGGGAGCAATTGGTGGAAACCCACGCGATGGTGGGAGCCGTGAGGCAGCCAAGAGTTTAAGGGAATGAAAATTTCCAAAGCGGGAAGAGGTTAGATGCAATACTTTGTCAATGTCCCTCTCTATAATGGCCTCACGGATAAAGTACAGTGAAGGGTTCCACAGGGATCTTCTGTTGGCATTAATGTTTCATAATTAATGTCAGTCAGAGAAAATTGGGCCAGATTCTTTATCTGTTGGCCAGACATTAAAAAAATCCATGTGATGTGTCGATCGTTGTCGATCCTTCAGGACTTGGGAAAGAGTTCATTAAAACAGTAATGATAAGCCGTGCATTAATTAACATCAATTTTCAAACCTTCTGGGGCTTCCATGATTTCATGATAATTAATTAGGGTGATGCTGCGGTAGAATTGCCGCCTCACACGCCGGAGTCCCGGGTTCGATCCTGACTACGGGTGCTGTCTGCACGGAATATTTACGTTCTCCCTGTGCCCTGCGTGGGTTTTTCCTGAGTGCTCCAGTTTCCTCACACATTCCAAAGATGTACCGGTTTGTAGGGTAATTGGCTTGGGTGGGTGCACTTGGTTTAAGTGTAAATTGTCCTTTGCGTTAATGGATCACTGGTTGGTGCAGACTCGGTGGGCAGAAGGGCCTGTTTCCACTCTGTATCTCAAAACTAAACTAAACTAAACTAAATTGCCCTTAGTGTGTGTAGGATAGTGCAAGTGTGCGGGGTCTCGGTGGGCCGGAAGGCGTGTTTCCGCGTTGTATCTCTAAACTAATTAAATAACAATTGTGGGCGAGTTATCCAAGAGGAGCACCTAAAAATGTGTTGTCAATGAAAAGGGATCTATACCTTATAAGAAATATAGGTCTGGTAGCATACCGGTTAAGTTCCTGGACTAACTGTCTGAGCACTGGGGTACTGACACAGAGTCACTGGGAGGTTCAGGTAATTAAATATGATGGCATTATATATTTAAAAAACATTGGCCTCGGTGATAATACCAATGAAAATACTGAATTCAGACTAATGCATTGCTAGCCCTTATACAGAAAAATGATGTAATACTGAGGCCCCCATATCTGAGGAAGGATGTGCTGGCTCTGGAGACGGTTCAGAGGAGGTTTATGAGAATGATCCCAGGAATGAGTGGGTTAGCATATGATGAGCTTATGTCGGCACTGGGCCTGTACTCGCTGGTGTTTAGATGATGAGTAGGGACCTCGTTGAAAAGTATCGAATAGTTTCCACTAGTGGAAGAGTCTAGGACCAGAGGTCATAGCCTCAGAATAAAAGGATCTATCTTTCCCTCTCAACCCATTCTCCTGCCTTCTCAACATAATCCCTGACACCAATATTAATCATGAATCTGTTATTCAGCACCATAAAAATACCCATTAACGGCTTCCACAGCACTCCGTGGCTATGAATTCCACAGATTCCCCACCCTCTGACTAAAATAATTCCTCCTCATCTCCTTTCTAACGGCACGTCCTTTTGCTATAAGTTTTAATTAGATCTCTCCTCATCCTTCTAAACTCCGGCGAGTACAGGCCCAGTGCTGTCAAACGTTCATCATATGCTAACCCAATCATTCCTGGGATCATTCTCGTAAATCTTCTCTGGACCGTCTCCAACGTCAGCACATCCTTCCTCAGATATGGTGCCCAAAACGACTCACAATCCTCCAAATACGGTCTGACCAATGCCATAGAGTCATTGAGTCATAGAGTGATACAGTGTGGAAACAGGCCCTTCAGCCCAACTTGCCCACACCGGGCAACATGTCCCAGTTACTCTTGTCCCACTTGCCTGTGCTTGGTCCATAACCCTCCAAACCTATCCTATCCATGTACCTGTCCAACTGCCTTATAATGCTTCATCCTCAATGAACTTTAAGCCCCCTTTGCTTGGATAGCACTTTAGTTTAGTTGAAAAGTACAGGACATTCTTCCACTGCGGTGACTAGTGGGGTACCACAAGGCTCGGTGCTGGGACCGCAGCTATTTACAATATACATCAATTATTTAGTTCAAGGGATTCAAGGCAACATTAGCAAATTCTCAGATGACACAAATCTGGGTGGCAGTGTCAACTGTGAGGATGGTGAGAATGCAGGGTGACTTGGACAGGTTGGGTGAGTGTGCAGATGCATGGCAGATGCAGTTTAATGTGGATAAATGTGAGGTTATCCACTTTGGTAGCTAAAACAGGAAGGCAGATTACTATCTAAATGATGTCAAGTTGGGAAAAGGGGAAGTACAACGGGATCTGAGGGTTCTTGTTCATCAGTCAATGAAAGTAAGCATGTAGATACAGCAGGCAGTGAAGAAAGCGAATGGCATGTTGTCCTTTATAACAAGAGGAGTTGAGTATAGGAGCAAAGGGGTCCTTCTGCAGTTGTATAGGACGCTAGTGAGACCACACCTGGAGTATTCTGTGCAGTTTTGGACCCCTAATTTGTGGAAGGATATTCTTGCTATTGAGGGAGTGCAGCGCAGGTTTATAAGGTTCGTTCCTTGGATGGCGGGACTGTCATATGCTGAGAGAATGGAGCGGCTGGGCTTGTATACTCTGGAGTTTAGAAGGATGAGAGGGAATCTTACTGAAACATATAAGATTGTTAAGGGTTTGGACACGAGAGGCAGGAAACATGTTCGGGGAGTCCAGATCCAGGGGCCACAGTTTAAGAATAAGGGTTAAGCCATTTAGAACAGAGACGAGGAAACACCTTTTCTCACAGAGTTGTGAGTCTGTGGAATTCTCTGCCTCAGAGGGCAATGGAGGCCGGTTCTCTGGATACTTTCAAGAGAGAGCATTGAAGGGTCGAATTGCCTACTCTTCCACCTATTGTCTATTTTCTATTGCCACTATGTCTGTGCCCAACATGGTGCCGACCATCTCTTATATATCTGCACCCAATCCATATCCATCCATTCCCTGCAGATCCATGTGTTTATATCCAAAAGTCTCTTCAATGCCACTATCATATCTGTCTCTACTATCGACCACAGCTGCACAGTCCCGGCTCTCTCCATTCTTAGTGTAAAAAAGTGTCAAAGTTCAGTGGTGTTGTACGGGCCAGATTTTGTACACAGAGGGTGTTTTGTGCCAAGCACGTGCTGCCAGGCATGGTGGTAGAAACAGATACAAGAGTCTCATTCAAGAGACTTTTGGATAGGCATATTGATATGCCAGGAATGGAGAGATGTTGATTTTCTTCAATGTGCAGTTCGATAAGAGATGGTCTTGGCATTTTGTACGGCACATACATTGTGGGCCGAAGGGCCTGTTCTTCTGTGATACAGTAAACTATGATCTATGTTCCATAATTATCGTGTGTCCTAACACCCACCAGGTCCGGACGCCTTCCGGAGGTACCGCTGTGAAAGCGAGGGCAGAGCCTCGCGAGTTGAGAGAGCCCGTGGCCATCAGCCCTTGGGTCTGCAGAGCCCGCGGCTGGAGCCTGGGTTGGTGCCACGGAGGCGAACGTCAGCGTTAGTGGAGAGGTCAGTGCGGTGGTCAACGGATGAGTATGGACACGTGGATGTGAGAACACCACTGCCGAGGGATGGAACATAGGAGGTACCCGGAGTGGGGGATTGCCGTGAGGGAGGGGGAAGAACAAAGGGGGGCCTGGTGTGGGAGTGTGGAGGGGGGGTGCACACGCCCTTGATTGGTGATTATTTGCTTACCTTCGGTTTGCAAGCAAAAATTTCTATGTGACTTGTCACATGTGATAATGAAGAATTCAATTCAATTCAATTCAATTCAATTCAATAAGGTCCAGATCGAAGACTGGAAATAACTAGAAAACTCTCGCACGGGATAGTTTACTGAATGTTGACTTTGTCTAAAGGTCGAGTGACTGATTTTCAAGGAGACATTTCATCCCATCTCATGCAGCACCAGATGAGTGTACAGTCGGCCTGTGCTTCTAGTTCTGAAGAGATGTTCTCACACTGAAGCCTGCCAGCTATCCTTGAGCTGTCAGTCACACGTAGCCAATTAAAAATAACTACCCATACAATTCTTTCCAATTACGGAAGGCTGCAATCTAATCTGAACCATTTGCGAATACAATTAATAATTCTATTGATTTATATATAACATTCATGTTTATTTGCACGCCACTGATCTCAAATGCAAAGCAAGTCAAATTTATGTATGAAATTCATGAGAGAAATAGATCAGGTAGATGCAAAGAGTCTCTTGCCCAGAGAGGACCAGAGGACAAAGATTTAAGGTGAAGGGGAAAAGACTTAATAGGAATCTGAGAGGTAGTTTTTCACACAAAGTGTGGTGGGTGTATGGAACAAGCTGCCAGAGAAGGTTGTTGAGGCAAGGACTATCCCAACATTTATGAAACAGTTAGACAGATTCATGGATAGGACAGGTTTGGAGGGATATGGACCAAATACGGGCAGGTGGCACTAATGTAGCTGGGGCATGTTAGCTGGTTTGGACAAGTTGGGCCGAAGAGTTTGAAATCGTGAAATATTTATAGCAAATATATTCAGGTATTCATACAAAATGTGTTTCTATATTATTTTATAATAGCTTCTCTTGGGATGCATTTATCTAGATATCACTCTTCATTTAAATACAACTTTATTACTCTCATCCCAGGGCACACTCATTTTGAGAAAGCATTATAATGTCAGATGGGTCAGGTCTTTTATCTATGAGTGAATTAAACTTTGTGCAATGAGTAGAAGGATGTTCAGAGGCCTGGGATCAGCAGAGGTCACTTAGGAGTAGTTAAAAGCCTTTCAGTATCACTGTGACTTCCCTGAGCACCATTGTGAGCACTCTCTTTACTAAGTGGATTGCCAGGTCGCCTTGAAAGGCACTTAATGTGTTACTCGGGTTGCAGGTAAGTTTCACCACTTCCTTCCCGGCAATAGGTGTCAGAGGTTATGGGGAGAAGGCAGGAGAATGGGGTTAGGATGGAGAAATCGATCAGACATGATTGAATGGCGGAGTAGACTTGATGGGCTGAACGACCTAATTCTGCTCCTATCGCATGATTTTATGATGAACTTATGGTCTTATAATTCTGCTCTGAACATTAATGAACTTATGAAAAGTAAGACAACAGAAAGCAAATTGAAACTAGCAAACAAAGGGCATAGTTTTGGTTTTAGAGATACAGCAGGGAAACAGTCCCTTCATCTCACCAATTTCGATCCCCATTACGCTCACACACACTACACACTAGGGACAATTTACGGAAGCCAATTAACCTGCAAACCTGTACGTCTTTGGAGTACAAGAGGAAGAGGAGTGTAAGAGGAAATTGGAGATCCTGGAGAACATACTATCTCGATGAGATTGCACCTGTAGTCCGGATCGAACCCGGGTCTCGGGAGCTGTAAGGAAACAACTCTACCACTACTGCCTGGTGCTATAGGTCAGATGAATGCATATAGTCTTTCATCCAGAGTAGGGAAATCGAGAACCAGAGGACATAGATTAAAGGAGTGGGGGGATATATTTAATAGGAACATAAGCGGCAACATTTTATACCAAAATGTGTTAGGTATTGGAACGAGCTGTTAGATGAGGGAAATGAGGCAGTTACCATCACAACCTTTTAAAAACATAATTGGACAGGTACATGGATAGTATAGGTTTAGAGGGAATTGGGGCAAACACAGAGAGGTGGGACTAGCAAGTTGGGCCATAGGGGGTGTTTCCACGCTGTATGATTCATGGAGCGGATTGGCACGGTGGCGCAGCAATGGAGTTGCTGCCTCACGGCACCAGAGATCCGGGTTCGAACCCGACTACGGGTGCTGTCCGTACGGTGATTGTACGTTCTCCCTGTGAACCGCATGGATTTTCTCTGAGACTTTTGGTTTCGTCCCACACTCCAAAGACTTTCAGGTTTGCAGGTTACTTGGCTTGGTAAAATTGTAAACCTTGTAAACAAAAGAGGCCGACATCAGGCAAAACAGTGGTGGCTGGAGACTCCATTGTGAGAGGTACGGACAGGAGGTTTTACGGCAACAGACAGGATTCGAGGATGGTGTGCTGCCAGGATCCAGGATGTCACGGACAGAGTGCAGAAAATCCTCAAGGGCGTCGGTGAACAGCCGGGAGTGGTAGTGCATGTTGGCACAAACGTTGTCGGAAAGGAGGGATGAATATTCTGAAGTGTAACTTTAGAGAGCTTGGAAAAGTGCTGAAAAGCAGGACCTCCAGGATGGTTCTCTCCGGTTTGCTTCCAGTTCCTCATGCTAGCGAGAGCAAGATCAGGGAGATACAAGATCTGAATGTGTGGATGGCGAACTGGTGCAGGGGGCAGGGATCTAGATTCTTAGACCACTGGGATCTGTTTTGGAGTAAGCGGGAACCGTACAAAAGGGACAGGTTGCACCTTAACAGGTGGGGGACCGGCATTCTGTCAGGCAGTTTTGTCACTGCAACACAGGTGGTTTTAAACTAAACAAGGGGGGTGGGGGGGGGAAGGGTAAAATGGGATAGTCAAGGACGGAGTTAAAGGGAAAGGGAGTAAAGGAATAGTTAATGACCCCAGAATTAACAGGAAAGAAAGCTCACAAAGGGATAGGAGAGTATGGCCAAGTGTAATAGGGATCAATATGAATGGTGAGATGCGTAAGGAATTAAAAGTACTGTATTTGAATGCGCGAAGTATAAGTAAAGTAGATGAGCTTGAGGCTCAGATAGAGGTTGGGAGATATGACATTGTGGGGATTACCGAGGATCAGATCTGGGAACTTAATATTCAGGGTTATACATCCTATAGAAAGGACAGGCAGGTGGGCAGAGGAGGGTAGTAGCTCTTCTGGTGAGGAATGGAATTCAGTCCCTTGCGAGGGAAGACATAGGGACTGACGAGGTAGAGTCACTGTGGATTGAGTTGAGGAATTACAAAGGCAAGAAGACACTAATTGGTGTTATCTATATACACCCAAATAGTAGCCTGGATGTAGGGTGTAAATGTTGCAGCAGGAGTTAAAACTGCCATGTAACAAAGGTAATGCCACTGTGGTGATGGGGATTTCAATATGCAGGTAGATTGGGAAAATCAGGTTGGTTCAGGAGCACAAGATAGAGAGTTTGTAGAGTGCCTCCGAGATGGATCCTTAGAGCAGCTTGCAATGGAGCCGACCAGAGAAAAGGCAATTCTGGATTTGGTGTTGTCCAATGAACCAAATTTTATAAGAGAACTCGAGGTAAAGGAACCGCTTGGAGGTAGTGATCATAATATGATTAGTTTTAATCTGCAATTTGAGAAGGAGAAGGTTACGGAAGTGGCAGTGATGCAGTTGAACAAAGGGGACGATGAAGGCATGAGAGAGGAGCTGGCCAAGGTAGACTGGAAAGGGATACTAGCAGGAATGACGGTGGAACAACAATGGCAGGAATTTCTGGGCATAATACGAAGACGCAGGATCATTTCATTCCAAAAAGGAAGAAAGATTCTAAGGGGAGTAGGAGGCAACCGTAGCTACAAGAGAAGTTAGGGATAGAATAAAACTAACAGAAAATATGTATAACACAGCAAAGAGTAGCCGGAAGCCAGAGGATTGGGAAACGTTCATAGGAAAACAGAAGGAAACAAAACGAGTAATACGGGCTGAAAAGATGAAGTACGAGGAGAAGCTGGCAGGAATATAAAGAAGTACAGTATAAGCTTCTTGAGATATGTTAAGGCAAAAAGAATAGCAAAGTCAAATGTGGGTCCCTTGAAGGCAGACACGGGTGAAATTATTATGGGGATCAAGGAAATGGCAGAAGAGTTGAACAGGTACTTCGGATCTGTCTTCACTAAGAACGACACAAAGAGTCTCCCAGAAGTACTGCAGGACAGAGGATCTAAGGGGGTCGAGGAACTGAAATAAATTTTCATTAGGCGATAAATATAATTGGGTAGGCTAATGGAACTGAAGGATGATAAATCCCCTGGGCCTGATGGACTGCATACCAGGGTCCTCAGGGAGGTGGCTCTAGAAATAATGGACACATTGGTTATCATTTTCCAATGTTCAATAGATTCAAGATCAATTCCTGTGGATTCGAGGATAGCTAATGTTATCCCATTTTTCAAGAAAGGAGCGAGAGAGAAAACGGGGAATTACAGACCTGACTTCGGTGGTGGGAAAGATGATGGAGTCAATTATTAAAGAGTTAATAATGGGGCATTTGGATAGCAATAAAAGGATTAGTCCAAGTCAGCATGGATTTATGAAAGGGAAATCATGCTTGACCAATCTTCTGGAATTTTTTGAGGATGTGACAAGTAAAATGGATGAAGGGGAGCCAGAGGATGTAGTGTATCTAGACTTTCAGAAAGCCTTTGGTAAGGTCCCGCACTTGAGACTGGTGACTAAAATTAGAGCACATGATATTGGGGGTAGGGTGTTGACGTGCGTAGAAAATTGGTTGACAGACAGGAAGCAAAGAGTAGGAGTGAACGGTCCTTTTCAGAATGGCAAGCAGTGGTGTGAGGAGTGCCGCAACTGTTTACCATATATATTAATGATTTGGAAGAGGGAATTAGGAGCAACACTAGCAAGTTTGCAGATGACACAAACCTGGGTGCAGTGTGAGCTGTGAAGAGGATGTTAGGAGGTTAGGGGGACCTGGACAGGTTGAGTGAGTGGGCAGATGCGTGGCAGATGCAGCATAATATAGATAAATGTGAGGTTATCCACTTTGGTGCAAAAACAAGGGGGCAGATTATTATCTCAATGGGGTTAGGGTAGATAAGGGGGAGGTACAGCGAGACCTGGGTGTCCTTGTACACCGGTCACTGAAAGTTGGCGTGCATGTACAGCAGGCAGTGAAGAAAGCTAATGGAATGTTGGCCTTCATAATAAGAGGATTTCAGTATAGGAGTAGAGAGGTTCTTCTGCAGTTGTATAGGGCTCTGGTACGACCACATCTGGAGTATTGCATACAGTTTTGGTCTCCTAATTTGAGGAAGGTCATCCTTGTGATTGAGGCAGTGCAGCATAGGTTCACAAGACTGATTCCTGGGATGGTGGGACTGTCATATGAGGAAAGATTGAAAAGACTAGGCTTGTATTCACTGGAGTTTAGAAAGAGGAGGGGGATCTTATGGTAGAAACATATCTATATTACTAAAAGTCTGATCTTGACCGCTTTTGGCCCACTGTGCTGCGATTTCCGAGAGAACACTGCCACCTACGGCCATCATTTTTGGCCACCTCGCTCTGAGACACCCTCCGCCTTCCTGGACCAGAGGATTTTTCCCATCGATGTAAAATGAGAGAGATATTAATGTTTTTTTAAATTCCCCATTCTCTCTGTTCTCTCTGCTGCCCCTGCTGGTGGCAGGGGAGAGGGACTATATAACCCGGCTGTGTCGTGCCTCACTCAGTCTCTGTCAGACCCAGGAAGCGAGAGGGTTACGGCTCTCTGAGCTGTGAATAACACTGAACGGATGTCTACTCCACAGTGAGTCCCCTTGATGTGGCTACTGCCAATTGTTTGCCTCGCCTTTTTTTAAAAACAGTTTGTGTTCTTTCAGGAAGCTGCTTGCTTCCCAATTGTTTGTCTAGCTTTTTTTTTAAAGTTTGTGTTCACAAAATGAATTTTGGTTGTCATGTGGCTTCTTGCTGCCCAATTGTTTGCCTCGCCTTTTTTTTTTAAAAGGTTTGTGTTCACAAAATGAACTTTGGTTGTCAGGAGGCTGCTTGCTGCCCAATTGTTTGTCTCACTTTTTTTTAAAAAAGTTTTTGTTCACAAAATGAATTTTGGTTGTCACGTGGCTTCTTGCTGCCCGATTGTTTGCCTCGCCTTTTTTTTTTAAGTTTGAGTTCACAAAATGGATTTTGGTTGTCAGGTGGCTGCGGCCCAATTGTTTGCGTCGCTTTTTTGAAGAGTATGTGCTCACAAAATGGATTTTGGGTGCCAGGTGACTGCTGCCCAATTGTTTGCCTCGCATTTTTTTTTAAAGTTTGTGTTCACAAAATGAATTCTGGTTATCAGGTGGCTGCTTGCTGCCCAATTGTTTGCCTCGCCTTTTTAAAAAAGAGTTTCTGTTCACAAAATGAATTTTGGTTGTCAGGTGGTTGCTTGCTGCCCAATTGTTTGCCTCGCCTTTTAAAAAAAATGTTTTTGTTCTCAAAATGGATTTTGGTTGTCAGTTGGCTGCGGCCCAATTGTTTCCCTTGCCTTTTTAAAGAGTTTGTGTTCACATAATGGATTTTGGTTGTCAGGCGGCCGTGGCCCAATTGTTTGCCTCGTCTTTCTAAAGAGTTTGTGTTCACAAAATGGATTTTGGTTGTCAGATGGCTGCAGCCAAATTGTTGGCCTCTCCTTTTTTAAAAAGTTTTTGTTCACAAAATGGAATTTGGTTGTCATTTTTCTGCTTGCTGCCCAATTGCTTGCCTCGCCTTTTTTATTAAAAAGTTTGTGTTCACAAAATGGATTTTGGTTGTCAGGTGGCTGCGGCCCAATTGTTTGCCTCGCCTGATCAAAGAGTTTGTGTTCACAAAATGGATTTTGGTTGTAATTTAGCTGCTTCCTGCCCAATTGTTTGCCTCGCCTGTTTAAAAATAATTTTGTGTTCACCAGATGAATTATGGTTGTCAGTTGGCTGCTTGCTGCCCAATTGTTTGCCTCGCCTTTTTTCAAAAAAGTTTGTGTTCACAAAATGAATTTTGGATGTTAGGTGGCTGCTTGCAGCCCAATTGTTTGCATTGCCTTTTTGAAGAGTTTGTGTTCACAAAATGGATTTTGGTTGTCTGGTGGCTGCGGCCAAATTGTTTGCCTTGGCTTGGCTTTTAAAATCGTTGCAACAGTTGGCTTCCAGCCCAAGAATCCATTTGGCCCACAATGTCTATACTAGCCACAATGTCTTTTACTAGAATGTTACCAGGGTTTCCAGCAACTATGTTACAGAGAAAGGTTGAACAAGTTAGGTCTTTATTCTTTAGAGCGCAGAAGGTTAAGGGGGGGACTTGATTGAGGTCTTTAAAATGATGAAAGGGATAGACAGAGTTGACGTGGATAAGCTTTTCCCATTGAGGGTAGGGAAGATTCAAACAAGAGGGCATGACATGAGAATTAAGGGAACAGAAGTTTAGGGGTAACGTGAGGGGGAACTTCTTTACTCAGAGGGTGGTGGCTGTGTGGAATGAGCTTCCAGCAGAGGTGGTGGAGGCAGGATCGATTTTAACATTTAAAAGTAAAGTGGATAGGTACATGGACGTGAAGGGAATGGAGGGTATGGTCTGAGTGCAGGTAGATGGGACTAGGGGGAAAACAAATGGTCGGCACGGACTGGAAGGGCCGAGAGGGCCTGTCTCCGTGCTGTAATTGTTATATGGTTATATGGTTATTATATAGCCCTCTGGAAACCAGTACCTTCGGCCCGCAACACCCATACTAGTGCAACAGAAAGCCCCCCCCTCCACTGGCAAGCAATATTGGAATTGGTGGAGAGGTGGAATATTGCGTTGGTGACCAGCCCTCCCGTGTAATGCTGGGACCCAACAGGTCCCACTTAGTCTAGTAAATTTATAAAAGGACTGGACAAGCAAGATGCAGGAAAAATGTTCCCAAGGTTGGGCGAGTCCAGAATCAGGGGCCACAGTCCTGAAAACCAAAGATCCTCTAGGATCTTTGCTGAAAACTCCAATGAGCCAATCAAAATGGACAGTCAGAGAAGGAGATGGCCTTCTACTGGCAGTAAGTAAATAGCGACCCCACTCCACTGGCTTCGACCAAACGGCAACCTATTTTTAGTCGAGGCCGGTTTTGAATTTGTTGAAATAATCGCAGAAACATAGAAGAAGCCTTGACTAGCGGAAACCAATTTCGACCATTAGGGAGAGTGACCTAAACCTCCGGGAACCTCACGGAAACCTTGGGTGGGGCACAAGGTCGCCAGAGATTTCCGTTCCGGTTTCCTAAATGGGACAGGGGCATTATATAGAGCTCTAGGGGCTAGTGGAATCAAAGGATATGTGGAGAAGGCAGGCACGGGTTATTGATTGGGGACGATCAGCCATGATCACAATGTATGGCGGTGCTGGCTCGAAGGGCCGAATGGCCTCCTCCTGCACCTATTTTCTATGTTCTCTGTTCTATCCCTAGTGGGTGCAGGATAGTGTAAATGTGTGGGGATCACTGGTTTGTCAGAACTCAGTGGGCCCGAGGGCCGGTTTCCGTGCTGTAACATGAAACTAAAGTAAAAGTAAACTAAACTACGATGGTCTTGGCATCATGTACATCATAGACATTGTGGGCCGAAGGACCGGAAATCGTACTCCTCCAGATTTAGCTGAATGTTGACTTTGTCTAAAAGTCGAGCGACTGATCTTCAAGGAGACATTTCATCCCATCCCATGGAGCACCAGATGAGTGTACGGTCGGCCTGTGCTTCTAGTTCTGAAGAGATGTTCTCACACTGAAGCCTGCCAGCTATCCTTGAGCTGACGATCACAAATAGCCAATTAAAATATCTACCCAAACAATTCTTTCCAATTACAGACGACTGCAATCTAATGTCAACCATTTGCAACTACAGTTAATAATTCTATTGATTTATAAATATGATTCCCGCTTATTTAAAGTCACTACTCTCAAATGCAAAGCAAGTCAAATTTATGAATGAAAATCACGAGAGGAATAGATCAGGTAGATGCACAGAGTCTTAGTTTTAGAGATACAGCAGGGAAAAGTCCCTTCGGCCCATCGATTTTGATCCCCGTTACACTAGTACACATTACACACTAGGAACCATATAACCATATAACCATATAACAATTACAGCACGGAGACAGGCCCTCTCGGCCCTTCCAGTCCGTGCCGACCATTTGTTTTCCCCTAGTCCCATCTACCTGCACTCAGACCATACCCCTCCATTCCCTTCACGTCCATATACCTATCCACTTTACTTTTAAATGTTAAAATCGATCCTGCCTCCACCACCTCTGCTGGAAGCTGATTCCACACAGCCACCACCCTCTGAGTAAAGAAGTTCCCCCTCACGTTACCCCTAAACTTCTGTCCCTTAATTCTCATGTCACTTTTCAAAAGCCAATTAACCTGCCAACCAGTAAGTCTTTGGAGTGTGAGAGGAAACTAGAGATCCCTGAGGAAACCCATGCGGTCACGGAGAGACATACAAACTCGATAAGACTGCATCCATAGTCAGGATCGATCCTGGGTCTCTGCCGCTGTAAGGCAGCAACTCTACCGCTGTCGCCCTATGCTATAGATCAGATGAATGCATATAGTCTTTTATCAAGAGTAAGTGAATCGAGAACCAGAGGACATAGGTTTAAGGTGAGGGGGGATATATTTAATAGGAACATAAGGGGCAACGTTTTTACACAAAGTGTGATAGGTATGTGAATGAGCTGTTGGAGGAGGGAGATGAGGCAGGTACAACCTTTAAAAAATATTTGGACAGGTACATGGATAGGATAGGTTTAGAGGAATATGGGGCAAGCTTAGGCAGGTGGGACTGTTTCCACACTGTATCACTCATGGAGAGGGATGGCACAGTGGCACATCAGCAGAGTTGCTGCTTCACAGCACCAGAGATCCAGGTTCGATTCCAATCATGGGTGCTGTCTGTACGGTGTTTGTACGTTCTCCATGTGACCCACGTGGATTTTCTCCAAGATCTTCGGTTTCCTCCCACACAAAAAAGACTTTCAGGTTTGTAGATTATTTGACTTAGTAAAATTTGTAAATTGTTCTTAGTGTGTTAGACTGGAAAACGCACACCTCCAGAGTCAGGGGCTGTTTCTTCCCAGCTGTTATCAGGCAACTGAATCATCCTACCACAACCCGAGAGCAGTGCTGAACTACTATCTATCTCTTTGGTGACCCTCGGACAACCCTTGATCGGTCTTTGTTGTCTTTATCTTGCACTAAACATTATTTCCTTATCATGTATCTCTAACACTGTAAACAGATCGATTATAATCATGTATTGTCTTGCTGCTGACTGGTTAGCACGCAACAAAAAGCTTTTCATTGTTCCTCGATACACATGACAATAAACTAAACTGTACTGTTAACGGCTGTACAATAATTGGGTTCAACGTTTTATAATCAGTAGGTGTCATAGGGTCCCGATCCAAGACTGGAAATACAGTAACTAGAAAACTTTTGCACGGGAAAGTTTGTTGAATGTTGACTTTGTCTAAAAGCCGAGCGACTGATTTTCAAGGAGACATTTCATCTCATAACATGCAGCACCAGATGAGTGTACAGTCGGCCTGTGCGTCTAGTTCTGAAGAGATGTTCTCACACTGAAGCGTGCCAGTTATCCTTGAGCTGTCTGTCACACGTAGCCAATTAAAAATATCCACCCATACAATTCTTTCCAATTACGGAAGGCTGCAATCTAATCTCAACCATTTGTAAAAACAGTTAATTGATTTATTAATAGGATTCCTATTTATTTGAAGCCTCTGCTCTCAAATGAAAAGCAAGTCAAATTTATGAATGAAAATTATGTGAGGAATAAATGCACAAAGTGTTTGTTTTAGAAATACAGCAGGGAAACAGTCCTTTCGGCCCATCAATTTCAATCCCCGTTACACTAACACACACTACACACTAGGGACAATTTTCAGAAACCAATTAATCTGCAAACATGTACTTCTTTGGAGTGTGAGAGGAAACCAGAGATCCCGGAGATACTAGACTAGGTGGGACCCGTTGGTCCCCCAATGCAATATTCTACCTCTCACCCATAGCCCCCAACTGCGCAGGCACGGCTGACTCACAGCTTTCTGGACACACTCAGTGACTTAGTCAAGGCTTTCTGGACACTCACTGACTCACGGCTTCTGGACTCACTCACTGACTCGGCATTCTGGACACTCACTCTGACACGGCTTTCTGTACTCACTCACTGACTCACGGCTTTCTGGACTCACTTACTGACATGGCTTTCTGGACCACTGGCTGACTGACACGGCCTTTTGGACACTGACTAACTAGGGGAGGAGGGGTGTGTGGGATAGGGGGTGAGCGGTGGAAAGGGGTGTGTGGGGAGAGGGAGGGTGTGGGGGGAGGGAGGGTGTGGAGAGGGGGTGTGTGTGGGGGGAGGAGGGGTGCATTGGGGAGGGGGGCGTGTGGGGGCAGGTGGTGTGTGAGGGGAGGGGGGTGTGTGGAGGGGAGGGGGGTGTGTGGAGGGGAGGGGGTGTATGGGGGAGAGGGGTGTGCACAGTGTGGGGGGGTGTGATGGGGCGGGTGCAGTGTGGGGGGAGAAGGTGTGTGGGGGAGGGAGGTGCGCGGGGGAAGGGGGGTGTGTGGGGGAAGGGGGGTGTGGGGAGGGAGAAACGTGAGGGAAGGGGGTGCGTGGGGTGCATCGGGGAGGGGGGTGCATTGCGGGAGGGGTGCGTGGGTGGGAGGGGGTGCGTGAGGGGAAGGGGTTGCGTGGGGATAGAGGGTGCATGTGGGGGAGTGTTGTGCTTTTGGGGTGGAGGGGAGCGGGTGTGGGGGGGAGGCGGTGTGGAAGGTAGGGAGAGGGTGTGGGGCGTGTGTGGGGGGATGGTTGTGAGGGTGGATGGTTGTGAGGGGGAGGTGGTGTGGGAGGATGGAGAGGTGTGGGGGGTCTGAGGGGAGGGTGTGTGTGGCGGGGTGGGGAGGCGGGAGGGGAGCGGGTGTGGGGAGACGAGGGATCTTGAGGGGAGGGGAGGAGGGTTGTGGGGGTGAGGGAGGAGGGATGTGCGGAGGAGGAGGAGAGGAGGGGTGTGAGAGGGCGGGGAGGAGGGGGGTGGGGGAAGGCAGGAGGGGTGTGGGGGGGAGGGGGCTGGGGAGGGGGCTGGGGGAGGGTTGTGGGGGGAAGGGAGGAGGGGGGTGGGTTGTCTCAATGGCCGGTCAGTGGAATGTGAAATTTGATATTGTCAAATTTGGAGAGGTACACTTTCGGTAAAAGACAGTAAGTTAAAAGACACAGTGCAAAAAGTGTGCAATAATTAGTGGGACTTAAGTGTGCTGTCTTTGAAGTAGAGTTTCTCGCAAGATAAACTAATTTCCTCTGCCGGGGAGGAGGACGTAGGAGGGTGTCGGCGACAGTGGCGGTTGTTAGACAAAGTGCTGTTTTCAAGATGGCGGCGGATGGAGGAGTGGATTGGTGTTGCCAGTACAACGGACATTTCAGGCCAAATTAAGACTGTCACTTAAGCATGGAGGCCAAGAGGAAGACCAAAGCTTCGCTACAAAGATATGATAAACTTTAATATTGGCACTGACCACTGGGAAGCAGCTGCTGAGGGCCGGGGCAGGTGGAGAAAGGACCTCCAGGTGGGTATGAACCTCCACAACAACATATGGTTCAACACCCTGGATAGCATTCAACAAAAAAATATTTTAATTGTACCTCAGTACACATGACAATAAGCTAAACTGAACTAAGCAGAATGTGTTGGACTGAACTGCAGATGCTAGTTTAGACACAAAGTGCTGTTGTAACTACCGTCGTTGGCTCCACCTTTAATCATCTGGCTGGCTTTGATTTGTTTTTTGCATACCTTTCTTTCATTTGTTTTTATTTTTGTTTCGAGATGTAGCGCAGAAACAGGCCCTTCGGCCCACTGAGTCCGTGCCAACCAGTAATCCCTGCACACTAACACTACATCACACACACAATTTTACATTCACACCAAGCCAATTAACCTATAAACCTCTACGTCTTTGGAGTGTGGGAGGAAACTGGAGCACCCGGAGAAAACCCACGCAGGTCACAGGGAGAACGCACAAACTCCGTACAAACAGCACTCCTAGTCAGGATCGAACCTGGGTCTCTGGCGCTGTAAGGGTGCAACTCTATCGCTGTGCCACCGTGCCACCCTGAATTCCAGACAAACTAGATGTCCAAACCTGCATACAGAATTATTCATGGCTTGACAGCTAACAGAGGGCTCGAGCGGTGCTGAACTCATTAAGCAGTCAGGAGAGCGTTCATTTCTGCATGGCCAGCATTTCCCACATTTAAGATCAATGCTCTGGCTTGTGAATGCATTTTACCTTCCAGTGACAGCACTGAAGTTACCACACTGCTGTGGAATTTAGCCATTGCTATTCATCGTGTCCTGGAGTCATGGAGTGATACAGCGTGGAAACAGGCCCTTCGGCCCAATTGCCCTCACCAGCCAACATGTCCAGCTGCCAGCTAAACTAAACTTAATGACATGCACTGAATTACAGCGAAAAGCTTTGCTGAGCAGAAATTTTAAGCTGTTTTCTCAGGTCTTCTACATAACAATCTACAGTGTAAATTGGAGCTGAACTACAATGTTAAATATTTAAGTTACTCCTTTCAAAGGCTTAATTGTTTGCGCATTTCTTTCTTTGAACCAGCAGTTTGTTATCTTATTAATAGATTTGCTTCTGCAATGGCTTATTCACCAAGTGAAATGTAATTGTGCCCATCTTCGTTTCTATTCTGTTGTGCACAAATATTGCTTTTGATGTATTTTATAAACTGATTCAAAGCCTGAATCATTTTTAACGGAATGCACTGGAAATTCATTAATTTGCTTGAGAGATCTCAAGGACTGAAGATGACATGATTCCTGGCTTTGGTTAAATCTATTATTCAAAAATATTCATTCATGCTCACATGTATAGAGTATTACAGTGTGGAAACAGGCCCTTCAGCAAAACCTGCCCACACCGGCCAATATTCAATTCAATTCAATTCAATTGCCCTTTATTGTCAATCAAACATGCAAGTTTTGAACAAAATTTTGTTCCTGCAGTCATAACAGCAAAAAAAAAGACCAAAACACACAATTAACACATTCCACATAAACATCCATCACAGTGAATCTCCAAACACTTCCTCACTGTGATGGAAGGCAAAAGTCGTATCTCTTCCCTGTCCTTTGTTCTTCTCCCGCGGTCAGGCAGCCAAACTGCAACGTCGAGGCGACCGGGGCTCCTGATATTAAAGCGATGATGAGTCCTGCGACCGTTACGCCGCGCTGGGCAAAGTAAGGCCCTGCTCCGAGCCGATTCAAACCCTCGATTCGGGCGGGAGAAGTTGCTGTTGTGGGAGCTCCGAAAATCGGCCTCCCACCAGGGACCTGCGAGCTCCCGGCTCCACGGTCCACAGGGAAGCTCCTAAACTCTGAAGTCATGTCGCAGTCGCAATCGCAGCGCCGCTACAGCTCCGAAGTCAGCCAGCTCCGCGATGGCGAGTCCGCAGGCTCTACGGCTGGAGCCCTCAGGTCGATTCCGGTTGGTGGCCACCAGCTCCGCGATGTTAGCCCCAACGACAATGGAGACAAGGGAAAAGTCGCGTCCCCTGTTCAGGGAAGAGATTAAAAAGGCCAATATGTCCCAGCTACACTAGTCCCACCTACCTGCATTTCGTCCATAGCTTTCCAAACCTGTCCTTTCCATGTGCATGTCTAATTGTTTCTATAAAGGTTAGGATAGTCCCTGCCTCAACTACCTCCTCTGGCAGCTAGTTCCCCTACACCCACCACCCTCTGTGTGTAAACGTTACCATTCAGTTTCCTATTGAATCTTTTCCCCTTCACCTTAAACCTATGTCCTATGGTCTTCGATTCACCTACTCTTGGAAAGAGACTCTGTGCATCTACGTGATCTATTCCTCTCATGATTTTATACGTCTATAAGATCCAATTATATTCCAATATAAGATCACCTCTATGAGCATCAGATTCCTGCATTATATGGTTGGAAATCCACAGAAGACCTGCCATAGATGATATTAGATGATGCACTGTAGGATGTGGCATCTACCTGCATATTTGCTGCAGTTTCTCATGATGACATGATGCAGCTGATATGATGCCAGGCTGGTTACACTGAAAATATAATAAAGACTAACCAGCATACTTGGAGCACAGGAAAAAGCCCTGTGACCTACAATGTTCAAAGGTTATAAGTTGTAGGAGTAGGATATAATCCATTCAGCTCATCAAGTCTACTCCGCCATTCAATCATGGGTGATCTGTCTTTCCCTCTCAGCCCCTCTCTCCTGTCTTCTCCTCATGACCCCTGACACCCGTATAATAAATAATCTATCTATTTCTCTGCCGGACTTGGACTCCGCAGCCTTCTGTGGCAAAGAATTCCACAGACTCACTACCCACCAACTAAAGAAATTCCTCCAAATTTCCTCTCTGAAGGTGCATCCATTTATTCTGAGGCTGTGGCCTCTGGTCCTAAACTCTCCCACTAATGGAAACATCCTCTTCACATCCACTCTATCCAGGCCTTTCACTATTTGGTAAGTTTCAATGAGGTCTCCCTCATCCTTCTGAACTCCAGCGAATACAGATCCAGTGAAACACCCATCATATGTTAACCCATATGGAGGGATAGTGACTATGTGCAGGTCGATAAGAATCTGCAGTTGTACAGGGCCCTGGTGACACCACACCTGCAGTATTGTGTGCTGTTTTGGTCTCCTAATTTGAGGAAGGATATTCTTGCTATTGAGGGAGTGCAGTGTAGGTTCACAAGCTTAATTCCCGGGATGGCGGAACTGTCATATGTTGACAGAATGGAGCGGCTGGACTTGTATACTCTGGAATTTAGAAGGATGAGAGGGGATCTTATTGAAACATATAAGATTATTTAGGGATTGGACACGCTAAAGGCAAGAAACATGTTCCTAATGTTGTGGCAGTCCAGAACCAGGGGCCGCAGTTTAAGAATAAGGGTTAGGCCATTTAGAATGGAGATGAGGAAAAACTATTTCACCCAGAGAGTTGTGAATCTGTGGAATTCTCTGTCTCAGTGGAGGCCGATGCTCTGGATGCTTTCAAGCCAGTTAGATAAAGATAGCAGAGCCAAGGGATATGGGGAGAAGGCAGGAATGGAGTACTGATTGTGGATGATCAGCCATGTGAATGGCAATGCTGGCTTGAAGGGCCGAATGGCCTATTCCAGAACCTATTGTCTATTGTCTTATGTCTATTGTCTATAATTGGTCTTAGCAATGTGTTCGGCACAGACATTGTGTTCTTGTGCAGTACTGTTCTATGTTCTATGTTCTCAGAAGTTCCCCTTATGATATTTTTGAAGAATCAGTGAATTGAATCAGATGAATTATTCCCTGACATTTCCACAAAAACCTTTAGCAACCCTTTATCGAAGTGACATTTTCATGAAAGTTATGGAACACTTGCGTAGAACACTTACGAATCCTTGCGTCTTGATGAAATTACTGCTTTTTCAACTTTCCCCAATCGCAATGGAGATGTTTGCTTCTAAATGCAAATGCATTATGTCCTCACATCTTTTGGTGACAATGCTTTCAAGTTTGAAAGATCGTTTGCATTTCTACCCATCGCCTTTTCATCCTGTCGAATTTTCTTTAATTTAGAGATGCAGCGCGGAAACAGGCCCTTCGGACCACTGAGTCTGTGCCGACCAGCGATCCCCGCATACCAACTCTGCTCTACACACACTAGGGATGGTTTTACATTCATACCAAGCCAATTAACCTGCAAACCTGGATGTCTTTGGAGTGTGGGAGGAAGATCTCGGAGACGTCCCACGCAGGTCACGGGGAGAACGTGCAAACTCCACAAGAGCAGCACCCATAGTCAGGATCGAACCCGAGTCTCTGGTGCTGTAAGGCAGCAACTCTGTTGCTGTGCCGCCTGAATATATACTCAATTGTCTTGACACTTGTACTCATTTCTATTCATCCAACCTGCCGGTGAATGGAAAGAATTGATCTGAAGATCACTTCAACCATTTCACATGTAATATTGCAAAATTATTTCTCAACATTTTCATAGCCATTTTCGGTAACTGGGAACCACCAAGAATACCAGTATATATATCATGATCAGGGTGGCACTGTGGCACAGCTGGTAGAGCAGCCCATGTTAGTCTTCCCAAAATGCAAGAATTGCAAATGCAAAATTACAAGAATGATTCCAGGAATGAGTGGGTTAGCATACGATCAGCATGTGACAGCAATGGGCCTCTAGTCACTGGAGTTTAGAAGGTTGAGGGGGAACCTCATTGAAACTTGCAGAATAATGAAAGGCTTAGATAGAGTGGATGTGGAAAGGATGTTTCCACTGGTGGGAGAGTCTAGGACCAGAGGTCATAGCTTCTGAATTAAAGGGCATTCTTTTAGAAAGGAGGTGAGGAGGAACTTCTTTAGTCAGAGAGTAGTTAATCTGTGGCACTTATTGGTTATGGGAGAAGGTAGGTAAATGGGATTAAGTGGCAGAGATCAGCCGTAAATGAATGGCACTCAATGGGCCGAGTGGCCTAATTTAACTTGTGAACTTGTGAATTTGTGAATGCAACGCCTCATATTTCTCTGCTTAAATTCCATCAACCATTCCTCAGCCCAGCTGACAAACCGATCAAGACCCTGCTACAATTTTTGACAACCATCTTCACTAAGAAGGGTCTCGACCCGAAACGTCGCCTATCTCCTTCGCTCCTTAGATGCTGCTACACCTAAAAGTTTCTCCAGCTTTTTGTGTACCCCCTTCACTATCTACAATACCACTCATTTTTTAGGTGAGAAGGTCATAATGTCATAAGGAATAGGAGTAGAATTAGGCCATTCGGTTCATTAAGTCTACTCTGCCATTCAATCATGGCTGATTTATCTCTCCAAAACCCCATAACCTCTGACACCTGTAACCTCTGACACCCGTACTAATCAAGAAAACTTTGTGTCATCTGCAAACTTGTAAAGTTGGGAAAATGGGATCCTCTGTGAAGAGCGTGTAAAGAGTTGCCACATTTTGGGGGGTGTCATCTCAACCAGAAAAAAAAGATGATGAGGTTAGTGAGTACTGAACAGTGAATCAATAAATCAGGAGAATGCTCTGTTCAATGTCGCTGTCAACAGTTTATGAAAATGAAAGGGGCTTAGTGCATTTTCAATGCCTTATCAAATTCCACTGCAACAATTGATAGTGTTGTGCAAATATTTATTTGCATCAGCCAGCCTGAAAGGCCAGGTCAAAATAGGTCAGTAGATAGACACAATATGCTGGAGTAACTCAGCAAGACAGATAGCATCTCTACCTGTCACGGGTCGAGACCCTTTTTATGACCCTGAAGAAGGGTCTCGACCCAAAATGTCATACATTTCTTCTCTCCAGAGATGCTGTCTGACCCGTTGAGTTATTCCAGCATTTTGTGTCTATCTTCGGTGTAAACCAGCATCTGCAGTTCCTTCCTACACTCTTAATACAAAGATACATAGATTCATAGACAACAGGTTTAGAATTAGGCCTTTCGGCCCTTCGTGCCAGCACCGCCATTCCATGTGATCATGGCAGGAACAATCAGTAGACCGTGCCTGCCTTCTTCCCATATCCCTTGATTCCGCTAGCCGTACGACCTCTATCTAACTCTCCTTTCAATGCATCCAGTGAATTAGCATCCACTGCCTTCTGAGGCAGATAATTCCACAAATTCACAACTCTCTGTATGATTTTATTTTCCTCATCACAGTTCCAAATGGCCAACACTTATTCTTAAACTGTGGCCCCTGGTTCTGAACTCCCCCAACATCGGGAACATTTTCCTGCATTTAGCGTGTCCAATCCCTTCATAGTTTTATATGTTTCTGTGAGAGTTCCTCTCATCCTTCTAAATTCCAGTGAATACAAGCCAAGTCGCTCCATTCTTTCATCATATGACAGTCCTATCATCCCGGGTATTAACCTCGTGAACCAATGCTGCACCACCACAATAGCAAGAATGTCCTTCCTCAAATTAGGAGACCAAAACTGCACACAATACTCCAGGAGCGGTCTCACCAGGGCCCTGATAGCTCAGGCCTAGATAGAGTGGATGTGTAGATGATATTTCCATGTGGTGGGTGTGAGGACCAGAGGGCTCACCCTCAGAATAAAATGATGATGAGAATAGAAACATAGAATATAGGTGCAGGAGTAGGCCATTCGGCCCTTCGAGCCTGTACCGCCATTCAATATGATCATGGCTGATCACCCAACTCAGTATCCTGTACCTGCCTTTTCTCCATACCCCCTGATCCCTTTAGCCACAAGGGCCACATATAACTCCCTCTTAAATATAGCCAATGAACTTGCCTCAACTACCTTCTGTGGCAGAGAATTCCAGAGATTCACCACTCTCTGTGCGAAAAATGTTTTTCTCATCTCGGTCCTAAAAGATTTCCCCCTTATCCTTAAACTGTGACCCCTTGTTCTGGACTTCTCCAACATCTTCCTGCATCTAGCCTGTCCACCCCCTTAAGAATTTTGTAAGTGTCTATAAGATCCCCCCTCAATCTTCTAAATTCTAGTGAGTACAAGCCGAGCCTATCCAGTCTTTCCTCATATGAAAGTCCTGACATCCCAGGAATCAGTCTGGTGAACCTTCTCTGTACTCCCTCTATGGCAGGAATGTATTTCCTCAGATTTGGAGACCAAACTGTACGCAATACTCCAGGTGTGGTCTCACCAAGACCCTGTACAACTGCAGTAGAACCTCCCTGCTCCTATACTCAAATCCTTTTGCTATGAATGCTAACACAGAGAGTGGTGAGTCTCTGGAACTCTCTGCCACAGAGGGTAGTTGAGGCCAGTTCATTGGCTATATTTAAGAGTGAGTTGGATGTGGCCTTGTGGCTAAGGGGATCAGAGGGTATGGAGAGAAGGCAGGTACGGGATACTGAGTTGGATGATCAGCCATGATCATATTGAATGGCGGTGCAGGCTCGAAGGCTGAATGGCCTACTCCTGCACCTAATTTCTATGTCTATGTTTCTATGTAACATACATTTGTTTTCTTCACTGCCTGCTGCACCTGCATGCCTACTTCCAATGACTGGTGTACCATGACGCCCAGGTCTCGTTGCATCTCCCCTTTTCCTAATCGGCCACCATTCAGATAATAGTTTACATTCCTTTTTTTGCCACCATAGTGGATAATCTCACATTTATCCACATTATATTGTGTCTGCCATGCATTTGCCCACTCACCCAGCCTATCCAAGTCACCTAGCATCCTCCTCACAGCTAACACTGTCCCCCAGCTTCGTATCATCCGCAAACTTGGAGATGTTGCATTCAATTCCCTCCTCCAAATCATGAATATATATTGTAAATAGCTGGGGTCCCAGCACTGAGCCTTGCGGTACCCCACTAGTCACTGCCTGCCATTCTGAAAAGGACCCGTTTACTCCTGCTCTTTGCTTCCTGTCTGCCAGCCAGTTCTCTATCCACATCAATACTGAACCCCCAATACCGTGTGCTTTAAGTTTGTATACTAATCTCTTATGTGGGACCTTGTCGAAAGCCTTCTGAAAGTCCAGATATAACACATCCTCGAAGAATGATCCTAGTCTACATTTCTATGCAGCAGACACAAATCCCTCTAAAACGTTCCTATCTATGTACTTTTCCAAATGCCTTTTAAATGCTGTTATTGTTCCTGCCTTAACTACTTCGGAGAGTTATAGAGGCATAGATTCACACAAACGTGGAAACAGGCCCTTCGGCCTAACTTGCCCTCACCTCCCAACATATCTCTACCCTCTGGCTAAAAGAGTTCTTCCTTGGTCATAAGGTCATAAGGTCGTACGTGATAAACATAGAACTGGGCCATTCGGCCCATCAAGTCTATTCCGCCACTCAATCATAGCTGATCTATCTCTCCCTCCTAACCCCATTCTCCAGCCTTCTCCCCATAACCCTTGACACTGTTACTAATCAAAATCTATCTATCTCTGCCTTTCAGTTAGAGCCCATCAAGTCTACTACGCCTTTTAATGATGACTGATCTATCTCTCCCTCTCAGCCCCATTCTCCTGCCTTCTCCCCATAACTCCTGACTCCCATACTAATGAAGAATCTGTCATTCTTAAAAATATCCATTGACTTGGCCTTATTGATTGTGTTAACATATGAGGAGCGTTTTGATGGCTCTGGGTCTGTACTTGCAGGAGTTTAGAAGGATGGCACAATGATGCAGCGGTAGAGTTGTTGCCTACAGTGCCAGAGACCCGGGTTCGATCCAGACCACAGGCGCTTGTATGTGCAGAGTTTGTAGGTTTAACCAGCCTCCCTTCCATTGACATCATTTACACCTCACACTGCCTCGGCAAGGTCAGCAGCATAATCAAAAATGAGTCACACCCCGGCCACTCCCTCTCCTCTCCTTTCCCATCGGGCAAAAGGTATAGAAGTGTGAAAATGCACACCTCCAGATTCAGGGACAGTTTCATCCCAGCTGGTATCAGGGAACTGAATCATCCTACCACAACTAGAGAGCAACCCTGAACTACTATCTACCTCATTGGTGACCCTTCAACTACCCTTGAGCGTACTTTACTGGCTTTACCTTGCACTAAACGATATTCCCTTATCATGAACAATGGAGGAGGACTGACTGTACTTTGTGCCTTCCACCACAGTGAAGAATGCTGTGGTGGATGTTTGCGTTAAATTTTATTGTGTATTGTGTGTTCTTTTTTCATTGTACCGCTGCACTTCACTGCACTTTATTGTGTATGTGATGAATAAAACTGATTGATTGATCGATTGATGTATCTGTACACTGAAAGCGGCTCGATTGTAATCATACATTGTCTTCCCACTGACTGGTTAGCACGCAACAACAGCTTTTCACTGTACCTCCGTACACGTGACATTAAGCAAAACTGAAGTGAACTGAACTTTTGCCCATTGTGTTGAACTGAACAGGAGAAGGTCCCAAAGGCACGTTTTAAATCGATAAGTTGCTCTCATGTCTGGATAACATTCACAATCCGTGTCGCTGAATGGAAATTACCTGCTTATTATCATTTTGCTGTTGTGAGATCGTGCTGAATTAGATTGAACTTGTTGTGACAACATAATGCAGGCACATTCATCTCATAGTCCGAGACACTGGAAAGAAAGCTATTATCTTAACATTGCGGAAAACAAATTACCTGGCTATTATCAATTTTCTGTTTCCGAGATTATGCTCATTAATTAGAGTAAACATGTCACGGCCAACATTATGCAGGCACAGTATATCTTACATCCAGAACCTCTGTAATAAAAGCTACTCTATCACTGCACTAATAAGTGTAAATTGTACCTTACAACAAATCTCGGGTAAATGGAAACATAGATTTAAAAGAGGGTGGCATAGTGGCCAGGCGGTAGAGCTACTGCCTTATAACGCAAGAGACCCAAGTTCACGAGAGCCCACGCAGTCATGGGGAGAACGTAGAAAATTGGCCTGCACATCTCCATTAAACCATTGTCCTCTCACATATGCCCTCTGACCTTTGCCATTTCCACTCTGGGGAAAAGGTTCTGACTGTCTATCTTACCTATGCTTCTCAATATTTTATATACTTCTATCAGGTCTCCCTTCAACCTTCAATAATCCAGAGAAAACAATCAAGTCTGTCCATTCTCTTCTTATTGCTAATACTCTCTAATCCAGGCAACATTCTGGTAAATTACGAAGATACAGTAGACACAAAGTGCTGGAGCAACTCAGCGGGTCAGGCAGCATCTACGGAGAAAAGAAATAGGTGACGTTTTGGGTCAAATCTGAAGAAGGGTCCTGACCCAAAACATCACTAATTCCTTTTCTCCAAAGATGTTGCCTGACACGCTGAGTTGCTCCAGCATTTTGTGACTATCTTCGGTATGAACCAACATCTGTAGTTCCTTTATACACACTAAGTATCTGGTAAACTTCTTCTCCAAAGCCTCCACATCTTTTCTGCAATGGGGCGACCAGAACTCCACACAATACTTCAAATGTGGCCTAGCCCAAGCCCTACCAAACTGCAACATGACCTCTGATTCTTTTAATGCCCTGACCGATGCAGGCAAGCATATCATATGCCTTCTTAGCCACTCTATCTACTTGTTTAGTTTGGTTTAGTTGTTGTGCTTCGTCCACTTGTTTAGTTTAGTTCAGAGATACAGTGCAGCAACAGGCCCTTTGGCCCACTGAGTCCGCGCCCTCCAGCGATCCCCGCACACTAACACTGACCTACACACACTAGGGACAATTTTACATATATAACCAAGCTAATTAGCTTACAACCTTGTACGTCTTTGGAGTGTGGGAGGAAATTGAAGGTCTCAGAGAAAACCTACGCAGCTTATGGGGAGAACGTACAAATTCTTTACAGACAACACCTATAGTCAGGATCGAACCCACATATTTAGTGCTGTAAGGCAGCAACTCTACCGCTGTGCCGCCACTTGTGTCGCCACTTACAGTGAGCTATGAACTTGAACTCCAACATCCCTCTGTACATCACTGCTGTTAAGGGCCTTGCTATTAACTGTACACTTTCCCCTTACATTCGACCCCCAAAAGTGCACCACTTCATACTTGCTTGCATAGAGCTTTCGCACTGTACTGCTTCTAACAAGTTTTCTATTAATCGTTTCTACATTATTAGAAGCTGTCAACATGGTTTGTAATATTGAGAAATTACCTTCTGCAGCCATAATGAAAAATTATTTTTCGATGAACAAGTGATTAAAAGTATGAAATGAGAAAAATGTGCTAAAATCATTTAAATACAGTCCATTAATATTTGATGCGAGAATCCCGTTTAGTTTAGTCTAGTGATACAGTGCGAAAACAATCCCTTCAGCCCACCAAGTCTGCTCCGACCAGCAATCCCTGCACACAAACACTACCTTACACACACTAGTGACAACGTTAATTTTATACGAAGCTAATTAACCTACCTACACTTTATACCTTACATCTTTGCAGTGTGGGAGGAAACTGAAGATCTCGTAAAAAACCCAAGCTGGTCACGGCAAGAACGTACAAAATCTTTACAGAGAGCACCCGTAGTCAGGATCGACCTCTGGTCTCTGGCGCTGTGAGGCAGCAACTCTACCATTGGATCACCGTGCCGTCCCTTCTATTAAGGGTCCAAAATACCAGGAAACTAGTTATGGGGAAATTGGAGGTGCTTTTCTAAACTTGACGAATTAATCTAGTAGGGTACACAAAAGGCTGGAGAAACTCAGCGGGTGCAGCAGCATCTAAGGAGCGAAGGAGATAGGCGACGTTTACCCGAAACGTTGCCTATCTCCTTCGCTCCTTAGATGCTGCTGCACCCGCTGAGTTTCTCCAGCCTTTTGTGTGCCCTCGATTGTCCAGCATCTGCAGTTCCTTCTTTAACGAATTAATCTAGTAGTTAGTTTGATAAGGGACATAAAAAACTGTAATTGTTAATTGTGAGGAGGATAATCTAAGGCAACAAGATGAAACCAATCAGTTTGCAAAATAGCCAGAGCATCAACAGATAGAATTTAATGCTGATAACTATGAACTGATGTAATTTAAGAGGACTAATATGGGTCGAAGATACAGTTTAGTTTATTGTCACATGTATCGAGGTACAGTGTAAAGCTTTTGTTGCGTGCTATCCAGTCAGCAGAAAGACAATACATGATTACAAACAAGCTATTCACAGTGTACAGATACATGATAAGAGAACAATATTTAGTGCAAGGTAAAGCCAGTAATGTCGAATCAAAGGTAGTCTGAGGGTCACCAACAAGGTAGATAGTAGCTCTCGCTAGTTGTGGTAGGATGATTCAAGTGCCTGATAACAGCTGGGAAGAAACTGGCCCTGAACCTGGTGGTGTACGTTTACACATTTCTCTTTCGTTGCCCGATGGGGAGAAGTCGGAGTGGCCAGGGTGCGACCCATCCTTGATTTTGCTGCAGGCCTAGCCGAGGCAGCGTGAGGTGTAAATGGAGTCATTGAGATTGGTTTATGTGATGGTCTGGGCTCGGTCCACAATTCGCCGAATAGGACTAATTCCACTCCTATCACATGACCTTATGACCTTATGATCCAAAAATAACTCTTTTAGCTAGAGAGTAGAGGGTGTTTGAAACGTACTGCCTGAATGAATGGTGGAGGCTGAGTCTTATGTGTCTAAGAACCATTTAGATTAACTCTTAATTTGCTCAGGCATAGAAGGCACGCTGGAGCAGCTGTAGATTTGCTGCCTTACAATGCTTATAGCATCAGAGACCTGGGTTCGATCCCGACTATGGGTGCTGTCTGTTTGGAGTTTGCACGTTCTCCCCGCAACCGCTTGGGTATTCTCCAAGATCTTCGGTTTCCTCCCACACTTGGTATTGATATAAATGTAAATTGTCCCTAGTGTAGGATAGTGTTGGTATGTGGGGATTTTACTTCGGAGTCACATGAGTGACTATGTGAAGAAGCCCCGCCAGGTGCATGCGCATCATTACGTCCGATGCACCGACGGGCTGGAGAGCGCAGCTCCACCAGCGATAAGTAGTAAATCGGCAGGTAAGTGTTTTTTTTTTAAACGTTTCCTGCGGGTATTTAACTCCGAATGTCTGGCTTGGGAGCCAGCGGGAGTTGTTAGCATGGAGTGAGTTGAGAAGAAATCTGCCCGTAGTAGGAGCGTAACGTGGTTAGTGCTCGCAGATCGGGTCGGGAGATACCGGCTGCAGTAATGCCGGCACTGACACCGGCTGCTGATCTACCGGCAGCTCAACAGCCTCCGTTAGTTCCACTGAGGCCACTCCACCAGGGAGGAAGGCCAAAAGAAAATCTCTCAGGCCCGTCTTATCCGATGGGTCTGATGAGGAAGACTCCCCTCCTTCGAATAAAAAGGTATGGGGATGGCTCGAGCAGATGTTCCAAACTTTAATGAGCCATAAAATATTTCAATCGGTGTCGAATGCCCCTAGGATTCCCCTGACAGCCTCACGTAGAGGCCCATATGGCGAAGAAGACTATACCGCTTATGAATATCAGTGGGAATCACCCTCGCCAGCACCTTGCTTAGGGCTGGTAGAGACCTCCCTGGAGCAAGACTCGGGAGAGCCAGGGCAGGAGGAGTCTGACCCTGAAGTTGGTGTCACTGCTTTTGGGCACATGAGCCATGCTCCAGGTGTTCCGGATGTAGCAAGAAACTTTGCCATTCTGGAAGGTACTGGTGAAGCCATGGAGGAAAACCTTGCGGCCAACATCAACTACATGGCCTCTCACCAGCTACAGGATTCCATTATGGACCAAACAGCCACCCGATATGTAACAACTGTTAATTGTGCGTCGCTCAAAGTGACCACTGTGAACTCTGCTATCTGGGCACAAATGAGTGCAACGATGCGTGGACAAGAGTTCCGATTCCAGCGAGTCCTCAAATTGCTGGTGGCGGGCATCACGGCTTTTGGCAAAATGGTCCAAGGGACACCGATGTCCGGCACACAGCAGGATATGTTGGCCCTGCTGTGTAATGCATACGTTGAAGTACATTGCATCCGGAAGATGGCTATAAAGCCGACACTAAACCCACGATTTGCAGCTCTATGCCGGTCATCCAATGTTCAAGAGCCAAATTATTTATTTGGTGAGGACCTGCTCAAACAAGTCAAAGACCTGGAAGAAGAGGCCAAAACGATAGGCCTCATGAAGACTTACGTCCCTTCCACCAGGATGCGACCTCGCAGGTCGTTTTCGACACGACGGGGGTTAGATCCGGGCGCAGGGCCAAGCAGAGTGGGGCCTGTGGGACGACATTATTACGCACCTGTATACGCCAACTACAACCCTAGCATGGCGAAAAGGACAAGAATGTAACCCCTCTTTTTAAGAAGGGAGGGAGAGAGAAAACGGGGAATTACAGACCAGTTAGTCTAACATCGGTAGTGGGGAAACTGCTAGAGTCAGTTATTAAACATGGGATAGCAGCACATTTGGAAAGTGGTGAAATCATTGGACAAAGTCAGCATGGATTTACGAAAGGTAAATCATGTCTGACGAATCTTGTGGAATTCTTCGAGGATGTAACTAGTAGCGTGGATAAGGGAGAACCAGTGGATGTGGTATATCTGGACTTCCAGAAGGCTTTCGACAAGGTCCCACATAAGAGATTAGTATACAAACTTAAAGCATACGGTATTAGGGGTTCAGTATTGATGTGGATAGAGAACTGGCTGGCAAACAGGAAGCAAAGAGTAGGAGTAAACGGGTCCTTTTCACAATGGCAGGCAGTGACTAGTGGGGTACCGCAGGGCTCAGTGCTGGGACCCCAGCTATTTACAATATATATTAATGATCTGGATGAGGGAATTGAAGGCAATATCTCCAAGTTTGCGGATGACACTAAGCTGGGGGGCAGTGTTAGCTGTGAGGAGGATGCTAGGAGACTGCAAGGTGACTTGGATAGGCTGGGTGAGTGGGCAAATGTTTGGCAGATGCAGTATAATGTGGATAAATGTGAGGTTATCCACTTTGGTGGCAAAAACAGGAAAGCAGACTATTATTTAAATGGTGGCCGATTAGGAAAAGGGGAGATGCAGCGAGACCTGGGTGCCATGGTACACCAGTCATTGAAAGTAGGCATGCAGGTGCTGCAGGCAGTGAAAAAAGCGAATGGTATGTTAGCTTTCATAGCAAAAGGATTTGAGTACAGGAGCAGGGAGGTTCTACTTCAGTTGTACAGGGTCTTGGTGAGACCACACCTGGAGTATTGCGTACAGTTTTGGTCTCCAAATCTGAGGAAGGACATTATTGCCATAGAGGGAGTGCAGAGAAGGTTCACCAGACTGATTCCTGGGATGTCAGGACTGTCTTATGAAGAAAGACTGGATAGACTCGGTTTATACTCTCTGGAATTTAGAGATTGAGAGGGGATCTTATAGAAACTTACAAAATTCTTAAGGGGTTGGACAGGCTAGATGCAGGAAGATTGTTCCCGATGTTGAGGAAGTCCAGGACAAGGGGTCACAGCTTAAGGATAAGGGGGAAATCCTTTAAGACCGAGATGAGAAAGACTTTTTTCACACAGAGAGTGGTGAGTCTCTGGAACTCTCTGCCACAGAGGGTAGTTGAGGCCAGTTCATTGGCTATATTTAAGAGTGAGTTGGATGTGGCCCTTGTGGCTAAGGGGATCAGAGGGTATGGAGAGAAGGCAGGTACGGGATACTGAGTTGGATGATCAGCCATGATCATATTGAATGGCGGTGCAGGCTCGAAGGGCTGAATGGCCTACTCCTGCACCTAATTTCTATGTTTCTATGTTCTATGTAACTCCAAGGTCGACTGTGAAGGTACGCGTACGGATAAATCCTCTGGGAAACAACCTCCGGTTGGGGGTAGGTTACAGTTATTTTATGATGAATGGTGCTGCATAAAATCTGATCTGTTTATACTGGACACTGTCTCAGGGTCTCGAATAGAGTTTATGTCAGGAATTAATCCACCTGCACAAAATATGCCTAGTCGGGTATTGTTTTTTTCTGAGCCAGAAACTCGGCAGGTAAATAAAGAAATTGGGGTTTTGTTCCAAAAAGGGGTAATTGAGAGGACGACATACCATCCTCAACAATTTGTGTCCAATATATTCCCCAGACAGAAAAAATATGGCGTGTGTCGAGTCATTCTGGATCTAACCCAGTTAAATTTCTATGTCCAGTATAGGCATTTTTAAATAGACACCTTCAATTCTGCTAAACAGTTGTTATCAGAAGGTTGTTCTATGGCAACCATAGATCTGAAAGATGCATATTATTCAGTACCAATTCATCATCAGTACCGAAGATACTTGAAATTTAGTCGGATGGGACAGCTGTGGCAATTTAAAGCATTACCCAATGGGTTAACCTCAGCTCCTAGGTTGCTCACGAAATTGTTAAAACCAGTTCTGGCACTACTTCGTGCCCAGAATCACATTGTGATGGCTTATCTAGATGATATTTTAATTATAAGCAACACTCAGGAAACAGCTGAGGAGTCGGTTTCAGCAACCAAACACCTGTTTGAGAGGTTAGGGTTTCTTGTCCATCCAACAAAATCCATGCCAGAGCCTACCCAAAAAATTGATTATTTGGGGTTTGTCATTGATTCAGTTAATATGTTAGTGACTTTGCCTACGGCCAAGGCTGTTGAAAACAGGGAGGTCTGTACCAGTCTCGCTGAAAAACAACAACCCTCCACCCAGGCAGTAGCCAGTGTTATTGGTAAATTGGTGGCGATTTTCCCTGCAGTGGAGTTTGGACCCCTGCACTATCAAAGTCTGCAACGAGCTAGAGAACATGCACTTAAAAAACATGCAGGTCATTTTGACAGACCTATGCAGTTGCCAGCCAAAGCCATTGCCAAATTACAATGGTGGATCATCAATATTGCACAAACTACCAAAAGCATTTTGGTTCAACAACCTTCAGTGGTTTTACAAACAGATGTGAGTGCTTTGGGATGGGGATCCATGGACAGCGAGTCTAGCTGTGGTGGTAGATGGAGTGTGCAAGAGGATTTAATCCTGCACAGGCATGGTAAAAAATACTTAGAATTGCTGGGTGCATTCTATGGATTAAAAGCTTATTGTTCAGCAATGAATAATTTACATGCTCAGCTCCAGATTGACAATACCACGGCTGTTGCCTATATCAATCACATGGGAGGAATATGGTCAGTATCATGTGATAATTTGGCTAACCTCATTTGGGACTGGTGTATTTCCAGAAATATCTGGGTCTCAGCTATCTACCTACCAGGTAGAGATAATGTGGTGGCAGACAACAGGTCACGGAAATTTAATGACAACATAGAATGGATGCTAAATCCTGATGTTTTCAAATGATTGTCAGCCACTATGGTTTGCCAGATATTGATCTCTTTGCATCCAGGCTAAATCACCAGTTGCCTAAATACATTTTGTGGGAACCAGATCCAGGAGCAGTAGCAGTGGATGCATTCTCGCTACATTGGGGATGCACGTTCTTTTACGCCTTTCCACCATTCTGCCTCATTAGGCAATGCCTCACCAAAATAGAGCAGGACTCCGCCTCAGGCCTTTAGGTGGTTCCAGACTGGCCTACATAGCCATGGTTCCTGTTGGTGCTGAGAATGATGACTCAGCCATTCATGACTGTCCCCAACTGCAGTAATTTGTTGGTGCATCCAGTAATAGGAGAAAGTCATCCGTTACATGATCATATTAATTTGTTAATCTGCAGGTTCTGACCAGACCGTTCCAAGGGTTTGGGCTGTTGAGTAGGACCATGGATGTGATAACTGCAGCTTGGAGAGATAACACTAAAAAACAATATGTGTCTCATATTAAGAAATGGGAGATGTTTTGCTTGCAGTCAAATATATCTTATCATACTGCAAGTATACTGGAAGTATTGGAGTTCCTTGCTACATTGCATTTTGATGAACACTTGAGCTATAGTGCCATTAATACTCGGAGTGCTTTGTCCTCCTATTTAGGACAGTTTTCAGAACATCAATCTATCGGGTCTCATCCGTTAGTATCCCGATTCTTGAGAGGAATCTTTTTACAAGAACCCTCCTAAGCCTAGATATACAGAAATCTGGGCTGTCAGTATAGTTCTCACACTGCTTCGGCAATGGGCTCCAATTACGTCACTGACTTTTCAGAAATTAACACTTAAAGTGGTTATGCTCATGGCGCTAGTATCAGCGCAATGAATTCAAAGATTGCAAAAGCTACGACTAGACAGCATGCACTCTTCTTTAGATAACATTACATTTTATGTGTATGATTTAATCAAACAAAGCAGGCCTGGAATGGCCGGAACGAAAGTAAGCTTTAAAGCATACCCCGTTGACCAAACGTTATGTGTAGTCAAGCACCTGAGTCAATATATCGAGGTAACTAAGAGTCTCAGAGGCTCTGAGACAGCAATGTTCATCAGCCACAAAAAATCTCATAAAAAGGTGTCAGTACAAACTATTTCTAGATGGTTAAAACAGATTTTGGATTTTGCTGGAGTAGACACTCAAGTGTTTAAATCTCACTCCACCAGGGCGGCAACAACATCCGCAGCGAAGGCACAGGACGTGCCTCTAGTCCAAATCCTCCGGGCCGCAGATGGTCTAAGGAGGTGACCTTCTCCAAATTTTATGATAAACCTGTCCTGACAGTGCAAGGTTTTGGGCATGCTGTTTTGGGTTCGGTTTGATTTCTTTTTCTTTCTAAATTTCATTTGTAATTTCCCCCTGGGACAGAGGGGTTATTAGTTTTGTTTTATTATTATTTAAAATGATTATTGGATAATTCGAAGTATTGTTCAATACATTATTTATTCACTACTGTGTCAACTGAAGCAGTGTGTCGTATGGAATGGATCTACGGCATGAAATCACAGAGCTTTGAAATCTTTATGTAGTCACTCATGTGACTCCGAAGTAAAATAGTAAGATTAAACGAGAACTTACCGGTTTGAAGTTTGATCTTTATTTTATGAGGAGTTATGATGAGGAATTACGTGCCCTCCGCTCCCGGCCCTCATAATCGCAAAGATCATCTGGTAGTTCTAGTCTCCTGAGTCTTACTATATCACTTCGACTATAGATTCTGTGTTTTCACGCCGCTGCTTTGAAGTATGACGTGCTTGCGCCTGGTGGGGCTTCTTCACGTAATCCCTCATCGTAACTCCTCATAAAATAAAGATCAAACTTCAAACTGGTAAGTTCTCATTTAATCTTACTATTACTAGTCGGTGCGGACTCAGTGGGCCAAAGAGGCTGTTTCTGCACTATAGCTCAAAACTAAACTAAAATAATCTATAGATAGGTGGTCAGCATTGACAAGGTGCACTGTAGGCCCTATTTCCCTGCTGTATAACAAACAAAAGTTGTACAACAAAAGCTTTTCACTGTACCGCAGTACTCGTGACAACAAACTAAACCGAAGATGTATAACTTTATGATTCTATGACTCAAGGAGAACATTCCCCTGAATATCATTCGTGTAATTGCTGCATTGCGGACGACTTGGTTTACCTGGGGAGAAGATGGAGTCATCTGTAGACTTAGTTGCAAACTTCCATCATAGGTTCTTATTTCCATCTCACCGAACCTTATCTTTAGCATGAACATGTGGATTTTATGGCAAACGACATGAACAAGCACTTTGCATCTCGGAGAGCAGCTCCCTGCATTATGGATGCTAGCTATTCTAAATAGGTTTCTGCTCCGTCTGGCAGATAATGTCAGAATATTCTAGGATTTCCCATCCTGATGTTGATTAAGTGCATAAAGAAAGTGCCCTTGAGACTGCAAAGACTGGGAAAAAAACCTGCTTTAATTGCAGACATATTGAAACTTACCGAATAGTGAAAGGCCTGGATACAGTTGACATGAGAGGATGTTTCCCCTAATGAAAGGAAGTTCTCTTAGGAAGGAGAGGAGGAGAACATTAGTGATACAGTACGGAAACAGGCCCTTCAGCCCACTAAGTCTGCACAGACCAGCAATCCCCGCATACAAACTCTACCCTACACAAACTAGTGACAACGTTACTTTTATACCAAGCCAATTAACCTCCAAATCTGTACGTCTTTGGAGTGTGGGAAGAAACCAAAGATCTCGGAGAAAAAACCCAAGCTGGTCACGGGGAGAATGTACAAACTCTGTAAAGACTGCACCCGCAGTCAGGATCGAACCCGGGTCTCTGGCGCTGTGAGGCAACAACTCTACTGCTGCACCACCGTTGCTGCCCCATCTATTAAGGGACCAAAACACCAGGAAACTAGTAATGGTGGAAGTGGAGGTGCTTTTCTAAACTTGATGCATTATGGGAACATATTTAATCTGGGAGTTAGTTTGATGATGGACACAAAAATCTGGCATTGTTAATTGTGAGGAGGATACTTTAAGGCTACAAGATGAAAATTAACAGTTTGCAACATGGCCAGAGCAACATCAAATAGAATTTTATCCTGATAACTATGAACTGATGTACTTTAAGAGGACTAATATGGGTCGAAGGAACAAATCAGTTTAGTTTATTGTCACGTGTATCGAGGAACAAGGAAAAACTTTTGTTGCATGTTATCCAGTCAGTGAAAAGACAATACACGATAAGAGAATAACGTTTAGCGCAAGGCAAAACCAGTAAAGTCAGATCAAAGGTAGTCCCAGGGTCACCAACAAGGTAGATATTAGCTCTCTCTAGTTGTGGTAGGATGATTCAATTGCCCGATAACTGCTAGGAAGAAACTGGCCCTGAATCTGGAGGTGTGCATTTACACACTTCTATACTGTTTGCCCAATGGGAGAGGGGAGAAGAGGGAGTGGACAGGGTGTGACCTGTCCTTGATTATGCTGCTGGCCTTGCCGAGGCTAGCCAAGGCAGCGTGAGGTGTAAATGCAGTCAGTGGAAGAGAGGTTGGTTTGTGTGATGGTCTGGGGTGCGTTCACAATCAGCCGAATAGGCCGAATTCTACTCCTATTACATGACCATATGACCTTATGATTCAAGAAGAACTCTTTTAGAGGGTGTTTGAAACGTACTGCCTGAATGAGTGGTGGAGGCTGAGTCTTATGTGTCTAAGAACCATTGAGATGAACACTTAATTTGCTAAGGCATAGAAGGCACACTGGAGTAGCGGTAGATTTGCTGCCTTACAATGCTCATAGCACCAGAGACCTGGGTTTGATCTTGACTACGGGTGCTGTCTGTATGGAGTTGGCACGTTCTCCCCCGCAACCGCTTGGGTATTCTCCAAGCTCTTCGGTGTCCTCCCACACTTGGAATTTGTATGAATGTAAATTGTCCCTAGTGTAGGACAGTGTTGGTATGTGGGGATCGATGGTCGGTGCGGGCTCAGTGGGCTGAAGTGGCTGTACCTCAAAACTAAACTAAAATAATCAATAGATAGATGGTCAACATTGACAAGGTGCACTGTAGGCCCTATTTCCCTGCTGTATAACAAACAAAAGCTGTACAACAAAAGCTTTTCACTGTTCCTCGGTGCACGTGATAAGAAACTAAGCTGAAACTGTATAAATTCATGATTCTATTACTCCAAGAGAGCATTCCCCTGCATATCAAAGGTTCAAAGGTTCATTTATTGTCACATACACCAATTGGTGTGTGCCATTGCAGCACATTAAAAAGAATACAACCATAACACTAATAAAGATATTTAAACATAAAAACATCCCCCCACAATGGTTCCCACTGTGAGGGAAGGCACAAAGTCCAGTCCCCATCCCCCTGTCCACCCATAGTCAGGTCTATTGAGGCCTCCGCAGTCGCCGCTACGGGGGCCGATGTTCCAGGCCCTTCTCGCCGGGTGATGGTGCTCCGGTGTCGGGAGAACCCTCTCAGCGGCTGGGGATGCCTGGAACAGCCGCATCCTTGTCGGAGACCGTGGCTTCCGAAGCCAACAGGTCGCACTGGACGGAGCTCTACCACTGCCGATCTCGGCGAGAGATCCCAGGCTCAACGATGTTTAAGGTCAGCGCCGCCGCCCGCAGCTGGCCACTCGACAGTCCCGCAGCTCCGCGATGTTTCATCGGCGTTCCCAGCACACCGGAGCTCCAGCGCGGCGACCCAGGCAAGGCATCCCAGCTCCGCAATAGCACTCTAGGGCTGTGCCACTGTCAAAGTCATGGTTCTGGCTGGTCCCGTCAGGAAACGCCGCTCCAGACCCCGATGGAAGGACGCGAGGACAGGTCAAAGTTGCTGCTCGGAGGAAAGCCGCTCCCCAACCAGGTAAGGACTAAGAAATGCAGTTTCCCCCTCCCTCCCCCCCCCCCCCCCCCCCCCCCCCCCCCCCCCCCCCCCCCCCCCCCCCCCCCCACCACCCCCCACATAAAAAATACTAAAACCTCCAACAAACACTTTAACTCACTAAAAATTTAAAAAAAGAGGCGAAAAACGGACAAAATGGGCAGCCATACCCATGCAGGACTGCGCCCCCCTAGAAAAATTGATCCAACAACACTTATTTTTCTCAGAATGTATCATTTGTGTAATTGCTGCATTGGGACGACTTGGTGTGCTTGAGGGAGAAGATTGAGTCATCTGTGGACTTGGTTGCAAACTTCCATCATAGGTGCTTATTTCCATCTCACCGAACCATATCTTTAGCATGAACATGGAGATTTTTATGGCAAGGGACATTTACAAGCACTTTGCATCTCAGACAGCAGCTCCCTGCATTATGGATGCAAGGTTTTCTAAATAAGTTTCTGCTCCGTCGGGCAGATATTGTCAGAATACTATTGGATTTCCCATTCTGATGTTTGTTAAGTGCATAAAGAAAGTGCCCTTGAGACTGGGAAAAATCCCTGCATTAATTGCAGTCATATTGAAACGTACCGAATAGTGAAAGGCCTGGAAACAGTTGACTCGAGAAGATGTTTCCACGAGGGGAAGAGTCCAGGACTAGAGGTCACAGCCTCAGAATAAAAGGAAGTTCCTTTAGGAAGGAGATGAGGAGAAATTTCTTTAGTCAGAGGGTGGTGAATCTTTGGAATTCTTTGCCACAGAAGGCTGTGGAGGCCAAGTCAGTAGATATGTTTAAGGCAGAGATAGAAAGATTCTTGATTAGTACAGGTGTCAGGGGTTATGGAAAGCAGGAGAATAGGGTTAGGAGGGAGAGATAGGTCAGCCATGATTGAATGGCAGAGTAGACTTGATGGGCTGAATGGCCTAATTCTGCTCCTATCACTTATGAACTTATGACCTTATGACCATATTAAAAGTTATATTGGGGGATAAAGATGAACCTTGTAAGCAATGTCAATATCCCAAGAAGGGAATAGAATGAGGGTGCTAGAGAAAGGTATATGCTGTGGAACAGAGGGATGTAGGAATAACTGTGCATAGTTCCCTGAAGGTGGAATCGCATGTAGATAGGGTGGTAAAGAAAGCCTTTGGTGTGCTGGCCTTTATAAATCAGAGCATTGAATATAGGAGTAGGGAAGTAATGTTAAAATTGTACAAGGCATTGGTAAGACCAATTCTGGAGTATGGTGTACAATTTTGGTCGCCTAGTTATAGGAAGGATGTCAACAAAATAGAGAGAGTACAGAGGAGATTTACTAGAATGTTGCCAGGGTTCCAGCAACTATGTTACAGAGAAAGGTTGAACAAGTTAGGTCTTTATTCTTTGGAGCGCAGAAGGTTAAGGGGGAACTTGATTGAGGTCTTTAAAATGATGAAAGGGATAGACATAGTTAACGTGGATACGTTTTTCCCATTGAGGGTAGGGAAGATTCAAACAAGAGGGCATGACATGAGAATTAAGGGACAGAGGTTTCGGGGTAACGTGAGGGGGAACTTCTTTACTCAGAGGGTGGTGGCTGTGTGGAATGAGCTTCCAGCAGAAGTGGTGGAGGCAGGATCGATTTTAACATTTAAGAGTAAAGTGGATAGGTATATGGACGTGAAGGGAATGGAGGGGTATGGTCTGAGTGCAGGTAGATGGGACTAGGGGAAAACAAATGGTCGGCACGGACTGGAAGGGCCGAGAGGGCCTGTTTCCGTGCTGTAATTGTTATATGGTTATATGGTTATATGGTTACAGAGCTAAGAACTTGTGGCATTGTGGCATAGCTGATTCACTGTGCCAGAGATGTTGCCTGACCCGCTGAGTTACTCCAGTTTTTTGTGAATATCTTCCGTTTTAAACTAAACTACACATAGAGTTCTGGGCACCATGTTATAGGAAAGATATTGTCAAGCTTGAAAGGGTTCAGAAAATATTTATAAGGATGTTGCCAGAACTAGAGGGTTTGAGCTACAAGGAGAGGAGTAGGCTGGGTCTCCCTATTCCATTGAGCCCAGGAGGATGAGGGGGGATTTACAGAGGTGTACAAAATCATGAGAGGAATAAATCGGGTAGAGGCACAGAGTTTTTTGCCCAGAGTAGGGGAATCTCAGGGCTGCCAACTCTCACGCTTTGAGCGTGAGAATCACGCATTTTAACAAATTCTCAGGCCCTCACGCTGATCACAAATTTCTCATGCTCTGTGGTGAGAAATTCTGTGATCAATGAAAATTAGATAAACTGCGTGGGTGGGTCTGTGGGTGTTGGAGAGCCGGGGCTGAGGGAGGGATGGAAGCACAAGCGGCAGCGGAGACAGATGCGGACGGGGATCCGGGGCTAGTAAGTGTTTGCGGGGCTGGCGAGTGTTTGCCGGGGAGATGCCAGGAACGGGGCTGGTGTGTGTTTGCCGGGGCTGGTGAGTGTTTGCCGGGGCTGGTGAGTGTTTGCCGGGGCTGGTGAGTGTTTGCCGGGGCTGGCGAGTGTTTGCCGGGCTGGCGAGTGTTTGCCGGGCTGGCGAGTGTTTGCCGGGGCTGGCGAGTGTTTGCCGGGCTGGCGAGTGTTTGCCGGGCTGGCGAGTGTTTGCCGGGCTGGCGAGTGTTTGCCGGGCTGGCGAGTGTTTGCCGGGCTGGCGAGTGTTTGCCGGGCTGGCGAGTGTTTTGGCAAGTGTTTGCCGGGCTGGTGAGTGTTTGCCGGGGACAGATGCTGGGAGCGGAGCTGGCGAGTGTTTGCGGGGATGGCGAGTGTTTGCCGGGCTGGCGAGTGTTTGCCGGGCTGGCGAGTGTTTGCCGGGCTGGCGAGTGTTTGCCGGGCTGGCGAGTGTTTGCTGGCGAGTGTTTGCCGGGCTGGCGAGTGTTTGCCGGGCTGGCGAGTGTTTGCCGGGCTGGCGAGTGTTTGCCGGGCTGGCGAGTGTTTTCCGGGGACAGATGCTGGGAGCGGAACTGGCGAGTGTTTGCGGGGATGGCGAGTGTTTGCAGGGCTGGCGAGTCGATCGCTGCAGCTCCGGCCATGGAGCAGTGCAAGAGTCATGGGCCGTCGGAGGCGTCGGAAGCGTTGCGCCGCTGCCGCGAGAGTCTCTGTGCCAAACTCGCCCAGGTGACCGGCATGGACCAGGCTGCGGCTCGGTGCATCCTGGAGGACAACCAGTGACCTCTGGAAGTAAGTACCAAGCACTGGGTAGAAACGGTGGAAAATAGTGGACTTCAAATGGGGGTGGTTGGAGAAAGCATCCTGCTTGCCTGCTCGGTTTTCACTTACTGTAACTGCAGGAAAAATGTTCCCGATGTTGGGGGAGTTCAGAACCAGGGGTCACAGCTTAAAAATAAAGGGGGGGGGCAGTTAGGACTGAGATGAGGTCAAACTTTCTTCATGCAGAGAGTTGTGAATCTGTGGAATTCTCTGCCACAGAAGGTAGTGCAGACCAATTCACTGGATGTTTTCAAGAGAGAGTTACATTTAGTTCTTGGGGCTAATGAAATCAAGGGATTTGGGGAAAAAACAGGAAAGAGGTACTGATTTTAGATGAATAGCCATGATCATATTGAAAGGCAGTGCTGACTCGAAGGGCTGATGGCCTATTTCTGCACCTATTTTCTACGTTTCTATGCGAGTATATGGCAATAAAACCCGATCACGATTTTGAAGCATTCATGCATGGTGGAGGTATAATGTAGTCATGGAGTGATACAGTGTGAAAACAGGTCAATTTTCCCACACCCGCCAACATGTCCCAGCTACGCTGCCTGCTTTTGGTCATAGAAACATAGAAGCCACCAAACCTGTCCTGTCCATAGAAACAGAAAACATAGAAAAATAGGTGCAGGAGTAGGACATTCGGCCCTTCGCGCCTGCACCGCCATTCAATATGATCACGGCTGATCATCCAACTCAGTATCCCGTACATGTCTTCTCTCCATACCCCCTGATCCCTTTAGCCATGAGCCACATCCAACTCCCTCTTGAATATAGCCAATGAACTAGCCTCAACGACCTTCTGTGGCTGAGAATTCCAGAGACTCACCACTCTGTGTAAAGAATGTTTTCCTCATCTCTGTCCTAAAGGAACTCCCCCCTATCCTTAGACTGTGACATCTTGTTCTGGACTCCCCCAACATCGGGAACAATCTTCCTGCATCTAGCTTGTCCAAACCTTAAGAATTTTGTAAGTTTCTATAAGATCCCCACTCAATCTTCTAAATTCCAGTGAGTACAAGCCAAGTCTATCCAGTCTTTCTTCATATGAAAGTCCCGAGATCCCAGGAATCAGTCTGGTGAACCTTCTCTGAACCCCCTCTATGGCAAGAATGTCTTTCCTCAGATTTGGAGACCAAAACTGTACACAATACTCCAGCTGTGGTCTCACCAAAACCCTGTACAACTGCAGTAGAACCTGCCTGCTCCTATACTCAAATCGTTTTGCTATGAATGCTAACATACTATTTGCTTTCTTCACTGCCTGCTGCACCTGCATGCCTACTTTCAATGACTGGTGTACCATGACACCCAGGTCTCGTTGCATCTCCCCTTTTCCTAATCTGCCACCATTCAGATAATAGTCTACCCTCATGTTTTTGCCACCAAAGTGGATAACCTCACATTTATCCACATTATACTGCATCTGCCATGCATCTGCCCATTCACTCAGCCTATCCAAATCACCCTGCAGCCTCCTAGCATCCTCCTCACACCTAACTATATCCCCCAGCTTGGTGTCATCTGCAAATTTGGAGATGTTGCATTCAATTCCCTCATCCAAATCATTAATGTATATTGTAAATAGCTGGGGTCCCAGCACTGAGCCTTGCGGTACCCCACAGCTCACTGCTTGCCATTCTGAAAAGGACCCGTTTACTCCTACACTTTGCTTCCTGTCTGCCAGCCAGTTCTCTATCCACATCAATATCGAACCACCAATACCGTGTGTTTTAAGTTTATATACTAATCTCTTATGTGGGACCTTGTCGAAAGCCTTCTGAAAGTCCAGATATAACACATCCACTGGTTCTCCCTTATCCACTCTACTAGTTACATCCTCGAAAAATTCTATAAGATTCGTCAGACATGATTTACCTTTTGTAAATCCATGCTGACTTTGTCCAATGATTTCACCACTTTCCAAATGCGCTGCTATCCCATGTTTAATAACTGACTCTAGCAGTTTCCCCACTGCCCATGTTAGACTAACTGGTCTGTAATTTCCCTCTTTCTCTCTCCCTCCTTTTTTAAAAAGTGGGGTTACATTAGCTATCCTCCAATCCTCAGGAACTACTTCAGAATCTAAGGGGTTTTGAATAATTATCACTAATGCATCCACTATTTCCGTGGCAACCTCCTTGAGCACTCTGGGATGCAGACCATCTGGCCCTGGGGATTTATCGGCCTTTAATCCGTTCAATTTACCCAACACCACGGCTAACCTGGATTTCACTCGGTTCCGCCATCTTATTTGACCTCCGGTCCACTGCTATTTCCAGCAGATTATTTATGTCTTCCTTAGTGAAGACAGAACCAAAGTAGTTATTCAATTGGTCTGCCATGTCCTTGTTCCCCATGATCAATTCACCTGCTTCTGATTGCAAGGGACCAACATTTGTTCTAACTAGTCTCTTCACATATCTATAAAAACATTTGCAGTCAGTTTTTATGTTCCCTGCCAGTTTCCTTTCGTAATCTATTTTCCCTTTCCTAATTAAGCCCTTTGTCCTCCTCTGCTGGATTCTGAATTTCTCCCAGTCCTCTGGTAGGCTGCTTTTTTTGGCCAATTTGTATGCCTCATCTTTAGTTTTAATACTATCCCTGATTTCCCTCGTTATCCACGGATGCACCACCTTCCCTGATTTATTCTTTTGCCAAACTGGTATGAACAAATTTTGTACTTCATCCATGCAGTCTTTAAATACCTTCCATTGCACATCCACTGTCAACCCTTTAAGGCTCACCTGCCAGTCTATCTTGGCCAATTCATGGCTCATACCTTCAAAGTTACCTTTGTTTAAGTTCAGAACCCTTGTTTCTGACTTAATTATGTCACTCTCCATCTCTTCCAGGTGGAAAGGACCCCTGGGAGGGGGGACACCCTTCTTCCACACCCTCTCCCCACTCGGTTGCTCCACTCCCTCACCGGGTACCCCTAAGGCCAGTGATCAGTGATCGTTCAGCCTCCCCACTTTTGAAAACATTCCGCAGACCCTGGTTCAGACGGAGAACACAGCCAGATGTGAGCGGGGAACTGAGGCCAGTTGTCCGTGATGTCTGGATCCCACTGCTCAGCGTTTCATGTTTCGGAGTTGGCTAATGTTATTGATTTGTAATTAGCCTGATTTGATTATGATGCCATTTAAACTTCACTTGGATTTCAATCACTTCAATGTAAAAGTAATTGGGAATGGGGAGCATTGGAATAAAAATTTGCCCTCGGTACATATTAACTGTAATGTAATAATATATGCATGTTGGTAGCTGCAATCGAAACTAAGATTATTTATCATTGTTGTGTTTTGAATACCACAGAAAATATTATGTACTCTCAAGATCACAGTTAACAGAATAATATTGCTTAAATATATAGTTATTGGACTTTGCATTTCAGAAAAGTCCCAGCTGAGAGGAAGACAGCAAAATACTGAAAATATTGCGGGTGAAAATGACTTCAGGACAGTTTGTTACAAAACTGTAAGAAATTGTATCAGAAAGCTTATACAGCTGAGTGAGTTTAATTTTATGGATGGGAATTGTGTTCAACCAATTCATGACTTCTTTGACAAAGTAACTAGCATGTTAGATAACAAGGAAGCCAATGAATGTAGCAAAGTTTATCATCCATAATTTGGTCTGTGAAGTGCCCCATAAAGGATTACTGCATTAGATGAGCACCTGTGGACTTGAACGTAATAGGTTAAGTCCAGGGGGTCAGATATGGGGCTTTATTTGTGGGCCAGATATATTGGCAGTGCAAAGGGGCTAGGAGCAATGCCAAGTTTGTATCCAGAGTCAAGGTCTGCAATAGTACTTGGTGTGCAGTCAAAGCTGGGACCAGGGGTGTGTTCAGCACTGGGAACCTAAGCCGGTAAGCAGCTATGATCAGGGTAAAATAGGGGGCCAGGTGTAAGGCTGGACTCAGGGACAGGAATGAGAGCAGGTATGCAACTGGAGTCAGGGTCATGAGTAGTACCAGGTGTGCAGTGAGACCCAGGTTGGTCAACATGGGCCAAGTGCTTGATTATAATATGATTTCCATACATGAATACACTAAGATCATTCATGTGCTGAACCTGTTGATCAGAGCCTGGGCTCAACTGTGGAATGTAATTAGGAATGTAATTTACTCTAACCTTATTCATAGCTAATCCAATTTAAAGCATATATATTGCATTCAAGTGTAAGTTAAAAGACTCGCAACAGATGCACCATATTGCATAATTTCAAGCTGAAAAATGCAAAAGTTCCATACCAATGGGAGGAGGGACACATTCCTACCAGCTCCCCTGGCCGTTCGCAATTTATCACTCCCAACTCTCACCCAATGTTGGCAGCCCTCGAATCGAGGACCAGAGGACATAGGTTCAAGGTGAAGGAGAACAGATTTAATACGATTCTGAGGGGTAACTTTTTCACACAAAGTGTGGTGGGTGTATGGAACAAGCTGCCAGAGGAGTTTTTTTGAGGCTGGGACTATGCCATCATTTAAGAAATATTTAGACGGGTATACGGACAGGACAGGGTTTGGAGGGATACGCACCAAGTGCAGGCAGGTGTAGTTGGGCCGAAGGGCCTGTGTCCCTGTATCACTCTATGATTCTCTGTGACTCTATAGAACATGAAACAAGGAACTGTAGATGCTGGTTTAAACCAAAGATAGACAGAATATGCTGGAGTAACTCAGTGGGACAGACAGTATCTCTGGAGAGAAGGAATGCGTGATGTTTCGGCTCAAGACCATTATTCAGAGGAACTGCTGGAGCAGTACAGCATAGGAACGGGCCCTTCGGCCCCCAATTTTACTTCGGAGTCACGTGAGTGACTACGTGAAGACCCCGCCAGGACGCATGCGCGACATATCGTCGAACGCATTGCGGAAGCGACAGTCGGGAGGAGCGCCGCTCCTCCAGCGCGAGTTTTGAAAAATTACGGAAGGTAAGTCTTACCTTTTCTGGTAAGCGTGGCGACTCGGTGTGTTTCTTTTTCAGAACGGAGGAAGCACCATGGAGTCACCAAGGGAGAGCAGCAGCTGACACCGCTGCTGTGGAAGCAGCCAGCAGCGTGCCGTCTCTCCAGAGCTGCAGGTGCTGCCAGCAGCTGCCGGCTTCTCGCCGCTACAGACCGCAGGTGCGCCGCGGTCGGCGGCAAAACCACCCGGAAGTCGGACAGGTCCGTGGACTCGGCTGGGTCCGGACCTGAAGACACCCCGTTCACAGATAGCGACGGCGGGCGTCTTTCCCGCAGGAGCGGATGGGGAGCAGTGCTCCAGCGAGACCTGCTTATGCAGGGGCAGAGTCACAGTGGGTCTCTTCGCAGACCCACGGCAGGATCCTTTCAAGGACTGCCAAATGTCTCACCCTCTTCGCAGGGGAGCATTAGGGGTCAGAGCTGGGCTGACCCTGAAGAAGGGGCAATGGCTAAACAGTCAACTGTGAGGGGTGCCAGAAGAGAGAGCAGCAGAAGATTTGTGGGAACACATGCTGTATCAACTCAAGAAGGACTGCCTATACAAAGCTGCAAGCCAGTACAAAATACATGGCTACAGGCGCCAAAATTGCTGTTGGGGGACCTCCCGAAGCAGGTGAAAGACCTGCATGAGGAAGCCAAGGCTATAGGCCTGATCAAGGTGCCAAGCACCTCTAAAACCCACTATCAACAGCGGCAGCACCCCTACACACCCACCAGACATCGGTGCTATGGAAGACCATCTGGTGGTGAAAGCTCGAAGGCCGGCCCACCTGCACAGCGGTCTTTCAGACCATGGCCCAGCCCGGCCTTCATGGAAAGTGCGCCAACCCCACAACGCAGCAACACAATACCAGAAGAAACAACTGCGGAGACAACCCACACAACACCGGTAACCATGGAGGTAGGTGGGTCTGGTTGTCTTAAAAAACATTGCATGTCCGATTCATCAAAAGTAGGGGGACGGTTGCACTTGTTTCATCATGTGTGCTGCACTTTTACCTCTGAACTTTTACATACTCGGAAGTATTCAGAATTACAAAATTGAATTTGTATACGAACTACCGTCCCAGTTCAGCATACGCCTAGCAGGAAGTTCATACTTCACAAAAAAGAGAGAACAGCAGGCCATGCTGAACTGTTAAGACTAAACACAAAAGGGATTGAGAAAACAATCAGAGAATTTCAAGAGTTCATATCAAATATATTTATAAAAAACTAAAAAGATGGTGGTTGCCGTATCATTACAGATTTTGACCGAACTAAATACTTCCGTTCAGTATGCCCATTTCAAAATAGACACGTTTGTCACACACAGGGTCATCGTAAATACCTGAAATTTATCTGGATGGGACAGCTATGGCAGTATGCCTTATCCAATGGGTTGTCATCAGCACCCAGGCTATTACAAATTTATTAATACCAGCTTTAGCATACTTAAAGAAACATAACCATATCGTCATGGCTTACCTTGATGATATTCTCATTGTAGGTGAAAATTGGAGCTGGCTACATTGGTGGTATCAGCCACAACACAGAGATTTAACATACATCCAGATAAATCAAAATTGGAACCCTCCACTACCATGGATTATTTGGGGTTCACTATTGACTCTGTTCCATATGTCTATCACCTTGCCACCAAACAAAGTGACAGACTTGATAGGAGTATGCAAAAGCCTCACTGGCATCAGGGAACCATCCATTCGGCAAGGAGCAAGAGTGATTGGGAAATTAGTGGCTGCGTTCCCAGCAGCACAATTGGACCACTCCATTATTTAAAACCTGGAAGAGGGAAATTTTAGCTCTCAAAAATCATGCAGGCCATTTCAATAGGCCTATGCAACTACCAGGGAAAGTAAATTAGAATTAAACTGGAGGATAGAAATGTTCAATATTATCCTAACCCCATCACCCCATTCTATATCCCTAGGGTACATTACAGACTGATGCCAGTGCTAAAGGTTGGGGAGCAACTAATACCACCGCAAGTTGTGGTGGCAGATGAGTGCACAAAAATTATTCTGTTTAAAGCACTAGGAATTAACTATCTCACTCCAACAGGGCTGCATCTACATCGGACGCTAGGATGATGGGAGTTCCTATGGACCACATCCTTGCCACAGCGGGGTGGAGCAATGAACGCATTCAATGCTTTATAATAAACCCGTGGCCGATCCTGAGAAGTTTGCAGGGAAAAATTAAGTTCTGTAAAATAAATTACCCAATGTGGGGCATATTATTTTAGGTATGAATAATACCTTTATTGTTTTTCAGCACAGTGTCGTGTGTGAAATACGTTCATCCTCCGTCCCAGAATGGCAGTGTGTGAGCATGGTCTCGTTCCAGGGCATGAAATCACAGAGCTTTGAAATCTTCACGTAGTCACTCACGTGACTCCGAAGTAAAATAGTAAGATTAAATGAGAACTTACCAGTTTGAAGTTTGATCTTTATTTTATGAGGAGTTACGATGAGGGATTACGTGCCCTCCGCTCCCAAAACCCTCTATTATAAAGTTCAACTGGTATGGAAGTTCTCTCTTATCTTACTATATTAGTCTACTCTGGTATCGGTGATTTCACACCACTGCTTTGAAGAATGTCGCTCATGCGTCCTGGCGGGGTCTTCACGTAATCCCTCATCGTAACTCCTCATAAAATAAAGATCAAACTTCAAACTGGTAAGTTCTCATTTAATCTTACTATTTCTGTGCTGAACATGATACCAAGTTATCCTAACCTTTATGTTCCAAATTTTTTCTCCTATCAGATTGGCACATTATTTGATTTGCATTGAGCAAGCCAGCAGGCTTTGAACAGGTCCTTCAGCCCACAGTGCATGTGCAGTCCATGATGCCAAGATAAACTAATCTGCTCTGCCTGCAGGTGATCCATATAGAGTCATAACGTTATTAACATAGAAACAGACTTCCCGGCCTGGTGGGGCGGGAATGTCTTGCAGCAGGGGAGCGGGATGGATTCAGGAGGGGGGCTGTCGAGTGCCGGGCGGGGAGTGTCCTATAGTCGAGGGAAGGGGGGCAGGGGGGATGTCAGAGGTGGGGGCAGCGTGGGGATGGGACGGCTTCAGGCGGGGGCCGGTGGGGGGGAAAGAGCGTCCTGCAGTAGGGAGGGGGGGTTGGCTTCACGAGGGGGCTGTTGAGGGCCATGCGGGAGGAGAGAGCGTCTTGCAACTGACGGAGGCGGACGGCTTCAGGCAGAGACTGTTGGGGGCCGGTGAGGGGGAGGGGGAAGGCATCAGGTGGGGGCTCTCTGGGGCCTTGGGGGTGGGGGGGGGGGGGGGAGCGTCCTGCAGCCGGGAGGGGGGCAGCTTCAGGCAGGGGTTGTTGGGGGCCAATAGGGGTGGGGGGAGGAGCGCTGCCTTGGCCTACCACTGCCGTGGCCTACCACGCCTACCGCTGCCGCTGGTGTGGCCTACCGCTGAGGTGCCAGGTGGGTGTTGTGGTAGGGGGGGGATGTGTGGTGGGAGGGTTGTGGGGGGATGGGGGTGTGTGGACGGCCGAGGTGTGGGGGTAGTGGAGTGTTGGGGAGTGGGGTTGCGTGGAAGGGGAAGGGGAAGGGGAGGGGGTAGGGAGGGGGGCAGCCAGACAGACAGACAGATAGATAATGTGAAAATGGATCAATCAAAGACTTCAAATAATAAAATCGCAGAGTGACAGAAAGATTGAATTGAGTTCTGTTCCAGCTCTTTAAAATTCCAAAGAGCAATACTTTATTCTCTTCAAAATTGCATTTGCAGAACTCAATGGGATACGAATAGATTGAGCTCAGGATGGAACAATAACTCTTGAGCAAAAAACAAGCTCTGAGAACGCAATGGGCCAGGCAGCATTTAGTTTAGTTTAGTTAAGTTTAGTTTAGTTTAGAGATACAGCGGGCAGATGGGACGAGTGTAGCTGGGACATGTCGGTCGGTATGGGCAAGTTGGGCCGAAGGGCCTGTTTTCATGCTGTATGATTCTATGACTCTATGACAGCGCAGAAACAGGCCCTTCAACCCATCGGGTCCGCGCTGACTAGCGATGTCCGCACATTTATGTGGTGGGAAATGGACAGGTTTAGGTTTATGATTGTCAGTTGTAAAGATGTACAGTAGAAAGCTTTGTTTGCATGCTCTCCAATCAGATCAGATATGCCATACATAGATATAATAATTTAAAACTTAGGAAACAGGCCCTTCAGCCCACCAAGTCCGCGCCAACCAGTGATACTCGTACGCTAGCACTATCCTACACACTACGGACAGTTTACAATCTTTACTGAAGCCTATTAACCTACAAAGCTATGTCTGTGGCATGTGGGAGGAAACCAGAGATCTCGGAGAAAACCCATGCAGGTCACGGGGAGAACGTACAAACTCCATACAGACAGCACCTGTAGTCAGGATTGAACCCGGGTCTCTGGTGCTGTGAGGCAGCAACTCTACCGCTGCTCCACCATGCCGCCCATACGCAGAAGATATAGCACAGAATCAGGCCTTTCACTGACTACCTACCACCCAATTACACTAATATTACATTAATTTCACTTCTTTTATTTCCCCGATTCTCATCAACTCCTCCTAGATTCTGCCACTCAGGAGCAGCGATTTACAACGACCCAGCGACTTACCAACCCAGACGATTTTGTGAGGAAACCGGAGCACCCGAAAGAAACTTAAGATGTCACAGTGTCAATGTGCAAAGTCAACGCAGTCCAGAGTCAAGGTCAAGATTGAGCCCTGGTCTCCGGCATACCGAGACAGTAGCTTAGTATAGTATAGTTTAGTTTAGTTTAGAGATACAGTATGGAAACAGGCTCTTTGGCCCACCGTGTCCACACTGACCAGTGATCCCCATACACCAACACTATCCAGCACACACTAGGGACAATTTTACATTTATACTGGGCCAATTGTTATTGAGGGCTGCACAGTGGCCCAGCCCCCCCCCCCCCCCAGCGTTGCAGCCTTACAGCGCTAGAGACTTATTCCACGCAAGAATATGTCTATCTCTGCCTTAAAAATATCCACTGACTTGGCCTCCACAGCCCTCTGTGGCAATGAGTTCCACAGATTAACTATCCTCTGAGTAAAGAAGTTCATCCTCACCTTTCCAAAAGAGTGCCTTTAACTCTGAGGCTATGGCTTGCCTTATATTCGACTTGCCAGGCTCTATCCCGCCCCCACCTCTCTTCAAACCTTCTGCCTCCACCAATAAGTTTGAAGGAGGCTCCCAACCCAAAATGTCACCTATATATTTTCTCCAGGGATACGGCCTGATCTGCTGAATTACTCCAGTACCAGGCGCCAGGGTGGCGCAGCGGTTCAGCTGCTGCCTCACAGCGCCAGAGACCCAGGTTCAATCCCGACCACGGGTGCTGTCTGTACAGAGTTTGTACGTGACCGGCGTGGGTTTTCTCCGAGATCTTCGGTTTCCTCCCACACCCCAAAGATGTACAGGTATGTAGGTTAATTGGCTTGGTAAATGTAAAAATTGGCCCTAGTGTGTGTAGGATAGTGTTAATGTGCGGGGAATGTTGGTCGGCACGGATCCGGTGGGCCAAAAGGGTCTGTTTCCGTGCTGTATCTCTAAACTGCACTAAAAACCGAAACATAGACACAACAGGCTTTAGATTTTTGAAGGGCAAATATAAATATATATCAATATATCTATATTTATTTTTGCCTTTTTAAAAATGTAAAGCCTGATTAAAATGTAATACCCTTTTACAATAAAATTATGGGCTCTGACTGTAGGTGTTCAGTGTGAGTAGTGGGTCATTAAATATGGATGGTTTATGTGCATGCTATACATGGCTCAATGGGCCTTCGATTAACAAACTCAAGGGACGCAAGAAGGTCATTTCACGGCAAATTTTCACCATAAATGGATTGCTCTACGGCAAGAAGATAGACACGAAAAGCTGGAGTAATTCAGCAAGTCAGACAGCATCTCTGGAGATAAGGGATAGGCAACGTTTCAGGTCGGGACCCTTCTTCAGACTGAGATTCAGGGGAAAAAGGAAATTAAAGATATGCAAAAAAATAACGATCATAAAAGAAGCAGACATTTGTTAGCTGTGGGCAGGGTGAAGTTACAGACAATGAGACTCAACAAGATGACTTTACGTCATAGAGTGATATAGTGTGAAAACAGGCCCTTCGGCCCAACTTGCCCACACCGGCCACTAGTCCCACCTGCCCGCGTTTGGTCCATATCCCTCCAAACCTGACCTATCCATGCACCTGTCTAACTGTTCCTTAAACGTTTGGATAGTCCCGGTCCCAACTACTTCCTCTGGCAGCTTGTTCCGTACACCCACCACCCTTTGTGTGAAAAAGCTACCCCTCAGATTCCTATTAAACCTTTTCCCCTTCACCTTAAACCTATGTCCTCTGGCCCTCAATTCACTTACTCTGGGGAAGAGGCTCTGTGTGTCTACCCGATCTATTCCTCTCATGATCTTATGCACCTCTATAAGATCACCCCTCATCCACCTGCGCTCCAAGGAATAGAGTCCCAGCCTACTCGACTTTGAAGCTAGAATGACTTGGGTGGGGGAGGGATGGCGAGAGGGAGGAATGCAAGTGTTACTTATAGTTAGACCTCCATGACACACTTTACTAAAAATGTTGCAGGTTTCCTCTATCTCTCCTCTAATCCCCAGCAGTTTCTCAAAATGCCAGAAATTTCAGTTATAGGAAAGATGTTGTTAAGCTGCAAAGGGCACAGGGAAGATTGACGAGGATGTTGCCAGGACTGGAGGGTCTGAACTATAGGTTGAGTTTGAGTAGGCTGGGACACTTTTCTTTGGAACGCAGGAGGATGAGGGGTGATCTTATAGAGGTGTATAAAATCACGAGAGGAATAGATCGCGTAGATGCAGAGAGTCTCTTTCCCAGAGTTGGGGAATCGAGGGCAAGAGGACATAGTTTTAAGCAGAAGGGGGAAAGATTTAATAGGAATCTGAGGGGTAATTGTTTCACATAAAGGGTTGTGGGCGTATGGAACGAGCTGCCAGAGGATGTAGTTGAGGCTGGGACCAACCCATTATTTAAGAAACAGTTAGACAGGTACATGCATAGGACAGGTTTGGAGGGATATGGACCAAACGCAGGCAGATGGGACTAGTGTAGCTGGGACATTTTTGTCCGGTGTGGGCAAGTTGGGCTGAAGGGCCTGTTTAAATGCTGTATTACTCTATATGACTCTAAATGATTGTTTAAAATTACACAATACCTCATGGGTTAACTTGTCAGAAAGAAAGTGGTTCACACTCTCATTACTTTTCTGAGTGGCATGACCGCTGGATACAGTAATAAATAGATGGTTTGGCGCTCCTGTGTAAGGCACTCGCTGGCATCAACACCGCTCAATAATATTACTACCTGGGGTTCAGCTGTTATGACTGGAGAGGATGGAATTCCAATGCCTTTGTCTGCTTACATCTTCAATTCTGGACACGGCGGGGCAGAAATGGAATGTCGTGGAAAGATGCAAAGTGCCGACTTACTCAGCGGGTCAGGCTGCACCTCTGGAGAAAGATACATAGTGTTTTTTAGTGTAGTTTAGTTTAGAGATACAGCGCCGAACCAGGCATTTCGGACCACTGCACTAGACAGTAGACAATAGCCAATAGGTGCAGGAGTAGGCTATTTGGCCCATCATCAGCACCACCATTCACTGATATCATAGCTGAGCATCAACAATCAGTGCCCCGTTCCTGCCTTCTCCTCATTTCCCTTGAGTCTGCTATCTTTAAGAGCCCTATCTAATGCCCCTGTCCCACTTAGTAAACCGGAATGGAAACCTTTGGTGACCTGGCCCGCGACCCAAGGTTTCCATGAGGTCACTCGCCTGGAAAGCCTTGACCTGAATCGACCGAAGCATAAGCTGCATCTACCAACCAAAGATCCTATAGCATCTTTGCTACCGACCGGACACACACACACACACACACACACATCGCGAAGGTGGGGGCCATGGACAGCGGAGGAGCGCTGTCTGCGCGATGAAGTGGAAGGTAAACGGCTGCCACAGAGCACTGTAAGTCCTTTAGAGAGCATGGGGGGAGGAGAGAAGGGGAGAGAGAAGGGGGGAGAGAAGTGGGGAGAAGGGAGGAGGGGGGGGGGGGGGGGGGGAGAAGGAGACAGTTTTAAGAAGTTTAATAAAGTTTAGCGGGCATTTTACCTCCCGGTGGGTGGGTCTTCTAGGCCGTGAAACTCCAATGAGCCAATCAAAATGGCCGGTCAGCGAAGGAGATGGCCTTCGACTGCCTGTAAGTATATAGCGACGCCACTCCACTGGCTTTGACCAATCGGCATCCTATTTTTAGTCGAGGCCGGTTTTGAATATGTTGAAACAATCGAAGCAACCTAGAAGAAGCCTCGACCACGCGGAAACCACTTTCGACTATTAGGGAGAGTGGCCAAAACCTCCGGCGACCTCATGGAAACCTTGGGTCGTGGGTAAGGTCACCAGAGGTTTCCGTTCAGGTTTCCTAAGTGGGACAGGAGCATTACTCTCTCTTGAAAGCATCCCGAGAATTGTCCTCCGCTGCCTTCCGACAGCGATTCCCGCACGTTAACGCTACCCAGGTGTAGTGGCCATTTGGCTTTATTCTGTGTGTCATTAATTATGGCTTTTGTCTTTAAATTTGAGTCTTGTCCGTAATTATGTGGGTGGGATTTATTACGTAATCAGTGGCGTGATTGCTGCTGGGCTTCTTGCAGAGAAGCTGTTTTAGTTAGTTTAGTTCGGAGGACTGTGGCGGAAGGTATAACTTTTGACCATGGAAAGTTTTTTAATGTTTCTGAGCTATAAGATGAAGTTTGACGAAGTTTAAAATGTACGAGCAAACAAGCCGGACTGATTTTTCTTACTGTTTTCGGACTGATCTTACTGTTTTTCTTCAAAAATAAAGAAACTATTAATCAAAAGACTGTGTTATGAAGATTTATCTTTTGAGAAGCTTTCAGCTGAAGGATGTGGAGAAGCTTGCATGCGTATCAAAACGACATATTCCTAAAGCCATGTGCTCTCCAGAGTGGCTAGAGAGATAACGGAGCAATCTCTTGAACGAATATAATAATCTACTGCTACATAAGAGACAATTCTTTTACATTTACATCAAGCCAATTAATCTGCAAACCTGTACATTTTTGGAGTGTGAGAGGAAACCGAAGATTTCAGAGAAAACCCGTTGCTTTAGAAAGGAGATGCAGAGGAACTTTCGTCAGAGGGTAGCTAATCTGTGGAATTCTCTGCCACAGAAGGCTGTGGAGGCCAGGTCAATTGATATTGTCACAAGTCAATGGAAATTTAGAAGGCAGAGAATCATCAATACAGTCCTAGCCTGCTCAACCTCTCCCTACAGCTCAGGCCCTCGATTCCTGGCAACATTCTTCTAAATCTTCTCTGCTCCCGTCCAAGCTTGACAAAGTCTAACCTATAACATGTTGCCCAGAACTGAGTTTTGTTGACCTCCCAGCAGAGTGCGATGTACATCGGGGAATGTTGCCGATGGTCCGCTGCAGGCTGCAGGTGGGATGCACTGATGCTCGGTGCAGCCAAAGCCAAGGCTCTGTGGGGAAGGGCAACAGTCTAGGGTCCTTCCGCTGCTGAACATGGGGGGGGCAGGGTGTGGTGGAGACTCCCCTCAAAATAAGGGGAGGGTCTGTGGGGGAGGGCGATAAAATTGTGATTTGGGGAAAATGTATTGTACATTTATTGTATATATTTATTTCTCAAATAAAGTCTATTTTGAAAAAAAAGTTGCCAAGAACTAAGAGGCAAAATTTAATAGGAATCTGAGGGGCTTCTTTTTTTACACAGAGGTCGTGGGTATATGGAACAAGCTGCCAGCGGAGCTAGCAGAGGCAGGCACTACAACAGTATTGAAATGACATTTAGACAGGCACAAGGATAGCAAAGATTTAGAGGGGTGGGGGCCAAATGTGGGCAAATTTATCAGACTTTATCTTGCACTAAATATTGTATCCTTTATCCTTTATCTGTTCACTGTGGATGGCTTGATTATAACTATAATACAATTATAATTTTAATCTAGCCAAATCTAATCCTTGGAGTTTGATTATGATTACATTTAGTCTTTTCTTTGAATATGAAAAAAAAATGAATTGCAGATGCCGGTTTATACTAAAGGTAGACACAAAGTGCTGGAGTAACTCAGCGGGTCAGGCAGCATCTTGGGAGAAAATAGATAGTTGCCAGTTTGGGCCGTGACCCTTTTTCAGACGATACTCTTGCATCCCTCTTCTAGAGATTTCTTCTTCTGAAGGCCCCTGACTCTTCTAGTGGGAGAATTTGAAGCACAGCTCCCATCTTACAACAAAAGTGCTCAAACTCTTCTTAGAAACATAAACAATGGGTGCAGGAGTAGGCCATTCGGCCCTTCGAGCCTGCACCGCCATTCAATATGATCATGGCTGATCATCCAACTCAGTATCCTGTACCTGCCTTCTCTCCATACCCCCTGATCCCTTTAGCCACAAGGGCCACATCTAACTCCCTCTTAAATATAGCCAATGAACTGGCCTCAACTACCTTCTGTGGCAGATAATTCCAGAGACTCGCCACTCTCTGTGTGAAAAATGTTTTCCTCATCTCGGTCCTAAAGGAATTCCCCCTTATCCTTAGACTATGACCCCTTGTTCTGGACCTCCCCAACATCGGGAACAATCTTCCTGCATCTAGCCTATCCAACCCCTTAAGAATTTTGTAAGTTTCTATAAGATCCCCCCTCAGTCTTCTAAATTCTAGCGAGTACAAGCAGAGTCTATCCAGTCTTTCCTCATATGAAAGTCCTGACATTCCAGGAATCAGTCTGGTGAACCTTCTCTGTACCCCCTCAATGGCAAGAATGTATTTTCTCAGATTTGGAGACCAAAACTGTACGCAATACTCCAGGTGTATCCAGGAATCAATTATTGTTTAGATCTTTTTTTTTTAAAGCCTGAGGTATCGCTCGTAAAGCCAGCGTTTATTGTCCACCTCTAACAGGATGCAAAAAACATGTTCACCATGTTGGGGTAATCCAGAACCAGGGGTCCCTGTTTAAGAATAAGGGGTAGGCCGTTTAGGACTGCAATGAGGAAACATTTTTTCAACCAGAGAGTTGTGAATCTGTGGAATTCTCTGCCACAGAAGGCAGTGGAGGCCAATTCACTGGAAGTTTTCAAGAGAGAGTCAGATATATAGTAGGCCTTACAGCTAACGGAATCAAGGGATATGGCGGGAAAGCAATAACTCGGTACTGATTCTGGATGACCAGCCATGATCATGTTGAATGGCGGTGCTAGCTCGAAGGGCCGAATGGCCTACCCCTGCACCTATTTTCTATGTTTACTAACGGCCCTGTAAATTTCAGAAGGGCATGTCAGCCACATCTCCCCAACAGCTCTCACCAACTTCTACAGATGCGCCGTTTGTAGGTCTTTTTCCGTGATTTTTTAAGTGATGGAAAACGATCCATTTTTGTAACGGAAAACGACCCATCTGAAGTTTGAAGAAACTCCGAGTCTGAAGAAAGGTCTCGACCCGAAACGTCACCCATTCCTTCTACCCAGAGATGTTGTCTGTCCCTTTTACATTTTTATCAAGCCAATTAACCTACAAACCTGTACGTCTTTGGAGTGTGGGAGGAAACCGAAGATCTCGGACAAAACCCAGCGTGACTGCACCCTAACAGATCTCTTTTGATCCGTTTCATTTCCTTATCTCTGTGACCTCCTCTCTCCCCGACCCTCAGTCTGAAGAAGGGTCTCGACCGGAAACGTCGCCCATTTCATCTCCCCAGAGATGCTGCCTGTCCCGATGAGTTACTCCTGCATCTTGTGTCTATCTTCATACACATGGGAGATATCGTTGACGCCACAGGGAAAGCATAACTGTCTTTTACGGGTAAGGAGTATTAAACAACTCAGCTCAGGAAATCTATTACAGCCAGCGAGATGTGTAATTGAGAGTGAAAGTGCCTAAATTCCCCAGTGACATTGCAACAATCTACCAGAGAGTAAATTAGAAATCATGGGGTTAGATTGCGAGCAGGGAGTCAAGGTCTGATTGTTTCTGTCTTCATAGTGAATCTAGGGACTTGTTTCTTCAAGGAATGCTAACATTTTACTTGTAGTCAGCGGAAACAGGCCCTTCTTCCTAACTCGTCCATGCTGACCAAGATGCCCATCTTAGGGAGATATAACCATATAACCATATAACAATTACAGCACGGAAACAGGCCCTCTCGGCCCTTCCAGTCCTTGCCGACCATTTGTTTTCCCCTAGTCGCATCTACCTGCACTCAGACCATACCCCTCCATTCCCTTCACGTCCATATACCTATCCACTTTACTCTTAAATGTTAAAATCGATCCTGCCTCCACCACTTCTGCTGGAAGCTCATTCCACACAGCCACCACCCTCCGAGTAAAGAAGTTCCCCCTCACGTTACCCCGAAACCTCTGTCCCTTAATTCTCATATGGTGGCACAGCGGTAGAGTTGCTGCCTTACAGCGCCAAAGACCCAAGTTCGATCCTGACTGTGGATGTTGTCTGTATGGAGTTTGTACGTTCTCCCTGTAACCTGCATGGGAGCTCTGGACTCCTCCCACACCCCGAAGATGTACAGGATTGTAGGCTAATTGGCTTGGTTTAAATGTAAATAGTCCCTAGTGTGTGTAGGATAGTGTTAATGTGACTGGAGCACTGGTCCAGAGCTGGAGCTGTGTGCAGTGTAGATGCAATCAACAGCAGGGAGTCCATTTATACTATTGACTCCATTTACACCTCACGCTGGCTCAGCAAGGCCAGCAGCATAATCAAGGATGAGTCACACCCTGGCCACTCCCTTTTCTCTCCTCTCCCATCAGGCAAATGGTCTAGATGTGTGAAAACGTACACCTCTAGATTCAGGGACAGTTTCCTCCCAGCTGTTATCAGGCAATTGAATTATCCTATCACAACAAGAGAGCAGTGCTGAACTACTATCTACCTCATTGGTTACCCTCGGACTATCTTTCAGGGAATGGAGATCCAGGAGAAAACCCACACAGGTCACGGGAGAACGTACAAACTCCGCGTCCCCCCACCCCAACATCAGTCTGAAGAAGGGTCTCGACCCGAAATGTCACCTATTCCTTTGCTCCGTAGATGCTGCCTCACCCGCTGAGTTTCTCCAGCTTTTTTGTCTACCTTCGATTTTTCCAGCATCTGCATTTCTTCCGCAAACCATACAGTTTTGGCTCCGTTTCAGTTTCAGTTTAGACTTTAGAGTATTGTCATGTGCACCGAGGTACAGTGAAAAGAAAATACACGATTACAATTGAGACAATGTACAGATACATGATAAGGCAATAACGTTTAGTGTAAGGTAAAGCCAGTAAACTCCGATCAACAATAGTCCGAGTGTCACCTAAGAGGTAGATGGTAGTTCAGCACTGCTCTCTGTTTGCAGTAGGATGATTCACTTGCCTGATAACAGCAGGGAAGAAACCGTCCCTGAATCTGGAGGTGTGTGTTTTCACGCTTCTATCCCTTTGCCCGATGGGAGAGGGGAAAAGAGGGAGTGGCCAGAGTGCAACTCGGCCTGGATGATGCTGCTGGCCTTTCCGAGGCAGTGTGAGGTATAAATGGAGTCAATGGATGGGAGATTGGTTTGTGTGATGGTCTGGGCAGCGTCCACAATTCTCGGCAATTACCTGCTTTTTTGGATGGAGCTGTTCCCAAACCAAACTGTGATGCAGCCTGATAAAATGGCACCTGATAAAATATGATGCAGCCTTTCTATGGCGCAACTGTAGAAGATGGTGAGAGTTGTCGGGGACATGCCGAACTTCCTCAGCCTTCTAAGGAAGTAGAGACGTTGGTGTGCTTTCTTGATCATTGCTTCAAAATGGGTGTTCCAGGAGAATTTGTTGGTGATATTGATGCCTACTTCAGCACCATCAATTAAAAGTCTTAGAGTCATGGAATCATACAGCAAGGAAACAGGCCCTTCAGCCTAACTTGCCAATGTTACATGTCCCAACTAACATGTAACATGTAACAACTAACATGTCCCAGCTGCACTAGTTACACCTGCCTGCGTTTAGTGCATTTCCCTCCAAACCTGTCCTATCCATGTACCTGTCTAACTGTTTCTTAAACGTTGGTACTGTTCCAGTCTCAACAACCTCATCTGGCAGGTTGTCACATAGATCCACCGCCCTTTGTGTGAAAAAGTTACCCCTCAGATTCCAAATAAATCTTTCCTCCTTCATCTTGAACCTATGTCCCCTGGTCCTCGATTTCCCTACTCTGGGCAAGAGACTCTGTGTATCATTCCTCTCATGATTTTATACACTATAACATCACCCATCCTCCTGCGCTCCAAGAAATAGAGACCCAGCCTACTCAACCTCTCCCTCTAGCTCACACCCTGGCTCGAATGGCCGAAGGGCCGAATGGCCTTCTCCTGCACCTATTGTCTAACATCCTTGCAAATCATCTCTGTACCCTATCAAGCTTGACAAATCTTTCCTCTAACCTGGTGCCCAGAACTGAACACAATATTCTCAATGCCGCCTCAACAAAATGTCTTATACAATCTCGTAGATACGTAATTAAAAGGGTTATTTTCGTCTTGTGCAATTTGAAGCCCTCACCTCACGAACTTGACAGACAATTTGAACCAGTCCATTTTGTGTTATCCCCAATGGAAAAATGTCAGGAGTAAGATTAATGTTCAATAAGAATAATAAACCTCGGTAACCTCATTTAATCTGATCCGAGAACATTATCTTGTCCATTTCTACTGATTGGCTGCTTGAGTACGTTATAAGATTTTTAATGTGTAATGAGTTTTATTTTCCACATAAGAAAGTAAAAAAAAATAATGACAAGTTGAAAAGAGCAATACAGGCTGGAATTTTAATGTTTGCAATTAACACTGGAGAAGTGCTTCAAGGGAAATTACTTTGCCACCTAACTATGATGATTTCCCATGTTGTTTTAAAGTTTAGTTTAGTTAAGTTTAGAGATACAGCGCGGAATTAGCGAGTCCGCACCGACCAGCAATTCCCGCACACTAACACTATCCTACACACACGAAGGACAATTGACATTTATACCAAACCAATTAACGCTACGAGCTGTATGTCTTTGGAGTGTGGGAGGAAACCGAAGATCTCAGAGAAAATCCACGCAGTCATGGGGAGAACGCACAAACTCCATACAGACAGAACCCGGCGTTGCAAGCGCTGTAAGGCAGCAACTCTACCGTTGCGCTACAGTTTGATTTTGAACTACAGTGAGCACCGCGTTGATGGAAAATATAATAATCAAAGTGCCCGACATCCAATTTATTGGATAGTGAGGGAGCATAGGGACATGGCCTTTTTCATCCTTAAAATAGATCTCATCTTCAGATATTAACTTGTTCACACGATGATAAACCCTAGCCTTATATAGCTTAGATCGCCCATGTTACCAATCACTGAGTGTTGTACCTTCATAAGTGATAGGAGCAGAATTAGCAATTTGACCCATCAAGTCTACTCTGCTATTCAATGATGGCCTCCAAAGCCCATTCTCCTGCCATCTTCCCATAACCTCTGACACCCAGACTAATCAAGAATCTATCTATCTCTGCCTAAAATATATCCATTGACTCGGCCTCCACAGCTTTCTGTGCCAAAGGATTCCACAGATTTGTCAACCACTGATTAAAGAAATTCCTTTTCATCTCCTTCCTAAAGGAACGTCCTTTAATTCTGAGCTTATGACATCTGGTCCTAGACTCTCCCACAAGTGGAAACATCCGCTCCACATCCACTCAATTCAGGTATTTCACTATTCGGTAAGTTTCAATGAGGTTGCGACTCATCCTTCTAAACTCCAGCGAGTACAGGCCCAGTGCCGTCAAATGCTCATCATCTGGTAAACCACTCATTTCTAGGATTGTAAACACCTTTAGACCCTTTTCGGAGCCAGCACATCCTTCCCCAGATATGGGGCCCAAAACTGCACACAATACTCTAATTGTGGCCTGACCAGCGTCTTACGGAGCCTCAGTACCTGTCCAAGTATTTCAAAGGTTTCAATTTATTGTCACATGTACCAATTAAGATATGGGAATTACCAAACAGCCATATGAAAAAAAAGCAACAAGACAACAAAAACATCCACCACAACAGATTCCCCACATTCCTCACTGTGATGGAAGGCAAAGTGGTCCAATCTTCTTACTCTTTCTTTCTCCCATGGTCGGGGCAGTCGAACCATCCATCAGCGCAATCAAAGCTCCCACAGCCAAGGGTCGGAGCACCCGCTTCGGGACGATCGAAACTCTCACGTCGGGGTGGTCAGAAATCCCATGACTTGGAGCTCCCGATGTCGAACTCTGACCAGAGACAGCGGGCTCCGTTATGTTAAAGTCCGCAAGCACCCACGGTTGGAGCTCCGAGGTCGATCCCTGGCAATGGGATCACGGGTTCCACGATGTTAAAGTCCGGTAGGAACCCATAGTGGAGCTCTGAAAATTGGTTTTGAGCAAAGATCGCAAACTCCTCGATATTAGGCCGCAGTGCGGACGGAGATACGATGCAGAAAAAATCGCATCTTCGTCGAGATAAGAGATTAGAAAACATTTCCCCCAACACCCCCCCCCCCCCCCCACCCACATAAAACAAGCTAAAGAACATTAAAACATATATTTAACACATACTATTAAAACACAAAGAAGGAAGGGACAGGAAGACTTGGTGAGGCAGCCATTGCTGGCGCCTCTCGATAGTGATGTTAAAGTACCTGCATCAACAACCTCCTCTGGCAGCTTGTTAAATATACCCACCCCACCTCTGAGGAAAAAAGTTGCCCCTCAGGTCTCCTTTTTAGTTTAGTTTAGTTTAGAAATGCAGTGTGGAAACAGGCCCTTCAGTACGCACCGACCAGCGATCACCCATACACTAGTTCTATTCTACATACTAGGGACAATTTTACAGAAGCTAATTAACCTACAAACCTGCACATCTTTGGAGTGTGGGAGGAAACCAGAACAACAGAGAATACCTATGCGGTCAAGGGGAGAACGTACAGACTCCGTACAGACAGCGCCCGTGGTCAGGATTAAACCTGTGTCTCTAGCGCTGTAAGTCAGCAATTCTACTGCTGCACCAATGTGCTGTCTTTGTTTTCTTCTTTCTCAGTTCTGACAATGGGTCTCGGCTCTGAACGATGACCCGTTTCTCTTTCCACAGCTGCTTTCCAACCAGCTGAGAGTTTCGACATTTTCTGTTTTACCTAAGGTTTCCAACATCTGCAGGTGCATCTTTAATCTATTGTAATGCCCCTGTCCCACTTAGGAAACCTGAACGGAAACCTCTGAAGACTTTGCGCCCCACCCAAGGTTTCCGTGCGGTTCCCGGAGATTTTTGTCAGTCTCCCTAATGGTCGAAAGTGGTTTCCGTTTTAAAAATCGGTAATTTTTTAGTCGAAGCCATTAGCATGGTTGCGATGCTAGTTGAAGGTGGTTGCCGGAAATAGCAAGTACAGTGGCTTGCAAAAGTTTTCATACCCCTTGAACTGTTCCACATTTTGTTACGTTGCAACCAAAAACGTAAATATATTTTATTGGGATTTTATGTGAAAATAAAAACAAGCTAAAATAGAATAAGACAATTATAAAATACAAATATAAAAATTACAGTGCAGTGTTAGAAATTAATAATTATTTAATTTAACTAAAATTAAAAGTAATTAAAGGCAGCGTTACACAGACAAGTCTTCCGCTCCGATTTAAAAGAACTGAGAGTTGGAGCGGACCTGCATTTTTCTGGAAGTTTGTGCCATATGTGGTGCATAGAAACTAACCGCTGCTCCTCCATATTTAGTTCTGACTCTGGGGACAGAAAGTAGACCTGTCCCAGACGACCTCAGAGGTTGGGTGGTTCATAATGTACCAGAAGATCAGAAATGTATTTTGGCACTAGACCATGCAGTGCTTTATAAACCAACAGTAATATTTTGAAATCAATTCTTTGACAGACTGAAAGCCAATATAAAGACCTCAAAACTGGAGTGATGTGATCCACTTTCTTGGTCTTACTAGGGACAATTTATAATTTTACCAAAGCCACTTAACATACAAAACTGTACGATTTGGTAGTGTGGGAGAAAACCAGAGCACCCAGAGAAAACCCACGTGGTCACAGGGAGAACCTACAAATTCTGTACAGACAGCACCCGTAGTCAGGATCGAACCCAGGTCTCTGGCACCATAAGGCAGCAACTCTACTGCTGTGCCACTGTGCCACCCCTTGTTTCAAGATTGTGTGTTTATCCTATTATTCCTCTCATGATTTTATACTCTATAAGATCATCCCTCATCCTCCTGCGCTCCAAGGAATCTTTAATTTTCATCTACCTCCTCAGTTAACTCAATGAGCTTCATCACATTTGATCTAATTCCTATGAATAAATATCATCAACTTCTCCAGGACCACCCATATTGAAGCAATCACCAAGAAAGCACACCGACGTCTCTACTTCCTTAGAAGGCTTAGGAAGTTTGTCATGTCCCCTACAACTCTCACCAACTTTTACAGATGTGCCGTAGAAAACAATTTAACAAGATGCATCGCAGCTTGGTTTGGGAACAACTCCATTCAAGACTGCAAGAAAATGACAGGAATTGAGGACGCAGCCCAGACCATCACCCAAACTAATCCATTGACTCCATTTACACCTCACGCTGCCTCGGCAAGGCCAGCAGCATAATCAAGGATGAGTCACACCACGGCCACTCCCTCTTCTCCCCTCTCCCATCGGACAAAAGGTATAGAAGTGTGAAAACGCACACCTCCAGATTCAGGGACAGTTTCTTCCCAGCTGTTGGTAGACACAGATAGCTTATGTAACACAGCAGGACAGGCAGCATCTCTGGAGAAAATGAAAGGGTGCCGTTTCGGGTCGAGACCCTTCTTCAGGCAACGAAACTATCCTACCAATGGAGTGGCAGTAAGGTTGCTGTCTCACAGCACCAGAGACCCAGGTTCGATACTGACTACGGGTGCTATCTGTGTGGAGTTTGTACCTTCTCCCTGTGACCACGTGCGTTTTCTCCAGGTGCTCCAGTTTCCTCCAACATCCCCACAGACCTACAAGTTCATCGGCTATTGGCTCGGTAAAATTGTAAATTGTCCCTAGTGCATGCAGGATAGTGTTGGTGCGAGTCTGTTCGCTGGTCTCGGTGGGCCGAAGGGCCTGTTTTCGCGCTGTATCTCTAATCTAAACTAAACTAAACTCTCTCGCTCTCTCAGAACCATCCAGCCACAACCAGAGAGCAGTCCTGAGCTACTATCTACCTCATTGGAGACCCTTGGACTATCTTTAATCAGACTTTACTTGACTTTATCGTGCACTAAACTTTATTCACGTTATTCCCTTCGTCATGCATCTCTACACTGTGGACGGCTCGATTGCAGTCACATGTTGTCTTTCTGCTGTCTGCACAGCTCGCAACAAAATCTTTTCATTGCACCTCGGTACACGTGACAATAAATTAAACTAAACCAAACTCCAACATCTACAAAGCCATGTTCCTACTATTAGATCTTTTACGTCCGCATTCATTCTGCTTTCAATTGCAAATTCCAATAACTTGCCTCCAGCCAGTATGAAGCTAATAGATCTATAATTTCCAATTTACTTACTCTAACCGTTCTTAGGGATGAGCGGGTTATTTTACAAGCATTACATTGAGTTCATGAGACCATTATCATAATTCTACGCCTGCCTTTCATTTTATATTATCCTAATCTTCCTGGGCCCATGACCAATCTACAGATATTTCCATTATCAGAAATGTTAACCCAAATATTTTACTTCATTGCAATTTACAATTAGAATTTACAATCTGAAACTATTGAGCTTTGAAATGGAGAATTCTTTTTTAATTGAAACCTGATATCTCATTACTTCAGTTCCCACATTACTTCAGAACATTTGAATTGGCTATAAAGCACTGGAGGCGTTCTGCAAAGGAAATAGATACTATAACAGTTTGTATTTTAGTTATTGAGGTACAGTTCTAGGTGCAGAATTAGGCCATTCGCCCATCAAGTCTACTCCGCCAGCCAACCACGGGTGATGTTGATCCATCTTCCCCTCTCAGCTCAATTCTCCTGCCTTCTCCCCCAAACTTCTGTCAAGAATCTATCAATCCCCGCCTTAAAAATATCAATTAACTTGGCCACCACAGCTGTCTGTGGCAATTAATTCACACAATTCTATGTTAACCCAAAAATGCAATCTACTCCCGAGACACTAGGGGTTTCATTTACAGAGGACAATTGATTTCCCAACCGCATATCTTTGGGATGTAGAGAGAAACCGGAGCACTCAGAGGAAACCCACGCGGTCACAAGACTATCTACTGAGACAGCACCCAAGGTCAGGATCGAACCTGGGTCTCCGGCGCTGTGAGGTGGCATCTTTACCATCTGCACCACAGTGCCACCTAAAGTTTAAAGTCATCGGACAAGTACTTGAATAGGAAAGGTTTAAAGGCATATGGATCAAATGGAACTAGCTTCGATGGGACATCTGGGTTGACATGAACAAGTTGGGCCGAAGGGCCTGTTTCTGTGCTCTCTGACTGTGCTTGAAGTGAAGATGCCAACAAAATGCAAGTCTCCTGACAGGTGTAGAGTTCAGTAATTAAATTGCATAAGAATTGAATGAAGCCAGATTTTTGCTATATTAAGCAATTGAAAATGTAATTTTTTTTCTGGAATGAAATGAGAGTCATAGATTCATAGTGATAAAGGCCCTTCAGCTCAATTTGCCCACACCGGACAATATGTCCCAGCTACACTAGTCCCACCTGCCAGTATTTGGTTCATATCCCTTCAAACCTATCCTATCCATGCACCTGTCTAACTGATTCTTAAATGTTGGGATAGTCTCAGCCTCAACTACCTCCTCTGGCAGCTTGTTCCATTCACCCACCACACTTTGTGTGAAAACATTACCCCTCAGATCCCTATTAAATAATGTCCCATTCATCTTAAGCCTATGTCCTGCATTTGGAAAGCAGGGACAGGATCAGTTTGTCAGCATGGATTTATGAAGGGGAAATCTGACTAATCTTCTGAAGTTTTGAGGATGTAATAAGTAGAATGGATAAGGGACAGCCAGTGGATGTGGTGTATTTGGACTTTCAAAAAGCCTTTGACAAGTTCCTACAAAAGAGATTAGTGTGCAAAATTAGAGCACATGGTATTGGGGGTTGGGTATTGACATGGATAGAAAACTCGTTGGCAGATAGGAAGCAAAGAGTAGGAATTAACGGGTCATTTTCAGAATGGCAGGCAGTGACTAGTGGGGTGCTGCAAGGATCAGTGGTGGGCCCCAATTATTTACAATATATATTAACGATTTAGACGAGGGGACTAAATGCAACTCCTCCAAGTTTGCGGACGACACAAAGCTGAGTTGCGAGGAAGATTATATGAGGCTGCAGGGTGACTTGGATAGGTTGGGTGAGTGGGGAGATGCATAGCAGATGCAGTATAATGTGGATAAATGCGAAATGAGTCTGAAGAAGGGTCTCAACTCAAAACGTTACCCATTTCCTTCGCTCCATAGATGCTGCCTCACCCGCTGAGTTTCTCCAGCATTATCTACCTTAGATAAATGTGAGCACCCGTAGTCAGGATGGAACCCGGGTCTCTGCCGCTGTGAGGCAACAACTCTACTGCTACGCCACCGTGCCAACCCTCAATCCCACAAAGGAAAATCATTAAATGGGGACCAGGGACTAGCAATTAAATCTGTTGGATAGAGAAAGCAGGTTCAATACTATTGGGCGGCAGTGGCGGCGCTGCGTGGCAGCTGCGGCTCACCTGCAGTCCGTCTGTTTTTTTCTTTTTTTTTGTCCTTTTGTGTCTGTTTTTAGTTAGAATTTTTGGTTTATTAGGCTGTGTTTGTGTGGGGGGGGGGGGAGGGTGGGAGAAACAAGGTTTTAGTCTCTCCCTTCGGGGGGATGCGACCTTTCTTGTCGTGTCCCCCGTCACCGTCTCCGTCTGTGCTGAGGCCTAATGGCGGAGCTGGTGGCCTCGGAGCTGTGGCGAGCGTTCAGAGCTCCGGTGTTCCAGCGGCGGCGGCGGCGGCGGCCCGGCTTCAGCGCTCCAGCAGTTGCTCCAGCGGGTGTTCCAGCAGCGGCCCGGCATTGGCGCTGGCGGCTCTCCAGCGGTGTCCCCGGTCCGGCGACTCCGCGGCTCTCCAGCGGCTCTCCGGCGGTGTTTCCAGCAGCGGCCCGGCATTGGCGCTCTAGCGGCTCCAGCGGTGTCCCGGCGGCGGCCCGTCTTCGGCGCTCCGGCGACTCCGGCGGCTCTCCGGCGGCTCTCCAGCGGTGCTCCAGCAGCGGCCCGGCATTGGCGCTCCGGCGGCTCCGGCGGCTCTCCAGCGGCTCTCCGGCGGGTGTGCCGGCGGCGGCCCGTCTTCGGCGCTCCGGCGACTCCGGCGGCTCTCCAGCGGCTCTCCAGCAGGTGCTCCAGCGGCGGCCCGGTTTCAGAGCTCCGGCGGCTCCAGCGTTCCCGTGGTCGATCCTGACTGGGAGCTGTGGTGGTGTTCCGGCGTTCTGCGGCGGCGGCGGCGGCCTGGCTTCGGAGGGGCTCGGCCGCGGGCCTGGTGGGACGATGACATCGAAGGCCTGGATTGCCTCAGTACAGAGGGGGATCAAGTAGGGGAAAATGACAAAGACCTTAAGACTTTTGCCTTCCACCACAGTGAGGAGGTGCTTGGTGAACTCACTGTGGTGGATGTTAAATTATGTGTTTATTGTGTGTTTTGTTTTAATTTATTACATGTTATGACTGCAAGGTAACGAAATTTCGTTCAGACCGAAAGGTCTGAATGACAATAAAGGAATCTGAATCTGAATCTGAATCTGAATACTATTGGGCGGCACGGTGACGCAGTGGTAGAGTTGCTGCCTTATAGCGCTTGCAGCGCCGAGACCCGCTGTTTGATCCTGTACGGAGTTTGTACGTTCTCCCCGTGACCGCATAGGTTTTCTCCGAGATCTTCGGTTTCCTCCCACCCTCCAAAGGCGTACAGGATTGTAGGCTAATTGGTTTGGGTATGTGTATATTGTCCCGAGTGTGTGTAGGATAGTGTTAGTGTGCGGGGATCACTGGTCGGTGCGGGCCCGGCGAGCCGAAGGGCCTGTTTCCGCGCTGTGTCGCTAAACTAAACTAAGTTAAACATCCTCCCTGGAGATGAACAAACTAAGACTATCACATCAGAATCAAATACCTCTCCAGATCCAAACTGTGGGATTGGCATTTTAGCCACTCTGTTGTCATGGCAACCAGTGAAGGTCAATGCACAATAATCTTCCATTGGTACTTAAATCTTGCATTTAAATTTTCATTTTCCTTTGCAATTCGTTTCTGTTTAAAGTCATTGCTAAAGTAAACACTTCATCTCAATCAAACACAGAAGAGGTAAGGCTTTTTTTCCATCATCATTTGTTCTTGTTCTGAAGGCCTTCGTTAGTCCTTGATGAGGCAGGCTAAAAATATACGATACTATAAACTTTATTCATCCCTGGAGGGAAATTGTGATTCCAATTAATATGCAGCAGTATGTTTAGTTTAATTTAGTTTGGTTCAGAGATACAGCGCGGAAACAGGTCCTTCGGCCCACCTAGTCCTCAGCAACCAGCGATCCCCGCACATTAACACTATCCTACACACACTAGGAACAATTTACACTTATACCAAGCTAATTAACCTACAAACCTGTACGTCTTTGGAGCATGGGAGGAAACTGAAGATTATGGAGAAATCCCTCACAGGTCACGGTGGGAATGTACAAATTCCATACAGACAGTCGGGACAAACACTGGTCTCTGGCGTTGCAAGCGCTGTAAGGGCCTGTCCCACTGTATGAGGTAATTCAATTCTCTCGCGTTTCCCCTGATTTGAAATCTGAGAATTACGGTAATAGCCGTTCGTAGGTACTCAGGGCTCTCGGGAACATTTTTCACAGTGTTGAAAAAACTTCACGAATTACCGCATTTCTCGAGTACCCGTTGTTAGCATTACGAACCGCTACGGGACATCCACGAGCTCCGATGTAGCCACTACGTACATTCTACGTACTTACCACAAGTTTGATTTTTTTTAAACTCGGGAGAGCTCTTGAATTACCTTGTACAGTGGGACAGGCCCTTAAGGCAGGAACTCTACCACTGCGCCACCGTGCAGCCCGATGAACGAAGGCAGCGTCCGTCAATCTGTGCAAAAATATAATGCTTCATTACAAGCCCTCTCCCCCACCTAACCCTCTCCTTCCACCTACATTCATTCCTCTAGCTTCACAATTCTTCAATCCTTTTGTCTCACACCTTTTGTCTTTTTATCCCTAACCTTCCAACCACCTGCCTATCAAAACTCCACCCTTAATAGCCTATTACCTAGGATAGACACGAAATGCTGGAGTAACTCAGCGGGTCAGGCAGCATGGATGTGTATTTTTAACTAATGTGCAATAGAGAACAAGTGAACTAGTGTGATTGTTGATCGGCGCGAACTGGGTGGGCCGAAGGACCTGCTGCCACGCTGTATCTCTAAACTACACTAAAATAAACTAGAAACATAGAAATTAGGTGCAGGAGTAGGCCATTCGGCCCTTCGAGCCTGCACCGCCATTCAATATGATCATGGCTGATCATCCAACTCAGTATCCTGTACCTGCCTTCTCTCCATACCCCCTGATCCCTTCAGCCACAAGGGCCACATCCAACTCCCTCTTAAATATGGCCAACGAACTGGCCTCAACTACCTTCTGTGGCAGAGAATTCCACAGATACACCACTCCGTGTGAAAAACGATTTTCTCATCTCGGTCCGAAAAGACTTCCCCCTTATCCTTAAACTGTGACCCCTTGTCTGGACTTCCCAACATCGGGAACAATCTTCCTGCATCTAGCCTGTCCAATCCCTTAAGAATTTTGTAAGTCTCTATGAGATCACCCTTCAATCTTCTAAATTCCAGTGAGTACAAGCCAAGTCTATCCATCTTTCTTCAATGGAAGTCGTGCCATCCCAGGAATCAGTCTGGTGAACCTTCTCTGTACTCCTCTATGGCAAGAATGTCTTTCCTCAGATTAGGAGACCAAAACTGTACGCAATAGTCCCAGGTGTGGCCTCACCAAGACCCTGTACAACTGCAGTAGAACCTCCCTGCTCTTGTACTCAAATCCTTTTGCTATGAATGCCAACATACCATTCGCTTTCTTCACAGCCTGCTGCACCTGCATGCCTACTTTCAATGACTGGCCATGACACCCAGGTCTCGCTGCATCTCCCCTTTTCCTAATCGTCACCATTCAAATAATAGTCTACCTTCCTGTTTTTGCCACCAAAGTGGATAACCTCACATTTATCCACATTATACTGCATCTGCCAACTCACCCAGTCTATCCAAGTCATCCTGCAGCCTCCTAGCATCCTCCTCACAGCTAACACTGCCCCCCAGCTTCATGTCATCCACAAACTTCGAGATGTTGCATTTAATTCCCTCGTCCAAATCATTAATGTATATTGTAAATAGCTGGGGTCCCAGCACTGAGCCTTGCGGCACCCCACTAATCACTGCCTACCATCCTGAAAAGGACCCGCTCACTCCTACTCTTTGCTTCCTGTCTGCCAGCCAGTTCTCTATCCACATCAATACTGAACCACCAATACCGTGTGCTTTAAGTAATACTGAACCACCAATACCTCATGCTTTAAGTGTTGGTCATGGACATCAGATCAGCTGACAGGTGGAGTCCTAGGAACTTCACACTGCTGACCCTTTCCAGATCAGCTCCATCGATGTACAGAGGTGTATGGCATTGTTTTCCCGCCCTCCTGAAGTCAACCACCATCTCCTTCATTTTTCCCACGTTGAGAATGAGGTTGTGGGATTTGCACCATCCTGTGAGCAGCTCCACCTCCATCCTGTACGCCGACTCATCATTGTCACTGATGAGACCCACCACTGTTGTGTCTATGGTTTTTGATGTCCTACTGCCCACCCTGACTGTCTGCTGCCGTTGCGATAGAAAGTTCAGGACCCAGTTACATGTGCCAGCATTTGTCAGAACTGAACGAGGAGGACACAAATGCAGGCTCAGACATAGGGAAGATCCATATTCAGAGTTTAATCAGTCCAAGTGCATACACAGGTAAACAAACACTGAAGCAACAGTAATCTAGGAGCAGGTAAAAACAGTGGTCAAAAAACAGGCCATGGTCGAGTACACAAAGTCACAATATTTCTCAAGCTGCAACAAGGTGATATCAGGTAGCATACACAACAAACTGGCAAAGAAACCTAAAACACAAAGGCTTAAATACAGACTTAACAGGGGATAACGAACAGAAACTAGATTAAACGCGAGACCTGACAGCATCAACCCCCAATAACTCCCAACTTCTCCATCAGCTGCTGCGGAATGATTGTGTTAAAAGCAGAGCTGAAGTCTATGAAGAGGATCCTGGCATAAGTATTTTTCCGATCAAGGTGTGGCAATATGAGGTTCAGTGTTGTTGAGACTGCATCCTCTGTGGATCGGTTGGCTCTGTAGGCGAACTGCAGTGGGTCTAGGTCGGCTATTTTTGATATGCTGCATAACCAGTCGCTCAAAACCCTTCATTACTATGGGTGTTAGAGCCACTGGTCGAAAGTCATTATGGTAGGCTGGGTTTGGTTTCTTCGGGACAGGAACGATGGTGGCACTCTTAAGACAGTTGGGCACTACTGAAAAAGCTACCTAAAGAAGCTTTTACTATCCTGCTTTATATTCTTGTACTGACTAACTCCCCTCTACTCTTTCAGTCTAGTGGGCTTCAGCTACAGGAAGAGGTTGGATAAAATGGGATTGTTTTCTCTGGAACTTCAATGGACAATAGAAAATAGACAATAGGTGCAAGTGTAAATAGCTTGTTCTAAGCTTCCCCCCCAGTCTAGTTTCAGACAATAAGATACTGAGTCAAGCACTTGCGCATCTAAACTTTATTTTGGCAAAACACAATAACTGTTCCCCACTGCTTTACCTAACCACTGCGGGTTTGATCCTTGTATCAGATTCAGGAACAGTTTCTTGCCAGCTGTTATCAGGCAACTGAATCATCCTACCACAACCAGAGAACATTCCTGAACTACTATCTACGTCATTAGAGACCCTTGATCTATCCTTGAATGGATTTTACTGGCTTTATCTTGCACAAAACGTAATTAATGTTAATCCCTTTAACATGTACAGTATCTGTACACTGTAGATGGATCGATTGTAATCATGTATTGTCTTTCTGCTGACTGGTTAGCACGCAACAAAAGCTTTTCACTGTCCTTCGGTGCACATGACAATAAGCTAAACTAAACAAAACTAAACATCATAGATGATACAGGCATCATTCCCAGTAAGGATCTTGATTGGCAAGACCTACACAATGAATGGTAGGGCTCTGGGCAGTGTTGTAGAGCAGAGGGATCTCGGAGTACAGGTGCATGGTTCCTTGAAGGTGGAGCCGCAGGTAGATAGGGTGGTCAAAAGACGTTTGGCACATTGGTCAGAGTGTTGAGTATAGTAGTTGGGAGGTCATGTTGCTGTTGAATAAGACGTGGGTGAGGCCCCATTTAGACTGGACACCGTGTTATAGGAAAGATGGTGTCAAGCTGGAAAGGGCACTGCGAAGATTCACAAGGATGTTGTCAGGACTAGAGGGTATGAGTTATAGGGAGAGGTTGAGTAGCCTTGGTCTCTATTCCTTGGAGTGCAGGATGATGAGAGGTGATCTTTATTGAGGTGTATAAAATTGTGAGAGAAATAGATCAGATTGATTCACATTGATTCTCTTGCCTACAGTAGGTGCATCGAGGACCAGAGGACATAGGTTTAAGGTGAAGGGGCAAAGATTTTGTCGGATTCTGATTGATAAGTTTTTTTACACAAAGGCTGGTGGGTGTATGGAACAAGCTGCCAGTGGAGGTAGTTGAGGCTGGGACTATCCCAATGCTTGAGAAACAGTTAGACAGGTACATGGAGAGGACAGATTTGAAGGGATATGGACCAAACACGGGCGGGTGGGACCAGTGTAGCTGGGACATGTTGGCTGGTGTGGACAAGTTGGGCCGAAGTGCCTGTTTCCACGCTCTTTCACTCTATGACTCTCTATGATTTTTAACAAGGACTTAACTCTTTTATTGAGTGGATGGAGATTGTATTTAACATCTAACCAATAGACGTTAATGGAGAGAATATCACAACATTCAACAAGGCAACTCAAGAGAGGAAGAAATCAGACCAGAGGCACTCTGATCAATTTACATTTAATTGAAAAATCAATCAACAAGTCCTCTGCAGAGCTTGTAAATCAATTATAAAAGCACTTTTAAGTGTGAATCTTCAGAGATAAGTGATAGCTAATAATTCAGAACACAAAATCGAAAGAAGAACTGGACCATAAGCAATTGTATTGCAGCATTAGAAGTGTTTTGTTATGTAGCAAATTTGAAAGGTGCATTAATGGATTATAAGAGATGGTCTGGTTTGTATTGATCAATAGATAAGGTACTGGAGATAGACACAAAATGCTGGAGTAACACAGCAGGACAGGTAACAACTCTGGAGAGAAGGAATGGATGATGTTTCAGGGCAAGAGCCTTCTTCAGACTGGTTGTAGTGGGAAGAGACAGTTGGAAAAGAGTCACGGAGTCATCTGCCCAACTTCCCCTCACCCGCCAATGTACCCCAACTACACGTGCCACCTGTCTGTGTTTGGCCCACATCCCACAAAACTGTCTAAGTGTTTCTTAAACATTCCAATACTCCCTGTCTCAACTATCTCCTCAAGCAGCTCATTCCATACATCCACCACCCTTTGTGTAAAAAGATTACCCTTCGAGTTCCTATTAAACCTTTTCCTCCTCCCCTCAAACCTATGACCACTGGTTCCTGATTCCCCTACTCCTAAGAGAATAGCTTGGGACCAAGCTTGGCAAATGAAAGTGTAAATATGCTCCTAAAGCTTACCCCCCTAGTCTAGTTCAGTAAAACACTGGACCATTAATTTTATTTTTTGAACGAACAACAATACCTAACCACCACGGGTTCGATCCTTGTCTCTGCCTGGCCAAACCCTTCAGCCTCGTGCAAGCAGATACTTCTAAAAGGTCACGCAGTCCCAAGCGCCCTTCCAGAAGATCGACAACGGACCTAGTGGGGGCTACCTTTTATAGGTTATCAAACCCTGAGGGGCCGAACTACATAGGGGTGGCTCCCCTTACAAGTCAATCACCGTTATCGATTACATTAAAGTATTATTGACGGTTCCCCAACCCAATCCCAAAACAATGTTTCTACAGAATCTTCTGGAAAATAGTCAGCTAACTGTATAATGGAACATTTCCCTTGGCAGTACAAACAACTCAGTCAGGGCTTCACGCTTCAGCCAATCATCAAACAGCAGTACAACTGTCCTGCAACAATATTAACATCATTTACAATCCCTTTGCAACTATCCAATCAAGACAATGCACCTTGGAGTTTCCTTGCAGTCCTCATACATTTTAATGGCCCTGTCTCACGGTGCGAGTTGACCCACGAGGTACCCCGAGTGAAAGACTCGTGGCTGTGTACGAGACTTCAAGTTTATGATCAAGTGTGTAACCGAGTTCCCACGGGTATGTCATTGCTGCGATGCTCCAACTTCCTCTCCCGAGTTACCAAGTTCTCTCCCGTTACTCTTGAGCCAACCGTGAATGAAGGTATGTTTTAATAAAGCAACAATTTAAAAGACATCTCCATCCTGTGGCTTTGAGTTATTTCAGCGCGGCCGCATCTATTGATATGACCCACAAAGGGAAAATGCGCACCCTCCAGTAACCAATAACGTGGTAAGTGCATTTCTTGGTGCTTTATGTTTTTAAATACTGTATTTCCCGGGGTGGGGGGAGAGCTCAGTTCATAATATTTGGGGAGTCTGGCGTTGTGAAGGAGGGATTGGGGTCAGTAACCCACTTTGCCACGCTCCGTTGAGTGGAGGTAGATGGGATAGGTGACAGTAAACGGCACGGAGTAAAAGGCAGAGATGGCCGTTTCCGTGCTGTCATTGATATATGGTTTTTATTGTGGCCGGGGAGTGAATTAGCTTGGGTGGCTGCCGCAGCGCTCCGGGCACGGACAGCAGGACTGGCCGCCACTTCCGAGGAAGGAAGCAGCTCGGGTGACTGACTTTGAGCGGCCGCCGGGACCCGACAGCAGACACACACACACACACACATACACACAGACAGAGAGACACACACACACAAATACACACAGACAGCAGAACTGGCCGCCATTTCCGAGGAAGAAGCAGCTCGATGACTGTGCGGCCGCCGGGATACCCGACACAGACACAGACACAACACACAGATACACACAGATACACACGCGTGGCGTTTCTGCTCGGGACCCTTCTTCAACAATCCAATGTCCCATAATATATTCTTTAAATATTAAGGTTTCTGTTGAAAGTGTGGTGCCATGGTTACGGGTTGTCGGAAGGAAGATGAGGTCTGGTACAGGTTTACTTTGTTTTCAGTAATCAGGCCTCCGTGTTGGCCGATGCCTGGTTGATCGAGCGCTCATACAGTTGCGAGCGAGCGAGGTCCATATATTTGGAGCAAGGAACGCGAAGCTCTGAGGGTTTCATTGTTCCCATGTTTGGATTGCTCCCAGGAGAGCGGCACAAAGACAAATTTAGGCATTTTTCTGTGGAAGGGAGGGCAGTAAGAATTGAAAGCATTGTAACAGCACGTCTCCCCAACACGAAACACAGCGCAGCGTAAACAATTAAACAGCTTCACTTTTAAAAGCAAAGACACACGTTAAATTACACGGCCCCAAGAAATCGCCTCTCAATTGCTTCGGGGTTTGGAATTGAAATATAATAATAATAGAATATTGTATATACCAATATGCAATTGTGAAGTGGTGAATCTGTGAAATAATCTGCCAGAAGGCAGTTTGAAGCCAGTTCATTGCTGTCAAGGGATCTGAGATGGATGATCAGCAATGATCACCAGGCCGAAGGGCTGAATGCCTACCCCTGCACCTATTGTCTAATGAATATATAGGCAATAAGTTAATATATAGTAAGGCAACAGAATCACGCAAATGTATATATACAGCACATGACATGTTATGTGTGTATATATATACTATAACTTTAACTAAGCTGGAAGTTTAGGACAGTGTGTGTACTGAATACTTTTATATCCATGAAATTGCAATGCAGACAGAGTAGCTCCAAAAAAACCTGAAGTGGAGATAGTTCTCAGACCTTGATTCTAACGACACACAGTAACTCACGGGACAGGCAGCATCAGACAGACACTGCTGTTTGGAACGACAGGAATGAAAAATGCATGTTGACACACATAACACAGAGAAGGGGGATCCTCGGGAGGTCTGAGGAGAAGGGAGCAAGAAGTTCCTCGATTTTCCCTGGCGATAAGCGATATCCACTTTTTTTTGCATTTTTCCTTCTCTTCTGCCGCCTGATTACAGTCTTGTTCAAATCTCATTTCATTGCAACTTTCAGCTCTGGATACCCCGCGTTGACATTTCAGCACTCAGGGAGGTAACTAACCACATGTAATACCACCAGCATTTTGTACTATCTTTGGTCCCTTTAAGATTATAAAAAAGAGAGGAGACAGTTTACTTATTGCAACGAGTGTTTTCAGAGGAGGAAAAAATCAAACATGTTTGATTTTTTTTCACGAGTTAACAAGTTCCCAAGTACCTGCGTTACGCAAGTTGAACGCGCGTTCCGACGTTGTACGTTCATCGTGATTTGGGCCAACTCGCACTGTGAGACAGGGTTTAACTATGACATCTGTGCAGCTTGTGGCTTCTTACAGAAAAAGTGAGGGGAGAGTGAGGGAGAGGGGCGATAGTTGCAAGCACTAAATGAATGATTTAATTTATTCATAAAGTGACAACTTTGTTGTCAGATGTGATGTCAGTGAACTTGGTGAATTAGGGAAGGGCACCACTAAATGGTAATTTAGGGGAGAGCACCAGTAAATGTGGATAGAGTAAAAGCTTTGGATTGAAGTGAGAAGGAGAGTTTAGTTTAGTTTATTTATTGTCACGTTTACCGAGGTAGAGTGAAAAGCTTTTGTTGCATGCGATCCAGTCAGTGGAAAGACAATACATGATTACAATCGAGCCATTCACAGTGTACAGATATATGATAAAAGGAATAACGGTTAGTGCAAGGTATAAGCCAGCAGTCTGATCAAGAATAGTCCGAGGGTCACTAAAGGGGTAAATAGTAGTTTAGCACTGCCCTCTAGCGGTGGTGGGATGATTCAGAGGGAGATGGAATGTGACAGTGAGAGAGATATAACCATAACCATATAACAATTACAGCACGGAAACAGGCCCTCTCGGCCCTTCAAGTCCGTGCCAACCATTTGTTTTCCCCTAGTCCCATCTACCTGCACTCAGACCATTCCCCTCCATTCCCTTCACGTCTATATACCTATCCACTTTACTCTTAAATGTTAAAATCGATCCTGCCTCCACCACTTCTGCTGGAAGCTCATTCCACACAGCCACCACCCTCTGAGTAAAGAAGTTCCCCCTCACGTTACCCCGAAACTTCTGTCCCTTAATTCTCATGTCATGCCCTCTTGTTTGAATCTTCCCTATCCTCAATGGGAAAAGTATCAGGAGGGATAGAGAGAAAGGAAAAGGAGGTGGCTGGGTAGCGTTGCTGGTTAGAGAGGAGATTAAAAGCAATGGAATGGGAAGGACATTAGCTTGGAGGATGTGGAATCGGTGGATGGGTAGAGCTACAAAAACACTAAGGGGCAGAAAACGCTGGTGGGTGTTGTGTACAGGCCACCTAAACAGTAGCAGAGAAGTTGGGGATGGTATCAAACAGGAAATTAGAAATGCTGTGCGACAAAGGCAAAAAACAGTTATAATGGGTGAATTCAATCTACATTATAGATTGGGTTATAATCAAATTGGCAGGGGTGCTGGAGGATGGAAGAGGATTTTTTGGAATGTATGGGGATAGTTATCTAAATCAACATGTACAGGAACCAACGAGAGAGCAGGCTATTTATAGACTGGGTTTTGAGTAATGAGGAAGGGGTAATTAGCCGTCTTGTTGTACGTGCCCCCTTGGGCAAGAGTGACCATAATATGGTTGAGTTCTTCATTAGGATGGAGAGTGACATGTGTTAATTCAGAAACAATGGTTCTGAGCAACTTAAAGAAAGTGTAACTTTGAGGGTATGAGACGTGAATTGGCCAAGATTGACTGGCAATTAATTCTAAAAGGGTGACGGTGGATAAACACAATGGAAGACATTTAAAGACTGCATGGATGAACTACAAAAATTGTTCATCCCAGTTTGGCAAAAGAAATAAATCGGGGAAGGTAGTGCATCCGTGGATAAACAAGGAAATCAGGGATTGTATCAAAGCAAAAGGATGATGCGTACAAAAGTAGCCAGAAAAGCAGCATACCAGAGGACTGGGAGAAATTCAGAGACCGCAGAGGAGGGACAAAGGGCTTAATTAGGAAAGGAAAAATAGATTATGAAAGAAAACTGGCAGGGAACATAAAAACTGACTGCAAAAGTTTTTATAGATATGTGAAGAGAAAGAGGTTAGTTAAAAACAAATGTAGGTCCCTTGCAGTCAGAAACAGGTGAGTTGATCATGGGGAACAAGGATATGGCGGACCAATTGGAATAACTACTTGGTTCCGTCTTCACTAAGGAAGAATAAATAATCTGCCTGAAATAGCAGGGGACTGTGGGTCAAAAGGAGGAATTGAGTGAAATCCAGGTCAGTCGTGGAAGTGGTGTTGGGTAAATTGAATAGATTAAAGGCCGATAAATCCCCAGGGCAGATAGGCAAGCATCCCAGAGTACTTAAGGAAGTAGCTCTAGGAAATAGTGGATTTGCATTAGTGATAATCTTTCAAAAATGCTCTTTAGATTCTGGAGTAGTTCCTGAGGATTGGCGGGTGGCAAATGTAACCCCTCTTTTTAAAGAAGGGAGGGAGAGAGGAAAACGGGGAATTACAGACCAGTTAGTCTAACTATCGGTAGTGGGGGAAACTGCTAGAGTCAGTTATTAAAAGATGGGATAGCAGCACATTTGGAAAGTGGTGAAATCATTGGACAAAGTCAGCATGGATTTACAAAAGGTAAATCATGTCTGACGAATCTTGTGGAATCTTTCGAGGAGTAACTAGTAGGTGGATAAGGGAGAACCAGTGGATGTGGTATATCTGGACTTCAGATGGAGGCTTTCGACAAAGGTCCCACATAAGAGATTAGTATACAAACTTAAAGGCATACGGTATTAGGGGTTCAAGTATTGATGTGGATAGAGAACTGGCTGGCAAACAGGAAGCAAAGAGTAGGAGTAAAAGGGTCCTTTTCACAATGGCAGGAAGTAACTAGTGGGGGGGTTACGCAGGGCTCAGTGCTGGGACCCCAGCTATTTACAATATATATTAATGATCTGGATGAGGGAATTGAAGGCAATATCTCCAATGTTTGCGGATGACACTAAGCTGGGGGGCAGTGTTCGCTCCCTAGTGAGGATGTAGGAGACTGCAAGGTGACTTGGATAGGCTGGTTGTGAGTGGGCAAGTTTGGCAGATGCAGTATAATGTGGATAATTGTGAGGTTATCACTTTGGTGGCAAAAAACAGGAAAGCAGACTATTATTTAAATGGTGGCCGATTAGGTAAAAGGGGAGATGCAGCGAGACCTGGGTGTCATGGTACACCAGTCATTGAAAGTAGGCATGCAGGTGTGCAGGGCAGTGAAAAAAAAGCGAATGGTTATGTTAGCTTTCATAGCAAAAGGATTTTGAGTAAGGAGAGGGAGGTTATACTTCCAGTTGTACAGGGTCTTGGTGAGACCACACTCCTTGGAGTATTGCGTGCAGTTTTGGTCTCCAAATCTGAGGAAGGACATTATTGCCATATAGAGGGAGGTGCAGAGAAGGTTCACCAGACTGATTCCTGGGATGTCAGGACTGTCTTATGAAAGAAAGACTGGATAGACTCGGTTTTATACTCTTGGAATTTAGGAGATTAAGAGGGGATCTTATAGAAAATTACAAAATTCTTAAGGGTTGGACAGGCTAGATGCAGGAAGATTGTTCCCGATGTTGGGGAAGTCCAGGACAAGGGGTCACAGCTTAAGGATAAAGGGGGAAATCCTTTAAGACTGAGATGATGAAAAAGACTTTCTTCACACAGAGAGTGGGTGAGTCTTGGAAACTCTCTGCCACAGAGGGTAGTTGAGGCCAGTTCATTGGCTATATTTAAGGGTGAGTGGATGTGGCCCTTGTGGGCTAAGGGGATCAGAGGGTATGGAGAGAAGGCAGTTACGGGACGGATACTGAGTTGGATGATCAGCCATGATCATATTGAATGAGCGGTGCAGGCTTTCCGAAGGGTCTGAATGGCCTACTCCTGCACATATTTCTATGTTTCTATGTTTCTATGTTTCTATGTTTCTATGTATCCATTCCTACCACGTTAACTCTGTCTATCCCTTTCATCTTTTAAAGACCTCACATCAAGTCCCCCCTTAACCTTCTGCGCTCAAAGAATAAAAGGACCTAACTTGTTCACCCTTTCTCTGTAACATAGTTGTTGCTGGAACCCTGGCAAACATTCATAGTAAATCTCCTCTGTTACTCTCTCTATTTTGTTGACATCCTTCCTATAACTAGGCGACCAAAATTGTACACCATACTCCAGAATTGGTCTTACCAATGCCTTGTACAATTTTAACATTACTTCCCTACTCCTATATTCAATGCTCTGATTTATAAAGGCCAGCACACCAAAGGCTTTCTTTACCACCCTATCTACATGCGATTCCACCTTCAGGGAACTATGCACAGTTATTCCTAGATCCCTCTGTTCCACAGCATTCCTCAATTCCCTACCATTTACCATGCAGTGTGTCGCTGAGAGAGTGTGTGAGAGAAAGTATGTACGAGAGAGTCAGTGAGAGGAGAGATAGATTTTAGAGGAATGAGATGATGACAGAGAGTCAGTCGCAGGGAGAGAGAGGGAGAGAGAGAGATCAAAGGCAATTAGGTGGGCACCAGTAATTAGAGGAGTGAGAAAGAGAGAGAGAGAATGGTTACATAGATGAAGGGAATTAGATAAATGGGAAATTAGGGGAGGGCACCAGTAAATGAGGATTTAGAGCAAAAACTTTGGATTGAAGAGAGAGAGTTTAATTTTGTTTATTTATTGTCACATGTACCAAGGTACAGTGAAAAGCTTTTGTTGTGTGCTATCCAGTCAGCGGGTAGAGAGAGAGAGAAAGAGGGAGAGAATATGGAAGCGAAAGAGAGATGGGGTCATGCCTGTGTAAGCAAGAGAAATGGAATGTGAGTACTGAAACAAACAGAATAGTGAAAGACGTGGATAGAGTGGATGTGAGGAGGATTCCACTAGTGGGGAATCTAGGACCAGAAGCCATAGCCTCAGAATAAAAGGGATGTACCTTTAGGAAGGAGATGAAAAGGAATTTCTTTAGTGAGAACGTGGTGAATCTGTGGATTTCTTTGTCACAGAAGTCTGTGGAGGCCAAGTCAGTGCATATTTTAAGGCTGAGATAGATTCTTGATTAGTACGGGTGTCAGGGGTTATGGGGAGAGGGCAGGAGAATGGGGAGAGAGGGAAAGATAGATCAGCCATGATTGATTAGCGAAATACACTTGATGGGCCAAATGGCCTAATTCTGCTCCTCTCGCATATGACCTTTAGACAGTGAGAGAGGTGGTGTGCGTCAGTGAATTATAAATAGATGGAGTTTGTTAGTGTGATAGAGAGAAGGTGTGTCGTTATGAATGAGAGAAATGTGTCAGTGAAAGGGAGAGAGAGAGCTGGAGTGTCTGAGATGCAGGGAATCAGAGAGGTGGAGTGTGTCAGAGAGTGAGTGAGAGGGAGTGTTTCACTGAGAGAGAGAATTGCTGGAGAGCACTGCTAAATAGGGAATTAGGGGAGGGCACCAGTATATAGGGAATTAGTGGAAGACAAACGACAAATTCTATTCTAACCAACAGTCTTAAACAGTTTTGTCAGGGTGAGGGTGGGGGTGGGGAGGAGAGGTGAGAGAGGGAGGGAGGGGGAGAGAGGGGGAGAGAGGGGGGGAGAGGGGGGGAGAGAGGGAGAGAGCACTGCAGTTCGCTTACTGCCACAACTAATCAACGGTGGATGCGAGCACGCTGGCTCTCCGCTCTGGACCACTTGGAGAACAAAAACGCATATGTCAGGCTGTTATTCATTGATTACAGCTCGGCATTTAATACAATCATCCCCTCCAAGCTGATTACCAAACTCGCAGAACTGGGTCTCTGCACATCCCTCTGCAATTGGATCCTCAACTTCCTCATTCACTGTCCGTATTGGTGGAAATTGGTGTCAGCCTCAATAACAATCAGCATGGGAGCACCTCAAGGCTGTGTGCTCAGCCCCCTGCTGTACTCACTCTATACTCATGACTGCATAGTCAATCATAGTGCGAACTCCATCATCAAGTTCGCTGATGATACCACTGTTGTGGGACGAGTCAGAGTTACAGAAGTGAGATTTGACCGATCTGACCAAATGGTGCAGCACAATAACTGGCCTCAACACAGCAAAAACCAAGGAACTGATTGGGACTTTGGAAAGGGGGAGGATGGAGACCCCAGTCACGTTTATATCAATGGGTCGATGGTGAAAGGGTCAGAGCTTCAAATTCCTGGGCGTGCATATCTCTGAAGATCTTTCCTGGTCCGAGAACACAGATGCAATCATAAAGAAAGCACATCAGTGCCTCTACTTCCTGAGAAGATTACGGAGAGTCGGTATGTCAAGGAGGACTCTCTCTAACTTCTGCAGGTGCACAGTAGAGAGCTTGCTGACTGGTTGCATCATGGCTTGGTTCGGAAACTTGAGCGCCCAGGAGCGGAAAAGACTACAAAAAGTGGCAAACACTGCCCAGTCCATCATCGGCTCTGACCTCCCGTCCATCGAGGGGAGCTATCACAGTGGCTGCCTCAAAAAGGCTGGCAGCATCATCAAGGACCCACACCATCCTGGCCACACACTCATCTCCCCGTTACCTTCAGGTAGAAGATACAGGAGCCTGAAGACCTCAACGACCAGGTTCAGGAATAGATCCTCCCCATGGCCATCAGGCTATTAAACTCGGCTCGGACAAAACTCTGAACATTAGTAGCCAATAATCTGTTTATTTGCACTTTATCAGTTTAATTATTCATGTGTGTATATATTTATGCAATGGTATATGGACACACTGATCTGTTCAGTGTTCGTGCCTACTATGTTCTGGTGTGCTGAAACAAAGCAAGAATATCATTGTCCTATCAGGGACACACGACAATAAAACTCTCTTGAACTCTTGATTAGAGAATTATACATAGATGAATTATAGATAGAGTTTGTTAGTGTGACTGAAAGATGGTGTGGCTGTGAATCAGAAGTGTGTCCGTGAAAGAGAGAGAGAGAGTGCCAGAAATGCTCTGTCAGAGAGATGGAGTGTACCAGTGACAGAGAGAGAGATGGAGTGTTTCTCTGAGAGAGAGAGAGAAAGAGAGAGAGAGAGACTGAGAGAGAGAGAGAGAGAGAGATGAGAGAGGTGAGAGAGAGAGAGAGAGAGACTAAGAGAGAGAGAGAGAGAGAGAGAGAGAGAGAGAGAGAGGAGAGAGAGAGAGAGAGAGAGTGAGAGCGAGGAGAGAGAGAGAGATGAGAGAGAGAGAGAGAGGAGAGAGAGAGAGAGAGAGAGAGAGGATGAGAGAGAGAGAGAGATGAGAGAGAGAGAGAGAGAGAGAGAGAGAGAGAATGGAGAGAGAGAGAGAGAGAGAGGAGAGAGAGAGAGAGAGAGAGAGAGAGATGAGAGAGATGAAGAGAGAGAGAAGAGAAAATTAGTGAAGAGCACGAGTAAATTGGATATAATGGGCGTTCCCTATTAAATAGGGAATTAGGGGTGGGCACCAGTAAATAGGAAATGAGTGACTGAACTGTGGCTCCAGAAGCCGTGAGTGAGTGAACTGTGGGCCAAGAATCCGTGAGTGAGTGATCTGTGCATCCAGAGGCAGCCCGGAGCACGGAGCCTGCCCGATTGCTGCAAACCTGAGATCCTGCGGGAGTGAGAGTGTGGGGATTGAGGGAACCTGGAGCTGGCGGGGAACACGACCCCCACTCACACAACCCCATCCCCCTCCCCTTGCACTTCCTTTCCCTCCCCCCCCCACAGCGGCAGGCCACGGCAGCGGTAGGCCATGGTAGCGCTTCCCCCCACTCTGCACAACGCTCCCTCCGACCCCTACCTGAAACCTCCCTGTCCCCAGCTGCAGGACTACACCAGAAATCCATTTTGCCCAGAATATCCAAACTAGCCTTCTGGAAACCAGTCCCTTTGGCCCACAACACCCATACTAGCCCTACAGAAAGCCACCCCCCCCCCCTCCACTGGCCACCGCCTGAAGCCGTCCCCCTCCCCCCAGCTGCAGGACGCTACCCCCTCCCCCACCGACCCCGACAGCCCCACCTGAAGCTGTGCACCTCCCGAGGCTGCAGGATGCTCCCCCCACCGGCCCCTGACAGCCCCCACTTGAAGCCGACCCCCTCCCAGACAGCAGAACGCAGCAAGAGACGCAACAAGAAAGAATTGACTGAATAAATCTCCTCTTTAATTTTTAAATTGTTGTATATTTAAGTTATTCACATTTTAAGCTTTAATAAATCCCTTTTCCACTTGCTCTGCCTGTCAGCTGCACCTGCGCAGTAAAACCTATGTGTTCTACGTCACAATTGGTACCCAATGGGAGGAAACGGCTGTGCGTTGATGGGGGGGGGGGGGGGGGAGGTTTAGGGGGGTGGGATAGAGTGAGTGCGTGGTGGCAAGTTGAGGAAGGGCAAGGGGTGAAATTGGGGGGGGTGGGGGGTGAGGGGAGGAGGGGGGGGTCAGGGGCATCACAAAGTAAACCCGTCACCCACGCCTGCGTAGTTGGGGGCTCTGCGTGAGTGGTGGAATATTGGAATTGGTGGAGAGGTGGAATATTTACGTCGGGGGACCCGGCTCCAGTGTGAAAATGGGATCCAACTGGCCCCACTTAGTCTAGTGTCTCTATAAATATAATACCTGTCGGCAGAAATACAAATTCTACAAACGTTCTAATTTGCTTTTAATTTTCCACCACCTGCAGATTTATTTATTTAATCACCTTGTGCTTTGTTCTCTCCACCAATCCACCCCAACAATCTACTGATGAACGGTGTCTTTCTTCAGTATGAACCAGCGTCTGCAGTTCCTTCCTACACAGTTCAAAGCTTTGTTTTGCGTGCCACCGAAACAGATCAGACAATGCTATACAAGGTTCGCTGGTCGGCGTACACTCGCTGGGCCGAAGAGCCTGTTTCTTTAAACTAATCTAAACTGAATTAAAATACAATCAAATCAAACTAGCCTACCTGCCGACCTAGACCCACTGCAGTTCGCCTGCAGAGCCAACCGATCCACAGAGGTCGCAGTCTCAACAACACTGAGCCTCGTACTGCCACACCTTGATCGGAAAAATACTTATGCCAGGATCCTCTTCATAGACTTCAGCTCTGCTTTTAACACAATCATTCCGCAGCAGCTGGTGGAGAAGTTGGAGTTATTGGGGGTTGATGCTGGCACATGTAACTGGGTCCTGAACTTTCTATTGCAACGGCAGCAGACAGTCAGGGTGGGCAGTAGGGTGAGCACTGGCTCGCCCCAAGGCTGTGTCCTAAGCCCCCTGCTGTTTAGTCTGCTTACACACGACTGTACTGCTAGACTCAACAACAACTTCATCAACAAGTTCGCTGATGACACAACAGTGGTGGGTCTCATCAGTGACAATGATGAGTCGGCGTACAGGATGGAGGTGGAGCTGCTCACAGGATGGTGCTAATCCCACAACCTCATTCCCAACGTGGGAAAAACGAAGGAGATGGTGGTTGACTTCAGGAGGGCGGGAAAACATGCCATACACCTCTGCACATCGATGGAGCTGATGTGGAAAGGTTCAGCATGTGAAGTTCCTAGGACTCCACCTGTCAGATGACCTGACGTCCACGACCAACACCACAGCACTGGTCAAGAGAGCCCAGCAGCGACTAAACCCTCTCCGAAGACTACGGAAAGCAGGTCTCCCCATTGCACACACTACGAACATTTTATAGGGGGAACAATCGAGAGCACATTAACCTAATGCATCACTTCCTGGTTCGGGGGCTGCAAGGCGTACGAACGGCACCAACTGGACAGGATTGTGAAGACCGCCAGCAGGATTATTGGTGCTCCACTCCCTTTCCTGCTGGACATATACAGGAAGAGATGTATCAGCAGAGCCATCTCCATCATCAAAGACCCCTACCACCTATCGCATTACATAGTCTCCATCCTACCATCTGGGAAGAGGTACAGGAGCATCAGCTGCAAAACCAGCAGGATGCTCCTCAGCTTCTTCCCACAGGCTATAAGACTGATAAACGGACTTTGCCCCTGCAAAGTATCGCGCACCAACCTACCACCTGGACACACTGAAGCAGAGCCATTGTCGTGCCGCTGCCGATTGGAACTCATGATATATGTATTTTTTATTTTTTATTTCTATTTATTTTTTACCGCACACTGAATGGACACTGGTTGAGAAACGTTTTTTTTGTTTCCTCTGGGTATGTAAAGACGAGATGAGAAAGACTTTTTTCACACAGAGAATGGTGAGTCTCTGGAACTCTCTGCCACAGAGGGTAGTTGAGCCAGTTTTGGCTATATTTAAGAGTGAGTTGGAATGGCCCTTGTGGCTAAGGGGATCAGAGGGTATGGAGAGAAGGCAGGTACGGATACTGAGTTGGATGATCAGCCATGATCATATTGAATGGCGGTGCAGGCTCGTAGGGCCTGAATGGCCTACTCCTGCACCTAATTTCTATGTTTCTATGTAAGTACTCAGGAAAAATGATAATAAAGATATACAACAATACAACAAACTACTTTCCAACAGCTGCCAGGTTATTGAACCAACCTGCACAACCTTAAAATAAACACAAAATGCTGGAATCTCAGCGGGACAGGCAGCATCTCTGGAGAAAAGGAATAGGTGACGTTTCGTGTCGAGACCCTTCTTCAGACTGAAAGTCAGGGGAGTGAGAAATTAGAGGTATGAAAAGGTTCAGAACAGATCAGAGACGGCACCGAAAGCCAACAAGACCACAATGGTCCATTGTTGGCTGTGGAGGAGGTGAACTATTCACACGTGACCCAGTGGTAGCAGATCTGGGTTAAAACATGGTCGTATATCCAGAGAGCAGGAGGAATCACAGAGAGGGAGCCATGAGAGAGGGTGTTGCACAACTCTCATTGGAGACAGGAGGAGAACTTTAAGGCTGGTTTACCTTGAGGGGATTTCGCAGTGGACACAACCTTAATCCTAACTCGACAATGGAACACTGCAGTCAAACTCTGGCACTAGTTTAGTTTAGTTTAGATATACAGCGCAGAAACATGCCCTTTGGTCCATCGAGTCTGCACCGACCTGCACTTCTTTGGAGTGTAGGAGGATCGAAGATCTCAGAGGAAAACCCACGCAGGTCACGGGGAGAACGTACAAATTCCGTACAGGCAGCACCCATAGTCGGGATCGAACCCGAGTCTCCGGCACTGCATTCCCTGTCAGGCAGTAAATCTACCCCTGCGCCACCGTGCTGCCCTACTCTAGACGTCCTACTCTTGGCGGCATAGACATCAGGAAAGGAGAACAGATACGTTTTTAGTCTAGACTTGAAGGAGTCGATGGAGGGGGCAGTTCTAATGGGGGAGGGGGATGCTGTTCCACAGTCTAGGAGCTGTGACAACAAAAGCGCGGTTGGTCGCCCCTGAGCGTATGCCTAGACCGCGGGACATTCAGCAACCCCAAGTCAGTCTGAGGGACCTGGAGGTGGTGTAGTGGGTGAGAAGACTTTTAATGTAGGTGGGTGCAAGCCCATTGAGGGCTTTGTAGACAAAGAGGAGGGTCTTGAAATTTATTCGGAACCGCACAGGGAGCCAGTGGAGAGAGGCCAGGATCGGGGTGATGTGGTCCCTTTTTCGGGTGCCCGTCAGGAGTCTCGCTACGGCGTTTTGGACCAGTTGCAGGCGGAACAGGGAAGTTTGGCTGATGCCAGTGTAAAGGGAGCTGTAGTAAGAGGAGATAAATGTGTGGATGATCTTTTCGAGGTCATCAAACTGGAGGAATTGTTTTATTTTAGCGATCGTCCGAAGCTGAAAGAAGCTAGCTTTTACCACGGCATTGATTTGTTTGTCAAGTTTCAACGCTAAGTCAAATATCACGCCAAGGTTTTTGACGTGAGGTTTGAGTAGTAGGGTAAAGCTTCCAAGGCTGCCTGCTATCATTTTGATTGAGTCCGAGGGGCCAAGAAGGATGACCTCAGACTTACTTTCGTTTAGTTGGAGGAAGTTCTGGGCCATCCAGCACTTTATATCCTCGAGGCAGCGGGTAAGGTTAAGCAGATTTGATTGGTTTTGGGGCTTCAGGGGGAGTTGTGTATCGTCTGTGTAGCAATGGAAGGAAATGCCGTGCCTTTGAATGACTTGGCCTAAGGGGAGCATATACAGGAAGAAGAGAGTGGGGCCAAGGATGGAACCTTGTGGAACCCCACAGCAGAGGCTAGCTGGGGAGGAGAAAGAGTGTCCTATGTTGGTAGAGAAACTCCTACCTTTGAGGTAGGAGATGAACCAGCTCAGGGCAGTGCCATCAATACCAACCCCGTACCGGAGACGGTTAATTAGGATGGTGTGGTCGACAGTATCAAATGCTGCGCTGAGGTCGAGAAGGAGCAGGATTGCACAGTCGCCGGTGTCAACGGTGAGCAGTAAGTCATTATGTACCTTCAACAAGGCAGACTCTGTGCTGTGGTGGGCCCTGAAACCTGATTGGAAAGTTTCCAAGATAGTATTTTGGTGAAGGTAAGGCATAAGTTGAATTAAAATTACCTTTTCAAGGGCTTTTGAGAGGAAAGACAGTTTAGAAATGGGTCTGTAGTTGCTTGGCAAGGTGGGATCGAGGTTAGGTTTTTTCAGGAGTGGAAGGACCACCGCTTTCTTGAAGCAGGTAGCTACAGTGCCAGTGGCCAGAGGACTGTTGAAGATGGCGAGGATACTGGAACCGGCTACTATGGTGACGTCCTTTAGGAGGGCAGAGGGAACAGTGTCGAGGGGGCAGGTTTCATGGTGGTGATCAGTTTTACTAGGGAGGGTAGAGTAACGGGTTGGAAACAATCTAATTTTGAAGAACAGACCAATGAGACAATGTGACAACAAACAAAATTAAGCTAAACTAAACTAAACTATTCATAGAGTCATAGAGCATGAAAATGGTTCCTTCGGCCCAACTTGTCCACACAGACCAACATGTCCCATCTACACTCATCCCATCTGCCTGCGCTTGGCCCATATCCCTTAAATGCTGTGGGAAGGAACTGCAGATGCTGGTTCAAACCAAAGATAGATCCAAAAAGCTGGAGTATCTCAACAGGACAGGCAACATCACTGGAGAGAAGGAATGGGCGACGTTTCAGACCCTTCTTCAGACTGAAAGTCACGGGAAAGGGAAACGAGAGATATAGAAGGTGATGTAGAGAGATATAGAGCGATGAATAAAAGATACACAAAAATGTATCCAGTGGTATGAGTATTGATTTCTCTAACTTCAAGTAACCCCGGCATTCCCTCTCTCTCTATCCCTCCCCCACCCAAGTCACACCAGCTTCTCGTTTTCACTCAGCCAAACAGCTAACAATGGCCTGTTTTCTTTCTCATTATTATTTTTTTTGCATATCTTAGTTCATAATTCCCCTACTCTGGACAAGAGACTCTGTGCGTCCACGCGATCCATTCCTCTCTTGATTTTGTACACCTCTATAGGATCACCCCTCTTCTTTCTGCGCTCAGTCCGATGAAGGGTCTCAACCCAAAACATCACCAATTCCTTCTCTCCAGAGATGCTGCCTGTCCAGCTGAGATACTCCAGCATTTTGTGTCTACCCTTAATATACCTACCAACTTTTGTGTGAAAATTTTTGTTTTTGATGTTTCCACCCTGGGCGAAGGTTCTGGCTGTCTATCCTATTTATTCCTCTCATTATGTTTTCCACTTGTATTAAGTCTCCTCTCAACCACTGGTGTCCAGAGAAAACAATCCAGTTTTGTCCATCCTCTCCTTGTAGCTAATACCCCTTAATCCATGCAGATTATTATTATTATTATTTTAGAGATACAGCGTGGAAACAGGCCCTTCGACCCACCGTGTCCGCTCCGACCAGCGATCCCTGCCCATTAACACCATCGTATGCATACCAGGGATAATTTACATTTATACCAAGCCAATTAACCCACAAACCTGTACGTCTTTGGAGTGTGTGAGGAAACCGAAAATTTCGGAGAAAACACATGCCGATCACAGGGAGAACGTACAAACTCCATACAGACAGCACCCGTAGTCAGGATCGAACGCTGGTCTCTGGCGCTGCAAGCACTGTAATGCAGCAACTAACTCTGCGCCACACTGCCGCCTGTTATGTTCCCACTCCATTCCATTAGCTGGTTTGTACAGTCAAGATCTTCTTGCTGTAGATTTGCTGGCCCGCTTTCAACTATCCCTGGGCATCTGTGAGAATTGAATAATTGAAATCTTCATCATTAATCTTTTTGACTGCTAACAATTAATATTTTAATTAAATTAAATATGTGCCTTTGTTCTCCTTATCTGTGAGAACTGAACACATTTTGCTTCCTGCAAATAGAATTTAATTTAATCCTTTTTTAATCGTTTCAAATCTCATTCCACTTTAAGAATGATGAAATCTTACTTAATAATTTGCTGGTGGTTTCCTGTTCTCAAAATTGTTGGATTTGAAGGTAATATTTGACTCATGTTTCTACCGAACAGTGAGATTTTATCTCAAAGCAGGTCTAAATTTGCATCATTTTCTTTCCTTCCTGAATAGCTTAATTTTAACAATGACATGCTCATAGGTGATTTGACAAAACATCCCAAAACGCAAAACTAATTGTGCTTTCAACAGTGGGGGTGACTGATAGGGAATCTGAGAGAAGGAGTGGGGGGGGGGGGAGTGGAGGAGAGAGGGAGAGTGGAGAGGGAGACAGAAAGAGAAAGAAGAGGGGAAGAGAGGAGAGAAAAAGAGAGGGGAGAGAAAAAGAGAGGGGAGAGAAGGGGGAGGGAGAGAGACATGGAGAGCAGGAGAGAGAAAAAGGGGGTTGAGAGAGGGAGATATAGAGGGAAAGGGAAAGCGAGGGAGAAATAAATAAATAAAGGGAGAGGGGAGAGGGTGAGAGAGAAAGAGAGAGGAGAGAGAGAGAGAGAGAGAGAGAGGAGAGAGAGAGAGAGAGTGAGAGAGAGAGAGAGAGAGAGGAGAGAGAGAGAGAGATGAGAGAGAGAGAGAGAGAGAGTAAAAGGGTGGAGAGGGGACAGGGGGAGAACGAGAGGGGAGGGAGTGAAATGGAAAGAGATAGAAATAGAAATAGGGAGGTTGAGAGAGGGGAGGGAGGGGGGAGGGAGAGGGGGAGGGAGAGTGGGGTGGAGAGCGAGCGACAGAGGAAAGGGATAAAGAGTACAGGAGGATGAGGAGTGACCTTATAGAGGTATAAGATCATGAGGGGGGCAGGATAAATGATAGGTATATACATAAGAGTCCTTTACAAGGACCACACGACATACGTTTGAAGTGTTAGGGGAAATATTTAATTAACCTGAGGGGCAACTTTTCATACGGTGAGTGGTGGCTATATGGAATGGGCAGGTACAGGTAGTGGAGGCAGGTACATTTAAAAGACATTAAGACAGATACACATACAAGCCAGCAAACAATAACAGTGCAAGCAGACACAACTAATACCCCCAGGTCTATGTAGTTCAGGAGCTCATTTGGAGGTTGTAGTGTTTAATAGTAAGATTAAATGAGAACTTACCAGTTTGAAGTTTGATCTTTATTTTATGAGTTACAATGAGCGATTACGTGAAGAAGGCCGTCAGCCTGCATGCGCATCAATCTACAAAGCAGCGGTGTGAAATCACAGATAACAGTTGTTGAACTGAACATAGTAAGATTCTCTCTAATCTTACTATGTTCTAGGACTAGAACTACCAGATGACCTTTATGATACAAGGGTTGGGAGCAGAGGGCATGTAATCGCTCATCGTAACTCCTCATAAAATAAATATCAAACTTCAAACTGGTAAGTTCTCGTTTAATCTTACCATTTTACTTCGGAGTCACGCGAGTGACTACGTGAAGATTTTAAAGCTCTGTGATTTCATGCCGTGGATACGAGTCCATGCGTCACACAATGCATCAGTTGACCAAGGATGAGTGAAAATAATTAACGCATTCAGACATGACATAGATTTAAATATGCTGATGCTTTAATGAACAAAGAAAAATAATAGTGACCCCTCTCATCCAGGGGGAAACTATAATACAGAATCTAAAATGAAATTGGCAAAAACCCCCGGTCTGGCAATAGGTTTATTATAAAACCTTTGGAACATTAGTTCATTTGAGCATCCTGCGAGAAGGGCGTCCATTACCTCGCTGCTGACGTCGATGCAGCCCTGGTGGAGTGAGATTTTAAAATATCAGTGTCCACTCCTGCACAAGCCAGAACCTGTTTAACCACCTCGAAATGGTCTGCACTGATACCTTATTATGAGGTTTTTTGTAACTTATGAACACAGATAATTCGGAGCCTCTGAGGCTCTTAGTGACCTTGATGTACTGTAGTATGTGTGTAACTACACACAACCGAAGGTCCATGGGGTATGCCATGAAAACTAGTTTGAGCCCTGACACTCCTGGTGTCCTCTGCTTGATTAAATCATAAACAAAAAAAGATAATTTTATACACAGATGATACCATGCTGTTGAGTCGCAGTTTTTGCAACATCTGGACCCGTTGCGCTGAAACCATCGCCATGAGCATGACCACCTTGAGAGTGAGTTTGGGCAAAGACAGGGATGAAGCTGGAGCCCACTGGCGAAGCAGCGTGAGCACCACGCTCACATCTCATATCTCCGAATACCAGGGCCTGGGGGGAGTAGAGTTAAAAAATACCCTTCATGAACCTGGGCATCAAAGGGTGAGACCCAACAGAGTGGTGTCCCGATGCCAGCAATACGTATGATGATAATGCACTCCTGGCACTGTTTATGGCACTATAACTCAGTTTCTGATCAAAATATAACGTTGAGAGGAATTCCAACATGTCCGTTATGTGTGTCGTGTCATACAATATGTTCGAGAGTGAACAGAACGTCTCCCATTTCTTGATATGAGAGATGTACTGTTTCTTGGTACTATCCCTCCAGGCTGCAGTGATCACATCCACCGTACGATCTGATAGTCTGAGCCCCAGGTACTCAGAATCTACAAACCAATAGATTAATTTGGTCATGTCGTGGATGGTTCTCCCCAGTCACAGGGTGAACCAGCAGATTTCTGCTTTTGGGGACATCCATAAAAGGCTGTGTTATCATTCCCAAGACGAGTGGGAACCAAGGCTGTGAAGGTCAGTCAGGTACTAATAAAGTGGCAGAGGCGGAGTCTTGCTTGATCTTAGCCAAACACCGACTGATGAGGCAAAATGGGGGAAATGCATAACAAAACATTCCACCCCAGTGTAGCGAGAATGCATCTACCGCCACTGCCCCTGGGTCTGGTTCCCATGAAACATATTTTGGTAACTGGTGATTTAGTCTGGATGCAAACAAATCAATTTCCGGTACGCCATACCGAGCGATAATGTCGTTAAACACTTCATGATTCAACATCCATTCTGTGTTGTCATTGAATTTCCGTGATCTGGTGTCCGCCACCATGTTGTATCTACCTCGTAAGTAGATAGCTGAAACCCAAATGTTTCTCATAATACACCAGTGCCAGAGTGGTGAGTCCTCTGGAGCCACAGAGGGTAGTGTGGCCAGATTGGCTTATGGCCCTTGTGGCTAGGTATGGAGAGAAGGCAGGTACGGGAATACTGAGCACCATGATCATATTGAATGGCGTGCACCTCGAAGGGCTGAATTACTACCTAATTTCTATGACTTTATCACAAGATACAGACTCGATTCCAGCCATGTGATTAACGTATGGCACTGCTGTAGTGTTGTCAATCTGAAGTTGAACATGCACATGATGCATATTGCCACAATAAGCCTTCAGCCCATAAAGTGCTCCCAACAACTCTAAGTAGTTATTACCATGTGACTGAGGAATTAATGACTCCTGCACATTTAATCTACCACCGCAACTAGAGATGTTATTTGTAGCTCCCCATCCTAGAGCACTAGCATCAGTTTGTAAAATAACTGATGGTGTATCAACCAAAATTTTACTGGAGCAATGCCAAATATTTGTTACCCACCATTGTAACTCAGCAATGGCTTCAGCTGGTAACCGCATAGGTCTACCGAAGTGGCCTGCATGGAATTTGAGTGCCTGCTCCTTTGCACGTTGTAAATTTTGATAGTGCAAAGGCCCAAACTGTGCAGCTGGAAAAGCAGCCACTAGCTTGCCAATTATGCTAGCTACATGTCTAATAGAATGCTGCTTCTTAACAATGAGATTGTTACAGGCTTCTTTTAATTCTAATCGCTTGCCCCAAGGCATGTGAATTGAGTTAATGGTAAGTCCCAAATAATCAATTACTCTAGATTGTATCAATTTGGATTTAACTGGATGGAAGAGAAACCCAAATCTGTCAAACATGAGTTTAGTAGCAGATAATTGAGCTAATTTCATAGTTTTCCCTATGATTAGTATGTCATCCAAGTATGCCATCACCATATGATTCTGAGCCCCAGGACTGGTTTTAATAATTTTGTGTATAATCTGGGGGCTGAAGTTAACCCATTAGGCAATGTTTTGAACTGCCACAGTTGTCCCATCCAGATAAAGTTCTAATATCACCGGTGATCCCCATGAATGGGCACCAAACTGTATGCATCTTTAAGGTCGATGCATGCCATATAACATCCCTTGAAAACCAGTTGCTTGGCAGTAACAAAGTTTTCCATTTGAAATGTTTATACTGCACAAAGGAGTTAAGTGCAGTCAAGTCAAGGTTGATTCGGCATCCTCCATCCTTCTTTTGCTTTGTAAATATATTAGACACAAATTGGTGAGATTCATGACACAACATATCAATTACCCCTTTGTTGTATAATGGACCCTGGTCTAAAGTTAATAATATTAGGAGTCCCTGACTCAAGCTTAATATTAACAGTAAGTCAAAGAAATGTTCTTGACTACTGTTTGATAATTGGAAAAAAATTAATATTAAAATTCTGGAAGGGAACATTATCCCCCACAATCAAAATGTGGACAGTGGAAATGTCGGAGACGTTGCATTTGGAGAGAATTTGGTTTGTCCTAATGGACAAATATGAACTTTTTGAACAAATATGGTCTCCATTCATTGATTACTTAAAGGGGTAGCTGAGCTCAGCACTGTAACTCAATAAGTACCCTGGTGTAGGATTAGATGAAAAAAAGTATTGGGATCTGTATGCATGTCTCAATAGATATTGTTACATGAACTGTTCCATTCAGTGTAAAGATGTATTCCTTTTTTTATTTATTTTTTATTATATAATAATTGTTTTTATTTATTTTATTTTTTTCTTGTTTATCTTTATTCTTTTTTATTTTTTATTTTTTATTATATAATCACTATTTTTTAATCACAACGTCTTGATTATTGATTTATACTTTTACTTTTTTTTCACTCCCTTACCTTCCCAAAAAAAAAAATCGAAAACAGTAGCATATATAAATTATCCCGTAATATCTGTACAACGTTTGTGATAAGTCTGATTTGTATTTGAAGTGCTGTTGTACCTTAGATAATATGCAATGTTTCTAATAAAAATATTAAATAAAAATAATAAAAAAATGTTTATACTGCAGTCAAGTCAAGGTTGATTTGGCATCCTCCATCCTTCTTTTGCTTTGTAAATATATTAGACACAAATTGGTGAGATTCATAACACGACATCTCAATTACCCCTTTGTTGTATAATGCTTCAATTTCAGCTTGTGCATCCAAACTTTCCTGTTGTGAAAGAACAAATGTGCGGTTCGGTGTATGCTGTGTGGGTGGAAGCGAATTGAGAAGGAATTCAATTTGGAAGCCTTGTATACTGTGCAGTATAAATGGATCTGATGTTATCCAATGCCATTCATTCAAGATCAATTGTAATCTCCCCCCAACTTGTAACTGATCCATACACAATATGTTCCGCAAAGAACCAGACTCGCCAACCTCAATGGTTACCGGTGGAATGGAGTTTGTTTCCGCCCCCGAGGTTTGGGGGGTAGGACTGGTGGAGGGTGCCAACCGCGTATCTTGGACGTGGGTCGGCATGGGCCTTGGCCTAAAAAAGACCTCTGTGCCAATTGTTCGGCTTTCCCACCAGTTTCGGCGAACCGTCTGGTGTTGAAGAGAGCGTAGGAGTGCTGCCGCCGGAATGATGAAACCTTGAGAGTTGATGGGACTTTCATTAGCCCGACCGTTCTTGCTTCATTGTCCAGCTCCCTGGCCTGCTTCGGCAGATCTTCGCCGAACAGGAAATTCGGTGGTTGAACGTTGCTGGCCTTACACAATGCTGCGAATTTGGGGTTCAGGGCAGGACGGATGGCATTTTGACAGTAGACAATTGATTTCGAAATGTGCATTGCACATTAATGCCATGGCGTTCTGTTGCACATCAGACAGGGGCCGCCCATCCACCGACCTGGCAAAGGCCGTGATGCCTGAGGTGAGCAACTTTAATATTTTCTGTAGCTTCACCTCCTGGGCTCTGACCTCCCCTCCAATGTAACCTGTAAATTGCTGTAAATTGCTGGAGCATATCATTGATAGTAATCTGATGCGTCACGTGAGCAAACATAATACTCTTGCTGACAACCAACATGCATTTAGAAAGCATAGATCATGCGAGTCTCAGCTTATCCTGACAACAAATGACCTGGCAGTAACGTCATCATGGATTTAGTTGTACTGGACTTTTCTAAAGCATTTGATGTCATCCCACACCAGAGACTGCTTCGGAAGCTTGACTTCTACGGTATTCGTTCCAACACGAAACGTTGGATTTCCAGTTTCCTGACAAAATGCCATCAGCGTGTGTGTGTGAACGGAAAGAGCTCCAACTGGCACCCAGTGTTGAGTGGGACACCCCAGGGCACAGTACTTGGCCACTCCTGTTTTTGCTTTACATCAATGACATCCACGAAAAAGTCGCTGATGATTGTTTGCTATATCGTCCAATTAAGTCAGCTGATGATGAAGATGCTCTCCAAAAGGATCTCGATACAATGGTCGAGTGGTAACAACAATGGGGCATGCAGTTCAACCCGTCCAAATGTGAAACCATGCGTGTCACCAGAAAGAGGAATCCAGGCGTCACATCTTACAACATACTTGGTATCACCCTTGAAGAATCCAAACAAACCAAGTATCTTGGCATCAAATTGCAGAATGATCTACGGTGGAATGGTCAGACTCATCATGCAACAGCGAAAGCAACAGGTGTCCTAAACTTCCTGAGGCGCAACTTCCATCATTGTTCAGCTTCTGTCAAGGAGAACCTGTATTTCACCCTCGTTAGACCTCATCAGGACTACGCAGTTGCAGCTTGGGACCCATACACAGATAAAAACATTTCATCCATCGAGCGTGTCCAAAGAAAGGCCGCTCGATTTGTTACTAACACCTACGAGAGAGAAGCGAGTGTCACCAAACTTCTGAATTCTCTGGGGTGGAACCCTCTCCAAGACAGACGTGAAGCTCACGTTTGACCTGTTTTTACAAAATGTTAAATGGTCAGCTAGACATAGATCACAAGACCTACACCAACCCCAAACCAATTAGGAGCAGACGAGGGCATTCGATCCAATTTGTGGTCCCAGCCACAAAGACAGATGTGTACAGCAATTCGTTCTTCCCACGCACTATTAAAGCATGGAATAATCTCCACCAAACCACGGTTGCCAGCCAGATGCAACTAAATTTAACGTGGCACTTTCTTCCCAATAACCCTCTCTGGCTTAACCCCTCCCTTCACCACCTCCAGTTTAAATTCCAGTTGGAATAATTTGGAGGACCAAGTAACCAAGAACCAAGAAGAACCCCAGATGGAGTGATTAACAGCCGGCACATTTAATGAAGCACAGTTGGCAGGTGTGTGATACTTGTCAGAAGTTTCCTCCATAACCAGTTCTTGGAGCTGGTGTGAGGCCAGGTAATTGATACTCATGGCTAAGTCCTCATCCAGTGCTTCCCCTGTTTGTGATGGGATAGCAAATTTTGATGCCATTGCAGGCACTTCCCCTTCGTGGCTGGTGGTATGCTCCCCGGCTACACCTCCGAACTCTGAGTCAGACAAAAACTGACCCCGAATGCGCCCCTCCTTAGAGAGGGAGATTGTGTAGCCCTGAAACAGGTGCTGCTGCCGTGGGCCCCCGTGGAGACCCGCGCTGATATAACTCCGTTTGTTGGAGCATATCATAATGGAGCAACCTCTCCATCAAGTGCTCCATGTGGGTTAGACGTCCGAAGACACTACCCATTGAAGCTACTCATCCGAGTCAACGGGCCTTACAGACTTTTTCATGGCTTAACGCCCAAGCGGGGTTGCCAAGGTGCTATCGACCGGCACCAAGTCTGAAGCCGCTGCCTCCTGTACCTTCTTCCCGACGACAGAGGTGAAGTGAGTGCGTAGCCAGGGTAGTGTGGGTCTCTGACGGCTCCTGTAAATCCTTTCGATGGTTGGGAGGTCATAACCCGTGATGAGCCGGACAGTGTTCCCACTTTTGGCAAACTCCGCTCGAGTTGCCGAACCAAGCCGTGATGCAACCAGTCGATATGGTCTCTACTGTACACCTGCAGAAGATCAGCATAGGTTTAGAGGGATATGGGGCAGGCAGTTGGGACCACTGTAGATGGGGCACCTTGGTCAGCATGGGGAAGTTAGACCGAAAGGCTTGTTTCCATGCTCTCTGACTATGATCTGCATCTACCTATCACTTGCCAGTTCTTGCCTAACCCTTTTCCCTCTCTCTCCCCACTAACAGTTATCTTCTCGTCTCCTCCATTAGTCTGAAGAAGGGTTCCGACCCGAAATATGGTCTGTCCATTCCCTCCACGGATGCTGCCTGACCCGTTGAATTCCTCTAGCACTTTGTTTTTTGCTCAAGATTCCAGCATTTTAGTTTAGTTCAGTTTAGAGATATATCGCGGCCCACCGTGTCCGCGCCCAGCAGCGATCCCCGCATACTAACACTGTCCGACACACACTAGGGACAATTTGCGTTTATTCCAAGCCAATTAAATTAACAAACCTCTACGTCTTTGGAGTGTGTGAAAAAAAACGAAGATCTCGGAGAAAACCTACGCAGGTTACGGGGAGAACGTAAAAACTCAGTGCAAACACCACCGATAGTCTGGATTGAACCCAGGTCACTGGCGCTGTAAGGCAGCAACTCCACCACTGCGCCACCATGCTGCCTACATTTGCAGCCTCTTTGGCTCCATCTCCCATTTACTGGGGTAACAGTGCAGTCAATGGAATTGCTATTAAAATAACAAAACAATTAAGAGCGATGCAGATGATTGATTTAAATGAGTCATTCATCTCAAAAAACGTTCCCCTCACATCATTAATTATTGATGAAAGATTGTTGCCTTAATGATCTTGTCATTTTCATCATAGTGTGGAGAATAAATTAATTTACAAAAAGTTATGGACCAGATGGCAGAACGATAGAGAGATTGATGCATTTATGCGTAGAGCTGAAATGCGTCAACCGGCAAGGTGGCACAGCACTAGTTTCTACCGAAAGGGGCTGTCCCACTTGGGTGACCTAATCCGCGAGTTCTGGCGAGTTTGTCCTCGACTCATACTCACTGCATGGTCGACACAAGGTCGTAGGAGATCTTCGTAACTCTCCTTCATGCTCGAGAGTGTTTTCCATGTACTCTAAGCCTCAGCTAGGTCGCGCCGTATTTTGAAAAATGCCCGCGAATAAAAAAAGGTCGCCATGGAAAAAATCGCTACTTTATTTACTCATAGGTTTAGTCATAGTAGGTCGTAGTAGGTCGGCATGTTACTCGTAGGTAATCGAGGGTAGACGAAGGTAGTCGCAGATAGTCTTCATCATAGTCGAAGGAGGTCTTCTACATGTCATATTTTCAAAGTCTCCTAAACTCGCCAATTAGGTCGCCCAAGTGGGACAGCCCCTTTACAGTGCCAGAGACCCCAGTTCGATCTTGACTACAGGTGCTGTCAGTATAGAGTTTGTACGTTCTCACCGTGACCTGCATGGGTTTTCAATGGGAGCTCCGGTTTCCCCCCAAAGTCCAAAGACATACAGGTTTGTAGGTTAATTGGCTTCAGTAAAATGGTAAATTGTCGCCTAGTGTGTGTAGGATAATGTTAGTGTGCTGGGGTCACTGGTTGGCACAGACCCGTTGGGCCGAAGTGCCTGTATCTCTAAACTAAACATGGAATATAAAGCAGTACAGCATTGGAACAGGCCCTTTGATTCACAATGTCTATGCCAAACATGACACCAATAAACTAATAAACATAAACTAATCTTGTCTGCCTGCAAATGATGTTTATCCCTTGATGTTGGTCACAAAGATTAGCAGCATAATAAAGCGCATGATGGGGAGACAACATTCTTTTAATCAAACGTTTTACAAGATATATTTTTTCTTTAACTGGAGCTCTACAGGTATCAGTTTGTGCCTTTACATCCAGTACATAGTTTTGAGTCATACAGCACGGAAAGAGGCCTTTGGCCCAACATGTCCATGTCGACCAAGATGTCCCATCCACATTAGTCCCATCTGCCCACGTTTGGTCCATATCCCCCTAAACCTTTCCTAACCATGTCCCTGTCCAAATGGGATATGACAGGTTTGGAGGGATATGGGACAAATGCAGGCAGGTGGGACTAGTCTAGCTGGAACATGTTGGTCGCGGTGGGCTAGTTGGACCAAAGGGCTTGTTTCCACACTGTATCACTCTCTGACTCGATGAGTCTAAATGTTGTTACAGTACCTGCCTCAACTACCTCCTCTGGCAGCTCGTTGTGTATATCCATCACCCTCTGTGCACAAAAGTTGCCCCAGAAGCTCCTCTTAGTTCAGTTTGGTTTAGATCAGAGATACAGTGTGGAAGCTGGTTCTTCGGCCCACCGAGTCCGCACTGACCAGCGCTCCCCATACACTAACACTATCCCACACACACTAGAGACAATTTACAATTATTCCAAGCTAATTAGCCTATAAACCTGTACATCTTTGCAGTGTGGGAGGAAACCGGAGCTCAGAGAGCAAAACCCATGTAGGTCATGGGGAGAATGTACAAACTCTGTAAAGACAAGCACCCGTAATTAGGATTGAACAGGGGTCTTTGGCGCTATAAGGCAGCAACTCTACCACTGCGCCACCGTGTCTCCCTAAGATGGGCATCTTGGTCCGCATGGACGAGTTAGGAAGAAGGGCCTGTTTCCGCTGTGTATGACTCGATGACTCTACAAGTACAATGTTAGCATTCCTTGAAGAAACAAGTCCCTAGATTCACTATGAAGTCAGAAACAATCAGACCTTGACTCCCTGCTCGCAATCTAACCTCATGATTTCTAATTTACTCTCTGGTAGATTGTTGCAATGTCACTGGGGAATTTAGGCACTTTCACTCAATTACACATCTCGCTGGCTGTAATAGATTTCCTGAGCTGAGATGTTTAATACTCCTTACCCGTAAAAGACAGTTATGCTTTCCCTGTGGCGTCAACGATGTCTCCCATGTGTGTGAAGATGGACACAAGATGCAGGAGTAACTCAGCGGGACAAGCAGCATCTATGGATAGAAAGAATAGGCGACATTTCTGGTCGAGTCAGGATCAAACCGGGGTCTCTGGCATTGTAGGGCAGCAACTCTACCGCTGCGCCACCGTGTTGCGTCTTGTCCTCTGAATTGTCCCTTGAGAACTCGCGATGGGGTACTCCTGAAGAGCCACCGACCGCTGTTATACCCCGGCAGCATAAGGTCATAAGGGATAGCAGTATAACTAGGCCATTCGGCCTATCAATTCTACTCCACCACTCGATCATGGCTAATCTATCTCTCCCTCCTAACCTCTGACACCCATTCTCCTTCTCCCTCCTAACCTCTGACACCCGTACTAATCAAGAATCTATCTATCTCTGCCTTAAAAATATCCACTGACGTGGCCTCTACAGCCTTCTCTGGTAAAGAATTCCACAGCTTCACCACCCTCTGACTAAAGAAATTCCTCCTCATCTTCCTAAAGGAACGTCCTTTAATTCTGAGGCTGTGACCTCTAGCCCCAGATGCTCCCACTAGTGGATACCTCCCTAGACTCACCCACTAGTGGATATGTCTAATTTATATTGTATGTATATATTATGTGTATCCACACACACATACACATACATATACATATACATCTAAGACAGAGAGAAATAGATTCTTGATTATAGGTGTCAGGGGTTGTGGGGAGAAGGCAGGAGAGTAGGGTTAGGAGGGAGAGATAGATCAGCCATGATTAAATGGCTGAGTAGACTTGATGGGCCGAATGGCCTAATTCTTCTCCTATCACTTATGACCTTATATACATATTTGTGTGTGTGTGAGAGTGTGTACATGTATATGTATATATATGTAATATTTTATTATATGTTGTATACATATATATTTTTTTACTTTTATTGTTTCTTTGTTATACAAATAATATTTTATTCTATATTCTTTTTTTTCGTTCTTATTGCTTGTTATAAAATAAAAGACCATAGAACATAGAGTGAGTGATACAGTGTCCCAGCTACACTAGTCCCACTTGCCTGCACTCGGTCCATATCCCTCCAAACCTTTCCTATCCATGTACCTGTCTAACTGTTTCTTGGACATTGGGATAGTCCCTGCCTCAACTACCTCCTCTGGCAGCTGATTCCATCCACCCACCTCCCTTTATGTAAAAAAGTTACCTCTTAAATTCCTATTAAATCTTTCCCCTTCACCTTAAACCTATGTCCTCTGGTCCTCACTTCCAACACTCTGGGCAAGAGACTGTGCATCTACCTGATCTGTTCCACTCATGATATTATACCCCTCCATAAAGTCACCCCACATCCATTTCTGTTCCAAAAGGTAGCCTGCCCCAATCTTTCCCTGCAGCTCAGGAATTCAAGTCCTGGCAATATCCTTGTTAATCTTTTCAGTAACCTTTCCAGATTGACAACATCTTTCCTATAACACACTGCCCAGAACTGAACACAATACCCTAAATGCGGCATCACCCACGTGTGTTATGTGCATGTGTATGTGCGCGCGTGTGAATGCGTGTGTGCGCTTGTGTGCGTACTTGTCTGTGTGTGTGTGTGTGTGTGCGTGCGTGCATGCGTGCGCGTATTTGTGTGTGCGCGTGCTTCGTGTGTGTTCGTGAGTATGTGTGTGCGCGCATGTTTGCATGCATGTGTGTGCGTATGCATGTGTGCGTGTGTGTGTGTGTGTGTGGGTTCGTGCATGTGTGTGTGTGTGTGCGTGTGGTTATTCGTGAGTATGTGTGTGTCAAGAGTTAAACACCTCCGTTCTCTTCCCCGGTGATAGGCTTTATGCACTATACTTCCACATCCTACACTATTCCTCTCCTGTGGCTGGGCTGTGAACGATGTCAACAATTAATGCCACTTTAGTAACAATCAACGTCAATTTAGAGGCAGTCTCATGTTGTGAAATAGTGCGATTCCCCTTGGATGCTCAGATACCAGGGAGAGGAAACTGTCAGATTGGATGGACACAAAATGCTGGAGTAACTCAGCGGGGCCGGCAGCATCTCTGGATAAAAGGAATAGATGACGTTTCTGGCCCTTCTTCAGACTGAGATTCAGGAGACAGATAAACAAGAGGTACGGAAAGTTACAAAGAACAAATGAATGAAAGGCATGAAAAGAACAAATCAATGCCAGCAACGTTAATCAATGAAAGCTTGTGCCCACAATGGTCCATTGTTGGCTGTGGAAAATGTGATAATGAGTGGATACAAACAGCGAAATTAAACAGGACGGCAGTGACTGTGGTGAGACACCTTGATTGTGCTGGTGGCCTTGCTGAGGCATCATGAAGTGGAGATTTTTTTATTGGCCCTTGTGTGTGTAGGATTGCATTAGTGTGTGGGGATCACTGGTTGGCACAGACATTTTAGTTTTAGTTTTGGAGATACAGTGAAGAATCAGGCCCTTCGGCCCACCGGGTCCGCGATCCCTGCACATTAACACCACTCACAGTAAGAACAATTTATAATGTACTTGTAATACCAAGTACACAAACCCAAGACAAATAACCTACAAACCTGCACATCTTTGGAGTGTGCGAGGAAACTGAATATCTCAGAGAAAACCCACGCAGGTCACGGGGAGAATGTACAAACTCCGTACAGACAGCACCGGTAGTCTGTATCGAACCGTATCTCAGGCAGCAACTCTACCACTGCGCCACCATGACTTAGTGGGCCGAAGTTGGATCCCTAAACTAAACTAATTAAGAAAGGCACAAAATGCAGGTGTAACTCAGCACGTCAAGCAGCATCTGTGGAGAAAAGGAGTAGATTAAGTTTTAGGTCGGAACGTTTCTTCAGACTGAAACGTCACATATTCCTTTTCTCCAGAGATGCTGTCTGACCCGCTCAGTTACACCAGCTTTGTGTGTCTATTCATGGAAGGGAGGTTGGTTTGTGTGATGGTCTGGGCTGCGTCCACAATTCGCGACAATTTCTTGCTGGCTTGGATGGAGCTGTTCCCAAACAAGGCTGTGATGCATCCCGATAAAATGCTTTCTATGGCACATCTGTAGAATTAGGTGAGAGTTGTTGTCGATATGCCAAACTTCCTCAGCCTTCTAAGGTGAGTAGAGGCATTGTTGCCCTGTCCCACGGAACGAGTTCATTTCAAGAGCCCTCCCGAGTTTAAAAAAAAATCAAACTCGTGGTAAGCACGGAGAATGAACGTAGCGGGTACGTCGGAGCTCGGGGACGTCTCTTAGCGGCTCGTAACACTAACGGCAGGTACTCAGGAAGACTCGCTAATGACAGGTAAGCTTGGGAAGACTAGTGAAGATTTTTCAACATATTGAAAAATGTCCACGAGAGCCCCGAGTACCGACAAGCGGCCATTACCGTAAATCTCCGAGTTCAAATCAGGGCAAACTCGGGAGAACTCTTTGAATGAACTCGTACCGTGGGACAGGGCAATTAGTCTGCTTTCTTGGCCATTACTCCAATGTTCATTGAGATGTTACACTGCATATCATTAAAACATGTTATTCAGAACACCCTCTTCCCCCCTCACTCCCACGTTACTGCAATGGCTCAAGTAAACCTTTCTGGACCTCTAACACCAACAACTTCAACAGTGACAACAAATAGCACGGAACCTGGAGCCTGAATACATTGGTGCAGTGGTAGAGACACAACGCTGACCTCAATCCAGTTCAATCCTGACCTCAGGTGCTGTCTGTGAGGAGTTTGTGGCATTTTCCCTGTGACCGCATTGATATTCTCAGGGTGCTCCAGTTTCTTTTTTCAAATGCTCGCAACAATAAACTAAACTGGTACCATGAGGGAAATTGATAAGGTGAATGCACAGAGTATTTTACGCAGAGTAGAGGAATGAAGAACCAGAGGACCTTGCTTCAAGGTGAGGGGGAAAAAGATTTAATAAGAACCTGAGGGACAACTCGGTGTGTGGGTCTATGGAATGAGCTGCCAGTGGAGATAGTTGAGGCAGCTACAGCAATATTTAAAAGACATTTGGGCAGGTATATGGGTAAGAAAGGTGGAGAGTGATATGGGCCAAATGCGGGCAAATGGGACTCACTAAGATGAGGCATCTTGTATGGCATGGCTGAATTAGGCCGAAGGGCCTGTTTCCGTGCTGTATGACTGTAGGTAGGTCACATAGTGTATTACAAACCTCACACTCAGTTTAGTGGATAGGTTTTTGTAGTTTTCTGGGAGAAGCTTTACATCTTCCCAAGAGATTAGAAAGAGGTAGTGGTCTGAAAACTCAACCAAAATTTCTCAATCACCTCAAAGTTTAGTTTAGTTTAGTTTTGAGTATGGAAACAGGCCGTTCGGCCCACTGAGTCGAACAATCCCCCAGATGTACTGGAGGACAGAGGATCTAAAGGGGTAGAGGAACTGAAAGACATTTTCATTAGGCGAGAAATAGTATTGGGTAGGCTAATGGGACTGAAGGATGATAAATCCCCTGGGCTTGATGGTCTGCAACCCAGGGTCCTCAGGGAGGTGGCGAGAAATAGTGGACGTATTGGTGATCATTTTCCAATGTTCAATAGATTCAGGATTGGATAGCTAATGTTATCGCACTTTTCAAGAAAGGAGTGAGAGGTAAACTGGGAACTACAGACCATTAGCCTGACTTTGGTGGTGGGAAAGATGCTGGAGTCAATTATTAAAGAGGTAATAATGGGGCATTTGGATAGCAGTAAAAGGATTAGTCCAAGTCAACATAGATTTATGAAAGGGAAATCATGCTTGACAAATCTTCTGGAATTTTTTGAAGGTGTGACAAGTAAAATGGATGAAGGGTTGCCAGTGGATGTAGTGTATCTAGACTTTCAGAAAGCCTTTGATAAGGTCCCGCACGTGAGACTGGTGACTAAAATTAGAGCACATGGTATTGGGGGTAGGGTGTTGACATGGATAGAAAATTGGTTGGCAGACCGGAAGCAAAGAGTAGGAGTGAACGGGTCCTTTTCAGAATAGCAGGCAGTGGCGAGTTGGGTGCCGCAAGGCTCAGTGTTGGGGCCGCAACTGTTTACTATATATATTAATGATTTGGAAGAGGGAATTAGGAACAACACTACCAAGTTTGTGGATGAGACAAAGCTGAGTGGCAGTATGAACTGTGAAGAGGATGTTAGGAGGTTGCAGGATGACCTGGACAGGTTGAGTGAGTGGGCAGATGCCTGGCAGATGCAGTATAATATAGATGAATGTGAGGTTATCCACTTTGGCGGCAAAAACAAGGGGGCAGATTATTATCTCAATGTGGTTAGGTTAGGTGAGGGGGAGGTGCAGCGAGACCTGGGCGTCCTTGTACACCGGTCACTGAAAGTTGGCTGCAGGTACAGCAGTGAAGAAAGCTAATGGAATGTTGGCCTTCATAACAAGAGAATTTCAGTATAGGAGTAAAGAGGTTCTTCTGCAGTTGTATAGGGCTCTGGTGAGACCACATCTGAAGTATTGTGTACAGTTTTAGTCTCCTAATTTGAGGAAGGACATCTTTGTGATTGAGGCAGTGCAGCGTAGGTTCACGAGATTGATCCCTGGGATGGCGGCACTGTCTTCCAGCATCTAGCCTGTCCAACCCCTTAAGAATTTTATAATCCTCTATAAGATCCCCCATCAATCTCCTAAATTCCAGCGAGTACAAGCCGAGTCTATCCAGTCTTTCTTCATATGGAAGTCCTGCCATCCCCTTTCCATCTCCCCTTTTCCTAATCGGCCACCATTCAGATAATAATCTACCCTCCTGTTTTTGCCGCCAAAGTGGATAACCTCACATTTATCCACATTATACTGCATCTGCCATGCATTTGCCCACTCACCCAACCTATCCAAGTCACCTTGCAGCCTCCTAGCATCCTCCTCTCAGCTAACACTGCCCCCAGCTTCGTGTCATCCGCAAACGTGGAGATGTTCCCTCATCCAGATCATTAATATATATTGTAAATAGCTGGGGTCCCAGCACTGAGCCTTGCGGTATCCCACTAGTCACTGCCTGCCATTCTGAAAATGACCCGTTTACTCCTACTCTTTGCTTCCTGTCTGTCAGCCAGTTCAATATGAAGCCAGGCAGACTTCCATATGAAGAAAGACTGGATAGACTCGGCTTGTACTCGCTGGAATTTAGGAGATTGAGGGGGGATCTTATAGAGGATTACAAAATTCTTAAGGGGTTGGACAGGCTAGATGCTGGAAGATTGTTCCCGATGTTGGGGAAGTCCAGAACAAGGGGTCACAGTTTAAGGATAAGGGGGAAGTCTTTTAGGACCGAGATGAGAAGATCTTTTTACACACAGAGAGTGGTGAATCTGTGGAATTCTCTGCCACAGAAGGTAGTTGAGGCCAGTTCATTGGCTATATATAAGTGGGAATTAGATGTGGCGCTTGTGGCTGAAGGTATCAGGAGAGAAGGCAGGTACAGGATACTGAGTTGGATGATCAGCCATGATCATATTGAATGGCGGTGCAGGCGCGAAGGGCCGAATGGCCTACCCCTGCATCTATTTTCTATGTTTCTATGTTTCTATGTTTCTATGTTTCTATGTAAACTAAAAAGATGTCTCATGAGCTTTTGTTCTCATTTCTTATTTTGGTATCCCCATGTTGTGGCTAATATTCCATTTTATATCGAAGTCACGTGAGTGACTATGTGAAGAGCCCGCCAGCCCGCATGCGCGTCAATATGTCGACTCATGGCGCAAGAATCAGAGCAGTTCGAAACTGCTCCGACAGGTAAGGGGAAAATTTTCTTTCAGTAACGGGCCACTGCTCCGAAAATAGGGGCAGCGGGCCCGGAGACGCTGGCACAGCTTGTGCAGCTGCTGCCGTGGAGGCTCCATAAGGAGCTGGCGGGATAGAAATAGTGGCTGCCGGCGCAGCTGGGACAGCAACCGCCGCAGAGGCTCAGCAGGAGCTGGCGGTTTAAAAATATTGGCTGCCGGCTCGGCCGGGACAGCGACTGCCGTGGTAGAATGGGGCTCCACTGGAGCAGGCGGTTGTTCGGAGCATTTGACGGGCAATGCTTGTACAGATTGGAGCTCTGAAAGGGAGTCAGCCAGAGGTGAAGAGGCAACACCTGGTTCAGGGTTGCGTTCTATTTCCTCCCCTAAGAAACTCCGTTGAGGCTCCAGAAGGGAGCAAGGACTCGGAGTCACTAGCAGGCGCAACTTGTCCAAAAAATGTATCCAAAAAAATAAATGGATAAATAAATAAATAAAATCGAAAAAGGAAATGTGCTCCTAGCTCAGGAGACATTTACAGGCTGTGTCAGTCAGATGACTGTGGGAGCAACACCTGGTTCAGGGTTGCATTATAATATCTCTCGCTAAGAAGGGAAGCAATACCTGTCTCTGGGTTGCGTTATATTATTTCCCACTCAGAAGAGGGGAGTGTTGGAGATTCTTACATAGTTGACTCCAACTATGTGGATCAAATCCCTGAACTAATGGGGAATATGCTTCATTTTTAATCATATGAAGGAGCTACCGGCTCTTGTCACATATTTCCCATCCCTTTGGGGATAGGAGATTCACTGGAGGAAGATCTGGCTAAAAGTATCTGGGAAATATGCCAGTCCAGATTACTGCCAGACTTTTGGATGTTCCATATGTCAATTTCATCAGTTGGGATATCCCAGTGATAATATGTAGGCAAAGAATTGTCAGCAAGTCCAAAACCGCTCTGGAGTCATTACGGCCTTTTGCAAGTGAGTAGATGGGTCTCAACTCTCGGAAGTGCAGAAAGCTGCATTATCACTTCTCTGTAATACACAGTTGGGGCTGTTGCCTTCGCAAAATGCTATAAGGCATGAGATAATTCCCAAAATGTCTCATTTTTACAGGGCCAGTAATGTGCAGCCTGCATAGTATCTCTTCAGAGAGGACTTATGTAGCAAGTTGAAGACCTGTAGGGGGTATTTAAGGCGGCTGCGGGGGTGGATACCATTCTATGTGGGTAAAGCTCCAGTATTCCGGTGGGTTTTCACCCCTGTATTCAAGGAGCAGGAAGTGCCGTTGAAGCTCCGGAGAGGAGCAGTCGGGAGTCACTAGCTGGCCTCGCAAGAACTGCTTGTTGAACCAGGCTTGCAGTAATGGCAGGCATGACCTGTCCAGTGAGGCCCGCTGAGGCTCCGAAGGAGCAGCTGGCCAAAGGAGCAGCCTGTCGATCCAGGCTGGGAGAAACTGGCAGCGCGATCTGTACAGTCAGCTCCAGCAAAGGCTTCAAAAAAGGCAGAATGCCGCAGGAGTAGCCTGTCGAGATAGGCTCGGAGTTATGGCAGGCTCTGCATGTTCAGTGAGCTCCGCTAAGGCTCCGAAGGAGCAGAAGGGGTCGAAGGAGCGGCCTGTCAAACCAGGCTGGGAATGACTGGTAGAGTGACCTGCACAGTAAAACTCAAGCAAGGCTCTAAAGAGTCTGTAGGCCTTAGAAGTAGTCTGTCCCATTGGGCTCAGAAATGCTGGCAGGCATGCCTTGCACAGCAATATCACATTTGAGCTCCGGAAACGAGCTGTATGGCAAGTGTGGGGCTGAAGATGTGGTCAGACAGGGTCTGCAATGGAACTTCGCTGAAGCTCCAACAAGCAGGTCGACCTGGCTCAGAGACACTGGCAGGTAAGGTCTCTTTATTAACCTCTGTAAAACTCCGAAAAGGAGCAGTCTGTCACCCAGGGTTTGGAATTACTGGCAGCATGGGCTGTCTAGTACCTTTCACTGTCTCTGGAGTAGATCAGGTTGATGCAGAGACATTGGCAGGGTGCCTTGCATAGCAACCTCTGTAAGTTCCAAGTAAGAACAACCTGGCTACCCTGGTTCAGGGTAGACCATCTTGGAACTGGCTGGCCATATGGAACATATTGACTAGGGAAGCACTGCATCAACATCTGTGATTTAGGTTATCAGGCTGCTCAGTAGAGTGAGGTAGTTTGAGGTTTCCCTCAACACATGCTTAATTCTTTCAGGGGGGGGGGGGGGGGGGTTACACAAAAAGCTGGAGAAACTCAGCAGGTGCAGCAGCATCTAAGGAGGGAAGGAGATAGGCGACGTTTCGGGTCGAGACCCTCCTTAATTCTTTCAGCTCAGTTAGTAGAGTTGCCAGTTCATTGGAAACATCATTGCCATTCTCTCTGGGATAGGTAGCTACCAACAGAAAGCCGGTCTGGCATGTATCATTTTTTTATCTGACCTGCAGGTTCATGTTGTGAATAGAAAATATATATATATCATAATCTGTAGGCTCTCAATACCAGTATTCCTGATTGAGTGGCTGGTCGAAGAGAGTGTGTTGCGCACACTGGTGACTGAGACAGATGGTTTCAGTCAGAGGGCAGCGGAGCAATTCCTGGTTCAGGGTGGAATTATGCTATTTTCCTCTTTGAGGAAGAAGGCTGAGGATTCGTGGTGACTCTAACAGTCAAGAGTTGACAGGGAACTCGTATTCCCACATCAAGTGGATGTTTTTTCAGCTCTAGTCATAAGGATCTGATTATATGTTATGAACTAAATAAATAAATAAATAAATAAATAGATAAATGCATCTTCCGTGGCTAGAGAAGCCAAAAGATTTCCGTCCGTACAGTCTGTGGAGGAAACGACGGTTATCCAAGTGGAAACAGAGACGTCTCTCAAAGGATGAGTAGTCTGCCCAAGAACAAGAGGGGTATATTTCTGATATTTTTCAAGGTTGCAGAAAAGTGGAGCATGCCAAATCAGGTCAGGATTTGGCTAGTCCGATCATGTGTTTGGTTACCCAGTTTAAGATGGATAATTGTCTTTCAGCAATTTAGCTGATTCAGAGGATTAGGGCCTCAATCGATCTGGAAGATGCATACTTTGCCATATCTATACACGAGAGGCACAGATATATCTGGTGTTTTGTGACAAAGCCAGTGGTGGAAAGTTTAGGCTCTACCTAGGGGTTGTCTTCAGGCCAAGGCTATTTACAAAGATTCTAAAGCTAATGCTGCCCTACTCAGATCAAAAGGGCATTGTGTCATGGAGTTTATACACGACATGTAAATTTTGCAGCTGATAAGACTCAGGGGTTTTATCAGTAGATGCCTCTTATGATATTAAGGATGAGGCAACATGAAATTTAATAGTGCCAATTTTGCCTATTCATTCAGGGTGTCCAGAGTAAAGGGGGCTGAAAGAAGCTCCTATTTAACCATATAACCATATAACAATTACAGCATGGAAACAGGCCATCTCGGCCCTTCTAGTCCGTGCTGAACACTTACTCTCTCCTAGTCCCATCTACCTGCACTCAGACCATAACCCTCCATTCCTTTCCCATCCATATACCTATCCAATTTTATTTTTAAATGATAAAATCGAACCTGCCTCCACCACTTCCACTGGAAGCTCATTCCACACAGCAACCACTCTCTGAGTAAAGAAGTTCCCCCTCATGTTAAGTGGGACAATAAATGATTGGTATTCACCCGCTGTTGACTAACGTAATGCAAGGTGTCTTTTATATGACCGCTCTAAATGCCTAGACTCATAGTAGTATGGAATGTATATCAGTAAAATATTATGCAGATATTCATGTACTGTATTCCTAATGGGAGCAGTATCTTTTAAGTTGATTATGCTTTTAGCAACTGATTTCAGCACAAAGAACACAGTCTTCACTCAATCTCTGGCTCGGCCTCTGGGTCATAACTGACATGAGGGTAGCTTGTTATGGGAATAATCTCATAAAGCAAAACCGGCATGTTTGGGTACAATTTGGAGTTGACAGCATACCCACCAGATCGGAGATTGGGGGTGTTATTATGTATACAGGTACACTAAGCTTGCTAGTACCTATGGGATGAAGGATAGTTTCTTCATTGTTATTGAATAGTTTTCTCAAGAGATTGCTGGTGGCTCATTAGCAGCCAATAGAATGGATATTCCCATTTGATAATCATCTTGCTACAACAGGAGGCTTACATAGTGCGATAAGTTATAAAATTTGGTTGAATATGCCTGGATGATTGCAGATAGAATTCTGAACAGTGTTGCATGAGTTATTGTCTAACTCAAAGCCAAATGGGACTATGGTCTGATTAAGCGCAATGGCTATGTCTGCAAGTTAGCATCATGTTGTTAATAATCCATGTCTTTTCTACCATTTATGGTTTATCTGTTTAAGTGTTTCACACACAGATTGGGTTACTGCATGAAACCACAGAGCTTTGAAGGCTTCATGTAGTCACTCACGTGACTTCGATATAAAATAGAAAGATTAAACGAAAACTTACCTTTTGAAGTTTGATCTTTATTTATGAGAAATATAGAACATAAAAAATAGGTGAGGTAGTTGAAGTGAGGGATTACGTGCCCTTCACTCCCAACCCTGAATCTCATAAAGATCATTAGGTAACTCGACAGTTATTAATCTTTCTATAGTTTAAGTTTGTGCAAGTGGTCTGTGGTTCATACAGTTGCTCTGAAGATTGACGTGCATGCGGGCTCGCAGGCTCTTCATGTAATCCCTCACTTCAACTTCTCATAAAATAAAGATCAAACTTCAAACGGTAAGTTTTCGTTTAATCTTTCAATTTTCTCTTATCTCATAAAAGAAATGTAATCAGGACATTTTCTTCATTTGTTTCGGCTCCTTGGTTCTGTTGCCTAGAATTCTCCAAAAGTAATTTGATATCGCAATATCAAAGCCAATTAACTTACAAACCTGTACGCAATAGGATGCGTATAAAAATGCTTTCTCAACAGAAACCAGTACAGTGGTACAACATAAATAAAAGCAAACAAAGTAAATTGTCTCCAGCATGTGCAGGATGTAACAGATATTGTCTGTGTTGCACTCGTGCCCATATCTTCATTCTGAAATGTGTTAGCTTTACATGAATTGATGAGAAATGCTTCTCAGAAGATAATTGTGCAAAATATTGAATGGGAACAGTAAAACAAGCAAATTCTTAACATTTTTGCTTGCATTAGCAGATAAAGAGAAATAGGTTGGCCCGGTGGTGCAGAGGTAGAGAGAGCTACTGCCTTTCAGCGCCAGAGACCCGGGTGTCGGGTTCGATCCTGACTACGGGTGCTGTCTGCATGGAGTTTGTATGTTCTCCCCGTGACCTGCGTGGGTTTTCTCCGAAATCTTCGGTTTCCTCCCACACTCCAAAGACGTGCAGGTTTGTAGGTTAATTGGCTTGTTATAAGCGTAAATTGTCTCTAGTATGTGTTAAGGTAGTGTTAATGTGCGGGGATCGCTGGTTGAAGCGGTCTCGGTGGGCCGAAGGGCCTGTTCCTGCACTGTATCTCTAAACTAAACTAAAAACAGCTACGTTTCCAACAGGAACAGAAGACAAGCAATTTTGTTCACGTATTTTTGCTTCCAGTAGCAGAGAAACATTTCAAGGACATTGTCAAAAGTTGCAACCTCCTCACGAATTTGCTAGTTTAGTTTAGTTTAGTTTAGTCTAGGAGATACATCGTGGAAACAGACCCTTCGTCCCACTGAGTCTGCGCCAACGAGCGATCACCCCGCACAGTCTAGACCCGAAACATCACCTATTCCTTTTCGCCAGAGATGCTGCCTGACCCGTTGAGTTACTCCAGCATTTAGTGTCTATTTCTGGTGTAAACCAGCATATGCAGTTCCTTCATACACTACTATCCTACACACCAGGGACAATTTACCAAATCCAATTAACCAACAAATCTGTACGTGTTTGGAGTGTGCGAGGAAACTGGACTCCCTGGAGGAAACCCACGCGATCGCGGGGAGAACGTGTAAAGTCTGTACAGACCCCACCCGTAGTCAGGGTCAAACCTGGGACTCTGGCACTGTAAGGCAGCAACTCTACCGCTGCACCACCATGTCGCCCTAGTTCAGGGTTGCTCAAAGTGGACAACAAACATTCAGGAAGGCACATTTAATTTTAAAAGACAAAAGATAGGCACATGGATGGGAAAGGTTTAGAGAGATATGCACCAAACATCGTAGGTGAGACAAGTGTAGTGGGGCATTTTGGTTCAGGAGCGGAAATCCTGGGGAGGACTGGGGGACACATCCCCCCCTTGCTTTGAGAGGTGGGGGACAATTCCCCCCCATGATTTGTAATCCGGATTTTATCAGACGCTTTCTGAGGGATGAATCGGCCCGTTCGCGAGGCCTTAAAATCAAACTGCAGCATCGAGGCCATCGAGGCTCCCAATGTTGAAGCACCTGCCAGCCGATGAAAGCCCCCGCGAACGGGCCGATTCAAGCCCCATGATTTGGGGCGGACGAAGCTGCTGGAGTTAGATGTTGGTCACCAACCAGGTTAGCTTCCGATGTTACCGTCCACAGGGCCCATGGCCGAAGCCTCGCGTGTGTGCGCATGCGCGCGTTTGCGTGCATGTGTGTGCGCATGTGCGCGCGCGGCCGCCAAGAAAATGTGTCCCTCCCACGTTTTGATAGCGATTTCCGTGCCTGTCATGGTTGGCGTGGGAAAGTTAGGCTGACGGGCCTGTTTCCATGCTCTGAAACTGCACCTATTATTCTGAGAAGGATATAAAGTGCTGGATTAAGTCAACAGGTCAGCATATGGATTAGCATATGATGAGCGCTGGGCTTCTACTTGCTGAAGTTTAGATGTATTACTCTATGACACCTAATCAGCCCTTTTCCATCTAAGTGCATTTATATCCAACCCCTCAGGTTGCTGTCTTTGATAAATTTGTAAATTGATCCCAGTGTGTGGGGTAGTGAGAGTGTACGGGGTGGTCGCTGGTCTCCACTGAATCAATGGGCCAAAGTGCACGATTCCACGCTGAAGTTAAAATCTAAATGAGTGCAGGTTTATAGTTTCTGGAAAGGGACGTCATAGGTAGACTGGGAGGTGAAATAGGCTTGTGGCTCATTGGCCATCATTGGTCAGAGCATTTAGTATAGAAGTTGGGAGGTCATGCTGCAGTTATGCAACACTCCCATTCAACATGTGACGCCACTTTCTAGGAACTGTGTACCTGCGCTCCTAGATCCTTCTACTCTACAACACTCCCTGTCTACCTCTGACGCCACTTTCAGGAAAGTATAAACCTGCACTCCTTTAGAATTTACACGCTGTATCACTAAACTAAACTATTATGAACGGGTGATTGCTGGTTAGCGCAGACTCGATGGTCTGAAGGGCCTGTTTCCACGCTGTATGTCTAAACTAAACTAGCGGGAACGGGTGATCGCTGGTCGGCACGGACTCGGTGGACCGAAGGGCCTGTTTCCGCGCTGTAACTTTAAAGTAAACTAAACTAAAGCTTTAAGTTCCTAGGAGTCAATATCACCAACAACTTCTCCTGGACCACCCATATTGAAGCAACGACCAAGAAAGCAGACCAACGTCTCTACTTCCTTAGAAGGCTTAGGAAGTATGGCAATGTCCCCTACAAGTCTCACCAACTTCCACAGATGCGCCGTACAAAACATTTTATCGGAATGCATCGCAGCACCGTTTGGGAACAGCTCCATCCAAGACACACAAGAAATAGCAGAGAGTTGTGGACGAGCCCAGACCATCACACAAACCAACCTCCCTTCCATCAACTCCATCTACATCTCGCGCTGCCTCGGTAAGGCCAGCAGTATAACCAAGGACCAGTCACACCCAGGTCACTCCCTCTTCCCCCTCTCCCATCGGGCAAGAGGTACAGAAGTGTGAAAACGCACACCACCAGATTCAGGGTCAATTTCTTCCCGGCTGTAATCAGGCAACTGAACCGTCCTCTCGCCAACTGGAGAGCAGTCCTGACCTCCCATCTACCTCATTGGAGACCTTCGGACTATCTTTAATCGGACTTTACCTTGCACTAAACGTTATTCCCTTTAATCTGTATCTGTACACAGTGGACGGCTCGACTGTAATCATGTATGGTTTTTCTACTGACTGGATAGCACACAACAAAAAAGCTTTTCACTGTACCTCTGTGTGTGTGTGTGTGCCTAACCTTGTACCTTGAGATCTCTCTGGTCCTCCACACCGTTCACTCTCTACCTCCCTCCCTCCCTCTCTCTCACTCCCTCTCTCTCCCTCCCTCTCTCTTCCTCCCTCCCACCCTCTCTCTCCCTCTCTCTCTCTCCCTCCCTCTCTCTACTCCCACTCTCTCCCTCCCTCTCTCTCCCTCCCTCCCACCCTCTCTCTCCCTCTCTCGCCCTCCCTCCCTCTCTCTACTCCCTCCCTCCCCACTCTCTCCCTCCATCCCTCTCTCTCCCTCCCTCCCTCTCTCTCCCTCCCACCCTCTCTCTCCCTCTCTCTCCCTCCCTCCCACTCTCTCCCTCCCTCACTCTCCCTCTCCACATAAGCTGGGGGGCAGTGTTAGGTGTGAGGAGGATGCTAGGAGGCTGCAAGGTGACTTAGATAGGCTGAGTGAGCAAATGCATGGCAGATGCAGTATAATGTGGATAAATGTGAGGTTATCCACTTTGGTGGCAAAAACAGGAGGGTAGACTATTATCTTAATGGTGGCAAATTAGGAAAAGGGGAGATGCAACGAGACCTGGGTGTCATGGTACACCAGTCATTGAAAGTAGGCATGCAGGTGCAGCAGGCTGTGAAGAAAGCAAATGGTATGTTAGCATTCATAGCGAAAGGATTTGAGTATAGGAGCAGGGAGGTTCTATTGCAGTTGTACAGGGTTTTGGCGAGACCACAACTAGAGTACTGCGTACAGTTTTGGTCTCCAAATCTGAGGAAAGACATTCTTGCCATAGAAGGGATACAGAGAAGGTTCACCAGACTGATTCCTGGGATGTCAGGACTTTCATACGAGGAAAGACTGGATAGACTCGGTTTGTACTCGCTAGAATTTAGAAGACTGAGGGGGGATCTTATAGAAACTTACAAAATTCTTAAGGGGTTGGATAGGCTAGATGCAGGAAGATTGTTCCCGATGTTGGGGAGGTCCAGAACAAGTGGTCACAGTCTAAGGATAAGGGGGAATTCCTTTAGGACCGAGATGAGGAAAACATTTTTCACACAGAGAGTGGTGAGTCTCTGGAATTATCTGCCACAGAAGGTAGTTGAGGCTATTTCATTGGCTATATTTAAGAGGGAGTTAGATGTGGCCCTTGTGGCTAAAGGGGTCAGGGGGTATGGAGAGAAGGCAGGTACGGGATATTGAGTTGGATGATCAGCCATGATCATATTGAATGGCGGTGCAGGCTCGAAGGGCCGAATGGCCTACTCCTGCACCTATTTTCTATGTTTCTATGATCTCCATCTTCTCTCAACCCTTTCCTCCTCCCCTCCTTCTCCAACCATTATCTTTCTTCGTCCCCTATTTCTCTTTCCCTTCACTCTCTCTCTCTCCATCCCTGTCTCTCTCTCCTTCTCTCCCTCTTTGTACCCTTCCCTCTCTCTACCGCTCTTTTCGCTCTTTCTCTACCCCTATCTCTTGCCCTCTCGCTCTCCATTTCTCTCTTACAACCTCTATCTCTCCTTCCTCTCCTCCTCCCTTTCTCCTTCCCCTCTATTCTCCCTTCCTCCTGGCAACCCTTCCCTCTCTCCCCTTCTCTCTCTCTCCCCCTCTCTCTCTCTCCCCCTTTCTCTCTGCGCTTCCTCCCTCCCTCTCCCTCTCTCTCTGCCTCTCTCTCTCTACCCCCTCTCCTTTTCTCGTTTTCTCATCTCTCTTTCTCTTCTCTCCTCCCTCCCTCCCTCCACGTACCTCCCCCTCTCCGCCTTCTCCCTCCCTCCCTCCACCTCTCTCCCACACAGACAGACACCAGACTTGATTTTCATGATGCTGGGGAGGGTTTTATTTCACATCCATCCGCGGGATGTCCCATCTCAGGGTGGAGGAGAGGGAGGGAAGGAGGGGGAGAGGGCAGGGATCCTTTCGTTAGACTTTACAGTAGTAACCTAAGTCACAGGTCAAGTCGGGGGCGAACACACCTTCAGATTCACAGGCTCCTTCAGTATTCATACTGATGGCCCTGTCTCACGGTGCGAGTTGACCCACGAGTGACCCCGAGTGACAGACTCGTGGTTGTGCACGAGATCCCAAGTTAATGTTCAAGTGTTTGAACCGAGTTCCCATGAGTATGGTATTTTGCCGTTACATTTTTAGACAAGTTACAACCAAAGCCAATTAGCCTTCTTCAGAAAAAAATCAGAGATTTGAAGAATTGTCCGAAACGTCTCCTTCCCATATTCTAGCCAGGCCCACTGAGTTCCTCCAACATTTTGGGTTTTGAGTGAAATTGGTAGGATTGCTCTGATAGCCACCATAGACTTGATGGGCCGAACAGGTCCCGTGTCATAAGGAAATAAGGATGTCAACAAAATAGAGAGAGTACAGAGGAGATTTACTAGAATGTTGCCAGCGTTCCAGCAACTAATGTTACAGAGAAAGGTTGAACAAGTTAGGTCTTTATTCTTTGGAGCGCAGAAGCTTAAGGGGGGACTTGATTGAGGTCTTTAAAATGATGAAAGGGATAGACAGAGTTGACGTGGATACGTTTTTCCCATTGAGGGTAGGGAAGATTCAAACAAGAGGGCATGACATGAGAATTAAGGGACAGAAGTTTAGGGGTAACGTGAGGGGGAACTTCTTTACTCAGAGGGTGGTGGCTGTGTGGAATGAGCTTCCAGCAGAAGTGGTGGAGGCAGGATCGATTTTAACATTTAAAAGTAAAGTGGATAGGTATATGGACGTGAAGGGAATGGAGGGATATGGTCTGAGTGCAGGTAGATGAGACTAGGGGAAAACAAATGGTCGGCACGGACTGGAAGGGCCGAGAGGGCCTGTTTCGGTGCTGTAATTGTTATATGGTTTTGTTATATGGTTATATTTATTCCTCATGTGCAGTGAAATGAATTAGCCAGGTGGGGGTGACAGACAAGGCTCTTGGGTGCTGGGATCATTTTCTGCGGGATGATTAGTGCGGGAGACATGTGTAGGAGAGGTGTGCTGACTGCAGGCAGACACTTTGGTAGTGATTGCCCACCAGTCTCAAAAGCCGCTGTGTCTCCCTGTCTCTATGATAGCAGGGGGTAATCAAGCAGCACAATAGCCCCCTCACCCTCCACTCCAACACAAAGGGCAACGATCCCAAGGCTTTAGGGGCAGAAACAGCGGGCAGGCGACAATCACCCGCCATAACGCAAGAGAGATCATGCGCTATTGTAGGTCTCCTTTGCACGTCGGTGTTTCTGTATTTCTCCATCTCATCATTGGCCCTGTCTGTCATTCTCCCCGTGATCTGCGTGGGGTTTCTCACAGATCTTTGGTTGTAGGTTAATTGGCTTGGTAAATGTAAAAGAATGTCCCTCGTGGGTGTAGGACACTGTTAATGTGCGGGGACCGCTGTATATCTCAACTCAACTAAACTAACTATATCACGACACAACCGCGACAGTCCGGGCAAGTGAAGGTGTCTTGGCCATTTCCAACTAATTCCATGAGGGAGGGGTCATTTGGGCATTAAACTGACCTGAATATAGACGAAAGCTGAGAAAGGGGTTTGGGAAAAGCCTCAGGTGTAACCTGACGAGGCGTTGCACCTGTTGCACCTGTTGGGCAGTGGAACCCACCGATCACAGCCCGGGATCAGGACGGAGACCTCCCTCCTTCCTTATTTTAATCCACAACAGTCTGCACCTGTCTCTCATGCAGCAGTCTTGTTTATTATTTAAAGGATATTATATGACCCTTTAATATTTATTTCAGTATGCAAAGGTTCACTTAGATTAGTTAGATTAGCGCGAAAACAGGCCCTTCAGGGCCACCGAGTCCGCACTGACCAGCGACCAATATACAATAGGGACAATTTTACACAAACACCTGTAATGTGCTCGATTGTAATAATGTATTGTCTTTCAGCTGACCGAATTTCACTGTTCCTCGATACACGTGACAATAAACTAAATTGAAAAGCCTTATTCCCTTTCCATAGGCACAAAATGCTGGAGTAACTCAGGGGGACAGGCTGCATCAGGTGGAATGGGTGACGGTTCGGGTCGAGACCCTACTTCAGTCATTCCTTCTCTCCAGAGATGCTGCCTGTCCCGCTGAGTTACTCCAGCTTTTTGTGACTATGTCCGGATGTTGTACACTGGACCTTCATTGACGAGGTTCTGGATTCCCGTTGCCATTACTGGCTGCACTTCAATGTGATTTACGCAGGTAAAGAACTGTGGTCTCCGAAAAGAGATGCGAGGATATTGTATAAATGTTAGCGTGTTGTGACTATGCAATGCTGAGAACTATATACTGCACATTATATCTGTCCCTTTTCAGCTTGATTGTAGTTATCTTTGTTATTCGACCGGCACATCCAGTGACCCCGTCAGGCAGCCAGAGCTGGACCATTGCAACATCCTGATAAAACCACCACCACCCATCAAGGAGTTTGATAGTAGAGAGCCACTCCTGAAAGAGATCCAGGACGTTGTGAAGAGAGCAAGATCTGGCTCAGCCCCTGGACCGAGTCCCCAACAAGGTCTACAAGAACTGCCCCTTGTTCCTGAAATTGCTGTGGAAGATCCTGAAAGTCATCTGGAGGAGAGGGAAAGTGGCGCAGCAGTGGCGATTCGCTGAAAGAGTCTGGATCCTAAAGGAAGAAGATTCCAAGAAGATCGATCAGTTCAGGATCCTCCTTGCTAAGCGTTGAAGGCAAGATTTTCTTCAGCATAGTGGTGAGGCAGCTGACCAACTTCCTCTTGCTGAGTGGTTTTGCCCTAATTGGCTTTTTTTTAAGTGCTTTCAGCAAAACGAATGTTTTTTGTTGGCTTGCTGGGTGGTTTTGCCCTAATTGGGGTTTTTTAAGTGCTTTCAGCAAAACGAATGTCTTTTGTTGGCTTGCTGAGTGGTTTTGCCCTAATTCGCTTTTTTGTAAGTGCTTTTGCTCAGTGTTTTTGCCCTACTTGGCTTTTTTTAAGTGTTTTTCAGCGGACGGATGTGTTTTGTCGGCTTGCTCAGTGTGTTATCCCCAATTGCTTGGCTTTTTTTAAGTGTTTTTCAGCAGACGTATGTGTTTTGTCGGCATGCTCAGTGTTTTTGCCCAATTGCTTGGCTTTTTTTAAGTGCTTTTCAGCGGACGTATGTGTTTTGTCGGCATGCTCAGTGTTTTTTCCCCAATTGCTTGGATTTTTTAAAGTGCTTTTCAGCGGACAGATGTGTTTTGTCGGCTTGCTCAATGTTTTTTCCCCAATTGCTTGGCTTTTTTTAAAGTGTTTTTCAGCGAATGGATTTGTTTTGTCGGCTTGCTCTGTGTTTTTTTCCCCAATTGCCTGGCTTTTTAAAGGGCTTGCTTGCAACAATTTTCAGATGGATGAAGTGAATAAACATTTTATTAGATCAGAACTGTGTCTAATTTCAAAATTGGCGCACATTCTGTGATTTTCGCTTGGTTGCAAGATGGCGCCGATGACGTAATTCCCGGTTAGCGGCATGCTGGCGCCGAGTGCGTCATTTCCGGTTCGTGGCAAGCAGCGAGAGGGTGACGTCAAGATGGCACCGAGTGCAGGCGCTGTTGAATAATTCAGGAGTTTACTGCTCTGTCTATGGTGAGTGTTTTTGTTGGATGCTATTTAAAGCATGATTTTGCTTCAGCAGCAGCCTCCACAGCAGGCTTTAAAGATTTGTTTTACACACTGTATATTCAACACGTTCTGAAGTTACTTGACATTTTAGTATTGGGTGTGCGTGAGTGTGAATGAGTGTGTGTGTGTGTGTGTGAATGAGTCTGTGTGTGTCTGTGAATGAATCTGTGTGTGTGTATATGAGTGTGTGTGTGTGTGTATGTATGTGTGTGCAAATGAGTCTGTGTGTGGTGTGTGTATATGAGTGTGTATGTATGTATGTGTGTGTGAATGAGTCTGTGTGTGGTGTGTATATATGAGAGTGTGTATGTATGTATGTGTGTATGTATGAGTCTGTGTATGTGTATGAGTCTGTGTGTGTATATGAGTCTGTGTGTGTGTGTGTGTGTGTGTATATGAGTCTGCGTGTCAGTGTATGTGTGTGAGTGAGTCTGTGTGTGTCTGTGTGTGAGTGTCTGTGTGAGGTGGAGGGTGTGTGTGATCAATAGTACAAATAGTATAGTCTTTCATAGTTTAGAGCTTATTTGTTATGTTTAATAGCCTGATGGCTGTCAGGAAGAAGCTGTTCCTCAATGTAGATGTTACAGTTTTCAGTTTATAAAAGTCGGACGTGACTCCAGAAGTCGGGCATAAGTCAGTCAGTCCGCAAGATGTGAGTCAGTCAGTCCAAAGGTCATGAGTTAATCCCAGGGCAGTGAGTGAGTCCAGAGGTCATGAGTAAGTCGCTCACCGTCCCCCCCCCCCCTCACTGACATCCCCCACCTCAACGCTGCCCTCCACCTGGCTATAGGATGCGCCCCCTCCTGTCCCCTACAGAAGCCGCCCACATCCCCTGCTGGAGGACACCCCCCTTTCTCATCATCCCACGAGAGCCCCCGCCTGAAGCTGTCCCCCTCCCTTGACTGCACGGCATTTGCCACCCCCCACCCCACCTGACAGCCCCCGCCTCAAAAAAATGTATTGCACAAATTCTTCAGTGTTCATTAACAACTGAAATTGTCTTTAGACCTTTTTTTCGACATCATGTCAATGTTAGAGGTCAAGGTGATGTGGCTATTGCTGTAGCATCCTCTGGGTTAGCAGCTACATTATTGCCTGGTGGAAGAACTACACATTCTCGATTCAAGATACCCATCCAAGTGGCCAAGGATACATTCTGCAACATCGAGAAGAACTCTAAGTTGGCACATTTCATGAGGTAAATGAAAGTCATCGTTTGGGATGAATATCCAATCATTGGAGAGGCCCAGGAGCAGTTGCAGTGGGAGGAGCGACGTCCGACCTGTAAGTTTAAAAACTCTATCGCGGGGCTTGTTTCCACAGAGGCCCAGGAGCGGTTGCAGTGGGAGGAACCTAAATCCGTAACGTTCCATTCGCAGCTCGCAATTCAAAACAAGTGGGCTTGAGGAAGCCGCTGATTGGTGGAAGACGACTCGAGGGAGCAGCTGATTGGCAGTCAGATCCCTGCTGATTTCTTTCAGCTAAAATCCTTGCTTTGTATTGTATTGTGTATTGTATCCAGGGTAAGGGGGAGGATGAGTGCCAGGGCAGTTTACTGTTCTGGATGTCAGATGTGGGAGGTCATGCAGTCAGATAGCTCTCCAGACATCCACATCTGCGCCAGGTGCGTCAAGATGGCGCTCCAAATTGACCGTATTCGGTACCTGGAGCAGCAGCTCGATGACCTCCGTCTGGTCAGGGAGAGTGAGGAAGCCATAGAGAGGAGCTACAGACAGGTGGTCACTCCAAAACCACAGGAGGCAGAAAAGTGGGTCACGGTAGGGAGAGGCAAGGGGCAGAGGCAGGGACTAGAGAGTACCCGGTGGCTGTACACCTTGGAAATAAGTACCCCTGTTTGAGTACTGTTGGGGGGCACAGCCTACCTGGGGGGTAGCAACAGCGACCGGGCCTCCGGTACAAAGACCGGCCCTGTTGCTCAGAAGGGTAAGGAAAAGAAGAGGAGGGCAGCAGTAATAGGGGACTCTATAGTTAGGGGGTCAGATAGGCGATTCTGTGGACGAAGTCAGGAGACCCGGATGGTAGTTTGCCTCCCTGGTGCCAGGGTCCAGGATGTGACTGAACGTGTCCAAGATATCTTGAAATGGGAGGGAGAGGAGCCAGAGGTCGTGGTACATATAGGTACCAATGACAGGTAGAAAAAAGAGAGGAGGTCCTGAAAGGAGAATTTAGGGAGTTAGGAAGAGTATTAAGGAGAAGGACCGCAAAGGTAACAATTTCAGGATTACTGCCTGTGCCACGCGACAGTGAGAGTAGGAATGGAGCAAGGTGGAGGATCAATGCGTGGCTAAAGGACTGGTGCAAAGCGCAGAGATTCAAGTTTCTGGATCATTGGGACCTCTTTTGGGGAAGGTGTGACCTGTACAAAAAGGACGGGTTGCACTTGAACCCGAGGGGAACCAATATCCTGGCGGGGAGATTTGCAAAGGCTACTGGGGAGACTTTAAACTAGATCGGTTGGGGGGAGGGACTCAAATAGAGAAGGCAAGTAGTCCGTTTGTGAGGCAGGAGGCAGAGAGAGAAGCAGTCAGACGCAACACATAGGGAGGAAAGAAGAATAAAATAACAAACGGAGAATAAGAAGTGGATGGTTTCTTAAATGTGTGAGCAGAGAGACAGAGGGGTGTAAAATGAGGGTAGGAGCAATAGGCAGCAAGGTGAAAAGTGGCAGGAAAACAAATCCAGGGCAAAAATCTAAAAGGGCCACTTTTCAACATAATTGTAAAAGGGCCAAGAATGTTGTAAAAACAAGCCTGAAGGCTTTGTGTCTCAATGCGAGGAGCATTCGTAATAAGGTGGATGAGTTGAATGTGCAGATAGCTATTAATAATTATGATATAGTTGGGATCACGGAGACATGGCTCCAGGGTGACCAAGGCTGGGAGCTGAACATCCAGGGATATTCAATATTCAGGAAGGACAGACAGAGAGGAAAAGGAGGTGGGGTAGCGTTGCTGGTTAGAGCGGAGATTAACGCAATAGAAAGGAATGACATTAGCTTGGAGGATGTGGAATCGATATGGGTGGAGCTGCGAAACACTAAGGGGCTGAAAACGCTAGTGGGTGTTGTGTACAGGCCACCTAACAGTAGTAGTGGAGTTGGGGATGGCATCAAACAGGAAATTAGAAATGCGTGCAACGAAGGTAAAACCGTTATAATGGGGTGACTTCAATCTACACATGAATCAAATTGGCAGGGGTGCTGAGGAAGAGGATTTCTTGGAATGTATGCGGGATAGTTTTCTAAACCAACATGTGGAGGAACCAACGAGAGAGCAGGCTATTCTAGACTAGATATTGAGTAATGAGGAGGGGTTAGTTAGCAGCCTTGTTGTACGTGGCCCTTGGGCAAGAGTGACCATAATATGGTTGAGTTCTTCATTAGGATGGAGAGTGACATTGTTAATTCAGAAACACGGGTCCTGAACTTAAAGAAAGGTAACTTTGAGGGTATGAGACGTGAATTGGCCAAGATCGACTGGCAATTGATTCTTGAAGGGTTGACGGTGGATATGCAATGGAAGGCATTTAAAGACTGCATGGATGAACTACAACAATTGTTCATCCCAATATGGCAAAAGAATGAATCAGGGAAGATGGCGCATCCGTGGATAACGAGGGAAATCAGGGATAGTATCAAAGAAAAAGATGAAGCGTACAAATTAGCCAGAAAAAGCAGCCTACCAGAGGACTGGGAGAAATTCAGAGACCAACAAAGGAGGACAAAGGGCTTAATTAGGAAAGGGAAAATGGAGTATGAAAGAAAACTGGCAGGAAACATAAAAACTGACTGCAAACGTTTTTATCGATATGTGAAGCGCAAAAGATTAGTTAAAACAAATGTAGGTCCCTTGCAGTCAGAAACGGGTGAATTGATCATGGGCAACAAGGATATGGCAGACCAATTGAATAACTACTTTGGTTCTGTCTTCACTAAGGAAGACATAAATAATTTGCCGGAAGTAGCAGGGCATCGCAGGTCAAATGAGATGGAGGAAATGAGTGAAATCCAGGTTAGCCAGAAAGTGGTGTTAGGTAAATTGAATGGATTAAAGGCCGATAAATCCCCAGGGCCAGATAGGCTGCATCCCAGGGTACTTAAGGAAGTAGCCCCAGAAATAGCAGATGCCAGTTAGTCTAACATCGGTAGTGGGAAACTGCTAGAGTCAGTTATTAAAGATGGGATAGCAGCGCATTTGGAAAGTGGTGAAATTATTGGACAAAGTCAGCATGGATTTACGAAGGGTAAATCATGCCTGACGAATCTTATTGAATTTTTTGAGGATGTAATTAGTAGAGTGGATAAAGGAGAAGCAGTGGATGTGTTATATCTGGACTTTCAGAAGGCTTTCGACAAGGTCCCACACAAGAGATTGGTATACAACTTAAAGCACACGGTATTGGTGGTTCAGTATTGATGTGGATAGAGAACTGGCTGGCAGACAGGAAGCAAAGAGTAGGAGTGAACGGGTAGGAGTGAACGGGTCCTTTTCAGGATGGCAGACAGAGACTAGTGGGGTGCCGCAAGGCTCAGTGCTGGGACTCCAGCTATTTACTAAATACATTAATGATTTGGACGAGGGAATTAAATGCAACATCTCGAAGTTTGCGGATGACACGAAGCTGGGGGGCAGTGTTAGCTGTGAGGAGGATGCTAGGAGGCTGCAAGATGACTTGGATAGACTGGGTGAGTGGGCAAATGCATGGCAGATGCAGTATAATGTGGATAAATGTGAGGTTATCCACTTTGGTGGCAAAAACAGGAAGGTAGACTATTATTTGAATGATGACCGATTAGGAAAAGGGGAGATGCAGCGAGACCTGGGTGTCATGGTACACCAATCATTGAAAATAGGCATGCAGGTGCAGCGGGCTGTGAAGAAAGCGAATGGTATGTTGGCATTCATAGCAAAAGGATTTGAGTACAAGAGCAGGGAGGTTCTACTGCAGTTGTATTTTAACTTATCTCTTTCTCTTCACATATCTATAAACACTTTTGCAGTCAGTTTTTATGTTCCCTGCCCGTTTTCTTTCATAATCTATTTTACCTTTCCTAATTAAGCCCTTTGTCCTCCTCTGCTGGTCTCTGAATTTCTCCCAGTCCTCCGGAATACTGCTTTTTCTGGCTACTTTGTACGCATCATCCTTTGCTCTGATACTATCCCTGATTTCCCATGTTATCCACGGATGCACTACCTTCCCAGATTTATTGTTTTGCCAAACTGGGATGGACAATTGTTGTAGTTCAACCACGCAGTCTTTAAATACCTTCCATTGCACATCCACTGTCAACCCTTTAAGAATCACTTGCCAGTCTATCTTAGCCAATTCACATCTCATGCCATCAAAGTTACCATCAAGCATACATTCCAAAAAATCCTCTTCCTTAGTTCCCCTGCCGATTTGATTCACCCAATCTATATGTAGATTGAAGTCACCCATTATAACTGTTTTGCCTTTGTCGCACGCATTACTAATTTCCTGTTTGTACCATCCCCAACTTCACTATTGCTGTTAGGTGGCCTGTACACAACACCTACCTGAGTTTTCTGCCCTTTAGTGTTTCGCAGCTCTACCCATACCGATTCCACATCCTCCAAGCTAATGTCCTTCCTTTCCATTGCGTTAATCTCCTCTCTAACCAGCAACGCTACCCCACCTCCTTTTCTTTTCTCTCTATCCCTCCTGAATATTGAATATCCCTGGATGTTCAGCTCCCAGCCTTCGTCACCCTGGAGCCATGCCTCCGTGATCCCAATATATCATAATCATTAATAGCTATCTGCACGTTCAACTCATCCACCTTATTACGAATACTCCTTGCATTGAGACACAAAGCCTTCAGGCTTGTTTTTACAACGCTCTTACCCCTTATACAATTATGTTGAAAAGTAGCCCTTTTTGATTTTTGCCCTGGTTTTGTCTGCCTGCCACTTTTACTTTTCACCTTGCTCCCTATTGCTTCTACCCTCATTTTACACCCAACTGCCTCTCTGCTCTTGTACCCATCCCCCTGCCACATTAGTTTAAATCCTCCCCGACAGCACTAGCAAACACTCCCCCAAGGACATTGGTTCCATTCCAGCCCAAGTGCAGACCGTCCTGTTTGTACTGGTCCCACCTCTCCCAGAACTGGTTCCAGTGCCCTAAAAATTTGAATCCCTCCCCCTTGCACCATTTTTCAAGCCACGTATTCATCTGCAATATCCTCCTATTTCTACTCTGACTGGCCTGTGGTACTGGTAATAATCCAGAGATTATTACCTTTGAGGTCCTACTTTTAAGTTTATCTCCTAGCTCCCTAAATTCACCTTGTAGGACCTCATCCCTTTTTTTACCTATATCGTTGGTGCCAATATGCACCACAACAACTGGCTGTTCACCCTCCCCCTCCAGAATGTTCTGCAGCCGTTCAGTGACATCCCTGACCCTTGCACCAGGGAGGCAACATACCATCCTGGAGTCTCGTTTGCGGCCGCAGAAACGCCTATCTATTCCCCTGACAATTGAATCCCCTATTACTATTGCCCTTCCCCTCTTTTTCCCCCCCTCATGTGCTGCAGAGCCACCCATGGTGCCATTAACTTGGCTGCTGCTGCATTCCCCTGATGAGCCATCTCACCCAACAGTATTCAAAATGGTATACCTGTTTAGGAGGGAGATGACCGCAGGGGACTCCTGCACTACCTGCCTACTGCTTTGCTGGCTATTGGCCACCCGATCCCTTTCTGTCCTCTTACCTTTTGCCTGTGGTGTGACCAACTCACTGTACGTGCTATCCACGACTTTCTCCGCATCGTGGATGCTCCAGTATGAATCCAGCCGCAGTTCCAATCGTTCAATGCGGTCTGCCAGGAGCTGCAGCTGGACACACTTCCTGCAAACGTAGTCACCAGGGACACCGACCATATCCCTGATCTCCCACATGTTGCAGGCTGAGCAAACCACGGGGCCAATCTCTACTGCCATATCTTACTCCCAAATTACTCTGTATTAAAAATTTATATTTTTATTTTTTTATTTTATTATTTTTTGTTTTATTTTTATTAAACACAAAACTGTATACTTTAAGCTTTACTAATAAATACTAATAAATACTGAATCCTTAACTCCCAGAATCCTTAACTCTCAGAATCCTTAACTCCCAGTTAATGTATTACAGAAATGTAAAAATGTAAACCCCGGGTTGCACCCAATCAGCTGCTTCCTCTGGTCCTCGTCAACCAGGCTTCACCAGATTCCCCCTCTGGAAGATGGAACCAAAGATGGAACGTTGCAGATTTCAGTCTCACAGCGAAATGCCCCGCGCTAGCTATATACTCACAGCGCAGGTAACTCCACCCTCTCTCACCAACAGCTCCCCGGGCCTCTGTGAAAAGCAAGCCCCGCGCTAGATTTATACTCACAGCGCAGGTAACTCCACCCTCTCGCACCAACGGCTCCACAGGCTTTTCGTCTTCCTCATACGAAAGACCTGACATCCCAGGAATCAGTCTGGTGAACCTTCTCTGCACTCCCTCTATGGCAAGAATGCCTTTCCACAGATTTGGAGACCAAAACTGTACGCAATACTCCAGGTGTGGTCTCACCAAAACCCTGTACAACTGCGTAAAACCTCCCTGCTCCTATACTCAAATCCTTTCGCTATGAATGCTAACATAACATTCGCTTTCTTCAATGCCTGCTGCACCTGCATGCCTACTTTCAATAACTGGTGTACCATGAAAACCACGTCTCCCCTTTTCCTAATCGGCCAACATTCAGATAATAGTCTACCCTCCTGTTTTTGCCACCAAAGTGGACAACCTCACATTTATCCACATTACACTGCATCTGCCATGCATTTGCCCACTCGCCCAGCCTATCCAAGTCACCTTATAGCCTCCTGGCATCCTCCTCACACCTAATTGCCCCCAGCTTCGTGTCATCCGCAAACTTGAAGTTGTTGCATTCAATTCCCTCGTCCAAATCATTAATATATATTGTAAATAGCTGGAGTCTCAGCACTGAGCCTTGCGGTACCCCACTAATCACTGCCTGCCATTCTGAAAAGGACCCATTTACCCCTACCCTTTGCTTCCTGTCTGCCAGCCAGTTCTCTATCCACATCAATACTGAACCGCCAATGCCGTGTGCTTTAAGTTTGTATACTAATCTCTTATGTGGGACCTTGTCGAAAGCCTACTGAAAGTCCAGATATAACACATCCACTGTTTCTCCCTTATCCACTCTACTAGTTACATCCTCGAAAAATTCTATAAGATTCGTCAGACATGATTTACCCTTCGTAAATCCATGCCGACTTTGTCCAATGATTTCACCACCACGACGATGAAATTGAAATCCCGCAAGACATGCTTCTATCAGCTGAAACTCTGGAGGATAGTATTGATTTCATCTATTCCACATTTGACAATCCTGCAGAATTATTCTCCAACAATTGTATCTTGCTTCCTCACAACGATACCATGAGAAGCATCAATTCTACATGCATCAGACGCTTCCCTTGAATCGTTAAAGAGTACTTTTCTTTCAATGCTGTCACTGAGGGAACTCATGACACTCACTTCCCAACAGGATTCCTCGATTCACTCGAGCTCTCTGGATTACCACCACACAAATTGGAGTTGAAAATAGGATCTCCAATCATATTAATGGGAAACTTGGAGCCACCAAAGCTATGCAATGGAACGAGGATGATTGTGGAAGAGCTACACAATAATCTGATCGTTGCAAGAATCAACATAGGAGCCTTCAAAGATGACATTGTTCTCATTCCTAGGCTAACACTCATTTTGACAGAAGGTGAAGACATTCCCCTTCAGCGGACCCAATTCCCCATTCAATCAAGTTTTGCTATGATGATCCATAAAGCACAAGAACAAACAATGCAGGAGGTGTTGATCTACCTCGACAACCCAGTATTTCAGTGTGGACAACTATATGTGGCTCTTAGCCAAGGAAAGATGAAGGGAAATTTGACCGCTGAATTTCTTAAAATTTGACCACTGAATTTCTCTATATTAAAATTGTCTCTTTTTATCAACAGGAAATAGTTATCAAGAGGCAGTGAGCAGCAGAACACAACAAGAGACACAACAAGAAAGAAAATAATTCTCATCTTTTACATTAAAATTTTTCTTATATTTTAAGAGTCATTCACATTTTAAACTTTAATGGATCCATTTTGCACTTTTGATGCCTGTGTGTTCTTCATCACAATGGGAACCTAATAGGGAGGAATGGCTGCTCTGTGAGAGAGCCACTAAGAGTGCATGGGGAGGGGGGTTGTGGGGAGATGCACTGAATATGTGGGGTGGATGGGAATGGCAAGGAGCAGAGTGGGAGGGCTGAAGGGAGGACGGGTGACTGAGTGAACTGCCAGCGTACCAGGCATGAGTGACTGCACTGCCAGCCCATGAGCCATGAGTAAGTGAACTGCCAGCCCACCAGCCATAAGTGACTGAGCTGCCAGCCTAATAATCCATTTGGCCCACAAACTCCATACTAGCACTCTGGAAACCAGTACCTACGGTCCGCAACACCCATAATGCGCAACAGAAAGCCCCCCCCCCACTGGCCAGCAATATTAGAATTGGTAGAGAGGTGGAATATTGCGTTGGGTGACCAGCCCTCCCGTGTGATGCTGGGACCCAACGGGTCCCACTTAGTCTAGTATATATATAATAATCTGTAGGCTGTTGATACCAGAATTCCTGATTGAGTGCTGGTCAAAGTGAGTGTGTTGCGCACACTGGCGACTGAGACAGGTGGTTTCCGTCAGAGGACTGTGGAGCAATTCCTGTTTGAGGGTTGCATAATGCTATTTTCCACTCTGGGGAAGGAGGCTGAGGATTTGTGGTGACTCTGACGGTGAAGAGTTGACAGGGAACTCGTATTTCCACATCAAGTGGATGTTGTGCTTCAGCTCTAGCCATAAGGATTTCATTATATGTTATGAGCAAATAAATAAATAAATAAACCCCTCCTCCGCGGCAAGAGAAGCCAAAATATCCGTCCGTATGGTCAATAGTTGAAACAATGATTATCAAAATCGAAACTACACAGGTGGTTTTAAACTGAATAAGGGGGGTGGGGTGTCAAATGGGATAGTCAAGGAAGGAGTTAAAGGGAAAGAGAGTAAAGGGATGGTTAATGACCCCAGAATTAATGGGAAAAGGAAGCTCACAAAGGGATAGGAGAGCATGGCCAAGTGTAATAGGGATCGATGTGAAAGGTGAGATGCGTAAGGATTTAAAGGTATTGTATATGAATGCGTGAAGTATAAGAAGTAAATTAGATGAGCTTGAGAGTCAGTTAGAGGTTGGTAGATATGACATTGTGGGGATTACTGAGACGTGGCTGCAGGAGGGTTAGCAGGCTGCCTGGGAACTTAATATTCAGGGTTATACATCCTATAGAAAGGACAGGCAGGTGGGCAGAGGAGGGGGGGGGGGGGTAGCTCTGCTGGTGAGGGATGGAATTCAGTCCCTTGCAAGGGAAGACTTAGGGACTGACGAGGTAGATTCACGGTGGATTGCATTGAGAAATTGTAAAGGCAAGAAGACATTAATTATTGTTATCAACAGACCCCCAAATAGTAGCCCGGATGTAGGGTGTACGTTGCAGCAGGAGTTAAAACTGGCATGTAACAAAGGTAATGCCAATATGGTGATGGGAGATTTCAATATGCAGGTAGATTGGGAAAAACAGGTTGGTTCAGGACCCCAAGAAAGAGAGTTTGTAGAATGCCTCTGAGATGGATTCTTAGAGCAGCTTGTAATGGAGCCGACCAGAGAAAAGGCTATTCTGGATTTAGTGTGTACAATGAACCAGATATGATAAGAGAACTCGAGGTAAAGGAACCGCTTGGAGGTAGTGATCATAATATGGTTAGTTTTAATCTGAAATTTGAGAAGGAGAACGTTAAATTGGAAGTGTCAGTGATGTAGTTGAACAAAAGGGATTATGAAGGCATGAGAGGGGAGCTGGCCAAGGTAGACTGGAAAGGGATCCTAGCAGGAACAGCAATGGCAGGAATTTCTGGGCATAATCCGGAAGACGCAGGATCATTTCATTCCAAAAAGGAAGAAAGATTCTAAGGCGACTAGGAGGCAACCGTGACTGACAAGAGAAGTTAGGGATAGAATAAAACTAAAAGAAAATATGTATAACACAGCAAAGAGTAGCCAGAAGCTAGAGGATTGGGAAAATTTCATAGGACAACAGAAGGAAACAAAACGACAATACTGGCTGAAAAGATGAAGTACGAATGGAAGCTGGCCAGGAATATAAAGAAGGACAGTAAAAGCTTCTTTAGATATATTAAGGGAAAAAGAGTAGCAAAGTCAAATGTGGGTCCCTTGAAGGTAGACACGGGTGAAATTATTATGGGCAACAAGGAAATGGCGGAAGAGTTGAATAGGTACTTCGGACCTGTCTTCACTAAGGAAGACACAAACAATCTCCCAGATGTAATGGAGGACAGAGGATCTAAGGGGATAGAGGAACTAAAATAAATTTTCATTAGTCGAGAAATAGTATTGGGTAGGCAAATGGGACTGAAGGATGATAAATCCCCTGGGCCTGATGGTCTGTATCCCAGTGTCCTCAGGGAGGTGGCTCTAGAAATAGTGGATGCATTGGTGATCATTTTCCAATGTTCAATAGATTCAGGAGGATAGCTAATGTTATCGCACTTTTCAAGAAAGGAGCGAGAGAGAATACTGGGAATTACAGACCAGTTAGCCTGACTTTGGTGGTGGGAAAGATGCTTGAGTCAATTATTAAAGAGCGTTTGGATAGCATTAAAAGGATTAGTCCAAGTCAACATGGATTTATGAAAGGGAAAACATGCTTAACTAATTTGCTGGAATTTATTGAGGATGTGACAAGTAAAATGGATGAAGGGGTGCCCATGGATGTAGTGTATCTAGACTTTCAGAAAGCCTTTGATAAGGTCCCACACGGGAGACTGGTGACTAAAATTAGAGCACATGGTATTGGGGGTAGGTTGTTGACATGGATAGAAAATTGATTGGCAGACCAGAAGCAAAGAGGAGGAGTGAACGTGTCCGTTTCAGAATGGCAGACAGTGGCGAGTGGAGTGCCGCAAGTCTCGGTGTTGGGTCTGCAACTGTTTACCATATATATTAATGATTTGGAAGAGGGAATTAGGAGCAACACTAGCAAGTTTGCGGATGACACAAAGCTGGCTGGCAGTGTGAACTGTGAAGAGGATGTTAGGAGGTTGCAGGGTAACCTGGACAGGTTGAGTGAGTGGGCAGATGCGTGGCAGATGCAGTATAATATAGATAAATGTGACGTTATCCACTTTGGCGACAAAAACAAGGGGGCAGATTATTATCTCAATGGGGTTAGTTTAGATAAGGGGGAGGTGCAGCAAGACCTGGCTGTCCTTGTACACCGGTGAATGAAAGTTGGCTTGTAGGTACAGCAGGCAGTGAAGAAGGCTAATGGAATGTTGGCCTTCATAACAAGAGGATTTCAGTATAGGATTAAAGAGGTTCTTCTGCAGTTGTATAGGGCTCTGGTGAGACCACATCTGGGGTATTGTGTGCAGTTTTGGTCTCCTAATTTGAGGAAGGATATCCTTGTGATTGAGAGAGTGCAGCGTATGTTCACGAGATTGATCCCTGGGATGGCGGGACTGTCATATGAGGAAAGATTGAAAAGACTAGGCTTGTATTCATTGGAATTTAGAAGGATGGGGGGATATCTTATAGAAATATAAAATTATAAAAGGACAGGACAAGCTAAACGCAGTATAAATGTTCGCAATGTTGGTCGAGTACAGAACCAGGGGCCACAGTCTTAGAATAAAGGGGAGGTAATTTAAGACTGAGGTGAGAAAAAACGTTTTCACCCAGAGAGTTGTGAATTTGTGGAATTCCCTGCCACAGGGGGCAGTGGAGGCCAAGTCACTGGAAGGATTTAAGAGAGAGTGGTTAGAGCCCTAGGGGCTAGATGGAGTCATGGGATATGGGGAGAATTGTAATAGGGGACTCTATAGTTAGGGGGTCGGATAGGCGATTCTGTAGACGCAGTCGGGAGACCCGGATGGTAGTTTGCCTCCCTGGTGCCAGGGTCTCGCATGTGTCAGAACGTGTACAAAAGATTCTGATAAGGGAGGGAGAGGAGCCTGATGTTGTGGTACACATAGGTACCAATGACATAGGCAGAAAAAGTGATGAGGTCCTGAAGGGAGAATTTAAGGAGTTGGGGGGAAAGTTAAGGAGAAGGACCAAAAGGGTAACGATTTCAGGATTACTGCCTGTGCCGCGTGACAGTGAGAGTAGGAATGAAATGAGGTGGAGGATAAATGCGTGGCTGAGGGACTGGTGCAGTGGGTAGGGATTCAAGTTTCTTGATCACTGGGACCTCTTTTTGGGGAAGGCATGATCTATACACAAAGGACGGGTTGCACTTGAGCCCGAGGGGGACCAATATCCTGGCAGGGACATTTGCAAAGGCTACTGGGGAGACTTTAAACTAGAAAGGCTGGGGGGAAGGACTCGGGTAGAGGGGGCTAGGGTCAGGGTGTGGGGCAAGAGGCAAGAGAAGGGAAGCACTCGGATCCAAAATGTAGGCGAGAAAGATGAAAAAGATAATAGACAGAGAATAAGGGATGGTGGTTTCTAAAAATGTGTATATTTTAATGCTAGGAGCATTGTAAGTAAGGGGACAAACCTAGAGCCTGGATTGACACCTGGAAATATGATGTTGTGGCAATCAGTGAAACATGGTTGCAGGAGGGCTGTGATTGGAAACTAAATATTCCAGGATTTCGTTGCTTCAGGTGTGATAGAATTGGAGGGACCAGAGGGGGAGGTGTTGCATTGCTTGTCAGAGAAGGTATTACAGCAGTGCTTTGGCAGGATAGATTAGAGGGCTCGTCTAGGGAGGCTATTTGGGTGGAACTGAGAAGTGGGAACGGTGTAGCAACACTTTTAGGGGTGTATTATAGACCGCCAAATGGGGAGCGTGAATTTGAAGAGCAAATATGTAAGGAGATAGCAGATATTAGTAGTAAGCACAAGGTAGTGATTGTGGGAGATTACAATTTTCCAAAAATAGACTGGGAAACACATTCTGTAAATGGGCTGGATGGTTTGGAGTTTGTAAAATGTGTGCAGGATAGTTTTTTGCAGCAGTAAATAGAGGTATCGACCAGAGAAGGGGCAGTGCTGGACCTCCTGTTAGGAAATGAGGCAGGTCAGGTGACGGAGGTATGCGTTGCTGAGCACTTCGGGACCAGTGATCACAATACCATTAGTTTCAATATAATTATGGAGAGAGTCAGAACTGGACCTAGGGTAGAGATTTTTGATTGGAGAAAGGCTAACTTTGAGGGAATGCGTAAGGATTTTAAAGGAGTGAATTGGGACACTTTGTTTCATTGGAAGGATGTAGAAGAGAAATGGAGGACATTTAAAGGGGAAATTGTAAGAGTACAATGTCCCCTTTAATGTCCCTGTTAGGTTGAAAGGAAATAGTAAAAATTGGAAAGAGCCATGGTTTTCAAGGGAAATTGGACACTTGTTTCAAAAAAAGAGAGATATCTACAATAAATATAGGAGGCATGGAGTAAATGAGGTGCTAGAGGAGTTTAAAGAATGTAAAAAGAATCTTAAGAAAGAAATTAGGAAGGCTAAAAGAAGATATGAGGTTGCTTTGGCAAGAAAGGTGAAAGTAAACCCAAAGGGTTTCTACAGCTATATTAATAGCAAAAGGATAACGAGGGATAAAATTGGACCATTAGAGAACCAGAATGGACAGCTATCTGCAGAGCCAAAAGAGATGGGGGAGATATTGAACAATTTCTTTTCTTCGGTATTCACCAAGGAGAAGGATATTGAACTCGGTGAGTTAAGGGGAAAAAGTAGAGTAGCTATGGAAACTATGAGATTCAAAGAGGAGGAAGTACTGACACTTTTGAAAAATATAAAAGTGGATAAGTCTCCAGGTCCTGACAGGATATTCCCTAGGACATTGAGGGAAGTTAGTGTAGAAATAGCAGGAGCTATGACAGAAATATTTCAAATGTCATTAGAAACGGGAATAGTGCCGGAGGATTGGCGTACTGCGCATGTTGTTCCATTGTTTAAAAAGGGTTCAAAGAATAAACCTAGCAATTATAGACCTATTAGTTTGACGTCAGTGGTGGGCAAATTAATGGAAAGGATACTTAGAGATAATATATATAAGCATCTGGATAAACAGGGTCTGATCAGGAACAGTCAACATGGATTTGTGCCTGGAAGGTCATGTTTGACAAACCTTCTTGAATTTTTTGAGGCGGTTACTAGGGAAATTGATGAGGGTAAAGCAGTGGATGTTGTCTATATGGATTTCAGTAAGGCCTTTGACAAGGTTCCCCATGGAAGTTTGGTTAAGAAGGTTCAATCTTTGGGTGTTAATGGTGGAGTAGCAAGATGGATTCAACAGTGGCTGAATGGGAGATGTCAGAGAGTAATGGTGGATGGCTGTTTGTCAGGTTGGAAGCTGGTGACCAGTGGGCTGCCTCAAGGATCTGTGTTGGGTCCACTGTTGTTTGTCATGTACATCAATGATCTGGATGATGGGGTGGAAAATTGGATAAGTAAGTATGCAGATGATAACTAAGATAGGTGGTGTTGTGGATAATGAAGTAGATTTTCAAAGTCTACAGAGAGATTTGGGCCATTTGGAAAAGTGGGCTGAAAGATGGCAGATGGAGTTTAATGCTGATAAGTGTGAAGTGCTACATCTTGGCAGGACAAATCAAAATAGGACGTACATGGTAAATGGTAGGGAATTGAGGAATGCTGTGGAACAGAGGGATTAGGAATAACTGTGCACAGTTCCTTGAAGGTGGAATCGCATGTAGATAGGGTGGTAAAGAAAGCCTTTGGTGTGCTGGCCTTTATAAATCAGAGCATTGAATATAGGAGTAGGGAAGTAATGTTAAAATTGTACAAGGCATTGGTAAGACCAATTCTGGAGTATGGTGTACAATTTTGGTCGCCTAGTTATAGGAAGGATGTCAACAAAATAGAGAGAGTACAGAGGAGATTTACTAGAATGTTGCCAGGGTTCCAGCAACTATGTTACAGAGAAAGGTTGAACAAGTTAGGTCTTTATTCTTTGGAGCGCAGAAGGTTAAGGGGGGACTTGATTGAGGTCTTTAAAATGATGAAAGGGATAGACAGAGTTGACGTGGATAAGCATTTTTCCCATTGAGGGTAGGGAAGATTCAAACAAGAGGGCATGACATGAGAATTAAGGGACAGAGGTTTCGGGGTAACGTGAGGGGGAACTTCTTTACTCAGAGGGTGGTCGCTGTGTGGAATCAGCTTCCAGCAGAAGTGGTGGAGGCAGGATCGATTTTAACATTTAAGAGTAAAGTGGATAGGTATATGGACGTGAAGGGAATGGAGGGGTATGGTCTGAGTGCAGGTAGATGGGACTAGGGGAAAACAAATGGTCGGCACGGACTGGAAGGGCCGAGAGGGCCTATTTCCGTGCTGTAATTGTTATATGGTTATATGGTTAGAAGGCAGGCACGGGTTATTGATAGGGGATGATCACAATGAATAGCGGTGCTGGCTCGAAGGGCCGAATGGCCTCCTCCTGCACCTATTTTCTATGTTTCTATGTTTCTAAACAGAGACATTTCACAAAGGATGAGTGCCCAAGAACAAGAGGGGTATATCTATATTACTAAAAGTCTGATCTTGACTGCTTTTGGCCCACTGTGGTGCGATTTCTGAGAGAACGTCGCTGCCTACGGCCATCATTTTTGGGCACCTCGCTCAGAGACCCCCTCCACCTTCCTGGACCAGAAGATTTTGCCCATCGATGAAAAATGAGAGATTGTTAATGTTTTTAACAAATTCCCCAATTCTCTCTGCTGCCCCCGCTGGCGGCAGGTGGAGGGACTATAAAACCAGGAAGTGGTGTGCCTCACTCAGTCTCTGCAAGATGGTGGAAGCCAGAGGGCCACGTCTCTCTGAGCTCGGAATAGCACTGAACACATGTCTACTCAACTGTGAGTGCCCCTAATGTGGTTCTATAAATGCTTGCAAAATGTGTCTATTGGTTCTAAAATTCTTGCAAAAAGTGTCTCTATTGGTTCTAGAATGCTTGCAAAAAGTGTCTATTGGTTTTAAAAAGCTTGCAGAAAGTGTGTATTGGTTCTAAAATGCTTGCAAAAAGTGTCTCTATTGGTTCTAAAATGCTTGCAAAAAGTGTCCATTGGTTCTAAAATGTTTGCAAAAAGTGTCTATTGGTTCTAAAATACTTGCAAAAAGTGTCTCTATTGGTTCTAAAATGCTTGCAAAAAGTGTCTCTACTGGTTCTACAATGCTTGTAAAAAGTCTATTGGTTCTAAAATGCTTGCCAAAAGTGTCTATTGATTCTAAAATGCTTGCAAAAAGTGTCTTTACTGGTTCCAAAATGCTTGTAAAAACTGTCTATTGGTTCTAAGATGCTTGTAGGAAGTGTCGATTGGTTCAAAAATGCTTGCAAAAAGTCTATTGGTTCCAAAATGCTTGCAGAAAATGTCTATTGGTTCTAAAATGCTTGCAAAAAGTGTCTATTGGTTCTAAATGCTTGCAAAAGGTGTCTATTGGTTCTAAAATATTTGCAGAAAGTGTCTATTGGTTCTAAATTGCTTGCAGAAACAGTGTATTGGTAATAAAATGCTTGCAGAAAGTGACTATTGGTTCTAAATTGCTTGCAAAAAGTGTCTCTATTGGTTCTAAAATGCTTGCAGAAAGTGTGTCTATTGGTTCTAAAATGCTTGCAAAAAGTGTCTATTGGTTCTAAAATGCTTGCAAAAAGTGTCTATTGGTTCTAAAATGCTGCCTGGCCAGAGTGACTGAGCTGCCAGCCCAATGATCCATTTGGCCCACAATGTCCATACTAGCCCTCTGGAAACCAGTCCTTTTGACCCTCAAAACACACATACTAGCGCTCCAGAAACCCCCCCCCCCCCCCCCCCCCCCCCACTGGCCAGCAATATTAGAATTGGTGGAGAGGTGGAATTTTGCATTGGAGGACCTGCCCTCCCGTGTGAAGCTGGGTCCCAATGGGTCACACTTTGTCTAGTTTCTAATATTTTCTCAAGGTTGAGGAGAAGTGGAGCATGCCAAATCAGGTTAGGATTTGGCTAGTCTGATCATGTGTTTGGTTAACCAGTTTAAGATGGATAATTGTCTTTCAGCAATTTAGCTGCTGCTGAGGATTTAGTTCTCAGTCGATCTTGAAGATGCATACTTTTCCATATCTATACACGAGAGGCACAGATATATCCGGTGTTTTTGATGTCAAAGCCAGTAGTGGAATGTTTAGGTTCTACCTAGGGGTTGTGTTTAGACCTAGGCTATCTACAAAGGTTCTAAAGCTAATGCTGCCCGACTCAGATCAAAAGGGCATTGTGTCATGGAGTTTATAGACGTTATGCTTTTGTAGCTGATAAGACTCAGGGGTTTATCAGTAGATGCCTCTTACGATATTAAAGGTGAGGCAACATGAATTTTAATAGTGCCAATTTAGCCTACTCTTTTAGGGTATAAAAGGCAGCTGAAAGAAGCTCCTATTTGGTCACAAGTGATGGCTAGCTCACCTTATTTCTCGTGCAGCTAGCTCTGCTCAGTTGTAGGGGAAGTTTGTGAAGAAGACACGTGAGCTACTTTTAAATGGAAGTAGCAGTGTTTCTTTCAGTTTGGGCTTAGAGAAGCGATTATGTTAAGAAGGTTCACGAGATTGAAGCGATTATCGTTACCGTTGAAGCGATCAACGGTAGAGAAGTGATTATCCAATTGGTGGATGCGATCTCGCTGGCCCTCCACTCTGCTCTGGACCACTTGGACAACAAAAACTCATATGTCAGGCTGTTATTGATTGACTACAACTCGGCATTTAATACAATCATCCCCTCCAAGCTGGTTACCAAACTCGCAGAATTGGGTCTCTGCACTTCCCTCTGCAATTGGATCCTCGACTTCCTCATTCACAGACCACAGTCTGTTCGTATTGGTGGAAATGTGTCAGACTCGATAACAATCAGCATGGGAGCACCTCAAGGCTACGTGCGCAGTGCCCTGCTGTACTCACTCTATACTCATGACTGTATAGCCAGTGATAGTGCGAACTCCATCATCAAGTTCACTGACGACACCACTGTTGTGGGACGTATCACTGATGGGGATGAGGCAGAGTATAGAAGAGAGATCAAGCACCTGTCCGTATGGTGCCAGCACAATAACCTGGCCCTCAACACCAGCAAAATCAAGGAATTGATTGTGGACATTGGAAGGAGTAGGATGGGGACCCACAGCTGTTTATATCAATGGGTCAATGGTTGAAAGGATCAAAAGCTTCAAATTCCTGGGCGTGCACATCTCTGAAGATCTTTCCTGGTCCAAGAACACTGATGCTATTATTAAGAAAGCATATCAGCTCCTCTACTTCCTGAGAAGATTACGGAGAGTCGGTTTGTCAAGGAGGACTCTCTCTAATTTCTACAGGTGCACAGTAGAGAGCTTGCTGACCAGTTGCATCGTGGCTTGGTTCGGCAACTTGAGCGCCCTGGAGAGGAAAAGACTACAATAATTAGTAAACACTGCCCAGTCCATCATCGGCTCTGACCTCCCTTCCATCGAGAGGATCTATCACAGTCACTGCCTCAAAAAGGCTAGCGGTATCATCAAGGACCCACACCATCCTGGCCACACACTCATCTCCCTGCTACCTTCAGGTAGAAGGCACAGGAGCCTGAAGACTGCAATGACCAGGTTCTGGAATAGATACTTCCCCACAGCCATCAGGCTATTAAACTTGGCTCGGAGAAAACTCTGAAAATCAATAGCTGTTACTCGTGGGCTCGAGCTGAGCCCCTGCTGAGTTGGAAGGACACTCACCCCTAGAGAGAATAGAGCTGGTCAGCTCAAAGTGAGCGAGAAGAAGGTTGTACCATGGTTTGTTATATGTCCCAGGACACACCACTGTACCCCATGACAACTCCATCCTGCCATTGCCCAGTCACATGACCCTACCCCCAACTGCTGAGGGTTCATGTAGCTAGTGGCTCCACCACCGGGTTCTGCCACAGGAACCCTCCCCCCCCCCCCCCCCAGAACCAGAGGCAGGAAAACGAGCAGGCCGACAAAACGCAGCAGCCTGACTCCTGAACTAACAGGCAGATCGTGAGGGCAGACGTCCAAAAAGGGATGGAGCGCGCTCACCTTCTACTGGAAGTACGTCTTTGGAATGCAGGAGGAAACCGAAGATCTCGGAGAAACCCCGGGCAGGTGATGGGGAGAACGTACAAACTCCGTACAGATAGAACCCGTAGTCAGGATCAAACCCAGGTCTCTGGTGCTGTAAGGCTGCAACTCTACTCCTGTGCCACTGTGCCGTTGTTGAGGTGAAGATTGGCAGATACTGGATTATTACGGTTGTCAAGGGTTACGAGGAGAAGGCAGGAGAATGGAGTTGTGATGGAAAGCTAGATCAGCCATGATTGAATGGTGGAGTAGACTCGATGGGCTGAAAGGCCTCCTCCTGCCCCTATGGCTTATGAACTGATGAACCTATGGTTTACTCCAGCACTTTGCATCTTATTTTGTACCTGCACTTCCTTGTTTCTCCCTATGATTCTCCTGGCCCAGACAGAGATTAATCTTGTGACAAATTATTAAAAATGTGGAGATTTTGAGTCCGTAGCTATGACAACACAGCGGGGAGGAGTGAGTGAGTCCAGGTCACCAGATTATTCACAGCAACAACTGAAAGGGGCAAATTCACCAGTGGACCTGTTCCACTGCACAGATCCCCAATGTAAATAGTTGCAGGTGTTTAATAAAACAAGGATTTTAAAAGATATTATCTTTGTGAGCCGCTATCAAGCATAAATTTAAAAACTCAGGACCAATGCAAATGCATCAGTATTTCAGCTGTTTTAGAATTGGTTTTAGTTTTAGTTCATGTAATCATGCATTGTCTTTCCGCTGACTGGATAGCACGTAATAAAAGTTTTTCCCTGTACCTCGGTAGAACTGACAATAAACTAATCTGACTGACCAGTTTAATTTTTACTTTTAGAGGTGCAGCGTCAAGTCAGGCCCTTCGGCCCACCGAGTCCATGCCGACCAGTGATCACCCGTACACTTGGATAGTACATGTGTCAGTGCTTATGGGGAGAAAGCAGGAGAATGGGGTTAGGAGGGGGAGATAGATCAGTCATGATAGAATGGCGGAGTAGACCTGATGGGCCAAATGGCCTAATTCTGCTCCTATCACTTATGACCTTATGACACTAGTTCTATCCTAACCACTAGGATCAATTTACAGAAGCCAATTAACCTACAAATCTGCACGTCTTTGGAGTGTGGGAGGAAACTGGGGCACCCATAGAAAACCCACGTGGTCAGAGGGAGAATGTAAAATTCCGTACAGACAGCAGCCATATCCAGGATTGAACCCAGTGCTCTAGCGCTGTAAGGCAGCAACTCTACCGCTGTGCCTCTGTGCCGCTCTGTTTTATACAAGCACATGTGGCGGAACGGTGGTGCGTCTGGTAGAGTTGCTGCCTCCCACACTCCAAAGACGTACAGGTTTGTAGATTAATTGTCTCGGTATAATTGTAAATTATCCCAAATGCGTGTAGGATAGTGTTAATGTGTGGGGTCCGCTGGTCAGTGTGGACTCAGTGAGCCGAAGTGCCTGTTTCCATGCTGTATCTCTAAACTGAACTAAACTAAACATCTCATGCTGCCTTCTCTGTTGGCCAGCCTGATATTCTGGTCCTTTCTGAAGCAAGGCTTAGTGAGAAATATTTTGAAGTGTCCAAGTTCATCTCATGCTGGGTTTTGATTATTTTTGAACTGCCTCCTGCAAAGTCTTATGTTTCCAACCCATGGATTCACACCAGAACACTTCCTTATCTTCAAATAAGCTATTATTTGCCAAACACTTTAACTCCCCCTCCCATTCCCACACTGACCATTCTGTCCTGGGCCTCCTCCACTGTGAGAGTGAGGCCCAACACAAATTGGAGAACAGCACCTCATATTTCGCTTGGGCAAAGCCAATTAACCTACAAACCTGCGCTTCTTTGGAGTGTGGGAGGAAATCGGAGCACCCGGAGAAAACCCATACAGGTCACGGGGAGAACGTACAAACTCCCTGCAGGCAGCACCCGTAGTCAGGATCAAACCCGGGTATCTGACGCTGTAAGGCAGTAACTCCACCGCTGCGCCACAGATTCGACTGGATAGCAGGCAAGCAAAGTTGTTCACATGTATCTCGGTACAAGTAACAATTATAAACCAACTAGACTAAGTGGGACCCGTTGGGTCCCATGTTCACACGGGAGGGCTGGTCGCCCGACGCAATATTCCAATATTGGTGGCCAGTGGGAGGGCTTTCTGGAGTGCTGGTATGCGTTCTTGGGGTGGCAGCTTAGTCCCTCAAGCCTGATGTGCTGGCAGCTCACTCATGGCTGCTGGGCTGGCAGTTAACTCATAGCTATTCCTTGAAATTCCATTTCAAGCATGGTGCAAGGCCACCAAATTCAAGTGCGGTTTCTTACCACTTCAAGCAGGGAGCAAGGCCACTGAATTCATGTGCAGTTTCCTACCACTTCAAGCAGGGTGCACGGCCACCAAATTCATGTGCAGTTTCGTACCACTTCAAGCAGGGTGCAAGGCCACCGATTTCAAGTGCAGCTTCATACCATTTCATGCAGGGTGCAAGGCCAACACATTCAAATGCAGTTTCATACCATTTCATGCAGGGTGCAAGGCCAACACATTCAAATGCAGTTTCATACCATTTCAAGCAGGGTGAAACCACCATAAAACCACACAAAACACCAAACTCACAGTTCAGTAGACATTCAGTGTGTTCAGTTGATTCACAGCTCAGACAGAGTCATGACCTCTCCCTTCCCCATCATGCAGAGGCTGAGCCACACCCACACTGCCGGGTTTTATAACCCCGGCCCCTCCCACCAGAAAAGGTGTGCCCTTCATGGCGTGATTAACAGGAGAGAGATTCTCAACATTTTTTAAACACTAATAACACTTTTATTTTTTATTAATGGGAAGAATCCTCTGCACCTGCTGAGCAGAGGGGGACTGAGTAAGATGGCCAAAAATCACAGCAGTAAGTGGTAGCGTTTTATCTAAAATCAATATACAATGCAAACAGAAAGTTACCCAAAACAGCCAAACTACCATTTGCATCAAGTAGTGCCTTTTAACTTCAACCCAAAGCAGCCAAACATAGAAAACACCATTTGCAGGAGTAAGTTCGAGTGCACCGCCATTTTACTTGATCATCCACACAAGCAGCCACATCCAACCACCATTTGCAGCAAGTACCACTCTCTGTGCCTTTTAACTTCAAGCCACTTCCCCAAGCAGCCAAACCACCATTTGCAGCTAGTGCCTCTTTACTTCAACCCAAAGCAGCCAACCCACCATTTGCAGTAAGTAGTGCCTTTTAACTTCAACCCAAAGCACCCAAACCACCATTTGCAGTAAGTAATGCCTTTTAACTTCAACCCAAAGCAGCCAAACCACCATTTGCAGTAGTGCCTTTTACTTCAATCCAAAGCACCCAAAGAACCATTTGCAGGCAGTGCATTTTTACCTCAAACCAACCATATTTTCATTTTCAAACCACATTAAGGGCACTCACAGTTGCGAATACATGTGTTCAGTGTTATTCAGAGCTCAGAGAGACGTGTCCCTCTGGATTCCTCCATCTTGCAGAGACTGAGTGAGGATACCACTACCGTGATTTATAGTCCCTCCCCCTCCCACCAGCAGGGGCAGCAGAGAGCATGGCAATCTTTTTAAAAACATTAATATCTCTATGATTTTTCATCGATGGGAAAAATCCTCTGGTCCAGGAAGGCAGAGCGGGGCTCTGAGCGAGGTGGCCAAAAATGACGGCTGTAGGTCATGGCATTCTCTCGGAAATCACAGCACAGCGAGCCAAAAGCGGTCAAGATTAGACTTTTAGTAATATAGAAGATACCAAGCAGCATCTTGGATGGAAACTGCAAGAATAACTCGGCTTTTGTCAAGATCAAAACATTTATTTCAAAAACACTTTGACAACATTTCACATTGTGCAGGACAAAACACTTGGAAAGAAGCACCAACTCGTATTGGATTGAACAACTGCTATTCAGATTCATAATCTTAGAACACGTATTTGGCATGAAATAAATACATTACATTGTTCAAATGGTTGAACGTACTTTAATTACATTATTATGCACAGCTTTATCTGTGATTCACAGTGATTGAACAAGCAGGTCAAAACTAAGCTTGGTTCCTGTCCGAAATTCACACCTTCACTGAAATGATCACGTATGAAATCAAAGCAAGGATTGGCCATTCCATCATGATGAGCAGAGGCTACAAGGAAGTGCAGATCCTGGAATCTTGCATAGAACACAAAGTGCTGCAGTAACTCAACAGGACAGGCAGCATCTCTGGAGGACATGGACTGGTGATGTTTCGGGCCGGGACACTTCTCAAGTCTGAAGAACGGTACCGACTTGAAACATTGCCTATCCATGTTATAAAAAGGAACTGCAGATGCTGGTTTATACCAAAGATAAACACTAAATGCTGAACTCCACAGGTCAGGCAGCATGTCTGAAGAAGTTGGAAAAGTGATTTTTCTAGATGGGGCACAGTCTGTATAAGAGATACTGCCTGACCAGTTGAGTTACTCCAGCTTTTTGTTTAGTTATTGTAGTTTAGAGATGCAGCACAGAAACTGGCCCTTCGGCCCACTGAGTCCCTGCCAACCAGCGATCCTGGTACACCATCCCTATCTGTATTGTATTGTATTATATATTTTTATTATCATTTTTCCTGAGTACTTACATACCCAGAGGAAACGAAAAAACGTTTCTCAACCAGTGTCCATTCAGTGTGCGGTAAAAAATAAATAGAAATAAAAATAAAAATACATATATCATGAGTTCCAGGTTGGTGGCTGGTGCGCGATACTTTGGCAGGGGGCAAAGTCCGTTTATCAGTCTTATAGCCTGCGGGAAGAAGCTGAGGAGCATCCTGCTGGTTTTGCAGCTGAAGCTCCTGTACCTCTTCCCAGATGGCAGGATGGAGAATATGTGATGCGATGGGTGGTAGGGGTCTTTGATGATGGAGATGGCTCTGCTGATATATCCCTTCCTGTATATGTCCAGCAGGAAAGGGAGTGGAGCACCAATAATCCTGCTGGCGGTCTTCACAATCCTGTCCAGTTGGTGCCGTTCGTACGCCTTGCAGCTCCCGAACCAGGAAGTGATGCCGTAGGTTAATATCTGACGCACTAGGGACAATTGACAATTTTTACCAAAGCCAATCAACCTACAGTATGTCTTTGGAGTGTGGAAGGAAACTGGAGCACCCGGGGAAAACCCACTCTGTCACAGGGATAACGTACAAACTCTGTACAGACAGCACCCGAGGTCAGGATTGAACCTGGAAGGCTGCAACTCAATCGATGCACCAAAGTGCTACTAGTATTTAGCATATATCTTTGCCTATCTATGTCCACAGATGCTGCATGACCCATTGGGTTACCCCAGCACTTTGTGTTTCCAGCACAATCTACTGTTTGGTGAAATTATGACTGATTTTGAGCCCCAAATCTACTCCCTCACCTGATCCCAAATTCCCGCCATTCTTGAAGTCCAATTTCCCAATTTCTTATAAGATCCTTCATTATAATAAATGAATGAGCATCCAATAATGTCCAGAGTAAGGAGACCAAAAGGTACAAAGGTGTGGGGCTGGAACTATACACAGGGAATGGAGGGATATGGATAACGTGAAGGCAGAGGAGATTAGTTTATCTTGGCATCATGTTCAACAGGGGCATGTTGGGACAAAGGGCCTCTTCCTGTGTTGCACTATGCATTGTTCTCATCCCTCTTCTGGGACTGTGACCGTGTCAGAGGTTATGGGCCCACTGAGTCCAGACAGACCAACGATCCCTGCACATCAACACTATCCTCCACACCGAAACAGAAGATATCGGAGAAAACCCATGCAGTCACAGGGAAAACGTACAAACTTCAAACAGACAGCACCCAGAGTTGAGATCGAATCTGGGTCTCCAGTGATGCAAGGCAGCAATTCTACCGCTGCGCCTCTGTGCAGCCCATGTCAAAATATTTCACCCTTCATTGGACATGGACTAATATTGATGGTTACCAATGGAAGATCATAAATCCTGTTGATACATCCTAATAATATATCTTTCCATTAATAGGTCACAGAATCATAGAGTGATACAGTGTGGTGACAAGCCCTTCAGCCCAACTTGCCCACACCAGCCAACATATCCCAGCTACACTCGTCCCACCTGGCTGTGTTTGGTCCATATCCCTCGAAACCTGTAATGTTGCCCACAAGATGGCTGAAATATTTGTCTGATCTCGCTAATCTCGGACATTGATTTGAGTGAAGGAGTCTAATCCTCTCTCTCTGGCGCATCATCTCATGAGGAGCTTGATGGAAGGTTGTGGGTCCGTTAGTTATTTTGTTTAGTTTCGTTTAGAGATACAACGTTTAAACAGGACCTTCGGCCCACCGAATCCACACCGACCAGAGATCCTCGCACACTTTTACAATTACAATTTCACCAAATCAATTAACCTACAAACCTGTACATCTTTAGAATGTAGGAGGAAACTAGAGATCCCGGCAATAACCCACGCAGTAACGGGGAGAGCGTACGAATTCCGTACAGACAGAACCGCAGTCAGGATCGAACCCGGGTCTCTGGCGCTGTAAGGCAGCAACTCTACCGCTGCGCCACGTTGCCGCCCTTAATTCCTTGGAACGAAGTGTGGCAATATTCTCTTCATCTCACTTCAAGTCCTTTTGATTAGACGATGTTTGGAGGAAGGAGATTAATGGAAATGTGATCTGTGCGGACGGTTTTATTTTCTTCTCTTTTACGACCCACGAAGACAAACAACACAAGCCCCCAAACAATGAGAATAAACAAGGCACCAGAGGCAATGACACCTGTCAATGGACAAAATAAATATTTAGTTTCGAGATACAATGCGGAAACAGGCCCTTCGGCCCACCGAGTCCGCATGGACCAGCAATCCACACACATTAAACACTATCCTCCACACACGGGGGACATGTTTTACTTTTACACCAAGCCAGTAAAATCTGTACGTCTTTGGAGTGTGGGAGGAAACCAAAGATCTCAGAGAAAACCCACACAGGTCATGGGGAGAACGTACAAAATCTGTTCAGACAGCACCCGTAGTCAGGATCGAACCCGGGTCCCTGGCGCTGTAAGGCAGTATCTCTATCGTTACGCCATTGTGCCACCCATAATTAATGACAACAACATGGTTTTCCTGATGAGAAAGGATGTATATTTCTGATATCGAATACGGATATCTGATTCAGATTACCAATTAATCTGCAATAGAGTCATAGTCATAGAGTGATACAGTGTGGAAACAGGTCCTTCGGCACAAGTCGCCCATACCGGCCAACAATGTCCCAGCTGCACTAGTCCCACTTGTCCGCGCTTAGTCCATATCCCTCCAAACGTGTCCTATCCATGTACCTGTCTGTTTCTTATACGATGGGATAGTCCCAGCCTCAACTAACTACTCCGGCAGCTTGATCCATACACCCATCATCCTTTGTGTGAAAATGTTACCCCTTGGATTCCTATTAAATCCTTCCCCCTTCAGCTTGGACCTATGTCCTCTGGTCCTCGATTCCCCTACTCTGGGCAAAAGACTCTGTGCATCTACCTGATCTATTCCTCTCATGATTTTGTATACCTCTATAAGATCTCGTCTCATCCTCCTACGCTCATGGAATAGAGACCCAGCCTACTTAACCTCTCCCTATAGCTCACACTAGTCCTGGCAACATCCTCGTAAATCTTTTCTGAACCCTTTCAAGCTGAAAATATCTTTTCTATAATGTGGTGCCAGAAATGAACACAATATTCTAAATGTGGTCTCACCAACGTCTTATACAACTGCAACATGATCTCCCAACTTTTACTCAATACTCTGACTGATGAAGGCCAAAGTGCCAATATCTTTTTTGACCACCTTATCTACCAGCGAGATGACCTTCAAGGAACTGTGGACCTGTACTCCTAGATCCCTGTGCTCTACAACACTACCCAGAGGCCCACCAGCCGAGTCTATCCAGTCTTTCTTCATATTCCCTGTACTCCCTCTATGACAAGAATGTCTTTCCTCAGATTTGGAGACCAAAACTGTACACAATACTCCAGGTGTGGTCTCACCAAGACCCTGTACAACTGCAGTAGAACCTCCATGCTCCTATACTCAAATCCTTTTGCTATGAATGCTAACGTACCATTTGCTTTCTTCACTGCCTGCTGCACCTGCATGTCTACTTTCAATGACACCTTGACACCAAAGCCACCTCACATTTATCCACATTATACTGCATCTATTAGCTTCGTGTCATCCGCAAACTTGCATTCAATTCCCTCGTCCAAATCTTGCGGTACCCCACTAGTCACTGCCTGCCATCCTGAAAAGGACCCGTTTACTGTTCCTGTCTGCCAATCACATGATCTTCACTTTGTCCAATGATTTCACCACTTTCCATGTCCGGCTACTGAAGGGATGTCTTTGTTCCCCATGATCAATTCACCTGTTTCTGACTGCAAGGAGCCTACATTTGTTTGCCAAACTGGGATGAACAATTGTTGTAGTTCATCCATGCAGTCTTTAAATCCTTCCATTGCCTATCCTCCGTCAACCCTTTAAGAATCAATTGCCAGTCTATCTTGGCCAATTCACGTCTCATACCCTCAAAGTTACCTTTCTTTAAGTTCACTACCCTTGTTTCTGAATTAATTATGTCACTCTCCATCCAAATGAAGAACTCAACCATATTATGGTCACTCTTGCCCAAGGGGCCACGCACAACAAGACTGCTAACTAACCCTTCCTCATTACTCAATACCCAGTCTAGAATAGCCTGCTCTCTCGTTGGTTCCTACACATGTTGGTTTAGATAACTATCCCGCATACATTCCAAAAAATCCTCTTCCTTAGTGCCCCTGCCAATTTGATTCACCCAATCTATATGTAGATTGAAGTCACCCATATAACTGTTTTACCTTTGCTGCACGCATTTCTAATTTCCTGTTTGATGCCATCCTCAACTCCACTACTACTGTTAGGTGGCCTGTACACAACTCCCACTAGCGTTTTCTGCCCCTTAGTGTTTCGCAGCTCTACCCATATCGATTCCATATCCTCCAAGCTTCCTTTCTATTGCGTTCTATTCCCTCTCATCCTTCTAAATTCCAGTGATTACAAGCCCAGTCGCCCCATTCTTTCATATATGTCAGTCCTGCCATCCCGGGAACTAACCCTAAACCTTTCCCGTCCCAGGAATGGGTCCTTGGACTTATGTCCTTGGGATACTCAAGATTGTACTCACCAGTTTTATAATTCATTGATGTGCTGTCCTTTACTATTGCAACTGTGATATTCTGGGGAATTAAAAAAATGAATCTAATTACTGCTGGTCCCAAGGTAAATCCATCCACAGTGATCGAGAGTAACGGGTGAATACTTCATGTGCATAATAACACCGATCTTTAATAGCCTCAGCACAGTAAAGGATGTGATTACTTTGCAGTTGTCTCTATTACTATTATTGTCACGTGTACAGAGATGCAGTGTATAGCTTTGTTTGCACGCATCCAGTCAAACATCATGTTCGAGGATGTTGTCTTCATGAGGATGTTGCCAGGAGTCGAGGGCCTGAGCTACAGGGAGAGGTTGAGCAGGCTGTGATCCCTATTCCTTGGAGAGCAGGTGGATAAGGGGTGATCTTATAGAGGTGTATAAAATCATTATGGAACAGATCGAGTCTCGTGCCTGGAGGAGGAGAATCGAGGACCAGAGGAGATAGGTTTAAGGAGAAGGGGAAAAGATTTAATAGGAATCTGAAAGCTACTTTTTTCACACATAGAGAGTGGTGGGTGTATGGAACAAGCTGCCAGAGGAGGTAGTTGAGGCAGAGACTATCAAAACAGTTTGACAGGTACATGGATAGGATAGGTTTGGAGGGATATGGACCACCTGCAGGCAGGTGGGACGAAGTGTATCTGGGACATATTGGCCAATGTGGACGATTTGGGCCGAAAGGCCTGTTTCCACGCGGTATCTATGACTTTATGTTCGGCACAGACAATGTGGGCTGAAGGGCATGTTCCTGTCCTGTACTGTTCTATGTTCTATGACTTTAGACTTTAGATTTTAGAGATACAATGGGGAAACAAGCCCACGATCGGCCAGCAATCACCCTGTACAGCAACACCATCCTTCACACTAGGGACAATTTACAATCTTTCATAGAATTAACCTACAAACCTCTACGTCTTTGGAGTGTGGGAGGAAACCGGAGCGCCCAGAAAAACCCACGCGGTCACAGGGTGAACGAACAAACTCCGTACAGACAAGCACCCGTGGTCAGGATTGAACCCAGATCCCTGGTGCTGTGAGGCAGCAACTCTATCACCGAGCCACTGTGCCGGCCAAAGTACCACACTGTTGACTTGCAAAGTACTGTGGAGCTGGTTAGTGGAACAGCATTGATCTTTCTCTTGAAGTAACAGTTTTCATAAGATCATAAGTGATAGGAGTAGAAATTAGGCCATTCGGCCCATCAAGTCTGCTCTGCCATTCAATCATGGCTAATCTATCTCTCCTTCCCAACCCCATTCTACTGCCTTCTCCCCATATCCCCCGACACCCGTTCTAATCAAGAATCTATCTATCTCTGCTTAGAAATATCCATTTACTTGACCTCCATTGCCTTCTGCGGCAAAGAATTCCACAGATTCACCAATATCCTCATTAGTCTGAAGAAGGGTCTCGACCCAAAACGTCACCCATTCCTTCTCTCCAAAGATCCAGCCTGTCCTGCTGAGTTACTTCATAATTTGGGTCTATCTTCGGATTAAACCAGCATCTGCAGTTCTTTCCTACACGTATCCTCACTCACCATGGATGTGTCCGGCCGATCCTTCAGACAGCTGACGTTGAATTGCCTCAAGAAGTGATTCAGATATTCTTTACTACAATCGCTGAATATTGGATTCAGTGTAGACCTTTGAGGAAGGGGGAGGGGAAGAAAAGAACAAGAATGTGTTTCCATTAAAACAAAAACAATTAATACAGTCATTTGGAAATTAATTCAGTAGGTTGGAAATTGAGAGAGTTTATGTAAATCCTTCAATATTAGAAGGATGAGGGGACGCTTCATTGAAATGTACCGAATAATGAAAGGCCTGGATAGAGTGGGTGTGGAAGAAGAAAGGAAGAGGCGGAGACAGTGGGCTGAGGGAGAGCTGGAAAGGGTAGGGGAAAGAGGGAGAAGGCAAGGATTACCTGAAATTGGAGGTCAATGCTCATACCACTGGGGCGTAGACTACCCAAGCAAAATATGAGGTGCTGCTCCTCCAATTTACAGTGGGACTCACTCTGGCCATGGAGAAGGCCCAGGACAGAAAGGTCAGATTCGGAATGGGAAGGGGAGTTGAAGTGCTGAGCCACCGGGAGTTCAGGTTGGTTTTTGCAAACTGAGCGGAGGTGTTGGGCGATCGCCAAGCCTACACTTGGTCTCACCGATGTAGAGCAGCTGACACCTTGAGCAGCGGATGGAATAGATGAGGTTGGAGGAGGTGCAGGTGAACCTCTGCCTCACCTTTCCCCTCCCCAGCTCTCCCTCAGCCCACTGTCTCCGCCTCTTCCTTTCTTCTTCCCGCCCCCCCCCCTCCTCACATCAGTCTGAAGAAGGGTCTCCACCTGAAATGTCACCTATTCCTTCACTCCATAGATGCTGCCTCACCCACTGAGTTTCTCCAGCATTTTTGCCCACCTCAGATTCCTATTAAATCTTTACCCCTTCACCTTTGATCAATTCCCTCCTGGGATATATATTTTATCATATCATTTAGTATCTTAAACCTATGTCCTCTGGTCCTCGATTCACTTACTCTGGGCAAGAGACTCTGTGCATCTAACTGTGACTCTTTCATTACTATAATGCAGTTGGCCAATTACTATAAGGGGGGAAAAGGAAACTAGAGAGAGAGTGGGACCTCTCAGGAATCAAAACGGTCACCGCTGTGTGGAGCCACAGGAGATGGACAAGGTCCTTAATGAGTATTTCTCCTCTGTATTTACCGAGGAGAAAGAGAGTCGGACGGAAGAAATTGGAGGTCACTGGAAGTGTCTTGAGGGCAGTAAGGATTACTGACGATGAAGTACTGAAGGTACTGTCGTGTTTGAAGGTAGACAAATCTCCAGCGTCTGATCTGATATATCCGAGGACATTGTGGGAAACCAGAGAGGAAATTGCGGGAGCCCTGGTTGAAATTTATGAGTCGTCCTTAAATACAGGGAAGGTGCCGGAAGACTGAAGGGTGGCAAACGTTGTTCCTACTTTCAAGAAGGGCTAAAGGGCAAATGCTGGGAATTATAGGCCAGTGACATTTACATCTGGAGTTGGTAGGTTATTTGAGAGTATTCTGAGGGATACTATATTCAGGCATTTAGATGGACAAGGCTGATTAGGGACAGTCAGCATGGTTTTGTACGTTGGAGGTCATGTAGTTGGAGACCAAAAAGATTGATGAGGGCAGAGCTGTAGATGTTATGTACATGGACTTTAGTAAGGTGTTGGACAAGGTTCCACATGGTAGGCTGCTCTGGAAGGTTAGATCACATGGGATCCAAGGAGAGATAGCTGAATGGGTAGCAAATTGGCTCCATGGAAGGAAGCAGAGGGTAATGGTGGAAGGTTGCTTCCCAGACTGGACACCTGGGACTAGTGATGTGCCTCAAGGCTCGGTGCTGGGCCAGTTACTGTTTGTCATCTACATCAATGATTTGAATGATAACGCAAGATTAGCAAGTTTGCTGATAATACAAAAGTTAGTTGTTTTGCAGATAGTGAAGATGGTTGTGATCAATTGTAGCAGGATCTGGATCGATTGGCCAGGTGGGCAGAGGAATGGTTGATAGAATTTAATATAGAAAAGTGTGAGGTGTTGCATTTAGGGACATAGAACAAGGGCAGGACCTACACAGCAAATGGTAGGCTTCTGTGTGGTGTTGTGGAGCAGAGGGATCTAGGAGTGCAGGTTCATGGTTCCTTGAAGGTCGAGTCACAGGTAGATAAGGTGGTCAAAAAGGCTTTTGGCACTTTGGCCTTCATCATTCCAGGTATTGAGCATAGAAGTTGCAGTTGTATAAGACGTTGGTGAGACCACATTTAGAATATCGTGTTCAGTTCTGGGCACCATGTGATAGGAAAAATATTATCAAGCTCGAAAGGGTTCAGAAAAGATTTATAAGGATGTTGCCAGGACTAGAGGGTGTGAGTTATAGGGGGAGGTTGAGTAGGCTGGGTCTCTATTCCATGGAGCTTAGGAGGATGAGGGGAGATCTTATAGAGGTACACAAAATCAAGAGAGGAATAGATCGGGTAGATGCACAGAGTCTCTTGCCTAGAGTAGGGGAATCGAGGACCAGAGGACATAGGTTGAAGGTGAAGGGGAAAAGATTTAATAAGAATCCAAGGGGTAACTTCTTCACACAGAGGGTGGTGGGCATATGGAACAAGCTGACAGAAGAGGTAGTTGAGGCTGGGACTATCCCAACATTTAAGAAACAGTTAGACAGGTACATGCATAGGACAGGTTTAGAGGGATATGGACCAAGCGCAGGCAAGTGGGACTAGTGTAGCTGGAACATTGTTGGCTGGTGTGGGCAAGTTGGGCCGAAGGACCTGTTTCCACACTGTCTCACTCTCCATAAAAGATCATTAGACGGGAGGAGATGAATGTTAATTGTCCTTACGAGACTGTTGTCGCCAGCAAGCAGCTCCCAGAGGAGACAGGACAGTGGCAATTAGGTTTATCATGATGCATTCCCAGATTGTGACCCAGCTCGTGTGCGATGTAGTTAGCCACCTCTCTGGTACTGTCCTGGTAATCCTGCAAATACATAAATTAATGGGTCCATTAGCACAACACCTCATGATCACCTGCACACCTGTAGCCAGTTGAACCACTGCCTCATAGCGCTAGAGTCCCTGTACCTGTCCAACTGTTTCTTAAACCGTGGGATAGTCCCAGCTTCAACTACCTTCTCTGGCAGCTTGTTCCATACACCCACTACCCTTTGTAAACTGTAAATTGATTCAAGTGTGTAGGATAGAGTAGGAAGGAACGGCAGATGCTGGTTTACATTGAAGATTGACGCCGTATCTCTAATGCAGTATAATGTAGATAAATGTGAGCAAGAACAAGGAGGCAGATTATTATCTCAATGGTGACAGATTAGGAAAAAGGGGATTGCAACAAGACCCGGGTGTCCTTGTACACCAGTCACTGAAGGTAAGCATGCAGGTACAGCAGGCAATGAAGAAAGCTAATGGCATCTTGGCCTCCATAACGAGAGGATCTGAGTACAGGAATAAAGAGGTCCTTCTGCTGTTGTACAGGGCCCTGGTGAGACCACATCTAGAGTATTGTGTGTAGTTTTGGTCTCCTAATTTGAGGAAGGGCATCCTTGCTATTGAGGCAGTGCGGCGTAGGTTCACCAGGTTAATCCCCGGGATAGCGGGATTGTCATATCAGGAAAGATTGGAAAGACTGGGCTTGTACTCACTGGAATTTAGAAGGATGAGAGGATATCTCATAGAAACATATAAAATTATAAAAGGACTGGACAAGCTAGATGCAGGAAAAATGTTCCCATTGTTAGGGGAGTCCAGAACCAGGGGCCACAGTCTAAGAACAGGGGCCGTGGAGCGTTTTTGAAAGTGGGGGGGGGTGAGTGATCACTGATCACCGGCCTCGGGTATACCCGGCGAGCAATGAGAGGATAGGGACTTTTTGAAATGTTATGTATTAAAATCAGGTTTTAGTGCATTGTAGAAGAATGAATTAAATGTTTTTTGTTTGAAGAATTTTTAAGATAATGTAGGGCCTACATGAGAGATGGAACAGGTGACTATTATAGAACAGAAACAATACATCATTCATTGATTTTCTCCAGAGATGCTGCCTTACTCCAGCATTTTGTGTCTATCTCCCCTATTGCCTTGCCCTTCCTCCCAGACTTTTACAAGGTTTCCCCTTCAGTGCTAGGCCCAGTCCTTTTTGTGAAGGGTCTCATTAAAGCGCTGTCTCTCCACCCTCTGCCGTGTTTGTGGTCTGCCATTGCCTCTGGTGTGATCACCCGAAGTCCATGTTGTACGTCTCTTTGAACAACTGCTCCTTGTTTGTTCCACCATAGGATTGTGAACATGCTCCCAGTCTACACATGACTGAGACCTTTCATTGCTCCCCCATTGTGGCTGCCCTACGAACTCTCGACATCCTTCCAGGTGTGAGACCAGAGCTGACCCTGGAATCTATCCGGGGTCAGCCGGTGTTTGACATGGCAGCTCTCTATGTTTTTTGTCCCTGATTCCTCTATAAATAGGAGCAGGAAGGTTGGGTTGTTCAGCAGCGTTCTCCATTAGTCCGACCCCTTGTCGGAGTGTGGGAAGCCTCCACTCTCCCTCCCTCCATCCACCCCCCCCCCTTCACGTTCACGGCCCGTCAGCCCGCCCCTACTGCGGTGAGTTGCTGACCCCCCCTTCGGGTGAGGTTGATGCTTCCTGCAGACACTGAACCTTCCGTGTCGGTCACTAAAGTACATCCGCTGGGCTGGCCGCTAACCCCCAGGGGAAACATTGCAGTGGGGGGGGGTGCAGTACGGGTGTCAGGGGTTATGGGGAGAAGGCAGGAGAATGGGGTTGAGAAGGAATGGTAGATCAGCCATGATTGAATGGCGGAGTAGACTTGATGGGCCGAATGGCCTAATTCTGCTCCTATCACTTGATCATGAAGTTATTAATTTTTAAGATCGTGGGGCTGGCACCAATGTCAACCCTTATCGTCCATCCCTAATTCCCCAACAGGGCAATTTCAGTGTCATCGGGCCTTTCAATTCCACCACGTTGGTGGGCATGAAGTCACAGAGCCATAACGCCATAACAGCGCTGAGTTACTCCTATACTTTGTGTCTATCTTTGGTAGAAACCCAACATCTGTTTGCTGCCATCTGGCAGCTGAGTGTTTGACAGCACTGGGCCTGTACGTGCTGGAGTTTAGAAGGTTGAGGGGAGACCTCATTGAAACTTACAGCCTAATGAAAGGCCTGGATAGAATGGATGTTGAAAGGATGTTTCCACCGGTGGGAGAGTCTTGGACCAGAGGGCACAGCCTCTTTTAGAAAGGAGGTGAGGAGGAACTTCTTTAGGAGAGGATATTTGCCACAGAGGGCTGTGGAGGCCGTCAGTGGATATTTTTGATTAGAATGGGTATCAAGGGTGATTGGGAAAAGGCAGGAAAATGGGATTAGGCGGCAGAGATCAGTCATGATTGAATGGCGGAGTAGACTAGGTGGGCCGAATGGCCTAATTCTACTCCTCTCACATGTGACCTTATGACAGTGAGAAAGATGGAGTGTGTCAGTTAATTATAAGACAGCTTTGCGAATGAAATGTGTCTGTGAAAGAGAGAGATGCCACTCCCATAACCTGTGAACTTGAGAACATCCGCAGTTCTTTGTTTCTATACTATGGTGCTTTAGGCTGAATCAGCATAAGACATGGAAGCAGAAATAGGCCATTCAGCCCATCGATTCAACTCCGACATTCAATCGTGGCTGATCTATCTCTCCCTCTCAACCCCATTCTCCTGCCTTCGCCCCATAACCTCTGACACCCGTCCTAATCAACTTACTTCATGCTAAAATCAAAGGAGCAAATCCTGTTCCGAACCTTTGGGATGTTTTTAGTTACAAATAACTGCAGTATATAAATGCAAGATTTTTTAAGTTATAACTCTCTAATGCAGACCACAGAAAAGGCCACGTTACAAAAATCACCTCCAGCCATCTACCTCTTTCGTTTAGTTTAGTGTCACATTTATTTTAGTTTAGGTACAGTGAAAAGCTTTTGTTGCATGCTAACTAGTCAGCAGAAGGACAATACATGATTACAATCGAGCCATTTACAATGTATAGATACAGGATAAAGGGAATAATGTTTAGTGCAAGGTAAAGCCAGTAAAGTCCGATCAAAGATAGACCAAGGGTCTTCAGTAAGGTAGATAGTAGATCAGCACTGCTCTCTGGTTGTGATAGGATGATTCAATTGCCTGATAACAGCTGGGAAGAAACTGTCCCTGAATCTGGAGGTGTGTGTTTTCACACTTCTGCACCTTTTGCCTGATGGGAGAGGGTGCGAGTCATCCTTGATTATGCTGCTGGCCTTGCCGAGGCAGCGTGAGGTGTAAATGGTGTCAATGGAAGGGAGGTTGGTTTGTGTGACGGTCTGGACTGTGTCCAGAATTCGCTGCAATTTCCTGTGGTCTTGGATGGAGCTGTTCCCAAACCAAGCTGTGATGCATCCTGATAAAACGCTTTCTATAGTGCATCTGTAGATGTTGGTGAGAGTTGGAGGGCATATGCCGAACTTCCTAAGCTTTCTAAGGATGTAGAGGCGTTGGTGTGCCTTTTTGGTTGTTACTTCAATATGGGAGGTCCAGGAGAAGTTGTTGGTGATTTTGGCTCCTAGGAATTTGAAGTTTTCTCCACCTCCCTACTTCTGAGCAGAAAAACCTTTCTTTTTGACATCTCCTGGGGTGTGTAAAGTTTCAAGACCTGTCCGTCATCGCAAGTTCCCCAATCGATGTCAATTAAGTTTTCAAAATTGCATTGGTGAATTAATTAATTATGGATTAATGCAGAACTGAGTTTTAGCTCTTAGTAAGAATTCATTGATTACTACAGATTAAAAATACGCTGGGTGACAGGACTTTAATTTAGTTTAGAGATACAGTGAGGATATAGGCTCTTCGGCTCTCCGCATCCACACGGACCACCTATCACCCTGTACATTAGTTACAGTTTCACATCCTCCACACTGGAGGCAATTTACAGAAGCTAATTTACTTGCACGGTGGTGCAGTGGCAGAGTTGCTGCTCTACAGCGACAGAGACCCGGGTTCGATCCAGACTACGGGTGCTGACAATATGGCGTTTGTACGTTCTCCCCGTGATCGCCTGGGTATTCACCAAGTGCTCAGGTTTCCTCCCACGGTGGCGCAGCGGTAGAGTTGCTACCTTACAGCGCTTGCAGTGCCGGAGACCCGGTTCGATCCCGACTATGCGTGCTGTTTGTACGGAGTTAGTACGTTCTTCCTGTGACTGCGTGGGTTTTCTACGAGATCTTCGGTTTTCTCCCACACTCCAAAGACATACAGGCATGTAGATTACTTGGCTTGGTGTGTGTCTAAATTGCCACCAGTGTGTGTAGGATAGTGTTAATGTGTGGGGATCGCTGGTCGCTGCGGACTCGGTGGGCCGAAGGGCCTGTTAACGCGCTGTATCTCAAAACTAAACTAAACTTAACTAAACTCCAAAGATGTACATGGTTGTAGGTTAATTGCCGGTAAAAATTGCTAATCAAACTACAAACCTGCACGCCTTTTGAATGTGGGAGGAAACCGGAGCAAGCGGAGAAAAACCATGCAGTCATACGGAGAACGTACCAACTCCATCCATATAGTGTCCGCAGTCAGGATCGAACCTGGGTCTCTGGCGCTGTGAGGCAGCAGCTCTACTGCTGCACAACCCTTTCTAAACAAAGTGCTGGTCAGTCAGCACCGTAGTTTAGAGATACAGAATGGAAACAGGGCCTTCGGCCCACCGCGTCTGCACCGACCAGTGATCCCTCTACACTAAAACTATCCTACACTCTGGAGCCAATTTACATTTTTACCTACCAATTCACCTACACACCTTTACATCTTAGGAGTGTGGGAGGAAACCTGAGCACCCAGAGAAAACCCACGTGATCACGGGGAGAACGTATATATAAGCACCCATGGACAAGATCGAACCCAGGTCTCTGGCGTTGTAAAGCAGCAACTCTACCTCTGCGCCACTGTGCTGCCCATGCACGCTCTCCACAGATGCTGCCCGACCAGCTGAGTTAGTCTGCCACTCTGTGTACTTTGCCCAAGAATCCAGCATTTGCATTTCCATATGTCCACACTAATCCAATCTCATTTGCATCTGTACCCTACACATTAGACACAACTTTACAGACATCAATTAACCCACAAGCCGGCACATCTTTGGGATGTGGGAGGAAGCCGGATCATCTGGAGAAATCCCTTGCGGTCACAGGGAGAACGTGAAACCTCCACACCGACAGCACCCGAGGTCAGGATGGAGCCGGGTCTCTGGTGCTGTCAGGCAGCGACTCTACCAGCTACGCCATCAAATTGCTTTGAAGCCAGAACACTGAGTGCTGCACCATAGAGTTTCAACCTGTTCTTGGCTCCCGTAGCCGGTGGCGTTTGGGCCCTCCACGTCGGGAGGGCGTGAGAAACCAGAGCACCCGGCGAAAAGCCACGTAGGTCACGGGGAGAACATACAAATTCCGTACAGACAGCGCCCGTAGTGAGGATCAAACCCGGGTCCCTGGCGCTGTGAGGCAGCAACTCTACCGCTGCGCCACCGTGCCAAATTCTGGTTTATTGGATTATCATCAGATTATTAAGAATGCTCAATGTTAGTGGTTTTTAGAAGACTTTCAGATCTGCACACAGACATGCAAGGAATGAAGGGATACGGATCATATGCAGGCAAATGTACATATCCTGTTCCACACATAATGTCGAACCCGAAGGGCCTGTTCCTGTGCTGTACTGTTCCATGTTCTGTGATCTGAGCTCCTGATGGGGATATAGAAACATAGAAAATAGGTGCAGGAGGAGGCCATTCGGCCCTTCGAGCCAGCACCGCCATTCATTGTGATCATGGCTGATCGTCCCCTATCAATAACCCGTGCCTGCCTTCTCCCCATATCCCTTGCTCCACTAGCCCCTAGAGCGCTATCCAACTCTCTCTTAAATCCATCTAGTGACTTGGCCTCCACTGCCCTCTATGGCAGGGAATTCCATAAATTCACAACTCTCTGGATGAAAAGTGTTTTCTCACCTCAGTCTTAAATGACCTCCCTTTTATTCTAAGACTGTGGCCCCTGGTTCTGGACTCACCCAACATTGGGAACATTTTTCCTGTATCTAGCTTGTCCAGTCCTTCTATACTTGTATGTTTCTCCCCTCATCCTTCTAAACTCCAATGAATACAAGCCTAGTCTTTTCAATCTTTCCTCATATGACAGTCCCGCCATCCCAGGGATCAATCTCGTGAACCTACGCTGCACTGCCTCAATCACAAGGATGTCCTTCCTCAAATTAGGAGACCAAAACTGTACACAATACTCCAGACATGGTCTCACCAGAGCCCTATACAACTGCAGAAGAACCTCTTTACTCCTATACTGAAATCCTCTTGTTACGTAGGCCAACATTCCATTAGCTTTCTTCACTGCCTGCTGTACCTGTAAGCCAACTTTCAGTGACTGATATACAAGGACGCCCAGGTCCCGCTGCACCTCCCCCCTACCTAACCTAAACCCATTGATATAATAATCTGCCCCCTTGTTTTTGCCGCCAAAGTGGATAACCTCAACTTCACATTTATCTATATTATACTGCATCTGCCACGCATCTGCCCACTCACTCAAACTGTCCAGGTCACCCTGCAACCTCCGAACATCCTCTTCACAGTTCGCACTGCCACCCAGCTTTGTGTCTTCCGCAAACTTGCTAGTGTTGCCCATAATTCCCCCTTCCAAATCATTAATAAACATGGTAAACAGTTGCGGCCCCAACACCGAGCCTTGCGGCACCACTCACCACTACTTGCCATTCTGAAAAGGACCCGTTCACTCCTACTCTTTGCTTCGGGTCTACCAACCAATTTTCTATCCATGTCAACACCCTACGCCCAATACCATGTGCTTTAATTTTAGTCACCAGTCTTCCGTGCAGGACCTTATCAAAGACTTTCTGAAAGTCTAGATACACTACATCCACTGGCACCCCTTCATCCATTTTACTTGTCACATTCTCACAAAACTCCAGAAGATTAGTCAAGCATGATTTCCCTTTCATAAATCCATGTTGACTTGGACTAATCATTTTACTGCTATCCAAATGCCCCATTATTACCTCCTTAACAATTGACTCCAGCATCATTCCCACCACCAAAATCAGGCTAACTGGTCTGTAATTCCCTGTTTTCTCTCTCGCTCCTTTCTTAAAAAGTGGGATAACATTAGCTATCCTCCAGTCCACAGGAACTGATCCTGAATCTATTGAACATTGGAAAATGATCATCAATGCGTCCACTATTTCTAGAGCCACCTCCCTGAGGGCCCTGGGATGCAGACCATCAGGTCCAGGGGATTTATCATCCTTCAGTCCCATGAGCCTACCCAATACTACTTCTCGCCTAATGAAAATTTATTTCAGTTCCTCTACCCCCTTAGATCCTCTGTCCTCCAGTACATCTGGGAGATTGTTTGTGTCTTCCTTAGTGAAGACAGATCCGAAGTACCTATTCAACTCTTCTGCCATTTCCTTGTTGCCCATAATAATTTCACCCGTGTCTGCCCTCAAGGGACCCACATTTGACTTTGCTACTCTATTTCCCTTAACATATCTAAAGAAGCTTTTACTCTCCTTCTTTACATTCCTGGCCAGCTTCCCTTAGTACTTCATCTTTTCAGCCTGTATTGCCCATTTTGTTTCCTTCTGTTGTCCTATAAAAGTTTCCCAATTCTCTGGTTTCCGGCTACTCTTTGCTGTGTTATACATCTTTTATTTTAGTTTTATTCTATCCCTAACCTCTTGTCAGCCACGGTTGCCTCCTACACCCCTTAGAATCTTTCTTCCTATTTGGAGGAGGAAGTACTGACACTTTTGAAAAATATAAAAGTGGATACGTCTCCAGGTCCTGACAGGATATTACCTAGGATATTGAGGGAAGTTAGTGTAGAAATAGCAGGAGCTATGACAGAAATATTTCAAATGTCATTAGAAACGGGAATAGTGCCAGAGGATTGGCGTACTGCGCATGTTGTTCCATTGTTTAAAAAGGGTTCAAAGAATAAACCTAGCAATTATAGACCTATTAGTTTGACATCAGTGGTGGGCAAATTAATGGAAAGGATACTTAGAGATAATATCTATAAGCATCTGTATAAACAGGGTCTGATCAGGAACAGTCAACATGGATTTGTGCCTGGAAGGTCATGTTTGACAAACCTTCTTGAATTTTTGAAGCGGTAACTAGGGAAATTGATGAGGGTAAAGCAGTGGATGTTGTCTATATGGATTTCAGTAAGGCCTTTGACAAGGTTCCCCATAGAAGGTTGGTTAAGAAGGTTCAATCTTTGGGTGTTAATGGCGGAGTAGCAAGATGTATTCAACAGTGGCTGAATGGGAGATGTCAGAGTGTAATGGTGGATGGCTGTTTCTCAGGTTGGAAGCCGGTGACCAGTGGGGTGCCTCAGGGATCTGTGTTGGGTCCACTGTTGTTTGTCATGTACATCAATGATCTGGATGATGGGGTGGAAAATTGGATAAGTAAGTATGCAGATGATACTAAGATAGGTGGTGTTGTGGATAATGAAGTAGATTTTCAAAGTCTACAGAGAGATTTGGGGCCATTTGGAAAAGTGGGCTGAAAGATGGCAGATGGAGTTTAATGCTGTTAAGTGTGAAGTGCTACATCTTGGCAGGACAAATCAAAATAGGACGTACATGGTAAATGGTAGGGAATTGAGGAATGCTGTGGAACAGAGGGATCTAGGAATAACTGTGCATAGTTCCCTGAAGTGGAATCGCATGTAGATAGGGTGGTAAAGAAAGCCTTTGGTGTGCTGGCCTTTATAAATCAGAGCATTGAATATAGGAGTAGGGAAGTAATGTTAAAATTGTACAAGGCATTGGTAAGACCAATTCTGGAGTATGGTGTACAATTTTGGTCGCCTAATTATAGGAAGGATGTCAACAAAATAGAGAGAGTACAGAGGAGATTTACTAGAATGTTGCCAGGGTTCCAGCAAAAATGTTACAGAGAAAGGTTGAACAAGTTAGGTCTTTATTCTTTGGAGCGCAGAAGGTTAAGGGGGGACTTGATTGAGGTCTTTAAAATGATGAAAGGGATAGACAGAGTTGACGTGGATACGTTTTTCCCATTGAGGGTAGGGAAGATTCAAACAAGAGGGCATGACATGAGAATTAAGGGACAGAGGTTTAGGGGTAACGTGAGGGGGAACTTCTTTACTCAGAGGGTGGTGGCTGTGTGGAATCAGCTTCCAGCAGAAGTGGTGGAGGCAGGATCGATTTTAACATTTAAGAGTAAAGTGGATAGGTATATGGACGTGAAGGGAATGGAGGGGTATGGTCTGAGTGCGGGTAGATGGGACTAGGGGAAAACAAATGGTCGGCACGGACTGGAAGGGCCGAGAGGGCCTGTTTCCGTGCTGTAATTGTTATATTATATGGTGTTATATGAATGAAATGATCCTGCGTCTTCTGGATTATGCCCAGAAATCCCTGCCATTGCTGTCATTCCACCGTCATTCCTGCTAGGATCCCTTTCCAATCTACCTTGGCCAGCTCCCCTCTCATGCCTTCATAATCCCCTTTGTTCAACTGCATCACTGACACTTCCAATTTAACATTCTCCTTCTCAAATTGCAGATTAAAACTAATCATATTATGATCACTACTTCCAAGCGGCTCCTTTACCTCGGGTTCTCTTATCATATCTGGTTCATTGGACAACACTAAATCCAGAATTGTCTTTTCTCTGGTCGGCTCCATTACAAGCTGCTCTAAGAATCCATCTCGTAGGCACTCTACAAACTCACTCTCTTGGGGTCCTGAACCAACCTGATTTTCCCAGTCTACCTGCATATTGAAATCCCCCATCATCACAGAGGCATTACCTTTGTTACATGCCAGTTTTAACTCCTGCTGCAACTTACACCCTACATCCGGGCTACTATTTGGGGGGACCATTCTGCATGCCATTCTTTCATCTCTTTTAACCGATTGGACACATACCCTTTATCCTGAAGATAAAGACAAAGTGCTGGAGTAACTCAGCGGGTCAGGCAGCATCTCTGGAGAAAAAGGAATAGGTGACATTATGGGTCGGAACCCTTCTGCGGTCTTCTTCATACCTTCTTAGTCAGTCAAGCAAAGAATTTCACTGTGACAATAAAGTATTGTTGGTTCTAGGTTTCCTGGTCCTCCAAAATATTCCAAATATTCAATTCACTAGACAAGAGACAATAGCTGCAGGAGTAGGCCATTCAGCCCTTCGAGCCAGCACCGCCATTCACTGCGATCATGGCTGATCATCCACTATCATCCACAACCCCATTCCTGCCTTCTCCCCATATCCCCGGACTCCACTATCTTTAAGAGCCCTATCTATCTCTCTCTTGAAAGCATCCTGAGAACCGGCCTCCACCATCTTCGGAGGCAGAGAATTCCACAGACTCACAACTCTCTGTGTGAAAACGTATTTCCTCATCTCCGTTCTAAATGGCTTACCCCTTATTCTTAAACTGTGGCCCCTGATTCTGGATTCCCCCAACATCGGGAACATGTTTCCTGTCTCTAGCATGTCCAAAACCTTCACAATCTTATATGTTTAAATAAGATCCCTCTCATCCTTCTAAATTCCAGAGTATACAAGCCCAGCCGCTCCATTCTATCAACATATGACAGTCCCGCCATCCTGGGAATTAACGTGAACCTATGCTGCACTCCCTCAATAGCAAGAATGTCCTTCCTCAAATTTGGAGACCAAACTGCACACAATACTCCAGGTGTGGTCTCACCAGGGCCCTGTACAAATGCAGAAGGACCTCTTTGCTCCTATACTGAACTCCTCTTGTTATGAAACCCAACATGCCATTCACTTTCTTCACTGCCTGCTGTACCTGCATGCTTACTTTCAGTGACTGATGAACAAGGACCTCCAGATCCCGTTGTACTTCCCCTTTTCCCAACTTGACAATTTTAAATAAGGATCTGCCTTTTTTTTTTTTTAGCCACAAAAGTGGATAACCTCACATTTATCCACATTAAACTGCATCTGCCCACTCACCCAACCTGTTCAAGTCACCCTGCATCCTCATAGCATTTTCTTCACAGTTCACACAGCCACCCAGCTTTGTGTCATCTGCAAATTGGCTAATATTACTTGAAATCCTTTCATCTAGATCATTAATATATATTGTAAATAGCTGCGGTCCCAGCACCGAGCCTTGCGGTACCCCACTAGTCACTGCCTGCCATTCTGAAAGGGACCCGTTAAACCCTACTCTTTGTTTCCTGTCTGCCAACCAATTTTCTATCCATGTCGGCACCCTACCCCAATATCATGTGCTCTAATATTGCCCACTAATCTACTATGTGGGACCTTATCAAATGCTTTCTGTGAGTCATGGTACACTACATCCACTGGTTTTCCCTTGTCCATTTTCCTAGTTACATCCTCAAAAAATTCCAGAAGATTAGTCAAGCATGATTTCCCTTTCATAAATCCATGCTGACTCGGACCGATCCTGCTACTGCTACCCAAATGTGCTGCTATTTCATCTTTTGTAATTGACTTCAGCATTTTCCCCACCACCTATGACAGGCTAACTGGTCTATAATTCTCCCTCCCATTTTTCTCCCGCATTGCCAGCGGCGGTGGTGGGGGCAGAAACATAGAAACATAGAAATTAGGTGCAGGAGTAGGCCATTCAGCCCTTCGAGCCTGCACCGCCATTCAATATGATCATGGCTGATCATCCAACTCAGTATCCCATACCTGCCTTCTCTCCATACCCCCTGATCCCCTTAGCCACAAGGGCCACATCCAACTCACTCTTAAATATAGCCAATGAACTGGCCTCAACTACCCTCTGTGGCAGAGAGTTCCAGAGACTCACCACTCTCTGTGTGAAAAAAGTCTTTCTCATCTCGGTCTTAAAGGATTTCCCCCTTATCCTTAAACTGTGACCCCTTGTCCTGGACTTCCCCAACATCGGGAACAATCTTCCTGCATCTAGCCTGTCCAACCCCTTAAGAATTTTGTAAGTTTCTATAAGATCCCCTCTTAATCTCCTAAATTCCAGAGAGAACTTCCATCTAATTCACAGGAGATCTTCATATTCAATTTGATTCAGAAGTATCCCGACCCGAAACATCACCTATTCATTTTCTCCAGAAAAGCTGTCTGACCCGCTGAGCTACCGCAGCACTTTGTGTCTATCTTTGGTGTAAACCAGCATCTGTAGTTCCTTTATTCTGTGTGTGTAAGCAGTGGATGGCTTGATTGTGATTATGTAATTAGGTATAGTCTTTCTGTTGACTGGACAGCACGCAACAAAAAAGCTTTTCACTGTGCCTCAGTGGTAAACCATAGAAACATAGACAATAGGGGCAGGAGTAGGCGATTCGGCCCTTCGAGCCAGCACCACCATTCAATGTGATCATGGCTGATCATCCACAATCAGTAGCCCGTTCCTGTTTTCTCCCTATAGCCCTTGATTCCATTAGCCCTAAGAGCTAAATCTAACTCTCTCTTGAAAACATCCAGTAAATTGACCTCCACTGCCTTCTGTGGTGGGGGCCTGGAACGCATTGCCAGGGGCGGTGGTGGAGTAAGAACTTCCATCTAATTCACAGGAGATCTTCAAACTATTTTGCTCTGATGTTTTAACAGTATGAATTGTACAAAGCTACTCTGAGCAAAGCCTGAAGCCGTATATTTTGGTTGTGTAAATGTAATTGAGATGTAGAGATCTACAACCTCGTTTAAAGCTGGAAGAAAAGTCAAGAAATTGAACTTGCCTACGCCAAAAATTATCATTGAATCATCAAGGACAAGTCTCACCCCGGTCACTCCCTCTTCTCCCCTCTCCCATCAGGCAAGAGGTAGTGAAGTGTGAAAACGCACACCTCCAGATTCAGGGACAGTTTCTTCTCAGCTGTTATCATGCAACTGAACCATCCTATAACCAACTAGAAAACAGTCTTGAGCTACCATCTACCTCGTTGGAGACCCTCGAACTATCTTTAATCAGACTTTTCTGGACTTTATCGTGCAATAAACGTTATCCCCTTCATCCTGTATCTGGACACTGTGAACAGCTTGATTGTAATCATGTATAGTCTTTCTGCTGACTGGATAGCACACAACAAAAGGCTTTTCACTGTACCTTGGTATACAGGACAATAATAAACTAAACTAAACTCATCATAATAATAATAATCATAATCATACTTTATGAGCCAAGTATGTTTTGCAACATAGGAGGAATTTAATTTGCCTTGATTTGGGTCATACCTTGACAACTCCTCCACTTCTCTCCTTTGAACACATCTCGCTGTTGTAGGCTTGTCCCAGAGATCTCTGAAAGGGCACACCACTGGAGGGGAGGGAGGGAGAGAGAGAGGGAGCAAAGTTATTCAGTGCAAGGCAAACCAAGTTTGATCTAAAACCACATTGTGTCATAGAATTAATACAGTGTGGCAACAGGCCCAACTTGCCCACGCTGTCTTCCCACTGACTGGATAGCACGCAACAAATGCTATTTAAATGTATCTCGGTTCATGTGACAATCAACTAAAGTGAAACTGACCAACATGGCACCTTGTTCCATACGCCCACCACCATGTGTGTGGAAAACGTTACCCCTCAGATTTCTATTAAATCATCCCCCCCCCCCCCCCCCCCCCCGCTGCTTAAACCTATATCCTGTTGGTCTTGATTCTCCTACTCTAGGCAAGAGACCGTGTGTCTACCCTTACGATATCTTGAGGAATAGGTCGACTAAATACACAGTCTCTTGCCCAGAGTTGGGGAATCGAGAACCAGAGGACATAGGTTTAAGGTGAGGGTGAAGAAGATTTAATAGAAACCTGAGGGGCGATTTTTTTACACAAGGCGTGGCGGGTATATGGAATGAGCTGCCGGAGGAGGTAGTTGAGGCAGGTTTAAGAAACATCGCAACATTTAAGAAACAGTTAGACAGGAACATGGATTGGACAGGTTTAGAGTGATACGGGTCAAGCACGGGCATGTGGGACTAATGTAAATGAGGCATGTTGGTCGGTGTGGGCAAGTTGGGCTGAAGGGCCTGTTTCCATGCCGTATGATACTATGACTGTCCTTCTAAAAAGTTGAAAGCTAGATTTTAACATTTTTAAGATCACAAAAAAATGTAATAATGTTAAAAAAAAATAAAATGTATTAATTAGATTAGGCAAAGATCGACACAAAATGCTGGAATAACTCAGCGGGACAGGCAGCATCTCTGGAGAGAAGGAATGGGTGACATTTCGGGTCGAGACCCTTCTTCAGACGTCTGAACAAGTTGTCTTGATCCAAAAAATGTCACCCATTCCTTCTCTCCAGAGATGCTGCCTGTCCCGCTGAGTTACTCCAGCATTTTGTGTCTATCTTTAGTTTCAAACCAGCATCTGCAGTTCCTACATACACAATTAAATTAGGCAGTCAGGCCCTTAAAATAGCTTCTGCGGTTTACAGGATGAAGATCTGTCATAGATACAGACAACAAAGGACAATGTGCACCACAGGTACCTTTTAAACCAACATTAAAATACTGGGTGGAAAACCACCAAACAAGAGCTTGGACCAAGGATATGACTGCTCACAGCACCAGTGTCTGACCTGCTTTGAGGGTAAAACTGTACTGGAGCTCCCCTTACTGTCAGTGTGGGGAAGTACAACAAGAGAAATAGAGAGGGAGAGAGAGGGGGGGAGAGGGAGGGAGAGGGGGACAGAGAGAGAGAGAGGGGGGGGTGGGGATCAGAGAGAGAGAGAGGGAGGGAGGGAGAGAGGGAGGGAGGGAGAGGGGAACGGAGAGAGTGAGGGGGAGAGAGAAGGGGACGGAGAGAGGGGGTCAGAGAGAGAGGGAGGGAGGGAGAGAGAGAGAGGGATGTAGAGGGAGAGAAGGAGAGAGACAGAGAGAGGGAGTGAGAGGGAGGGAGGGAGGGAGGAAGAGAGGTAGAGGGAGCCAGAGAAAGAGAGAAAGAGAGAGAGGGAAGGAGAGAGAGGGAAAGAGAGAGCGAGAGACAGAGTGAGAGAGGCTGAGGATCACCACCTACAGGCTCATCCACATTTATAAAGTGCCATCAACGTCGCTAGATATTCCAAGGAGATTCACAGAAACATTTCCAAGCAGAAATTGGTACTTAGTGACACAGGGATGGCACGGTGGCGCAGCGGTAGAGTTGCTGCCTCACAGCACCAGAGACCCGGGTTCAATCCTGACCTCAGGTGCTGTCTGTAAAGAGTTTTATACATTCTCCCGTGATGTGTGGGTTCTCTCCGTGTGCTCCGGTTTCCTCCCACATCGCAAAGACGTGCGGGGTTGTAGGTTAATTGTCCCTCTGTAAATTGTCCCTAGTGTGTAGGATGGATAAACAGAGAACTAGCATATGGGTGATCAATGGTTTACATGGACGCGGTTGGCCGACGGGACAAGTGAATGAAGGATATGCAAAAAAAGTAACGATGATAAAGGAAACAGACCATTGTTCGCAGTCTTCCAGGTGAGAACGAGTTACTAGTCAATGAGACCCGAGAAGACAACATTGAAGCTGATACGACTTGGGTGGGGGAGGGATGGAGAGACAGGGTGACTTGAAGTTAGAGAAACAATATTCATACCACTGGGCTTTCCGCTGCCCAAGCGAAATGTGCGCTGGGCCACCCACTGACAGTGGAGAAGGCCCAGGACATAAAGGTCAGTGCGGTAATGGGAGCGGGAGTTAAATTGTTTGGCAACCGGGAGATTGCATGGGCCAAGGCGGACTGAGGGACCATGAAGCACAAACAAGGAGTTGCGCCACCAAGCCATCCTACTTGCTTTTTTTAATTTGTAATTTAGTCTCGTGATTCTATTTAACTGTGAAGTGTCTGAGGTAATTTTAGGATTTTGGGTTTGGATTGTGGACCACTGTAATTCTCATTAATTCAGGGCGGAATGATGGCGCAGCGGTAGAGTTGCTGCCTTACAGTGGATGCAGAGACCCGGGTTCGCTCCTGACTACGGGTGCTGTCTGTAGGGAGTTTGTACGTTCTCCCCGTGACCTGCGTGGGTTTTCTCCTAGATCTTAGGTTTCCTCCCACACTCCAAAGACGTACAGGTTTGTAGGTTAATTGGCTTGGTAAATGTAAAAATTGTCTCTCGTGTGTGTAGGATAATGTTATATGCGGGGATCGCTGGTCGGCGCGGACCCGGTGGGTCGAAGGGCCGGATTCCGCGCTGTACCTCTAAACTAAACTAATGTTTCCTCTTCTCCCCTCTCCTATCAGGCTAGATACAGAAGTGTGAAAACGCACAGCTCCAGATTCAGCGACAGTTAGAGAGTGGTCCTTACCTCCCATACACCTGATTAGAGACCCTTGATTGGACTATCAGACTTTATCCTGTACCCCTTGTCATTTACCTGCACACTGTAGACAGCTTGATTGTATTCATTTATAGTCTTTCGTTTGACTGGATGGCACACAAGCAAAAGCTTTGCACTGCACCTCGGGACAGTAGTCAACTAAACTAAACTGAATAGAACTGAACTAAACTGAATTGAACAAAATTGAGCTAAACTAAACTAAAATAAAATAAACTGAACTGAATTGAACTGAACTTAGCTTGTATGAACTGAACTAAACTAAGATCAGTCTGTGCTATCTGGTCAATGAAAGGACTATACAGGATTACAATCCATCCGTCCACAGTGTACAGCTAAAGGGCCTGTCCCACTTTCACGAGCTAATTCGCGACCTCTGCCGAGTTTGCCCTTGACTCATACTCGCAGCATGGTCATCACGAGGGGCGTAGGTAGGTCGTAGGTAGGCCGTGATCATCAAGTTCACTGACAACACCACTGTTGTGGGACGTATCACTGATGGGGATGAGTCGGAGTACAGAAGAGAGATCGAGCGACTGTCCATATGGTGCCAGCACAATAACCTGGCCCTCAACACCAGCAAAACCAAGGAACTGATTGTGGACTTTGGAAGGGGTAGGATGGGGACCCACAGTCCTGTTTATATCAACGGGTCGATGGTTGAAAGTGTCAAGAGCTTCAAATTCCTGGGCGTGCACATCTCTGAAGATTTTTCCGGGTCCGAGAACACAGATGCAATTATTAAGAAAGCTCATCAGCGCCTCTACTTCCTGAGAAGATTACGGAGAGTCGGTCTGTCAAGGAGGACTCTCTCTAACTTCTACAGGTGCACAGTAGAGAGCTTGCTGGCCGGTTGCATCGTGGCTTGGTTCGGCAAATTGAGCGCCCTGGAGAGGAAAAGACTACAAAAGGTAGTAAACACTGCCCAGTCCATCATTGGCTCTGACCTTCCTTCCATCGAGAGGATCTACCACAGTCGCTGCCTCAAAAAGGCTGGCAGCATCATCAAAGACCCGCACCACCCTGGCCACACACTCATCTCCCTGCTACCTTCAGGTAGAAGGTACAGGAGCCTGAGAACTGTAACGACCCGGTTCAGAAACATCTACTTCCCCACCGCCATCAGTCTATTAAACTTGGCTCGGACAAAACTCTGAACATTAATACCCCTCCATCTGTTATTTGCACTTTATCAATTTATTTAGTCATGTGTGTATTTACGTATATAATTGTAGTCAATGCCTACTATGTTCTGTTGTGCCATTCAAAGAAAGAATTTCATTGTCCTGTCAGGGACACATGACAATAAACTCTTTTGACTTTGACTTTTGACTTTGATGCTAGTCGTTGGTATTCGGCATCAAGTAGGTTGAGGCATTTTTTCAACATGCTGAAAAATGTCCACGAGTAAAAAAGGTTGTGAATTAGGTCGTGAAAGTGGGACAGGCCCTTAAAGGATAAAGGGAACAACATTTCATGTTGATACAACACTGAAGGCTGATAACGTCCATTTCAACTTATGAAGAAGGGTCTCGACCTGAAACGTCACCCATTCCTTCTCTCCTGTCCCGCTGAGTTACTCCAACATTTTGGGTCTCTCTTTGATTTAAAATTCAAGTTCAAGTTACATTTATTGTCACATACACCAATTGGCGCAGTGAAAATTGAGTTACCACGCAGCCACAGAAATAAAAAGAAACACAACACTATAGAATTTAACATAAACATCCCCCACAGCGGAATCGACGTTTCCCACTGTGAGGGAAGATAACAAAGCTCAGTCATCTAAACTAAACTACACATGGTTTCTGAATCTATTTTGAGCATTTGCATCCATTTCATGGTCATGGTACCACTCACTGTGATGGGCCCCCAATGAGACAGGTCTAATTCAATGATACTTTATTTCATGCCTACCTGACAAGCTGGGCATTGTCATGGTGCTTCCTGGGCACAAGTTCCCTTGTTCTCCATTGCATGAAGTTTTCCAAGGCCTCTGCTGTATCCTTGCTGGAAAAAACCTTGTTTGCGATTGTCCAGACTTCAATACCGACCAGAAAGATCTGGATATTTAACTGTTTCTGGTAAATCTGAAAAACATTGATCCCAAACATTGCATTTCAAACACATACAGAATACAGATCGTAGAAAATAATAGAAACAGAGAAAAATGGGTGCAGGAATAGACCAATTCGGCCCTTTGAGCCAGCTATTCAATATGATCATGGCTGATCATCCAAATTCAGTACACCGTTCCTGCTTTCTCCCCATATCCCTTGATTCCGTTAGCCCTAAGAGTTAAATCTAACTCTCTCTTGAAAACATCCAGTGAATCGGCCTCCACTGCCTTCTGTGGCAGAGAATTCCACAGATTCACAACTCTCTGTGTGAACGTGAAACTGCACAGGCTTTCAGCCCACAATGTCCATACTGAACGTGATGCTAAGTCCATCACTTATCTGCCTGCACATTTTTAGTTTTATAGTTCAGTTTAGCGTGGAGAAGCAGCGCGGAAACAGGCCAGCGATCACCCCGTACACAAGCACTACACTACTGACAACTTACAATTTTACACAAGCCAATTAACCTATGGACCTGTAGGTCTTTGGGGTGTGGAAGGAAACTGGTGCACCTGGAGAAAACCCACGCAGGTCACAGGGAGAATGTGCAAACCCGTAGTCAGGATCAAACCCAGGCCTCTGGCAGTGTAAGGCAGCAACTCTACCGCTGCACCACCATGAAGCTCCCGACATGATCCATATTCCTTCATTCCCTTCAAATCCATGTGCCAGCCTAAAAGCCTCTTAAATGCCACAATTGTATCTGCTTTCACCGCCATCCCTGTCAGCACATTCCAGGCACACACCACCCTCTTTAAAAAAACTTGCCCCACACATCTCCTTAAACACTAGTTCATAAGTACTAGGAGCAGAATTAGGCCATTTGGTCCATCAAGTCTACTCCGCCATTCAATCATGGCTAATCTATCTTTCCCTCTCAACACCATATTCCTGCCTTCTCCCCATAACCCCTGACACCCGTACTAATCAAGAATATGTCCATCTCCACCATATAAATATCCATTGACAGCCTCCACAGCCGTCTATGGCAAATAATTTCACACATTCACCAACCTCTGACTAAAGAATTCCACCTTGTTTCCTTTCTAAAGGTTTAGCCTGTTCCCTCCGCAACTCCCTTGTTAACTAATCTCTTTCCAACCAAACCACCCCCTCCCCAGGTACTTTTCCCTGCAACCACAGGAGATGTAACGCCTCTCCCTATCCCTCCTCCCTCGGCTCTGTCCAGGAATCCCAACAGACCTTTCAGGTGAGGCAGAGGTTCACTTGCACCTCCTCCAACCTCATCCACTGTATCCGCTATTCCAGGTGTGGACTCCTATATATGGACGAGACCAGACGCAGATTGAGCTATCGTTTCACTAAACACCGCTCAGTCCGCCTGGGTCTACGTGATCACCCGATTGCTAAATACTTAACTCCCCCTCCCATTCCCACACTGACCTTTCTCTCCTGGGCCTCCTCCACTGTCAGAGTGAGGCCAAATCAAATTGGAGGAACTGCACCCATGGCAGCTAACACCCCAGCAGTATGAACATTGACCACCATCCCCTCTATCTCCCTCCCCCACCCTAGTCATCATACTAGTTTCACTGTCGTCCTGTTGAGTTTCACTGTCTGTATAACTTATTATCACCTAGCCCACAGCCAGCAATGGACCATTGTGGGCTCCACCATTCCTTGATCATCGTTACTTCTTTGCCTATCTTTCATTCATTTGTTCTCTATCTCTCTACATCACTGTCTATATCTCTCATTTCCCTTTCCCCTGACTCTCAGTCTGAAGAAGGGTCTTGAGCCGAAATGACACCTATTCCTTCGCTCCGGAAATGCTGTCTGACCCGCTGAGTTACTCCAGCATTTTGTGTCTATCTTTGGATAATTGCTTGATATATTTTGATTTTTCCACTATAATGGTTTAGTTAACTTAGAATACCTGATAATTCAATATTTATTTCTTGTTGCATCCATTGTGCCCTGTAAAGCTGCAGTAATAATTTAATTGTGCCAGTTCATATTCAGTATATTCGGGGTGGCACGGTGGCACAGCGGTAGAGTTGCTGCCTTACAGCGCTTGCAGCGCCGGAGACCCGGGTTCGATCCCAACTACGGATGCTGTCTTTATGGAGTTTGTACGTTCTCTCCATGACCTGCGTGGGTTTTCTACAGGAGCTCTGGTTTCCTCCCACATTCCAAAGATGTACAGGTTTGTAGGTTAGTTGGCTTGGTATAAATGTAAATTGTCCCTAGTGTATGTAGGCTAGTGTTAATGTGCGGAAATTGACAGTCCGCGCGGTTTCGGTGCCGAATAGAGTTAACATGCGGGGATCGCTGATCTGTCTGGACTCAGTGGGACGAAGAACCTGTATCCGCGCTATATCTCTTAACTAAACTAAACAAAAAGAAAACACTTGACAAGTAAACACACTCTCTCACTCTATCTCTCTCTATCTCACTCCTTTGAACCTAAGTTGCTAGTGACCTCCTGTGGTGGGGCTTGGTAACTACAAGACCAAAGGCTCGCCAGTCTCATTGCCAGGTTGTAGCAGGTACGAAAAGTGAATCAGTGCCAATTACATACACCCTCTCAGAGCCCATTAACCAGAGGACATGGGTTTAAGGTGATAGGTTACTCCAGCACATTGTGTTTTTTTTTGTAAACGGGCATTTAAAACACTGTGTGCCTTTCAACAATTTATTCCAGCACTTTCAATTATTATCTGAAGTTCATGTGCATATTGACAATTTGCCCCATACTAAGCAAGAATCTATCTCTGCTTTAAAAATATCCATTGACTTGGCCTCTACACTCTTCTGTGGCAATGAAGTCCATCTGATGCAGGGATCCAATGCAGGGTCATGCAGAGTCTGATGCATGGATCTGTTTCAATGCTGAAGTTGAATTAGAAATTAGTACATTAGAAAAATGGTATGTTGGGTCTGATTTGTCTTCATCTTTCTTTACTAGACTCACAACAGCAACTTCAGCATTCTAAAATCAAAGTGATATATGTAATAAGAAATATCAGTGATTTATGATTTATGAGATTTAGGCAATATATGTGATTTAAAAGGCAGCCTTTACATGAGGGATTTTGAGTCAGGCAAGATGAACCTTTAATTTCACTTTAATTTGAGGCAGTGACTCTAATGCTGTGCCTCTGTGCCACCCCAACATTGCAAACTTACACATGTTGCATTTCCAATACCTGATTGACGTGATGTGCGAGAGTAATTAACTTATCCTGGGTCTTTTTCAGGTCCCCATCATTTTGCATGAACTGGAAAAATGAATAGTAACACGTATCACAGTCGTGTTCACAAAGAAAATACCAGCGGCAGACAATTGAAAACTCAGCAATTTTAGATTTCTCCTTCCCCCTCCCTCACCTGTTCATATGAAAGGAGCAGAATTAGGCCATTCAGCCCATTGAGTCAATTGCACCATTCAATCATGGCTGATCTGTCTTTCCCTCTCAACCCCATTCTCCTGCCTTCTCCCCATAACCCCCGACACCCGCACTAATCAAGAATCCATCTAAACTGTCTTAAGAATATCCTTTGACCTGGCCTCCACTGCTGTCTGTGGTAAAGATTTCCACAGATTCACCACCTCCTGACAAAATAAATTCTTTCTCATTCCCTTCCTAAAGGTACGTCCATTTATTTTGAGGCTATGGCCTCTAGTCCTAGACTCTCCCACTAGTGGAAACATCCTCTCCACATTCACGCTATCCAGGCATTTCACTATTCGTTAAGTTTCAATGAGTAGCCCCCTCATCCTTCTAACCACCTGCGAGTACAGGCCCAACGCCATCAAACACTCATCATACGTTAACCGACATTCCATGACTGGATTGAATGGTAGAAGACTGTTAAAGGGCCGAATGGCCTCCTAGGTGCTACTGAATGGCCTTACCTCCTCTCTGTCCGCCACCAGGTAGAGTTCAATGCTGAAGTTGCTGTTGTGAGTCTAGTAAAGAAAGACGAAGACAAATCAGACCCAACATACCATTTTTCTAATGTACATACAAATACCTATTACGGAGGTATGGTGGCACAGCAGTAGAGTTGCTGCCTTAGTGCGCCAGAGACCCGGGTTCAATCCTGACTGCGGGTGCTGTCTATATGGAGTTTTTGACCGCATGGCTTATCTCCAACTGGGCCTCTATTCCTTGGTGTGCAGGAGAATGAGGGGTGATCTTATGGAGGTTTATAAAATCATGAGAGGAATAGATTAGGTAGATGCACAGAGTCACTTGCCCAGAGTAGGAGAATCGAGAGCCAGATGACATAGGTTTAAGGTGAAGGGAACCTGATTTAATCGGAACCAGAGGGGCAACATTATTTACACAAAGGGTGGATGCATGCATTGAGCTGCCAGAAGAGGTAGTTGAGGCAGGTACTATCACAACATTTAAGAAACATTTAGACAGGTACATGGTTTAGTGGGTGATGGGCTAAACACAGGCAGGTGGGACTAGTGTAGATGGGACATGTTGGTTAATGTGGGAAAGTTGGGCTGAAGGGCCTGTTTCCACGCTTTATCACTCCATATGGCTGTATCCATCCTATTTTGATGCTGTATGCTGTATGGGCGTCAGGGGATATGGGGAGAAGGCAGGAAAATGGGGTTGGTAGGTAGAGAGAGATCAGCCAAGATTGAATGGTGGAGCAGACTTGATGGGCCGAATAGCCCACTTTTGCTCCTATCACATGACCTTATGACTGACGTTATGTCTCTATAACTATGACACCATGAGGTGGCAGCAGTTTCTCACCACAAGGTTGGAGGAGGAGGGCAGGAGCTGCCTCTTTGTCCGGATGTGTTGCGAGCGGCTCACTCTGTGTATCTTACTGCCGGCATTCACTGGGTCGATGGTGTAGTCCTGGTCTCCCACTGTTATGTACCCACTGTATAGGGAGACATTCATAGCATCATAAAGCAACAAGGACATCACCAATGAAAGAACTTGTTAGTTTAGTTTAGTTAGTTTAGTTTATGTCTCGTGTACCGAGGTACAGTTAAAAGCCTTTGTCGCAGGCTATCCAGTCCGTTAAAATACAGTACAATCGAGCCATTTACAGTGTATAGATACATGATAAGGGAATAATGTTTAGTGCAAAGTAAAGCCAGCAAAGTCTGATCAAGGATAGTCTGAGGGTCACCTAAGAGGTAGATACTAGTTCAGCACTGCTCTCTAGTTGTGGTAGGATGGTTCAGATAACTGATAACTGCTGGGAGCATTTGTCCCTAAACCTGGAGGTGTGTGTTTTCACACTTCTATGCCTTTGACCTTTTGGAGAGGGGAGAAGAGGGAGTGGCCAGGGTGCAACTCATCCTTGATTATGCTGCTGGCCTTGTCGAGGCAGCGTGAGGTGCAGAGCATGGATACAGGTTTTGTAGCCCACCGAGTCCACGTCAACCAGCAATCACTTGTACAATAGATCTACCCTGCACACTGTGGGCAATTTACAGATGTCAATTAACCTACAAATAGACAATAGACAACAGACAACAGGTGCAGGAGTAGGCAAATCGGCCCTTTGAGCCAGCACTGCCAATCAATGTGATCGTGGCTGATCATCCATAATCAGTATCCCATTTCTGCCTTCTCCCCAAATCCCAATACTCCACTATCTTTAAGAGCCCTATCTAGCTCTCTCTTGAAAATAGCCAGAGCACCGGCCTCCACTGTCCTCAGAGGAAGAGAATTCCACAGACTCACAACTCTCTGTCTGAAAAAGTGTTTCATCATTTCCGTTCTAAATGGCCAACCCTTATTCTTAAACTGTGGCCCCTGGTTCTGGACTCCCCCAACATTGGGAACATGTTTCCTGCCTCTAGCGTGTCCAAACCCTTAATAATCTTATATGTTTCAATAAGATCCCCTCTCATCCTTCTCAATTCCAGAGTATACAAGCCCAGCCGCTCCATTCTCTCAGCATATGACAGACTCGCCATCCCGGGAATTAACCTTGTGAACCTACGCTGCACACCCTCAATAGCAAGAATGTCCTTCCTCAAATTAGGAGACCAAAATTGCACACAATACTCCAGGTGTGGTCTCACTTGGGCCCTGGACAATTGCAGAAGGACCTCTTTGCTCCTCTACTCAACTCCTCTTGTAATGAAGGCTAACATGCCATATGCTTTCTTCACTGCCTGTTGTGCCTACATGCTTACTTTCATTGACTGATGAACCCTGGATCCCGTTGTACTTCCCCTTTTCCGAACTTGACACCATTTAAATAAAAATCTGCCTTCCTGTTTTTGCTACCAAATTGAATAACCTCACATTTATCCACATTAAACTGCATCTGCCGTACACCTGCCCACTCCCCCAACCTGTCCAAGTCACCCTGCATTCTCATAGCATCCTCCTCACAGTTCACACTGCCACCCAGCTTTGTGTCATCAAATTTGCTAATGCTACTTTGAATCCCTTCATCCAAATCATTGATGTATATTGTAAATAGCTGTGATCCCAGCACCGAGCCTTGTGGTACCCCACTAGTCACTGCCTGCCATTCTGAAAGGGACCTGCTACTCTTTGTTTCCTGTCTGCCAACCACTTCTCTATCCATGTCAGCACTCTTCCCCCAATACCATGTGCCCTCATTTTGCCCACTAATTTCCTATGTGGGACCTTATCAAATGCAAGTCTTTGGAGTGTGGAAGGAAACGGAAGTACCCGGAGGAAATGCATGCGGTCACAGGGAGAACATGCAAATCCAGGCAGACGGGATTAGTTTAGTTTAGTTTAGTTTAATTGATTTTAGTTTACTTTAGTTTATTGTCACATGTACCGAAGTACTGTGACTTTGCCTGCAAACCAGTCAGCGGAAAAGCAATACATGATTACCCTGAGCAACTGTACAGCTGGGCCACTGCACCGCCAAGTGGGAGAGAGTAGAAGAGAGGGTGAGAGTGAAGGTGAGACAGGGGGTGAGAGGGAAATAGAGAGAAAGAGAGTGACTATAAATTACAGGACCACCGGGAGATAAGGATGGGAGGTGGGTTGGGGGGGGAGTGAGACTAATTGGGAACTGGCGGGGCCGGATGCCTCCCTGAAGTTATAATTAATTAAAATAGGATGGCTAGCACTGATGCACCATCACCATTTTAATTAGCATGATGCCTCACCCTCACTCGGACTGCACAGAGATTGTACTGCACCCACCTGAGACCTTGGCAGGTACAAAGAGACACTGAAGAGTCTTCAACTCCCACAACAAACCCAGTGTAGCAGCAGTGATCCTGGAGGAGAAATGACAAATGTCTAATTTAATAATCCCGATTAATGCAGAACCTTGTTCCTTCCCATGCACTGTGCAACTTTGCTCCAAGAATGGGCAATGCTGATATTCACACAGACCCTTTGGCCCAACTTGCCCACTCCAACCAACATGTCCCATCTACACTATTTCCATCTGCCTGTGTTTGGCCCCATATCCCTCTACACCTGTCCTATCCACGGACCCGTCTAACTGTTTCATAAATGTTGCGATAGTCCCAGCCTCAACTATCTTCTCCGGCAACTCGTTCCATATACCCACCACAGATGGTAATCGTAATAATCAGATCCTTAACAGCATTGAAATATAGAAGGATCTTATGGAGCAAGTCCATAGGCTCGTGCAGCTCGTTCAACACACACACCACTCTTTCTGTAAAAAATTTACCCCTCAGGTTCCTATTAAATCCTTCCCCCCTCACTTTAAACCTACAGTATGTCCTCTGATTCTCGACTCGATGTTCTATATTTAGCTATTGAGTTACCGCACCGAATGGCGATTCCCGCACACTTACACTATCCAACATACATGAGGGACAATTTACAATCATAACAAGCCAATTAACCTACAACTTTGGAGTGTGGGAGGAAACCGGAGCACCCGGAGAAAACCCACGCAGGTCATGGGGACCACGTACAAACTCCATACAGACACCACCCCAGTCAGGATCGAACCTGGGTCTCTGGCGCCGGAAGACAGCAACTCTACCGCTGCGCCACCATGTCACCCTAAGTTTAGTTTAGTTTAGAGATTCAATGCCGAAACAGGGAATTTTGGCCCACCGAGTCCTCGCTGACCAACGATCACCTGTCACTAGCACTATCTACTTGGGGCAATTTTACAGAAGTCAATTAATCTACAAATGTGCACATCCTCGGAGTGTGGGAGGAAACCAGAGCACCCGGAGAAAGCCCACATGGTCATAGGGAGAATGTAATAACTCCGTACCGACAGCACACAAGGTCAGGATTATACCCGGGTCTATGCCGCTGTAAGGCAGCAACTCTACCGCTGAGCTGCCATGCCACCCTGCATGGTAGCTGCCTGGAACAGGCTGCCAGGTAAGGTGGTAGAATTAGATAGGACCTGTGCTGTTGTGTTCCTCTGTTTTACAAGGGTACGAAGAAGATTTAATAGGAATCTGCGGAGTAACTTTTTCACACAAAGGGTGGTGGGTGTATGGAACAAGCTGCCAGAGGAGATAGTTCAGGCTGGGACTATTGTAACGTTTAAGAAACAATTAGACAGGTACATGGATAGGACAGGTTTGGAGGGATATGGGCCAAACGCTGGCAGGTGGGACTAGCGTAGCTGGGATGTTGGTCGGCGTGGGCAAGTTGGGCTGAAGGGCCCGGTTCCACGCTGTCTGACTTCATGATTCTATGCTTCTGAAGGGTGGCACAGTGGCGCAGCAGTTGCCAGAGACACGGGTTCGATCCTGTCTGCGGATGCTGTCTCTACGGAGTTTGTACGTTTAATGTCAGCCATGATCGCATTGAATGGCGTTGCTGGCTCGATGGGGCGAATGGCCCACTCCTGCACCTATTGCCTATTGACCCGGTGGGCCGATGGGCCTGTTTCCGTGCTGAATCTCTAAACTAAAACACTAAACTAAATTTGTGAAGATGGTCCATCACACTGAATAAATGCGCTGAGAGGAAGACTGTGTGAATCAAGGATTCTAGCATAGCTCGGATGGGCTGAATGGGCTGTTCCCGAGTCGTCATGTTGATGTGTCGTTTCCACACTCACTAGGTGGTGACGAGTCTTTGTTACGATGGATCCATCGGCTAAGTAGTGCGATTCACTGTAGGTCTCAGCCAGTAGGTCTCTGGAGAAAGGTCACAAAGTAAATCGGCACCGTGATATGTGAAAAATATTATTCAAAATGACTAATAAAGTTGTACAGAGGATACAACCGAGCCCATATTGTGTCTAGTCACATGTGGCAATAAAGTATTCCTATTCCTATTCCAGCACTTAGTTATTTTGATTACCTCTGGTGGAGCTCATCTGTTGTTCTGACTTACTTGCTCTTACTCCACAAGCCTGTACTTGTTCTTTATTTGAATATTATTCAGAACTGCTGTCTGTGAGCACATAGTCAAGTCAAGTTTATTCATCACACACGCATACGAGATGTGTAATGAAATGAAAAGTGGCAATGCTTGCGGACTGTGCAAAAAGACTACAAAACAGAATGGAATTACATATTTGTGGGAGAAAAAAAAAGAAGAAACGGCAATTTAAAAAAGACACCACACAACAGTAGACACCATAATTGTGTAGACACCACACAACAGTAGGCAGCAGCAGACCAACGAGGCTGATGTTTCGGGCCGAGACCCTTCCTCAGACTGAGAGTAAGGAGTAGGGGAGGGGGGGGGAGAAAGGTGAAGAGCGGAAGTGAGAAAAAACTAGACTGGCCGGGGTTGATAATTTGTCTTTTCTCGTCTCCACCTTCCCCTACCCACTCCCTACTCTCCGTCTGAAGAAGGGGCCCAACCCGAAATGTTTTTCTCTAGAGATGCTGCCTGACCCGCTGAGTTACTTCAGCGCTTTGTGTCTATCTTAGAGAGAGGGACGATGTTCGTATGAGACTGTGCTGTAGTCAACGTTAACTTCCTTCACAGTGAGATGCATGCTTACCGTGTCTTCATCAGGTGCAACAGGTGAGGCTGGCCTTCAATGTGCAGCTTGTAACGCACTCTACTGTCCTGGTCATCGTGCAGCCCCTGTTATGGAACAAAAGTAACAGAGACACCCATCAACATGCTGGACCAGATGTCGATGGTGTCAAGCTGGATAGGGTGCAGAGAAGATTTGCAGGGATGTTTCCAGGACGCGAGGGCCTGAGCTACAGACAGAGGTTGAGCAGTCTAGGGCTATTCCTTGGAGCGCAGGAGGATGACGGATGATCTTCTAGAGGTGTGTAAAATCATATTTTACCCAAACAGATCGGGTAGACACTTGCCCAGAATAGAGGAATCGAGAACCAGAGGACATAGGTTTAAGGTGAGGTGGGAAAGATATAATAGAACCTGTGGGGTAACTTTCTCACGCAAAGAGTGATGAGTGTATGGAACGAGCTGCCAGAGGAGGTGTGTTGAAAGGATCAGTAGATGCTGGTTCTTCTCTCCGGAGATGCTGCCTGTCCCGCTGAGTTACTCCTGCATTTTGTGTCTGTTGCCAGAGGAGGTAGTTGAGGCAGGTACTATCGAAATGTTTAAAATACATTTAGACAGGTACATGGATATGACAGGTTTGGAGGGATATGGGCCAAACACAGGCAGGTGGGATTTGTGTAGCTAGGACATGTTGGCCAGTGTGGGAAAGTTGGGCCGAAGGGCCTGTTTCCGCACTATATGACTATAATTTTAGTTTAGTTTAGTTTATTGTCACGTGAACCAGGGTTACGTGAAAAGTTTTTTGTTCCCTATTTCAAAAGCTAATTTCTTTCCTGTTCACAGATGCTGCCTGGGTCACTGAGTTACTCAAGCGTCGTGTGTTTTAAATCAGCGACATGGTGGTGCAGTGGCAGAGTTGCTGCCTTACAGCGACAGAGACCTGGGTTTGAAACTGACTACGGGGGCTGTCTGTACGGAGTTTGTTCGTTCTCCATGCAACCTGCGTGGGTTTTCCCAGTTCCCCCCACATTCCAAAGACGTGCAGGTTTATAGGTTAATTGGCTTTGGGTAAAGATTGTAAAATTGTCCCTGGTGTGTGTAGGATAGTGCTAGTGTACTTGTCAGCTTGGACTCGGTGCATATTTAATGTAATAGCTGTGGAATCGGTGGGCCAAAGGGCCTGTTTCCATGCTGTACCTCTAAACTAAATCACGGTGGGGCAGCGGTAAAGTTGTTGCCTTATAGTGCTTGTATGTTCTCCCCGTGACCTGCGTGAATCTTCTCCGAGATCTTCAGTTTCCTCCCACACTCCAAAGACGTACAGGTTTGTAGGTTAATTGGCTTGGTATAAGTGTAAAGTGTCCCTAGTGTGTGTACAATGGTGTTCATGTGCGGGGATCGCTGTTTGGTGCGGACTCGGTGGGCAGTGTGAACAAAGGTGGACGTGTGAGGAGAGGGACGTGGGTTCACTGGTCCATCCACACGTCCAGGGGAAGGTGACGGCTGGAGGCCCCGCAGCAGCCTGGGGCTCGCCTAGATCGGGCACCGCTCATAACACCTAGAGAGTGGACCAGGACATTGAAAATGGCACTAAATTCTGGCGCCTCTTGCATGCCGTCTCACTGGACCATACCTGCACACATTGCTAATAGGGCCTTGTGCTTTGGTATGTTGATACTTTATTGGAGAGTTTAGTTGAGTTTAGTTTAGTTTAGTTTGGAGATACAACGTGGAAACAGGCCCTTTGGCACACCAAGTCCGCGCCGACCAACGATCCCCACACACTAACACTATCCTACACGCAAGAGGGACAATTTACATTCACACCAAGCCAATTAGCCTACATACCGGTACATCTTTGGAGAGTGAGGGGAATCTGAATATCTCTGTGAAAACCCACGCTGGTCATGGAGAGAATGTATAAACTCCGTACAGACAAGCACCCGTGGTCAAGATGGAACCCGGGTCTCTGGCGCGGTAAGGCAGCAACTCTACCGCTGTGTCACCCACCGTGCTAGTATGTAAGAAAATAATTTCACTATGTGTTTGCACATGTGACAATAAAGCACCGTTGAACCACTGGACCAGGGTGAGGCTAGATACAAACTGGAAGAACAACACTTAATGTTCTGCCTGTGTAGTCCTCAAGCCAACGGTGTGAACATTGAATTATCTGATTTCAGGACATCTGTTGCCACTCTGTCCCTTTCTCTTTCCTTCAGATCTGCCCAGATCCTTTCATACAACCTCTTATTTTCCAAGAACGGCACCCAACCCAAGCCCTATAATCTGCAGATGGGTCCTGACCCGAATTGTCACACAAGGTCACAAGTTATAGGAGTAGAATTAGGCCATTCGGCTGATCTCTGCCTCCGAATCCCATTTTCCTGCCTTCTCCCCATAACTTGCCATCCGTTCTAATCAAGAATTTGTCTACATCTGCCTTACAAATATCCACTGACATATCATGTGCTCCAGGGATGCTGCCTTAGCCGCTGAGTTACTCCAGCATGGAACATAGAACATAGAACAGATTCAAGAACCACAGGAGTGTGCTGCACAGAGGCGTAGTGGTAGTGCTGTCCATACAGAGTTTGCACGCCCTCCATGTGACCGTGTGGGTTCTCACCGGATGCGCCAGTTTCCTCCCAGGCTCAAAGACTTTTGTTAATCAGCATCTGGGTCATTCTTTGGAAAGTGAACCAAAATGTCACAAACGTGACCAGATGTCATGACATAAAGTAATACATTAAGAAATTCGTCGAAAAATTTACTAATTGTGTAAAAATTACAAAATTTTGGATAGAAATATTTAGGATAATTTCGAATGTTGTTAATATGAATCTGACTCCTGACTCAAAGTTAATAATACTGGGAATACTGGAAACAGATCAATTAATAACAACGAATCAAAGAATTTTTATTGATTATAGTTTAATAATTAGGAAAAAATTAATATTAAAATTCTGGAAAGGTCCTACATCCCCCACAATCAAAATGTGGATTACAGGAATGTCGGAGACACTCCATCTGGAAAGATTGAGGCTTGTCCTAATGGACAGGTTGGATCTTTTCAGAGGAATATGGTCTCCATACATTGAATATCAAAAGGGTCAAAATGGCTCGGTGCGAGAGCCTGACTGAAACCTGAATAATGGAATAGATGAAGAAATACATATGACAAATCATGGATATATCTCCAACGATGGATAACTTTTTAATATTCCATTCACTTCTTTATTTTTGATTTCTTATCTCTATATTATTTTTCTCTATCTTTTCTTACTTATAAAAAAAATGTATAGAAATATAAATAAGTCTTAAATGTTAATATTAATAATATTACGAATGTATGTAAGAAGTATTTTCTATTAATATGTATTTACAATTAATAAAAATATTCATCTAAAAAATTCTTCGAAAGAGATTAATCTAATTCATTGCTATTTTCCTACCAACAGAACCATATTGCATGTCTGCTAAAGATATTAACTTTCTAGCTTTTTAAAATTCAGAGTTTGTAAGTTAAACTGAGTTATGAAAAAAATGCTGCCATGTGAGGTCACACACGTGACAAGTCATATTTGACTTCTGACCCAAAACAAACATTGTCAGCATCTATCTATCTATATATTACTAACAGTCTTGTCTTGTTTGCGTGTGTGTGTCTGTGATTGAGTGAGCTCGAGGAACTATGCCAAAACGGTACACAATAGCGCAAATGTTTTTGCATCACCTTACTCACCGTTGTCCTGTGGTTGTTTGTATCAAGTTTTGTTCACATTGATGTTATATTTCACCTTATCATAGTTGAGTCCGCACCAAAGAGCGATCCCCATACACTAGTATTATGCGACAAATTAGGAATAATTTACCAAAGCCAACCAATCTACAAGCCTGCACTACTTTGGTATATGAGAGGAAACCAGAGCTCCCGAAGAAAACCCACGCAGGTCACGGGGAGAACGTACAAACTCCGTACAGACAGCACCTGTAGTCAGGATCCATATCGGGTTTCTGGTGCTGTAAGGCAGCAACTCTACCGCTGCACCACCCTGCTGCCCCCGGCTAGGTGATGCAAGGTTCCTGATCTATTTCCTCTATACCTTCTCAATGATGTAGATCGATTCTGACCACAAGTACTGCCGGTGTGGAGTTTGCACGTTCTCCACCCGAAATGTCACCTGTTCTTTTCCCCAGAGATGCTGCCTGACCCGCTGAGTTACTCCAGCTTTTTGTATCTATCTTCTATAGAGTATAGAAGTTGGGAGGTAATATTACAGTTGTACAAGACATTGGTGAAGCCACACTTAGAGGATTGTGTTCAATTTTGGTTACCCTGTTATAAGAAATAGTAAGATTAAATGAGAACTTACCAGTTTGAAGTTTGATCTTTATTTTATGAGGCGTTACGATGAGTGATTACGTGAAGAGGCCACGCCAGTCCGCACGCGCGTCAATCTTCAAAGCAGCGGTGTGAAATCACAGATAATAGTTGTTGAACTAACATAGTAAGATTAGAGATGACTAGAACTACCAGATGATCTTTATAATACGAGGGTTGGGAGCGGAGGGCACGTAATCGCTCATCGTAACTCCTCATAAAATAAAGGTCAAACTTCAAACTGGTAAGTTCTCGTTTAATCTTACTATTTCACTTCGGAGTCATGTGAGTGATTCCGTGAAGATTTCAAAGCTCTGTGATTTAATGCCGTAAATTCAAATCCCGGCGTCTCACTGCATTGATTGACTCAGGATGTGTGAATAATCAACAATGCATTAAGAATGACATTGATTTAAACATATTAATGGTTTATTTTAATAAAGAAAATCAATAGCAACCCCTCTATCTCAGGGGAGGCTAAACTGAACGCAAAACAGAATAGGCAATTAGCCCCGGGTCAGCATCAGCCTATAATTTAAATAATTGAAAATTCAATTCACTTGACCATCCTGTGGCCGTGAGGATGTTGATGCCGCCCTGGTGGAATGAGATGTAAAGTTGTCAGTGTTAATACCTGTATAACCCAGAACCTGCTTCAGCCACCTCGAAATAGTCTGAACCGACATTTTCCTGTGTGGTTGTGTGTGGCTAATAAACAATGCTGATCCCACACCTCTTAGGGTTCTGGTGGCCTTGATATATATAGCAAGCGTGCGCTCACACCTAGACTTGAATCCGTGGGGTATGCCGAAATATGATCTTAAACCCTGGTCTGCTTGTGTAGATCAGAAATGTAAAACGTAATGGCATTTGCAGCCATTTCCATCCTGTCTAGCCACGGCTTTTGCAATGTCTGCACTCATTGTGCTGATACTAGTGCCATGACTAAGGATGTAGCTGGAGCCCCCTGGTGAAGTATTGTTAACACAATGTCAATATCCCATACTGCCTGTACTTGTACTGGGAGAACTTGTGTTAAAGATATCGTTTTCAAACTAGATATCCGGGGTTGAAACCCGACAGAGTGGGTCCCGTTTACTGCAGCTAATATGATTGGAAGGCACGTTGGGCACAGTTAATGGCCCTATAACTCAATTATTGTCAAAGACCACTTAAGAATGAACTCCAAGATGTCAGTAATCTGTACCGTATTAAATGTATCATTAGCATTAAACAAAATGCTTCCCATCTCCTGAAGAGGAAATGTACTGCTTTTTTGGTGCTATCCCAGCATCGGGAGTGAACACATACCTGGATCGGTGTGACCACCCAAGCCTTAGGGGCAGTCCATTCAGAATCTGCAATGACATAAATTGATGTTATCATGCAAAGGCTCGTTTCCCGAGCCACAGACTGAACCAGCAAAGTTCACATTTAGAACAACTGGATAAGGTTGTATTATCATTCCCGACAAAGCGGGAATCAAAGCTGCATAGGACAGTAGGAAAAACCTAAAGCGGGATCATGATGACTTTATTTCCCGACTGATGAGGCAAAATGGAGGAAGACATAAAAGACCGTTCCTTCTGCTTGTAGCGAGCCTGTATCTGTCGCCACTGTTATGCCACATATGTTTGCAACCGGTGAGAAGCATGAAAACAACATATCGATATTTGGTGTTCCATCGAACCAGAATTTTATAAATACTGTGGTATTGGTACATTTGGTGTTGTCATTGATCTGTACTTGATAATACACCAGCGGCAAATGTATTAAGTAAACTATTACAGGATAGTTTTACTTGATTGCAGCCATGTGACTAATATATGCCACCATCATAGTGTAGCAACTTGAAGTTGAACATGCAGATTATGCATATTCGCTCAATCACTCTTTAACCCATAGAATGTCTACAGATAGTTGATACCAATAACTGAAGAATTGGCAACTCATGGAAATCTCCTCCACCTCCAAATTAGAGATGACATTCGCAAGTTTCCGCGTTAGAGCCCTTAGCACCCGTTTGCAATAACTTAAAGTTTACTGACCAAACTATTGGAGCAATGCTGAATACTGTTCGTCCATCGTTGTGACTTTAGTAGCTTCAGCTGGTATAGCATAGGTGTGTCTAACAATGACCTACATGGCACTTGAGAGGTTGTCACTTTGCACAATGCCAGTTCTCCCATTTACACAGCTGAAACACAGCTACTATATTACCAATTAGTCTTGATGAATAGAAGGCTGCTTTATAACAACAAGGTTGTTACAGGTTTCTATTAACTCCAATCTCTTGCCCTGGGCGGAGTCATAGACTAATTAATAGCTAAAGGTAACTCCCAATGACCAACAAGTCTATGTGGTAGCAACTTAAATTTAACTGGACAGAGGAGCCCAATTCCTCAAATATAGTTTGAGGCTGAATCAGTTGATTTGAGCAAAATACAGCATTAAAATATCATCCAGACAAGACATAACAAGTGTTTTTTTAACTCTGCGTAGTGCAAGCACAGATTTTAGTCATTTATTAAATAACCTGGGTACATAATTAAGCCCATTTTGCAATGCGTTACGGTTAGCATTACTGTTATCATACTGTTATCATTCCATAATAGCAATTGCCTCCTGATCATTTGAAATGTCTCCGATGATCGCTGTAAATGGGAACCTCCTATGAAAATCAGTTGTTAGTCAGTAACAAAGTTTCCTATTCGGAAAGTTTATACTGCACATGCATGTTAAACGACCTTCTCCATCTTTCATAATGAATAGGCCACGCCATAATTTCATGCCTGCCTCGAGCGCCAATTCTGGCTCGATTTCCGAGCCTTGTCTTAAAAGACAATGCTGGCCATGATACTGAGCCTACCTCATAATTCTGAGCCTGCCTGTAAAGGCAACTGGTGATAATTCTGAGTCTGCCTTAAAAGACAACTCTGGCCACAATTCTGAGCCTGCCTCTCGAAGGCAATCCTGCTTGGAATGTTAATATTGTGCAGTTTTACATGCCGCTAAGTAGCTGACTATGTCTTAACCATTTGTGTATTGTACAACCAAGTGTAAATATTACCAACGTGTAAGTGTACACTTACCCATGTTTCGGAAGTGCCAGACCAACCTATCTGCCTAGTTACCTCATAGAGTAGGGTACGTGGAACCTCTGCCCAGCTTTCATGCTGCCACTAGTTTCACTGAACCGCTTACTGCCAATGAAGGCGTAGGGTGCGTTGTCGCCGAAACGATGAAGCTTTGCCCGTCGTCGGCCTTGATTGGTCCGACAGCTTTTGCTTCGTCCTCCAGGTTTTGCCTGTTGAATAGGCCTTGCCTGAATAGAAGATTCGGCGGCTGGCTCCAATATCCCCCTGATAGCGCTGTTCACTGCCGGCACACATGGCTCCAGTATAGTCCACGTATATCTTCAGAATTTGAAGTCAGTTACATCTGTCCAATCGCACTCCTCTCCTCAGAGAGGGTGATTCGTAGGCAGCCCTGAAACTGGTGCTGCCGCAGGTCCCTGAGGATACCTGCGCTGATATAGCCCTTCCAATGGACCTATACCAGGATGGAACAGTTTTGCACTGATTCTGTTGGGATGGCAACCTTGCTGCCACGAATGGTGCCTCTGACACGTGCCCTTCATCCCTTGGGGTGTGCTCCACGGCTATACCCTCAGACTCAGCATCAGAATTACACTGACCCGGCATGCTCTCCTCCTCCAAGAGGGAGACATGAAGCAGCCCTGTCCCAGGCACTGCTGGCGCGGCCTCTCCCATAGGCCGGCGCTGACACCACTCCTGCTGTTGGAGCGTATCTGTGCATTACCGTAGGGGAACCCTCCCAGCCCGACTTGTCCGTGTCCATAGCGCTGACTGATTTATTAGTAATTCTACCCCATGTTCGGGGGACCACTGTGTCTGGCAGCCGCTGAGTCGCACTGTGAACCGCAATGTCAGCGACTCTGGTGGCGACACCACCTTCCTGCTGGATTTCACAGCAGTCTGGAAGCCACTGACCCTCCTGGTCAGTGACTGGGATCGCGAGCCCGACATCCGCGGTCAGAACCGAGGTCTCCCTACAGACCATAGCCGGTTCACTCGCTGGACTTTGTGGCAATATTCAGCAGGAAACCTCTGTAAAAAAAGGATCCTGCAAGAAAATGAAAACCTGGTAAGAAATACAAACTTACCTGTAGGTTTAAACTTACCTCTGGCGGGAGCGACTCGCCTGCCAGTCCGATGCTTCGCCATGCGAACGACGTAATTACGCGCATGCGGACTGGCGGGGCTTCTTCAGGGAATCACTCACGTGACTCCGAAGTAAAATATGTTGTTAAGCTGGAAAGAGGGCAGAAAAGGTTTACAAGGATTTTGCTCGAAGGCCTGAGCTATAGGGAGATGTTGAGCAGGTTACGACTTTACCCCTTGGAGCGCAGGAGGATGAGGGGTGATCTTGTTGCGAGATCATGAGAGGAATAGATCAGGTCAAGTTTTTGGCCCAGAGTAGGGGAATCAAGAACCCGAGGACATGGGTTTAATGTAAGGAGGAAAGATTGAATGAGAAGCTGAGGGACAGCCTTTATACACAAAGGGTGGTAGGTGTATGGAACGAGTTGTGCCAGGTACTATCACAATGTTTAAGATACATTTAGATAGGGGCATGGATAGGACAGGTTTAGAGGGATATGGGCCTAAAGCAAGCTGGTGGGACTAGGTCGGTGTGGGCAAGTTGAGTCGAAAGGGATATTTCCATACTGTAAGTAGTTTTATGACTGTAGTAAAGAGCAGAAAATTCAGAATGCTCAATCCATTTATAAGCAAGCATATCCTCCCATTTCCATTTCATGGGCGAAAAATAAAAGACGCTTCTCACCTCGGTGGAACTTTTTGACAGTAAACTGAGCGGCTCAATTAGTTTCTCCATGGCAACTATTTCATGGGCTGCCTGGGACAGATTCCGTCTCTTTTGTATCTGCAAGAAGCAGTCCCCTGCAAGGAAGAAGTTTGTGCTGTCAAAAACAGGATTAAGACTATAATTTAAAAAATAACATAAATCAACAGGTCACATAAGACCAAATCTGCACAGTAAGGTCATAGGGGATAGGAGTAGAATTAGGCCAATCGGTCTGTCAAGTCTCCTCCGCCATTCAATCATGGCTGATCTATCTCTCCTTCCTAACCCCATTCTCCTGCCTTCTCCCCATAACCTCTGACACCTCTACAACCACTTTATCTTTATCTTTAGGTCTTTGGAACCAAGGCTTTATAATGTTGGAGCATAACTTCCCAACTTCTGCATTTGATGTAGAAACAAGGAACTGCAGATGCTGGTTCAGCACTGCTCTCTGGTTGTGGTAGGATGATTCAGTTACCAGCTGTTATCAGGCAACTGAATCATCCTACCACAACAAGAGAGCAGTGCTGAACTATTATCTACCTCTTTGATGTTCCTTGGACTATTTTTGCTGGCTTTACCTTGCACCAAACATTATTCCCTTGTCATGTAACTATACACTGTAAATGGATTGATTGTAATCATGTATTGTCTTTCTGCTGACTGGTTAGCTCGCAACAAAAAGCTTTTCACTGTACCTCGGTGTACGTGACAATATACTAAACTGAAACTAAACTGAAACTGGTTTAAGGGAAAAAGTGCTGGAGTAACTCAGTGGGTCAGACACCACCTCATGTCCTGAGGTAGGGCATCTTGGTTGGCATGGACAGGTTGGGCCTGTTTCTGTGCTATGTGACTCTATGACACTACCAAACAAAGGCATCTAACTGCAACACAACCCTCTACCATCTCCCTCCATCTCCTGTTGTTAAGCAAAATCTGGATCCATTTCGTCAATTTATCCTGGGCCCCTTTAGAGTCATGGAGTCATACAGTGTGGAAACAGGCCCTTTGGCCCATCTTGCCCACGCCAACCAAGATGCCGCTTCTACACTAGTCCCACCTGCCTGTGTTTGGCCCATATCCCTCCGTATCTTTCCAATCCACGAACGAAGGGTCCCGATCCAAAACATCGCCCATTATTTTTCTCCAGAGATGCTGCCTGACCCGCTGAGTTACTCCAGCATTATATGTCTACCTGTCGAACTGTTGTTTAAACTCACCTACCTCCTCTAGCTGCCCGTTCCATATACCTACCACCCACTGTGTCAAAACGTTGCCCCTCAGGTTTCTATTAAATCTTTCCCCCCTCAACTTAAACCTATATCCTTTGGACATGATTCTGGTCCTCCACGTGGGACCTTATCCAAGACCTTGTTAACCTCCACCTCTTCCTGCTTTCTCTGCATCGCAGAATCTGCCAACCTCTGACATGTCCCAATTCTGTTGAAGACCCTTGAGTCATAGAGTCATAGAGTGATACAGTGATACACCAGCCAACATGTCCCAGCTACACTGGTCCCACCTGCCCACGTTTGGCCATATCCCTCGAAACCTGTCCTATCCATGCATCTGTCTCATTGTTTCGTAAACATTGTGATAGTCCCTGCCTCAACTAGCCCTTCCGGCAGCTCGTTCCATATACCCGCCACCATTTGCGTGAAAAAGATACCCCTCAGATTCCTATTAAATCTTTTCCTCTTTACCTTAAACCTATGTCCTCTGGTCCTCGATTCACCTAATCTGGCGAGAGACTCTGGGAACAGCTCCATCCAAGATCACAAGAAATTGCAGCGAATTGTGGACGCAGCCCAGACCATCGCACAACCAACCTCCCTTCCATTGACTCAATTTACACCTCATACTACCTCCTACAATAAAAAGCAACAAGATGCACAAAATACATTTTAACATAAACTCCTCCACATTCCTCACTGTGATGGAAGGCGGAAAAAAGTTCAATCTTCTTCCCTTCTTTGTCCTCGGGGGTCGGGTGGCTCGAGCCTTCTGCTCCCATCTTGGTTCCCATAACCGGCGGTCAGGCCCTCCGCATTGGGGCGATCAAGCTCCCGCATCAGGGGGATCTCAGCTCCCCCACACCGTGCGATCGGACCCCAGGTCAGGGCTGGTCGAACCTACTGTGACTTTGGAGCTTCCCGATATCAGTCTCTACCCGAGTCTGCGAGCTCCTCGATGTTGAAATCCGCAGGCCACGGTTGGAGCGTCGATCCCAGGCAAGGGATCCCAGGCTCCGATGGTAAATACACAGCCCCGTGGTGGGGCTCAAAGTCAGTCTCAAGCAAGGCCTCCAGCTCCATGATGTTAGGCCACAGAGCGACCGGAGACACAATCCGGAAAACAATCGCATTTCCGGCAAGGTAAGGGATTGAAAAAAAATTTCCCCCGACCCCCTCCCCCACCTTCCACATAAAACAAACCAGAGAACATTAACACAAACTTTTAAAACACACTAAAAATAACAAAAAAGACAAAAAGACAGACAGGCCATCGTGAGGCTGCCATCGCTGACGGTGGAATGTGGCAACTCTTTGCATACCTTGTGCATGTAAGTAAGGATTTTCACCATGTCCTGTCAAATGTGACAATAAAGTATTCATTCATTTTTTCATCCATTACTGTTCTATGTTTGTTCTATGTTTTAATGTCATCAAATACTTTTCTCTACCTAGTCATTCCTTGATCCCCCTGCTCCCGCCTGGCAGAGGTACAGACGCTTGAGAGCGTGAATCACCCGACTCTGGAACAGCTGCCTCCCCTCTGTTATTAGGCTTCTGAACACTCCCATAAACTAAGGTAATGTTTAATTTACCTCAACCGCACTGTGTACATTGGACTATGTCTATAGAAATTATGCGCTACAATGCTGGGAACTATATTTTTGCAGCAAAACAAAGCTTTTCACTGTATCTGGTACATAATCAATCTAAACCTGACACATACAGTATCGTCCGGTCCTGATGTTTTAGATTTGGATAGATGGGCATCTGCAAGGTGACACGGTGGTGCAGCGTGTTACAGCACCAGATACCCTGATTCGATCCTGACTGCGGGTGCTGACTGTACCGAGTTTGTACGTTCTCCCCGTGACCGCGGTGGGTTTGACCTGGGCGCTCCAGTTTCCTCCCACAGTCCAAAGACGTGCAGGTTTGTAGGTTAATTGGATTAGGTAAAAATAGTTATTTGTGGTAATGTGCGGGGATTGCTGGTCGGCGTGGACTCGGTAGGACGAACGGCTTGTTTCTGCGCGTATCTCTAAACTAAAGTAAACTAAACTAAACCAGCCCTGGCAATACGTTCAAGGCAGCAACCACCTTCTGTGTAAAAAGCTTTCCCCGCAAATATGTTTGATATGCTGAAGCAATAAAGAAACAAAGATGAGTTCAGAGATACAGCACTGAATCAGGCCTTTTGGCCCACTGTTTCCAAGACTACCATTGATCCCCGCATACTTAAACTATCCTATACACACAATAGACAATAGACAATAGACAATAGGTGCAGGCGTAGGCCATTTGTCCCTTCGAGCCAGCACCGCCATTCAGTGTGATCATGCCCGATCATCCCCAATCAGTACCCTGTTCCTGCCTTCTCCCCATATCCTCTGACTCTGTTATCTTTAAGAACCCTATCTAGCTCTCTCTTGAAAGTATCCAGAGAACCATCCTCCACCACCCTATGAGGCAGAGAATTCCACAAGGAACAATTTTACATTTATACCAATTAACCTACAAACCTGTATGTCTTTGGAGTGTGGGAGGAAACTGAAGATCTCGGAGAAAACCCACGCAGGCCACGAGAAGAACGTACAAACTCCGTACAGAAGAATGTACAAACTCCGTAGTCGGGATTGAACCCGGGTCTCAGGCGCGGCCAGGCAGCAACTCTACCACTGCACCACCGTGCCGCCCAAGCTTTGCAAAAGATTATGCAAAAGCTATGCAAAGAATAAACAAATAAGATTTGTTTGTCTAATTATTAGAGCGTGTCACAGGAGCACTGAACATAATAGCCAATTATACTCATATGGTGCACAAGATCATGTATACCTTCAGGGAACATTCAATTCAAAATCACTCACCTTCTTTCTCATCAATACTTTCCCAATTTATGCAATTCACCTTTATTATAATCAACATTTCCAGGATCTGTACTACAAAGTTAATCATATACAAGCTTTAATTTACACACATCGTTATATAAGCAGTTACTGCCCCCTTGATGTATCTTTGATGTATGAACATTTGCAGTTTGCTTGCTTCTCTCCAATAAACTTCAACTTAAAAAAGATGTCAGATGTTGGAGCAACTCAGCGGGACTAGTTTTGTTTCATTTTGTTGCGTTTAGTTCAGTTTACTTTAGAGATACAGCGCAGAAATAGGCCCTTCGGCCCACCGTGTCCGCACCGACAAGCGATCCATGCACACTAATGCTATCCTACACACACTGCGGGCAATTTACATTTATACCAAGCTAATTAACTTACAAACCATCTTTGGAGTGTGCAAGGAAGCAGAAGATCTCGGGCAAACAAATCACGCAGGTCACGGGGAGGACGTGCAAATTCCGTACAGACAAGCACCCATGGTCAGGATCGAACCTGGGTCCCTGGTGCAGTTAGACAGCAACTCTACCGCTGCACTACCGTGGCACCCACTGTGCCAGTCAGGCAGCACCTTTGGATAACATTGAAAGGTTGCATTTCGAGTCGGGACCCTCTCATTTCAATCAGACTGAAGAAGGATCCCGGCCCGAAACATCACCTATCGGTATGTTCGAGGAGTAGAATTAGGCCATTCATCCTATCGAGTCTACTCTGCCATTCAATCATGGCTGACCTATCTCTCCCTCTCACCCCCTTTCTCCTGCCTTCTCCCCATGACCCCTGACACCTGTACTAATCATGAATCTGTTAATCTCCGCTTTACGTTCCATAGACTTGGCCTCCACAGCCTTCCGTGGCAAAGAATTCCACAGGGTCACCACCCCCTGACTAAAGAAATTCCTCCTCATCTTCTTTCTAAAGCTACGTCCTTTTATTCTGAGGCTATGGACTCTGGTCCGAGACTCTTCCACTATCCACACTCTCCAGAGATGCTGCCTGACAGTCTGAGTTACTCCAGCACTCTGTGTCTTTAGACACAAAAAGCTGAAGTAACTCAGCGGGACTGGCAGCATCTCTGGAGAGCAGGAATGGCTGACGTTTCGGGTTTGCATCTAAAAGTCCCACTTAAGTTTCTTACACTTATTTACCACATTAAGGCTTAGCTTGAACCAGGACATTAATGCACACCCTACCTCTGACCAGCCAGCTGAAGCAGAAAAGGAGATGTATTGACTCCATTGATGCCCGACCTCAAAGGGTTCCTTGCGCAAAGGGATTCTGCAAGAACGCCACCTCTTCCTACACGTTGATTTGACTAAATGTGTGTGTTTTAAGATGGCTTAGCTGGGCAGCATGGAAAGTAACTCCGCCCATTATGAAATATGAACTTTCATCTACCCACTTATTGATTCTTGGAAAAACATGATTGTTTTGGCAGACCTGAGAAAGAATAGTAACTGCAATACATCATCATCTAAGGTGACAGGGTGCACGACAATACGTGGTGTGCTGGTCCCAGAAGTGTCTCTATTATTGTCCAACACGATCATTCCACCATTTTACTCATGGATCTCTCGATTATGTTATCTGATTATATTATAACCATATAACCATATAACCATATAACAATTACAGCACGGAAACAGGCCCTCTCGGCCCTTCCAGTCCGTGCCGACCATTTGTTTTCCCCTAGTCCCATCTACCTGCACTCAGACCATACCCCTCCATTCCCTTCACGTCCATATACCTATCCACTTTACTCTTAAATGTTAAATGTTATCTGATTTCATTGGAAGGCACGCAAACAAAATCTTTTCACTTCTTTCCACGAACTACGTGACAATAAAAGATCTTTGTCAATAAAGATTTCCACTGAATTTCAGCCAAAACCTTCAAGGGCAGTATCAAAGGTTCACGTAATTACAGAGGCAAGGGATCTCAGATTAGCAGCAGTTCTCTATCCACAGATGTCACTTGAATTTACAAGTGCTCCCGGGAATTTTTTTACTTCCTTTTATCATGTTATCAGGTTGGTGAAACCTGTGGAAATCTGTGGAATTCATTACCACAGAAGGCTGTGGACGACGTCAATGGATATTTTTAAGGCAGAGATTGACAGATTCTTGATTAGTCCGGGTGTCAGAGGTTATGGGGAGAAGGCAGGAGAATGGGGTTGAGAGGGAAAGATAGTAGATCGCCCCTGATTGGATGGCGGCATAGACTTGATGGGCCGAATGGCCTAATTCTGCTCCAATCACTTATGAACATAAACAGATTTCCGACATGCATTCAGTTTAGTTTAGTTTAGAAATACGGCACGGTAACAGGCCCGTCAGCCCACCGAGGCCCCGCCGACCAGCGATCCCTGCACACTAACACGATCCAACACACACTACGGGCAATTTCCCTGCGTGGGTTTTCTTTCGAGATCTTCGGTTTCCTCCCACACTCCAAAGACGTACAGGTTTGTAGGCTAATTAGCTTGGTAAATTTGTAAATTGTCCCTCGTAAATTGTCACTGGTCGGCGCTGAAATGGGCTGAAGGTCGTGTTTCCGTCCTGTATCTCTAGTCTAAAGTCTAAAGTCTGAACTTATCCCACACTGCTGTTTCTGTGGAGTCCCATGCTTTTGACCAGTGATAGAACATAAAACATAGAACAGTACAGCACAGGAAGGGGCCCTTCAGCCCACAATGTCTGTGTCGAACATGATGCCAAGTTAAACTAATCTCGTCTGCCTGTACATGATGCATAACCCTCCATTCCATCAACTTCCAAGTGCCTATTCCACCCTTTCTCCCCCCCCCACACCACCCCTCCCCCCACACCACCCTCTCCCCCCCACACCACCCTCTCCCCCACACCTCCCCCCACACCACCCCCTCCCCCCACACCACCCTCCCCCCACACCACCCTCTCCCCCCACACCACCCCTCTCCCCCCACACCACCCTCTCCCCCCACACCACCCTCTCCCCCCCACACCACCCTCTCCCCCCACACCACCCTCTCCCCCCACACCACCCCCTCCCCCCCACACCACCCTCTCCCCCCACACCACCCTCTCCCCCCACACCACCCCCTCCCCCCCACACCACCTCCCCCCACACCACCCTCTCCCCCCACCCACCACCCTCCCCCCCCACACCACCCTCTCCCCCCACACCACCCTCTCCCCCCCACACCACCCTCTCCCCCCACACCACCCCCCCTCCCCCCCACAGCACCCCCTCCCCCACACCACCCACTCCCCCCACACCACTCCTCCCCCCCACACCCCCTCCCCCCACCTCCCATCCCCCACACCCCTCCTCTCTCACACCCCACACCCATCTGCCACACCCCCTCCCACATACCCCTCCCCCCCAGACACCCCTCCACCCCCACTCCCCCCCACACCTCCCCCACTACCTCCCCCCCACACCACACTCCCCCCCACCTCCCATCCCCCACACCCCCCTCCCCCACACCGCTCACTCCCCCACACACACCCCCTCCCCCACACCTCCCCCACTCCTCCCCCACACCATTCCCTCTCCCACACCACCCACTCTCCCATACCATGGTGGAATATTACATTGGGGAATGGGTTGCAGTGGGGGACCAGGCCTCCCGTGTGACTGGGACACAACGGGTTCCACATAATCTAGTATATTATTAAAACTCTCATCATGTTTGTGTGTGTGTGTGTGTGTGTGTGTGTGTGTGTGTGTGTGTGTGTGTGTGTGTGTGTGTGTGTGTGTGTGTGTGTGTGTGTGTCTGTGTGTGTGCGTGTGTGTGTCTGTGTGTGTGTGTGTGTGTGTGTGTGTGTGTGTGTGTGTGTGTGTGTCTGTGTGTGTGTGTGTGTGTGTGTGTGTGTGTGTGTGTGTGTGTGTGTGTGTGTGTGTGTGTGTGTGTGTGTGTGTGTGTGTGTGTGTGTGTGTGTGTGTGTGTGTGTGTGTGTGTGTGTGTGTGTGTGTGTGTGTGTGTGTGTTGTGTGTGTGTGTGTGTGTGTGTGTGTGTGTGTGTGTGTGTGTGTTGTGTGTGTGTGTGTCTGTGTGTGTGTGTGTGTGTGTGTGTGTGTGGTGTGTGTGTGTGTGTGTCTGTGTGTGTGTGTGTGTGTGTGTGTGTGTGTGTGTGTGTGTGTGTGTGTGTGTGTGTGTGTGTGTGTGGGGGTGTGGGGTCGGGAGGGGTTTCATTTTGCCTTAGAAATGTATCTCCTTGAAAACCAGATGCCGAAACGTGGAAATGTTTACATATTTCAGTAGAGATTTTCCTTGTGAGTTTAGAAATCCACTCCTCTGTACCTTTGGCACATTATTTTCCTGACTTTTTAATTAAAATTGTTGTCCAATCTGACCTTTTTTTAAAATCTGACCGCTCCCCAGCTGCTGACATTACAATAACAGTGATTTTCTTACATCTTCTGGTAGAAGATGATTTCCTTATGAACCTTTCAAAAATCCAAACCTCTATAAATTTGTTCCTTTCCTCTCTCTCTCTCTCTCCCCTCTCATCTCCTCCCACTCTATCTTCCCCCTCCCCTCCACCCCTCTCTTACCCCCTTCCCTCTACCCATCCCCTCCCTCCCCCCCTCCCATCCCCCCCACCTCTCCCCTTCCCTTACCCCCCTCTCCCCTTCCCTTCCCCCCCTCAGCCCCCTCTCTCCATCTCTCTCCCCCTCTCTCTCCTCCCCTCTCTCTCCTCTCCCATCTTTCTCACCCCTCCTCCCCCATTCCCTCCGCCCCTCACCCACCCTCCCTCTCCTTCTCCCCTCCACCCCCCTCTCTCTCTGTCTCTTGCCCTTCTGTCTCTGCCCCTTTCAATCTGTCTCTCCCCATTCCCTGTCTGTCCTCACTCTCTACCCCCCCCTCCCTCTATAGACGCGCCTGTTAGTTGGGGGCTATGCGTCAGTGGATAGGGCGGTAATGGGGTAAAATAATATTAATATAACATCAAGGGGGGTAGTTAGCATGTGTGCAGGGGGGGAATTAGTGTGTGTGACGCCGCATGCCGCCCCCCCCCCCCCCTCCCTGCAACCGCACGTTGGGGGAACAGACCCAACGGGTCTGCATTTGGTCTAGTTTACATTAAAAAAACAGCAACTTCCACCTCACAATGACATCAAGGGGGGTAGGGAGGGGAGAGGGGTTATGGAGGGAGGGAGGGAGGGAGTGACTGAGAGTAGGGAGTGACTGAGGGTAGGGGAAATGAGAGGGAGGGAGAGGTAAGGGAGTGGAGGAGGTGAGGAGAGTGGAGAAAAGAGGGAGGGTGAAGAGGAGGGGGAGGGAGTGTTGGAGATGAGGGGAAATGAGATGTGCCTGTGCAGTTAGGGGCTATGGGTGAGTGGTGGAATATTGCATTGGGAGAATGGGTGAGTGGTGGAATATTGTGTTGGGGGGATGGGTTGTGTTGGGGGAATGGGTGAGTGGTGGAATATTGGACAAGGACAAGGTCAAAGGGCACTTATTATCATGTACACCAATTGGTGTAGTTAAATTTGAGTTGTCATTGCAGCACACCAATAAAAATAAAACACAACATTAAAGAATTTGACATTAAACATAAAAACATCCCCCCACAATGGTGAGGGAAGGCAGCAAAGTCCAGTCCTCTTCCTCTTGTTCACCCATGGTCGGGCCTATTGAGGCCGCCACAGTCGCCGCAGGCGCCCCGATGTTTCAGGCCCTCTCGCCGGAAGATGGAGCTCCGGCGTGGGAAGAACACTCTCAGCGGCCTGGAGTGTCTGGAACGGCCGGCTGCTGCCAGAGACCGTAGCTCCCGTAGTCCACAGGCCGTGCTGGTTGGAGCTCCTACACTGGCGATCTCGGCGAAAGATCCCAGGCTCCGCTGTACTTAAACCCAGTGCTACCCGCAGCTGGGCGCTCCGCAAGCACGGCTCCGTGATGTTGGAGTCAGCGGTCTCATCACTCTGGAGCTTACCACACGGCGACCCGGGTAAGGCATCGCCCGCTCTGCGATGGTGCTTCAGCACTGCACCGGCGGCGAAGCTGAACTTCTGGCCGGTCCCGGCAGGAATACGCCACTCCAAGCCCATTGGTAGGCCGCGAGGAGAGGGCGAAGATGCAGCTCGGAGAAAAGCCACATCTCACACCAGGTAGGGACTGAAAACGCAGTTTCCCCCTTCCCACCCCACACAAAAAAGATTAGACCTCCAAGACGAAACTTTTTAACATACTCAAAGATTAAAAAAAGGGTTAAAAGACAGACAGCTGCAGGCTGGGCAGCCATACTCGACGCCGCCCCCACTCGCCCACCCGTTGCGTTGGGGAAACGGGACCCAACAAATCCCACTTGGTCTAGTCGCCATTAAATTTCCACCCTCTTTAGTTTAGTTTAGTTTAATTTAGCTTAGTTTAGTTTGGTTAGTTTATTGTCACGAGTACTGAGGTACAGTGAAAAGCTCGCGTATCTCACCTTAAAGTGTTTTGTTTGCATATCTCACCTTATAGTTATGCCCTCTAATGTTGGACATTTCCACCCTGGGAAAAAGGTTCAGACTGTCTACCCTATCTGTGTCTTTCATAATTTTGGAGGTACAGTGAAAAGCTTTTTTGTTGTGTGCTAACCAGTCAGCAGAGAGACAATAAATGATTACAATCCATTTACATTGTATAGATTCATGATAAGGGGATAACATTTAGTGCAAAGTAAAGCCAGCAAGCTCTGGTCAAGGATAGTCGAGGGACATCAAAGATATTTATATACATCTATCATGTCTCTCCTCGATCTCCAACATTCCATTGAAAATAATCCCTAGCCATGGAGTCATAGAGTGATTTAATGTGGAAACAGGCCCTTCAGCCCAACTTGCCCACAACGGGCAACATATCCCAGCTACACTAGGCCGACCTGCTGCATTCGGCCCATATCCCTCCAAACCTGTCCTATCCATGTACCTGTCTAACTGTTTGTTAAGCCTTGCGATAGTCCCAGCATGGCATTATCAACTCCTCTGGCAGTTCGCTCCATATACCCACTGCCCTTTGTGTGGAAAATGTACCTCTCAGATTCCAATTAAATATTTTCCCTTTCACCTTGTACCTATGTCTTCTGGTCCTCAATTCACCTACTTTGTGCATCTACCCGATCTATTCCTCTCATGATTTTATACATGTGTACCAAGTGTATACAGTGAAAAGATTTGTTTTGTATGCTATCCAAATAAATCAGATAATACTATACATAACACAATCAAGCCAAATTCAAATACAATAGCTAGAGCAAAGAGGAGATAGAAACATAGAAACATAAAATTAGGTGCAGGAGTAGGCCATTCAGCCCTTCGAGCCTGCACCGCCATTCAATATGATCATGGCTGATCATCCAACTCAGTATCCCGTACCTGCCTTCTCTCCATACCCTGATCCCCTTAGCCACAAGGGCCACATCCAACTCACTCTTAAATATAGCCAATGAACTGGCCTCAACTACCCTCTGTGGCAGAGAGTTCCAGAGGACTCACCACTCTCTGTGTGAAAAAAGTCTTTCTCATCTCGGTCTAAGGATTTCCCCCTTATCCTTAAGCTGTGACCCCTTGTCCTGGACTTCCCAACATCGGGGAACAATCTTCCTGCATCTAGCCTGTCCAACCCCTATGAATTTTGTAAGTTTCTATAAGATCCCCTCTCAATCTCCTAAATTCAGAGAGTATAAACCGAGTCTATCCAGTCTTCTTCATAAGACAGTCCTGACATCCCAGGAATCAGTCTGGTGAATCTTCTCTGCACTCCCTCTATGGCAATAATGTCCCCTCAGATTTGGAGACCAAAACTGTACGCAATCCTCCAGGTGTGGTCTCACCAAGACCCTGTACAACTGAAGTAGAACCTCCCTGCTCCTGTACTCAAAATCCTTTTGCTATGAAAGCTAACATACCATTCACTTTTTTCACTGCCTGCTGCACCTGCATGCCTACTTTCAATGACTAGTGTACCATGACACCCAGGTCTCGCTGCATCTCCCCTTTTCCTAATCGGCCACCATTTAAATAATAGTCTGCTTTCCTGTTTTTGCCACCAAAGTGGATAACCTCACATTTATCCACATTATACTGCATCTGCCAAACATTTGCCCACTCACCCAGCCTATCCAAGTACCTTGCAGTCTCCTAGCATCCTCCTCACAGCTAACACTGCCCCCAGCTTAGTGTCATCCGCAAACTTGGAGATATTGCCTTCAATTCCCTCATCCAGATCATTAATATATATTGTAAATAGCTGGGGTCCCAGCACTGAGCCCTGCGGTACCCCACTAGTTACTGCCTGCCATTGTGAAAAGGACCCGTTTACTCCTACTCTTTGCTTCTGTTTGCCAGCCAGTTCTCTATCCACATCAATACTGAACCCCTAATACCGTATGCTTTAAGTTTGTATACTAATCTCTTATGTGGGACCTTGTCGAAAGCCTTCTGGAAGTCCAGATATACCACATCCACTGGTTCTCCCTTATCCACGCTACTAGTTACATCCTCGAAAAATTCCACAAGATTCGTCAGACATGATTTACCTTTTGTAAATCCATGCTGACTTTGTCCAATGATTTCACCACTTTCCAAATGTGCTGCTATCCCATCTTTAATAACTGACTCTAGCAGTTTCCCCACTACCGATGTTAGACTAACTGGTCTGTAATTCCCCGTTTTCTCTCTCCCTCCCTTCTTAAAAAGAGGGGTTACATTTGCTACCCGCCAATCCTCAGGAACTACTCCAGAATCTAAAGAGTTTTGAAAGATTATCACTAATGCATCCACTATTTCCTGAGCTACTTCCTTAAGTACTCTGGGATGCAGCCTATCTGGCCCTGGGGATTTATCGGCCTTTAATCTATTCAATTTACCCAACACCACTTCCCGACTGACCTGGATTTCACTCAATTCCTCCTTTGACCCACAGTCCCTGCTATTTCAGGCAGATTATTTATGTCTTCCTTAGTGAAGACGGAACCAAAGTAGTTATTCAATTGGTCCGCCATATCCTTGTTCCCCATGATCAACTCACCTGTTTCTGACTGCAAGGGACCTACATTTGTTTTAACTAACCTCTTTCTCTTCACATATCTATAAAAACTTTTGCAGTCAGTTTTTATGTTCCCTGCCAGTTTTCTTTCATAATCTATTTTTCCTTTCCTAATTAAGCCCTTTGTCCTCCTCTGCTGGTCTCTGAATTTCTCCCAGTCCTCTGGTATGCTGCTTTTTCTGGCTACTTTGTACGCATCATCCTTTGCTTTGTACTATCCCTGATTTCCCTTGTTATCCACGGATGCACTACCTTCCCCGATTTATTCTTTTGCCAAACTGGGATGAACAATTTTTGTAGTTCATCCATGCAGTCTTTAAATGTCTTCCATTGTATATCACCGTCAACCCTTTTAGAATTAATTAAGATTCAGAGCATGGGCGGAAATCCCGGGGTCGGAAGGGGGACAATCCCCCCCCCCCCATGTTTTGTACGCCGGATTTAAAAAATTCAGTGAAAAGAAAATCTATTAAAAATCTCCGCGCGACAGTGGGGGTGGGACTGATGATCGAGGGCGTCGATTGGACGAGAGACACGTCGGTCAGCAGGCAATTGGGGGTGGGGGCGGGACATGATGATTCAGCACAATGATTGGAGGAGGGAGGTGTCGGTCAGAGGCGGAAGTAGGGGGGTGGGACTGAGGATAGAGCGCGGTGATTGGAGGAGGGTAATGTCCTGGTGGAGCAAAGATCATAGAGCGGAGTTTGAATCGGCCAATTCGCGGGGCCTTTCATTGCCTTAAAATCGGCCGCAGCTTAAAATCGGCCGCAGGATCTTCTATCGCCACGCGGTCAAATTGCTGCATCGAGGCGATCGAGGCTCCCGATGTTGAAGCCCCCGCCGGGCGATGGAAGATCCATCGGCCGGTTTTAAGACATGCCAGGCAACGAAAGGCCCCGCGAACGGGCCGATTCAAGCCCCACGATTCGGGGCGGATGAAGCTGCTGTTGCTGGAGTTCGGAGTCGGTCACTATCCAGGTCAGCTCCCGATGTTATCATCCACAGGGCCCACGGCCGAAGCCTCCGAAGCCTCGCGCGTGTGTGCGCGCGCGTGGCCACCAAGAAATTGTGTCCCACCCATGTTTTGACAGCGATTTCTGCCCCCTGATTCAGAGTGCAGAATATCGAGTCATAAAGTCAATAGACAATAGAAGCAGGAGTATGCCATTCGCCCCTTCGAACCAGCATCACCATTCAATATGATCATGGCTGAACATCCACAATCAGTACCCCGTTCCTGCCGTCGCGCCGTATCCCCTGACTCCGCTATCTTTAAGAGCTCTCTCTAACTCTCTCTTGAAAGCATCCTGAGAATTGGCCTTCACTGCCTTCAGAGGCAGAGATTCACAACTCTGGGTGAAAAAGCTTTTCCTCATCTCCGTACTAAATGGCTCACCCCTTATTCTTAAACTGTGGCCCCTGGTCTGGATTCCCCTAACATCGGGAACATGTTTCCTGCCTTTAGTGTGTCCAATCCCTTAATAATCTTATATGTTTCAATAAGATCCCCTCTCAATTCTAGAGTGTACAAGCCCAGCCGCTCCATTCTATCAACAGCATACAGCATGGAAACAGATCCTTCGGCCCAACTTACCCACGCCGACCAACATGACCCACCTACGCTAGTCCCAATGCCTGCTTTTGGCCCATATCCCTCTAAACCTGTTCTATTCATAATATAGTTACAATATTATTGGTACAACTAGAAATGGTGCTAGATTTACAGGAAGGAAAGGCATTTTGAAAAGTGGAGCAATTGTATCAGGTGATAGTAGATCCTTATCTGCGACCATCCCACCAAGGTCACCACACTGTATTTAGTAAGTTCTTCCCGAATTGCTAACCTCAATTTGATTAAACTGTTTTGTAACCACTCTTAGTAATGAAAAGATGACTGTAGGCGTTTTACTGATTTACTGATTTGGATCAATTATGACTCCTCAATTTGTCCAGACTGTTTCAGTGGCAATATTTTCACATTGCACAATTTGGATGAACCTGTGTCTGGATGTTAAGTTCCATCGTTATGCTCAATATTTCTTGGACCAGCTCCAGATTATTTTTCTGTAATTGCTCCTGCCAGAATTATCCAAGATAATCCAAGACAAAAAGCCGCAACAGCGAGACAGGCAGCATCTCTGGAGAGATGAAATAGGTGACATTTTGGGTCGAGACCATTCTTCAGACTAGTTAGGAAAAAGGGAAACGAGAGGTATAGATAATGATGTAGAAGGATAAAAAACAATGAATGAAAGATATGCAAAAAAGTAACAGGCCATTGTTAGCTGAGGAAAATGAGAAGTTATTGCGACTTGGGTGGGTGAGGGATGGAGAGAGGGAATGCCGGGGCTACCTGAAGTTAGCCCTACAGTTAAATACTGCCCTATTATCGTTTGGTTACCTAGTTTAACTGATCATTAAACCTTCGTCCCACCGAGTCTGCTCCAACCAGCCATCCCCATACACTAACACTATTCTACACACACTGGGGACAATATACAATTTTTACCTCAGCCTATTACCCGACAAACTTATACGTCTTTGGAGTGTGGGAGGAAACTGGAGCACCCGGAAAAAACCCATGCAGGTCCGGGGAGATTGTACAAACTGCATAGACACCACCCGTTGTCAATATCAAACCCGGGTCTCTGGCGCTGTAAGGCAGCAACTCTATCGCTGCGCCACCGTGCCCCATAACTTTTTACCATTCTCATCCTTTCCCTACACACTCGGGACAATTTTACAGTGGCCATTTAACCCACAAACCCGCACGTCTTCGGGACGTGGGATGAAACCGGAGCACCCATGTGGTCATAGGGAGAACATGCAAACTCCACACAGACTGCACCCAAGGTGAGGATCAAACCTGGGTCTCTGAGTGCTGTGAGGCAGCAGCTCTACCAGCTAAGCCAGTGTGCCACCAAAACTGTTCAGATGGGGGAATCTCATTGAAACATACAGAATAATGAAAAGGCTTGGATAGAGTGGATGTGGAGAGGATGTTTCCACTAGTGGGAGAGTTTGGGATTAGAGGTCATTGCCTCAGAATTAAAGGACATTATTTTAGGAAGGAGACGAGGAGAAATGTCTATCGTCAGATGGTGGTGAATCTGTGGAATTCATTGCCACAGAAGGCTGTGGAGGCCATCAATGGATATTTGTAAGGCAGAGATAGATAGATTCTTGAACAGTACGGGTGTCATAGGTGATGGGGAGAAGGCAGAAGAATTGGGTTAGGAGGGAGAGGGAGATCAGCCATGATTGAATGGCGGAGTAGACTTGATGGGCCGAATGGCCTAATTCTACTCCTATCCTATGACATTATCCAAAATGTTCAGACTGCATGTTGCAATGTTTTCATATTGTTCAAGGCTGCAGAACCTACTTCTCAAAGTTAAATTCCATTGTTGTGTTTTCTTCATCGTTTATTGGATCATTCTCTTGCCACTGTTATTGTCTGGTTACCTAGTAATAATTTTATTGTATGACAAATTGTTGCGTGTTTATTTGTACTGTGACTGCAGTAAAGAGCCCACAGCGAGTAAGGATTTCATTATTCAGTTTCTGGTTCACATGACAGGAAACTCTCTCGCCACTTAGCGTCAGAGTCGTACAGCTCGGAAACAGGCCCTTCAGCCCAACAACCATGCCTACCAAGCCGCCCCATCTACACGAGTCCCACCTGCCCGCTTTTGGCCCATATCCCTCTAAACCTTTCCAGTCAGTGTACCTGGCCAAATGACTTTTAAATGTTGTCATAGTCTCTGCCTCTGGCACCTCGTTCCATACATCCACCACCCTCCGTTTGTGAAAAAGTTGTTATTTAGATTCCTATTAAATCTTTTCTCTCTCACCTTAAACCTACATTCTCTGTTTCTCCATTCCCTTACAGGGCAACTGACTCAGTGCATTTACCCCATCTATTCCCCTCATGAAATTATACAGCTCCCTAAGATCACCCCTCAGCCTTGAGCGCTTCAAGAAATAAAGTCCTATGATTTTCTACAATTAAACTGCCATGTTGCAACAGCATTGCACGGCACATTCCTTGAAAACTCTTTTGTGATTTCCTTTGACTTCATTCAAACAAAATATTGGAAGAAGAGGTCAAATATCAGATTAGTATGCTCCACGCAAACACGAACAAGGACAAATTTCCAACTTGATATCAGGACCATATATGGCGGCGACACAAAATTCTGGACTAACTCAGCGGGACAGGCAGCATCTCTGGAGAGAAGGAATGGGTGACGTTCTGGGTCGAGACCTTTCTTCATACTGATCAGTAATCATTCATCGGGGCAATCATTCCATCAGTCTGAAGAAAGGTCTCCACCCGAAACGTCACCCATTCCTTCTCTCCAGAGATGCTGCCTGTCCCACTGAGTTACTTCAGCATCTATGTCTATCTTCGGTTTAAACCAGCATCTGCTGTTCCTTCCTATTCCTCCATGTATGGGGGGTCCTTGGGTATTGTGTTGAGACAGAATCTGGCTTGGTTGTCACGCTGACATAAAGCTATCAAATGGTCTGGAGACACTGAAGATAGACACAAAATGCTGGAGAAACTCGGCAGGATTAATTTAGAGATACAGCGAAGAAACAGACTTTTCGGTCCACCAAGTCCGCACCGACCAGCGATAGACAATAGACAATAGACAATAGGTGCAGGATTAGGCCATTCAGCCCTTCAAGCCAGCACCGCCATGCAATGTGATCATGGCTGATCATCCCCAATCAGTACCCCGTTCTTGCCTTTTCCCCATATCTCCTGACTCCACTATCTTTGTGCTCTCTCTAGCTCTCTATTGAAAGTATTCAGAGAACCGGTCTCCGCCGCCCTCTGAGGCAGAGAATTCCACAGACTCACAACTCTCTGTGAGAAAAAGTGTTTCCTCGTCTCCGTTCTAAATGGCTTACCCCTTATTCTTAAACTGTGTCCACTAGTTCTGGACTCGCCCAACATCGGGAACATGTTTCCTGCCTCTAGCATGTCCAAACCCTTAATAATCTTATATAAGATCACTTCTCATCCTTCTAAACTCCAGAGTATACAAACCCAACTGCTCCATTCTCTCAGCATATGACAGTCCTGCCATCCCGGGAATTAACTTTGTAAACCTACGCTGCACTCCCTCAATAGCAAGAATGTCCTTTCTCAAACTAGGGGACCATAATCCTGGTCATCCGGTGGCGCTGTTACTGGCTGCCTCCGACCACAGTCTGGTTGTCTTTATTTTGTGTTATGTTTAGAGTCTGTTTTTTTAGTTTTTTCAGTATTTAATGTGGGGAGAAGCGGGTAGGGTAAGGGGGAAACCGTCCTTCAGTCGCTTCCTGGCGAGGATGCGGCTATTATCCGAGTCGTGTCCTCGCACCCCCCCCCCCCCTCGCCCCCCCCCCACCTCGTGGTAACAACTGGGTTGGCGTGGCCTTTCCTGGCCTTTCCAGCGCTTGATACATCGCGGAGCAGGCGAGGCCTTACCTGCGATCGCCGCTTGGAACTCCGGAGTGTTGGGCCGCTGCTCCAACATCGCGGAGCTGTGGGTGCGGCGCTGGCTTCAACATCGCGGAGTCCTGGGACCCTTTGCCGGGGGTCGCCAGCGCGAATCTCCGCCCAGCAGAGACTCTGGACAACGGGAGCCGCGGACTCCGGTGGAAGGTGGCCGATTCAGAGGTCCAGGTCGCTGAAGATGTTCTCCCGATCGATGTCGGGGTTCCATTGTTCCCGGCGAGAGGGCTGAACAAGAGGGCTGGCCGTAGCAGTGACTACGGGGCGCTCGGAAGGCCCCGACCACGGGTGAACATTGGGGAACATCAGTGAGGAGGTTGACTGGACTTTGGTTCCTTCCCTCACAGTGGGGAACGTTGGTGCCACTGTGGGGATGTTTGTGTTGTGGACTATTGTGTTCTGTGTTTTTGTGGTTTTTTTTAATTTTATTTTTTGTATGACTGTAAGGGAAAGAGAGTTTTGTTGACTCTTAATTGAAGGCAATGACAATAAATTGAATCAAATCAAAATCAAATCAAATCAAAACTGCACACAATACTCCAGGTGTGGTCTCACTAGGGCAGCTGCAACTGCAGAAGCACCTCTTTGCTCCTATACTCAACTCCTCTTGTTAAAAAGGCCAACATGCCATTTGCATTCTTCACTGCCTGCTGTACCTGCATGCTTACTTTCATTGACTGATGAACAAGGACCCCCCCCCCGATCACATTGTACTTCCCCTTTTCCCAACTTGACACCATTTATATAGTAATCTGCCTGCCTATTTTTGCTACCAAAGTGGATAACCAAACGTTTATCCACAGTAAACTGCATCTGCCATGCATTTGCCCACTCACGCAACCTGTCCAAGTCACCCTGCATTCTCATAGCATCCTCCTCACAGTTCAGTTCACGATCTCCGCACATTAACACTATCCTACACACACTAAGGGCAATTTACATTCATACTAAGTAAATTCACCAACAAACCTGTACGTCTTTGGAGTGCGGGAGGGAATCCGAAGATCTCGGGGAAAACCCACGCAGTCACGGGGAGAATGTACAAACTCAGTAGACAGTACCCGTAGTCGCGATCGAACCCGCGTCTTTGGAACTGAATGCGCTGTAAGGCAGCACCTTTACCGCTGCGCCACCGTGATGCCCTTTGTGCCACCGTGCCGCCCACCATGTTAAGCAGCATCTGTGGAGAAAAGGAATAGATGACGTTTTGGGTCAAAGAGAGTCAGAGGGGAGGGAAACTGAGGTACGAAAAGGTACAGAACAAATCAGAGCCGGAAAACCGATGACCAAGGAAAGGATGGAACGTACAATGGTCCAATGTTGGCCGTGGAAGAGGTGATAACGAAGGGATTTATGGATGCGAACGGTGGAACTGGCAGGACAACTAGGGTGGGGGAGGGACAGAGATCGAGGGAATGAAATTAGTGAAATCAAGATTCATATCGCTGGGTTGTCAGCTGCCAAGTGAAATATGAGATGCTGTTCCACCAATTTCACAGTTTTAGTTCTGATATTGTGTAATAAAGCAAGATTATTTTTTAATCTTACAGCAAAGATTCCTTCAGGGAAGTGATAAGAAATATTTTTTTAAATAATTGGATTACATGTAAAATGCCGAACCTAAATTTTAAACAATTGGCAAACATATTGAAATAATTCAATACATTTCTTTGAATATAAATCTCTTTGAGCCTACGCTTAATGGCGTTTAGAAGATTAAAGTGGGGATTATCTCATTGAAATTCAGAAGAATCCTGTCAGGGTTAATGAGATAGGTTCAGGGTGTGAGAGGTTATGGGCAGAAGGCTGGAGAATGGGGTTAGGAGGTGGAGATAGATCAGCCGTGATTGAATGGTGAATAGACTTGATGGGCCGAGTGACCTAATTCTGCTCCTATCACTTATAAGGGATACAGAACTGCAGAGACTGGAAAAATTTTGCTGGGTGTAGATTGGCTATTTCATACTAGCCCATTGTAGTGTTTGTTAGTAGTGACTCCGCATACTATGTACTTCATATTATCAAGAGCCTGCTAGTTAGAAATGAATAGCAGCTCGGAGGTGAGATGACTGCCGATCCTTGCTGTATGTAGAATTAATAAATGTGTGTTGTGCCCTGAAGTGTGCTGTGTCCTGATCTGGCTGAACATGACACCAATCTGAAGGAAATACTTGACCGTGCAAAAGACATTCATCTCAAACTCAATCCCCTGAAGTGCAGGTTTCGAGTTCCAGAGGTTACATGTGTTCACAAATGATGGTCTCAAACCAGACCCGTCGAAAACTATAGCTTTCAACAAAATGCCTGTTCCTACTGACGTCGTGAGCTTACAAAGGTTCCTCGGAATGGTAACTACCTGGGTAAATTTATTCCCAACCTCAGCGACATAGCTGCCCCCTACAAGAACTGACTCACAAGGACCCGGCATGGTCCTGGTACGCGCAGCACCAAACGGCTTTTGACACTCTCAAATCGCAGCTGGCTAGCGTACCCACGCTCACCTACTTTGCTTTGGAATTACCAGTGACGCTCACCTGCGATGCTTCCCAATACGGGCTGGGCGCAGCGTGCCTACAGACCACTACCGATGGCAACTTCAAGCCTGTTTCGTACGCCTCCCATACGCTGACTGACACTGAACAACGTTACGCCCAGATCGAAAAGGAACTGCTCGCAGTGGTGTTCGCCTGCACCAAATTCAGAGATTTTCTTTTTGGAAAGTCTGTGACTATAGAGACTGACCACCATTTTGAACAAACCCATCCACACTGCCCCGGCATGTATCCAGTCCAACAACGGCAGACAGTTCATCTGCCAAGCTTTAAAAAACTTTGCACAACGATGGGACTTTCAACACGTTACCAGCAGCCCGAATTCCCGCAGTCCAACAGACTCGCCGAACGCGCGGCCCGGAGTGCAAAACAACTTATGGAGCGGTCATACCTTGCCAAATCAAACGTGTACCTGGACTTGCTCAACCTAAGAAACATTGCGCGGGATCTCATACTGGATTCTCCAGCCCAACGAATGATGTCTCTCCAAACTCGTGCTCCTCTGCCTGTGTCCCAACAGCTTTTGCAGCCACAAGCTCGTCCCCGACTGGGGTTCAGAAGCAGCTACAATGCAAACATGACCAGCAGAAAGAGTTCTTTGACAAGTCCAGCAAGCCACTTAAACCTCTCGTTCGTGGACAAGTGGTCAGTCTCCAGACAAACAAGGGCTATGCACGTCTGGGACACGTCTACGGCCCTGCCAAAGAGCCGCGTTCCTATCTGGTCGAAGCGGACGGAGCCATCTAGAGACGCAACCATCAACATATCCTTCCGGTGAAGGAACAGCGTCCTGCGACTCCGTATCCTGATGTCTCACGTTTCGTATACCCTCCCAGTCGGTCCCGCATCCCCATGTCCCCACTGCCACCTATTGTTCCCACTGCGGTCTCCCCGCGACGCTTAGTGCCTAGCTCGCCTATCTCGTCACCCTCTCTGCCTGTCGGGCCGCCAGTCGCCTCCCCATTTCCCTCCCCGGTTTCTTCGCTAATGAAAGGAGGTGAGGTGGACTCTTACCGCACACGGGCCGGAAGGGTTTGCAGGCCACCCGTTAGATATGGCGATTTTGTGTAATTCTGCAAATGTATTATTAACATCCCTCCTATATTGATTAGCCAACAATGCTTCTTTTGTTTCTAGCAGGAAGGATGTAGACTGGCTATTTCATACTAGCCAATTATAGTGCTTGTTAGTAGTGACTCCACCTACTATGTACTTCATATTATCAAGAGCCTGCTTACGCTAGTTAGAATGAATAGCAGCTCGGAGATGTGATGACTGCAGATCAATGCTGTATGTAGATTTAATAAATATGTGTTATATCCTGAAGTGTGTTTGACTTGACTCATTACACTGGGTGCTAACCAGTCAGCGGAAAGACAATACATGATTACAATTAAGCCATTTGTAGTGTATTGATACATGATAAGGGAATAATGTTTAGTGCCAGGTAAAGCCAGTAACTGAAAGTAAGCATGCAGGTACAGCAGGCAGTGAAGAAAGCAAATGGCATGTTGGCCTTCATAACACGAGGAGTTGAGTATACGAGCAAAGAAGTCCTCCTGCAGTTGTACAGGGCCCTAGTGAGACCACACCTGGAGTATTGTGTGTAGTTTTGATCTCAAAACTTGAGGAAGGAGATTCTTGCTATCGAGGGTGTGCAGCGTAAATTCATGAGATTAATTTTCCGGGATGGCGGGACTGCCACATGTTGATAGATTGGAGCGGCTGGGCTTGTAAACTCTGGAATTTAGAAGGATGAGAGGGGATCTTATTGAAACATAAGATTATTAAGGGTTTGGACATGGTAGAGGCAGGAAACATGTTCCCAATGTTAGGAGAGTCCAGAACAAGGGGCCATAGTTTAAGTGGTAAGCCATTTAGAACGGAGATGAGGAAAAACTTTTTCACACAGAGAGTTGTGAGTGTGTGGAATTCTCTGCCTCAGAGGGTGGTGGTGGTTGGCTCTCTGGATGCTTTCACTAGAGTTAGATACTCTTAAAGATAGCGGAGTCAAGGGATATGGGGAAAAGGCAGGAATGGGGTACTGATGGGATACAGTTGTACAGGGTTTTGGTGAGACCACACCTGGAGTATTGAGTACAGTTTTGGTCTCCAAATCTTGCCATAGAGGGGGTACAGAGAAGGTTCACCAGACTGATTCCTGGGATGTCAGGACTTTCATATGAGGAAAGACTGGATAGACTCGGCTTATACTCGCTAGAATTTAGAAGACTGAGGGGTGATCTTATAGAAACGTACAAAATTCTTAAGGGGTTGGACAGGCTAGATGCAGGAAGATTGTTCCCGATGTTGGGGAGGTCCAGAACAAGGGGTCACAGTCTAAGGATAAGGGGGAATTCCTTTAGGACCGAGATGAGGAAAACATTTTTCACACAGAGAGTGGTGAGTCTCTGGAATTCTCTGCCACCGAAGGTAGTTGAGGCCAGTTCATTGGCTATATTTAAGAGGGAGCTAGATGTGGCCCTTGTGGATCAGGGGGTATGGAGAGAAGGCAGGTATGGAATACTGAGTTGGATGATCAGCCATGATCATATTGAATGGCGGTGCAGGCTCGAAGGGCCGAATGGCCTACTCCTGCACCTATTTTCTATGTTTCTATGTTTCTATGATTGTGGATGATCAGCCATGATCACATTGAATGGCGGTGCTGGCTCGAATGGCCGAATGGCCTACTCATGTACCTATTGTCTATTGGGTATTGTCTATTGTCCAATTAAAAATAGTCCGAGGGTCACCAATGAGGTAGCTAATTCAGCGCTGCTCTCTGAATCTGGTTTCACACCTATATGTTTGAGGGGGGTAAGGAAATGGCCAGGGTGCTACTCGTCCTTGATTATGCTGCTGGCCTTGCCGAGGCAGCGTGAGGTGTATCTTGAGCAGGATGGACGATGTTTCGGACTGGGATATTTCTTCAAACTGAAGGAATGATAATTCCTCTAGCAGTAGAATCTAAAAACGATGGTCACGTGTAATATTAGAGGTCAGTGAAGATGAGAAGATATTACTTCCCCCGGGAGCATGTGAAGTTTTGGAATTCGTTATCCCAGATGCTCATACTCCATCTAATATACTCCAGGCAAACACTGAAAGATTTTCCTACTTTAAGGGGATGAACGTTTTGTGGTTAGTTCGAGGACTAGAGGTCATAGCCTCAGAATTAAAAGACGTTCTGTTAGGAAGAAGATGAGAAGAAATTAATTTAGTCAAAAGGTGGTGAATCTGTGGAATCACCCGTCGATCACCCGTTCACACTAGTTTTATGTTTTCCCACTTTCGCACCCACTCAATAAAAACGATGGCGCCAGAGACAGGGGATTCTTTGAGCGGTGGTCCCAGAAGAGAATATGCTATCATACATTACAATCGTCCCTCCTTTCTCAACTCCCTCCATTCTTCCTCCCTCTTCCACCCCCCCCCCCCCCACTGCTCTCTCTTCCCCGGATTTTCGTCCCTCTTTCTTCCCCATTCTCTACCCTTCTCTCTTTTCTTTCTCTCTCTACCTCTTTTTTTCACTCTTCCTCTTCTCTTTTCTCTCTCCCTCCCGGCCTCCCCTCCTCCTCTTTCTCTCTCCCCACTCTCCCCCTCCCCTTTCATCTCTCAGCCTCTCTGCCTCCCCCTGCTCCTCTCTTTCTCTCCCCATCCCACTCTCTTTCTCTCTGCTTTATCCACCTCTCTCTCTTTCTCTCCCCTCTCTCCATTTGTGCCTTCCCTCCCCTTCTTCTCTCTCTTCTCCTCTCCTTCCCCCTCCTCTTTCTCTACATCTCGCTCTTTCAATCCCTTTCTCCTTTTCCTCTCGCTGCCTCTCTTTCTCCCCACTTTCCTTCTCTCTCTCCCCCTCACCGTCTAGCCCAGCCAGGGTAGATGGGCCGAATAGCCCCTCAGCCCCCCCCCCCCCCCCCCCCCCCCCCCCCCCCCCCCCCCCCCCCCGTGCTGCCAGCGCCCCCTGGGAGCGGGGTGGACACTACAACTCCCGGCGGTCCCAACGCCGCCAGCGCAGTGCCCACTGGGAGCTGTAGTCCCCTTTCCCCGCCTGCCCCGGGCACCCTGGCGGAAGCGCGCGGTATTGGAGACTACAGCTCCCAGCGGTCAGACGGGGCCGGTCGCCATGGCGACAAGATGGCTTGCGTGGGCGTCTGAGGGAGTTTGTGGCGTCCTCGGCTTCCCCGCGGCGGCGGCGGCAGCGGCAGGGGGAGGAGGAGGAGGGACCGGGACCGGGACCGGCCAGCGGAGAGGACATGGACGAGGAGAGTCTACAGGAGCTTTACTCGTGGGTGGACACGCTGCAGCTGTCCAGGGCCAAGCGCAACCTCACCCGGGACTTCAGTGATGGAGGTGAAGCCGCTTCCCGTCCTGTACACGCACTCTGACCCCTGACCCAGGCTCATGACCCCAGGCTCATGACCTCGTACACACGCACTCTGACCCCTGACCCAGGCTCATGACCCCTGACCACACACACTCTGACCCAGGCTCGTGATCCCTGACCACATGCACTCTGACCCTGACCCAGGCTCATGACCCCTGACCACACACACTCTGACCCAGGCTCATGATCCCTGACCACATGCACTCTGACCCCTGACCCAGGCTCATGACCCCGTACACACGCACTCTGACCCCTGACCCAGGCTCATGACCCCTGACCACATGGACTCTGATCCCCGACCCAGGCTCATGACCCCTGACCACACACACTCTGACCCAGGCTCATGACCCCGTACACACGCACTCTGACCCCTGACCCAGGCTCATGACCCCTGACCACATGCACTCTGACCCCTGACCCAGCCTCATGAACCCTGACCACACGCACTCTGACCCCTGACCCAGGCTCATGACCCCGTACACACGCACTCTGACCCCTGACCCAGCCTCATGAACCCTGACCACACGCACTCTGACCCCTGACGATGACACGTTGGCCTGGCTCGCCTCAATGGAGCTGCAGGTCTAAAAGACATATGACAGAAGAAGAAGACCCCTGACCCAGCCTCATGAACCCTGACCACACGCACTCTTACCCCTGACCCAGGCTCATGACCCCACAAGTACACGCACTCTGACCCAGGCTCATGACCCCTGAACGCACGCACTCTGGCCATGGATCCAGGCTCATGATCCCTGCATACATACAATCTAACCAAGGCTCCTGACCCCTGTATATACACACTCTGACCCTTGACCCGGGCTTCTGACCCCTGTAGTACACACACTCTGACCTCAGTATACACACACTCTGACCCCTGTATCCACACACCCTGACGCCTGTAAACACACACACTGACCCCTGTACACACTCACACTGACCCCTGTATACACACACACTGACCCCTGTATACACACACCCTGAAATGTGTGGATATAAGGGTCGCAGTCGGGGGCCTGGGTTAAGGTCCCAGACAACTGAACCATCCTATCACAACTAGAGAGCTCTCCTGAACCACTATCTACCTCATCGGAGACCTTTGGACTATCTTTAATCAGATTTTTCTGGCTTTATCTTGCTCTAAATGCTATTCACATTATTCCCTTTACCATGTATCTGTACACTGTTATGGCAATGGCGTACAATGGCAACGTAGACAAAAATGCTGTTGAAACTCAGCAGGTGAGGCAGCATCGATGTCTGAGTTTGACCCTTCTTCGGACTCAAGCATTTCTCCAGCATTTTTGTCTACTGTTCTATAGATGCTGCCTCACCCGCATTCACATTCCCGTGCAGATGGTGTGAAAGGTGAGACACGGCAGTGGTTGAAGAGGTTGAAAACCAGCCATAAAAAACAATGACTGGAGATGTGTGTTATCCAACTAAGGGCAGAAATCAAAATCATGTGTTCATCTTTGTGGACGTGACACCATAATAAATATATTACAGAAAAAATAATTTAATTGGGTGGCACAGTGACGCAGCGGTAGATTTGATGCCTTGCAGCACCACAGACCCAGATTGAATCCTGACTACGGGTGCTGTCTGTACAGTATTTGTACATTCTCCTTCTGACATGGTTTTCTCTGGATATTACGGTTTCCCCCACATCCGAAAGAAGTGCAGGTTTGTAGGTTAATTGGCTTCTGTAAATTGTCCCTGGCGTGTAGGATGCAATTGGTGTATGGTAGATTGATGGTCGGTGAGGACTTGGGCCGAAGGGCCTGTTTCCATATATATGTCTTACATATATATCTTAATTTCATTGAACCATATACGGTTGAATATGTGGCATTATTTTCGTCTTGTTTCTTTAGTCCAAGGGTAAGGTTGATTGATTTATTTGTGCAGAACAGTGATGGAAGTCCGACTCCTCTTGCCTTGTTTCTATGTTTTTGTTTATATATATATATATATATATATATATATATATATATATGCATAACAGCATGAATTATAATCGGATTTCCATACATGACCAAACTAAGGTCATTCATGTGTTGCACCTGTTGAGCAGAGCCTGGCTCTACTGTGGAATGTAATTTAGCCAAACCTTATTCATACCTAATCCAATTTGCAGCATAAATGTGGCATTCAAGTGTAAGTTAAAAGACTCACTACAGTATGCACCAGATTGCACAATTTCAAGCTGAAAAATGAAAAAGCTCCCTACCAATGTTGGCAGCCCCTGCCACAATTCTATGCAAATTCTTGCAGTCCTGGATGGGGCTGTTCCCAAACCAACCTGTTCGTTGTGCAGGTTGCAACATGCCTAGACAGATGAGTTGTTGTTCCACGAGTTCGTATTGGCACTGCTGTTATAGGTCATGGGCAGAGTGGAATGGAGGCAGGCAGCCAACAGTTCAGGGTCACTCCTGTACACTGGGCATGGGCGCTCATGGCCTGTGATCACCCAACCTTCAGCTCAGGTTGTTGTGAATCTGTCCAATTCTCTGCCACAGAAAAAAGCAGCCAACATAATCAATGTGTAGGAAGGAACTGCAGATGCTGATTATACACCAAAGATGGACACAAAATGTTTGAGTAATTCAACGGGACAGGCAGCATCTCAGGAGAGAGGGATTGGGTGACGTTTCAGGTCGAGATCCTTCTTCAGACTGAGAGTCAAGGGTGAGGGAGTCTGGAGATATGGATGGGTATGATGTGAAAATGACAGACCAAAGCAGAAGATGATAAGGAAATGTAGAATGATACATTGTTAGCTGAGGAGAAGGTGACAAGCAGGCATCCATCAATAAAATTAATAAGAAGGAATGTGAAACTAGTCGGAGAACTAGGATGGGGGAGGGATGGAGAGAGAGAGAAGTTCGAGAAATCAATATTTATACTGCTGGGGTGTAAGCTGCCCACGTGAGGTGCTGTTCCTCCAATTTGTGTTGGGCCTCACTCTGACAATGGAGGAGGTCCAGGACAGAAAGGTCAGTGTGAGAATGAGAAGGGGAGTTAAAGTGTAAGGCAACTGGGAGATCCTGAAGGCCAAGGCGGACTGAGCGAAGGTGCTCGGCGAAACAGTTTCACAGTCTGCGCTTGGTCTCGTCCACACGTGAGACAACGAATACGGTAGATGAGGTTGGAGGAGGTGCAAGTGAACCTCTGCCTCACCTGAAAGGACTGTTGGGGTCCCTGGACAGAGTTAAAGGAGGAGGTATAGGGACAGGTGTTACATCTCCAGCAGTTGCAGGGGCAAATACTTGGGGAAGCAATGGTTTGGGTCGCAGGGATGGGTTAACCAGGGATTTGCGGAGGGAACGGTCTCTATGGAAGGTGGAAAACGGTGGACATGGCAAGATGTGACTAATGGTGGGATCCCGTTAAAGGTGGCGAAAATGTGAGAAGATTATGTGCTGATGGGGTGGAAGGTGAGGTCCACAGTAGCAGAATCGAGAACCAGAGAACATAAGTTTAAGGTGAGAGGTGGGGTGGGGGGGGGAGATTTGGTAGGGACCTGAGGGGTAACCTTTCTACATATAGGGTGGTGGGGATATGGAACAAGCTGCCAGAGAAGGTAGTTGAGGCAGGGAACATTGCAACATTTAAGAAACATTTGGACAAGTACATGGATAGAACAGGTTTAGTGGGATATGGGCCAAATGCAGAAGGTGGGACTTGTGTAGATGGGACATGTTGGTCGGTGTGAATAAGTTGAGCTGAAGGGCCTGTTTCCATGCTGCGTGATTCTATGATTCTCAATGACTATCTGTGAAAGCATAACCTCAGGAGAGCAAGACAGAAAATTAACAGCATTTATATCGTGTTAGTCTAGAGGAACAGGTAGGTTTTGTGCCGGTGATATGAGTTAATTGTGATTATCGCAGTATTCTCTCCCTAATCCCTGAAATTCTCTATGCTTTGATTCCAGTCTTGATTGCCGAAGTGGTGAAATTTCATTTTCCCAAGATGGTTGAGATGCACAACTATACTCCAGCCAGCTCAATGCAGCAGAAAATGAGCAACTGGGCTCACCTGAACAGGTAACAGGTCAATGTCAACAAATAATTTGTAAGATTTGTAAATTGTGCACAAAGATAATTGGTATGTGTGTTTTTTTTAAATCCCCTTTTCATTCCCAAGATCATTTTCACTCTCACGTCCATCACGATATTAAACTGTTGAAACAAAAAACTGCAGATGCTGGTTTATACCAAAGATAGACACATAGTGCAGGAGTAACTCAGCGGGTAAGGCAACATCTCAGGAGAAAAAGGATGGGTGACTTCTCAGGTCGGGACCCTTCTTCAGTCTATAGAAAATTCCCGACCCGAAATGTCACCTATCCTTTTTCTCCACGGATGCTGCCCTACCCACTGAGTTATACCAGCACTTTGTGTCTAACTACGGATACTGAGCTACCCACCATGAAAGGGATCAACAAGAATGGCTGCCTCAAAGGCAGCCAGCCTCATCAGGGACCCACACCATCCTGGCCATACTCTCATTTCACTTCTGCCATTGAGATAAAGGTACAGGAGAAGGAAGGTACATTGCTGCTTGTGATGTACGTGATTATAATTAGCATATGTTATGTCTTGTGCGAGGGAACGCATGTGCTGGGGAAGATTCAAGGTGGTGTCCTAGAATAAAGAAGCTTGTTAATTTACTCCTGTATCTGAGTGTTCTTTTATGTCAGTTCCAAGCACCCAAATACACTACAATTGCCGACGAGGATGGGATGGAGCTTGTGAACTCGCCCGTAGGACTGTTTTGCAACACGCAGGAATGTTTAACAGTTTAAACAGTAGATACGGAGTTGTGTCGCAGTTGTTTGCGAGCTGGACATGAGCGGCCTGCAGATCCCTCTAAGCACGGGACTGTAGTTTAAAACATCAGCTGTACAAGTCGACGGGTTTGTCAGGCTATCTCTATGTTGTGTCTACGTGGCAAGATGTCGTCCTTCGAATTGTTACACATTTTAGACTTTTTTTTTGTCGAATTCCTCAAGCTGAATAATCTTAGTACAGCTAAGTTTTAGGTGAATTGTTACACCAAAACACACAACAAGGATAACATGGCAACGGGGATAAAAGAACAGAAAATACCAAAAAAGAATTAAAAAGAAGAGGTTGTGTTTGGAAACAAAGTGGAACGGCACCAAGCAAAAAGATTTGGCGCTAAATGGTTTTGAATTGGCACCAAAGAAAAGAAAGGTCGGAACAGGAAGCAAGGAAAACAAGTGGGGCAGTAAGTAAGTGTCACCGAAGAACGCAGCCGAAAGCTGGAAACCTGAGCAGCTGGACAACGACGGTGTCAACCTACCTGGAACGCTTTCCAGGGCCATGCAGCCACGGCAAAAGGGCAGAAGAGGCCCAGCAGCCGCCACCGACTTCGGGTGAGTTCCTTCGTAAACTATGGCCCCTGGTTCTGGACTCCTCCAACATTGGGAACATGTTTCCTGCCTCTAGTGTGTCCAAACCCTTAATAATCTTATGTGTTTCAATAAGATCCCCTTTCATCCTAAATTCCAGAGTATACAAGCCCTGCCACTGCAATCTATCAACATATGACAGTCCCGCCATCTCGGGAATTAACCTTTTGAACCTACGCTGCACTCCCTCAATAGCAAGAATGTCCTTCCTCAAGTTTGGAGACCAAAACTTCACACAGTACTCGAGGTGTGGTCTCACTTGGGCCCTGTACTAATGCAGGAGGACCTCTTTCTTCCTACACTCAACTCCTCTTGTTATGAAGGCCAACATTTGCTTTCGCTTTCTTCGCTTTCGCTTTCGCTTTCTTCGCTGCTTGGTGTACCTGCATGCTTACTTTCAGTGACTGATGAACATGGACCCCCTGATCCCGTTGTAGTTCCCCTTTTCCCAACTTGACATGATTTAGATAATAATCTGCCTTCTTGTTTTTGCCACCAAAGTGGATAACCTCACATTTATCCACACTAAATTGCACCTGCCCCGCAACTGTCCACTCACCCAACCTGTCCAAGTCACCCTGCATCCTCATAGCATCCTCCTCGCAGTTGACACTGCCAGCCAGCTTTGTGTCATCTGCAAATTTGTCAATGTTACTTTTAACCCCTTCAACCAAATCATGAATATATATTGTAAATAGCTGCAGTCCCAGCACCGAGCCTTGCAGTATCCAACTAGTCATTGCCTGCCATTCTGAAAGGGACCCGTTAATTCCCACCATTTGTTTCCTGTCTGCCAAACCAATTTTCTATCCATGTCAGCACCCTACCCCCAATACCATGTGCTCTAATTTTGCCCACTAATCTCCTATGTGGGACCTTATCAAATGTTCTGATAAGGATAGACCGAAAGGAAAAGGAGGTGGGATAGCGTTGCTGGTTGGTGAGAGAGGAGATTAATGCAATAGAAAGGAAAGACATTAGCTTGGAGGATGTGGAATCGATATGGGTAGAGCTGCGAAACTCTAAGGGGCAGAAAACGCTCGTGGGAGTTGTGTACAGGCCACCTAACAGTAGTAGTGGAGTTGGGGATGGCATCAAACAGGAAATTAGAAATCCGTGCAACAAGGGTAAAACAGTTATAATGGGTGACTTCAATCTACATATAGATTGGGTGAATCAAATGGGCAGGGGTGCTAGGAAGAGGATTTCTTGGAATGTATGCGGGATAGTTTTCTAAACATGTTGATGTAGAGGAACCAACGAGAGAGCAGGCTATTCTAGACTGGGTATTGAGTAATGAGGAAGGTTTAGTTAGCAGTCTTGTTGTGCGTGGCCCCTTGGGCAAGAGTGACCATAATATGGTTTTCTTCATTAGGATGGAGAGTGACATAATTAAGTCAGAAACAAGGATTCTGAACTTAAACAAAGGTAACTTTGATGGCCAAGATAGACTGGCAAGTGATTCTTAAAGGGTTGACAGTCGATGTGCAATGGAAGGTATTTAAAGACTGCATGGATGAACTACAACAATTGTTCATCCCAGTTTGGCAAAAGAATAAATCAGGGAAGGTAGTGCATCCATGGATAACAAGGGAAATCAGGGATATATAAAAACAAAAGATGAAGCATACAAATTAGCCAGAAAAAGCAGCCTACCAGAGGACTGGGAGAAATTCAGAGTCCAGCAGAGGAGGACAAAGGGCTTAAATAGGAAAGGGAAAATAAATTATGAAAGAAAACTGGCAGGGAACATAAAAAATGACTGCAAACGTTTTTATAGATATGTGAAGAGAAAGAGATTAGTTAAAACAAATGTAGGTCCCTTGCAGTCAAAAGCAGGTGAATTGATCATGGGGAACAAGGACATGGCAGACCAATTGAATAACTACTTTGGTTCTGTCTTCACTAAGGAAGACATAAATAATCTGCCGAAAATGGCAGGGGACCGGGGGTCAAATAAGGTGGAGGAACTGAGTGAAATCCAGGTTAGCCGGGAAGTGGTGTTGGGTAAATTGAATAGATTAAAGGCCGATAAATCCCCAGGGCCAGATAGTCTGCATCCCAGAGTAGTCAAAGAAGTAGCCACAGAAATAGTGGATGCATTAGTGATAATTTTTCAAAACTGCTTAAATTCTGGAGTAGTTCCTGAGGATTGGAGGGGAGCTAATGTAACCCCACTTTTTAAAAAAGGAGGGAGAGAGAAAATGGGGAATTACAGACCAGTTAGTCTAACATCAGTAGTGCGGAAACTGCTAGAGTCAGTTATTAAAGATGGTATAGCAGTACATTTGGAAAGTGGTGAAATCATTGGACAAATTCAGCATGGATTTACGAAAGGTAAATCATGTCTGACGAATCTTATAGAATTTTTCGAGGATGTAACTAGTAGAGTGGATAAGGGAAAACCAGTGGATGTGTTATATCTAGACATTCAGAAGGCTTTTGACAAGATTCCACATAAGAGATTAGTATACAAACAATTTAGTATTAAAGCACACGGATGACACTAAGCTGGGGGGTAGTGTTAGGTGTGAGGAGAATGCTAGGAGGCTGCAAGGTGACTTGGATAGGCTGGGTGAGTGGGCAAATGGATGGCAGATGCAGTATAATATGGATAAATGTGAGGTTATCCACTTTGGTGGCAAAAACAGGAGGGTAAACTATTATCTGAATGGTGGCAAATTAGGAAAAGGGGAGATGCAACGAGACCTGGGTGTCATGGTACACCAATCATTGAAAGGAGGCATGCAGGTGCAGCAGGCAGTTAAGAAAGCAAATGGTATGTTAGCATTCATAGCGAAAGGATTTGAGTATAGGAGCAGAGAGGTTCTACTGCAGTTGTACAGGAGACCACACCTGGAATATTGCGTACAGTTTTGGTCTCCAAATCTGAGGAAAGACATTCTTGCCATAGGGGGGGTACAGAGAAGGTTCACCAGACTGATTCCTGGGATGTCAGGACTTTCATATGAGGAAAGACTGGATAGACTCGGCTTGTACTTGCTAGAATTTAGAAGACTGAGGAGGGATCTTATAGAAACTTACAACATTCTTAAGGGGTTGGATAGGCTAGATGCAGGAAGATTGTTCCCGATGTTGGAGAGGTCCAGAACAAGGGGTCACAGTCTAAGGATAATGAGGAATTCCTTTAGGACATTTTTCACACAGAGAGTGGTGAGTCTCTGGAATTCTCTGCCACAGAAGGTAGTTGAGGCCAGTTCATTGGCTATATTTAAGAGGGAGTTAGATGTGGCCCTTGTGGCTAAAGGGATCAGGGGGTATGGAGAGAAGGCAGGTACAGGATACCGAGTTGGATGATCAGCCATGATCATATTGAATGGCGGTGCAGGCTCGAAGGGCCGAATGGCCTACTCCTGCACCTATTTTCTATGTTTCTATGCTTTCTGAAAGTCCAGGTACAAGAGGGAGGTGCAGCGAGACCTAGGTGTCCTTATACACCAGTCACTGAACGTTGACGTGCAGGTACAGCAGGCAGTGAAGAAAGCTGATGGAATGTTGGCCTTCATAACAAGAGGATTTCAGTATAGTAGTAAAGAGGTTCTTCTACAGTTGTATAAGGCTCTGGTGAAACCACATCTGGAGTATTGTGTACAGCTTTGGTCTCCTAATGTGAGGAATGACATCCTTGTGATTAAGGCAGTGCAGCGTAGGTTCACGAGATTGAACCCTGGGATGGTGGGACTGTCATATGAGGAAAAATTGAAAAGACTAGGTTGTATTCACTGGAGTTTAGAAGGATGAGATCTTATAGAAACATATAAAATTATAAAAGGACTGGACAAGCTAGATGCAGGATACATGTTCCCAATGTTGGGCGAGTCCAGAACCAGGGGCCACAGTCTTAGAATAAAGGGGAGGTCATTTAAGACTGAGGTGAGAAAAAACGTTTTCATGCAGAGAGTTGTGAATTTGTGGAATTCCCTGCCACAGAGTTAGATGGAGCTCTAGGGGCTAGTGGAATCAAGGGATATGGGGAGAAGGCAGGCACAGGATATTGATTGGGGACGATCAGCCATGATTACATTGAATGGCGGTGCTGGCTCGAAGGGTTGTTTGGTATTCTCCTGCACCAATTTTCTATGTTTCTATGTTTCTAAAAGAAAGGCATCAGGCATGGACTGTACAAGGCAGCAGGTCCTGAGACAATAGTCACCTTCCACAACATCTGGGAGATGTCCAGCATCTGGGAGACAGAAAGTATGCCCAATGAATTCAGTGACGCCACTGTTGTTTCCTTGTTCAAAAGCAAAGGAGTAAAGCTGACTGTGGCAACTACCGAGGCATCACCTTGTTGTCCGTGTCATCCTCAACCACCTAATCAATAAGGTCGCGGAGGCAAGCTTGCCAGAGTCTCAGTGTGGCTTTAGACCCGGTCGCAGCACTGCTGATATGATCTTCACGGTGGGACAGATACAGATAAAATGCATTGAGCAGAAGATGGACCACTATGCAGTCTTCATTGACTTAACAAAGGCCTTTGACACGGTCAACCGGGAGGCTCTGTGGTTGATACTTCACAAGCTCGGTTGTCCAAGAAAGTTCATCCAGATCATCTGCCTCTTCCATGATGGCATGACAGGAACAGTTCTTGTCCACAGTGAAACTTCTGCACCTTTTGACATCTCCAGTGGAGTGAAGCAAGGTTGCGTTCTGGCCCCTGTACTCTTCAATCTATTTTTTCGGCGGCGTCCTGAGTGACGCACTCCAGGACCTCGACCGTGTCGTGTACCTGAAGAACCATCTGGACGGATCTCTCTTTGACCTTCGACGACTGAACGCCAAAACCAAGATGCACGAACGGCTCACTCTCGAAACGGGTAACTGCGCCCTCACGGCTCACAAGGAGTCTGACCTCTAGTTCATTGTGACCAAATTTACAGAATTAGCACACGCTTTTGGTCTCACAATGAGCCTCAGCAAAACGGAAGTCATCCACCAGCGGGCTCCAGACTCTGCAGCACCGCCCCCAAGTGTGCACATTGACAGCACACAGCTGTAGCCGTTGACTGCTTCAAATATTTGGGAAGTGTAATATCATCTGATGGCTCCCTGGACATGGAAATCTCAGCGAGAATCGGCAAAGCCAGTCAAGCACTTGGACGATTGCGCACATGAGTGTTGAACAACCACAACATCAAGCTGTCAACTAAACCCAAAGTTTACAAAGCAGTTGTGCTTTCCAGCCTCTCTATGTCTGTGAATCGTGGATCTTGTATAGGAATAACATCCATCAACTTGAGAAGTTCCATATGCGCTTGTTACGGTCCATCATAGGCATTCGCTGGCAGGACAAAGTGCCCAACCTAGAAGTATTGGACAGATCCAGCTTCACAACATCGAGTTGATTTTGGTAACCCTAAGGTTTGACTGATGTCTCTAACAGTTTTATTCTTGTTTCTCACTCATAATGGCTTAATTGACTTTCATTGGCACAACTTTGGTCCCCATGTTGATAAACAGCAATAAAAGTTTCCAAAGGTGATGGAAAGACTGGAGGAAAGGCTAGCTGCTGAGAACTCTCTTATACCTGCATGCCGGAGGCAATTAAACACACCTGAGCTTTTATAAACACCTGCGTAGCCATGCATCCAAAACATTGGGATGGGGGGGGGGGGGGGGGAGGGGGGGGGGGGGGGGGGGGGGGGGGGGGGGGGAGGGGGGGAGAAGGGGGAAGGGGAGAAGGGGAGGGGGGGTAACTATGTATAGACACAGCTGTATTTTCTACATGGTGAAACCAAAATGGATAAAAATGGCCTTTAATAAAATCTGACAATGTGCACTTTAACCACATGTGATTTTTTTTTCTATTACAAATCTCAGATTATAGTGTACAGAGGCAAATAAATAAATGAAGGATTTTGTCCCAAACATTATGGGGGGGGGGGGGGGGGGGGGCGGCACTGTGTATATATATATATATATATATATATTGTGTGTCTGTGAGTATGTATATATGTGTGGTGTTTTACAGAGTACGATGTTTACATATCTCTTGTGCTGTTTCAAAAAATATGTCAATTAAACACTCTTGACTCTTGATTCAGACATATAAGAATATCATTGTTCTGTTGAAGGTGCATGTGATAATTAAACATTCTTGACCTCGAAGTACCATGTCCTACGGTGCAACATCTGACCAGCTAGAGACATCGCAGTAAACCTGGCTGTGTTTATAGTCAAATCATTAACATGAGGCGTTTAAAAGGTTTTTAGATAGGCAAATTAATATGCGGGGAATGGAGGAATATGGATAATGTGCAGGTAGATGAGATTAGTTTATCTTGGCATCATATTGGGCACAGATATTATGTGTCGCAAGGCCACAGTGCTTACAGTCCATGTTTTAGTTTATAGATGGCCAGTGTTAGGTAATCACGCTCCCATTTGTATTTAATTCAGTTCAGTTTAGTTTATTGTCACGTGTACTGAGGCACAGTGAAATGTGTTTGTTGTGTTCTATCCAGTCAGCAGAAAGACAATATATGATTACTAGAGCCAGGATTAGGCACTACAAAACTCTGAAATAGGCAGGCAAAAAGGCATAATAAAATTACAAAAAAGGCACGAAAAAGGCATTTATTGACAAAAAAAGGCATACAAAGGCATTTATTACCACCACCAAAATATGGTTAAAATGATAATATAAAGGTATGCTACATTAAATGACCACAGTTGCCTGGTTGCACATAATTACTAGCATTTTTTTCAAATTATCTGGTGTTAAACTATGCCGTCTGTCAGACAGAATATGCTTCAGGTGTAAAAAACCTCTTTCTATCTCAGCTGAGGTCACTGATGCATACCCGAAACAAGCTACAGATTCTATATTCATGTCGATATCTTGTGCATTACAACTACCTTTGAGAACTTTAGCTATGTTTTCTATTTCTTGAAGATCTTTGTTAGCTAAAATTACTCTCTCACATTTTCCTTGTATCTCTTTACCTACATCGCCAGGAACGTTATGAATATCGTCAGTTACTTTGTTGAAAACCTGCAAGTTATTCACTAATGTTTCGCCATGTTTCTCAAGGGAAGTGATAGCTTGTGGGAAGTTTGCAAAATTGGAAGCAATAAACACAAGATCGCGGTGGAGGAACTTTTTCTGCATGATTTCACTGACAATCCTGACTGCAGCAGATTCTTCTTCTTCAAAACAGTTGGCGATTTCTTTTATCTTTTCAAATTTTGCAGCATAGTAGAGTACAGCAGAGAGCCATGTATCCCACCTAGTCAAAATGGGCTGCAGAGGTAGCGGAATCTCGGGTGCCATTTCCTTGAACAACTGCTTTGAGGAAGTTTTTCTTGACATTAGAAACTAGGCGATCAACATATGGAAACAAGCTATGTATGTGCTTGGCAATTCTATGCAGGCCTTGAGCTAAGCATGTCAAATGCAACATTTTGGGGAATAAAACTTTAAGTCACGAACAGAAGAACATTCTCTTGTTTTATACCTTCTGGCCAAAGTACTGCAAGTGAAGATATAAACACCTGAGCAATAGTTGAGCTGTTTGACTTCTCCAATACTTCCAATGTCAGCAAATACTCCTTTGATGGTTGATCTGCCTCCAGTGTACCTTTGACCACATTAGCAACATATCTCCTCACAGCATTGGTTGTCTTGTCTGTTGAGACCCATATTTTGTTGCATGTATCTTCATCTCTAATTTTCTGCACAACATTGCTGAAGTTTCTGTCAACATAACTTTGTAATGATGATACGCTTGGTATATGTTCCTCTGTGTATTTTTTCTATGGGGGGGAGGGGGGAGGGGGAGGGAGGGGGGAGGGGGGGGAGAGGGGAAGAGAGGGGGGGGAGCGGGGTGGGGGGAGGGAGCGGTGTGGGGGGAGAGGAGAGGGGGAGGAGAGGGGGAGGGGAAGGGGAGAGAGGGGGAAGGGGAGGGGAGGATGGAGGTGGAGGGGGGGGGGGCTGCAGAGTCACACACACACTAACCACATCACACACCCACACAAATCTCCCCCCTTGATATTATATTAATATTATTAATTGGCTCCTTTTGCCCCATCCCCGCCCTATTCACTGAAGCATAGCCCCCACCTCGCAGACGTGCCTAGAGAGGGAGGGGGGGTAAAGAAAGAGGATAGAGAGAGAAGGGACAGAGACACAGGGGCAGAGGCAGAGAGGGGGGAGAGGGGAAGGGGAAGAGAGGGGGAAGTGGGAAGAGGGAGGTGAAGAGGGGGGAGAGGGGGGGATAGGGGGGAGTGGGGTAGGGAGGGCGGGAGGAAGGGAGGGGAGGAGGTGGAGGGTGGGGAGGAGGGGGGGGAGAGGGGGGGGAGAAGGGGGGAGACGTGGAGGGGAGTGGGAGAGGGGGAGAGAGGGGGGAGAGTGGGGGGAAGGGAGGGGGAGAGGGGGTGAGAGAGGGTGAAGGTGGAGTGGGGAAGAGGAGGGGGAGAGGAATGGGGGAGGAGGGGGGAAGATGAGGGGGAGGGGAAGGGGGAGCAGGGGGGAAGAGGAGGGGGAGGGGGGGAGAGGAGGGGGAGTGGGGAGAGGAGGGAGGAGGGCGAAAGGATGGAGAGGGGGAGGGGAGAAAGGAGGCCTCGGAAAACCCAACCAAATTACTGCGTGTTCAGCGACTCAATCCAGAGTCCTGTGGGGGGGGGGGAGGGAGGAGCAGCTGGGCTGCTGGCGGTGCAGGCGGCGGCCGCGAGTGTGAGTCGACTGCGAGCGGGAGGCGAACAAAATAACTACGAATCAGGGGGGGAGGGGGGGTTAATGTAACTCGTCAGCGGCTTCAATCCAGAGCCCGGGGGAGAGGGCGGCTATGCTGCGGAAGGGGTGGGGCGGACAGCCGGCTGATTGCGAGTCAACTGCGAGTTGGGAGGGGGGTCAACGTAACTCACAGCTCGTGCAAAAACAGTGCCTAGCAGGCTGCACTTTGAAAACTGTGCGCAGCTGGCCGCGAGGAGCAGAGCCAGTTGCTAACATCATCAGCTCGTTAGGTTTAAAAAAGATCTCAGATTTGGAACAATTTTAATTTTAAAAACTCAGGAAATAATGAATCAAATTCAGTTAAGGCAATTTTTGAAATCATGAGGTAAATCCCTATCGGAATATGTAAAAACTTCACCGTTAGCGTGTCGTGTTTTTGAGGAGATGTGAATCACACACACACAAATACACACACAAAAATATCCACATCCAAGATCAGAGTTTTATAAGTATACTACACCAAGTGCAGACCCGTTGGGTCTGTCCCACCCAACACATGCGCGTTGATAGCAGCTGCATTCATCCAGAGATTGGGGGGGGGGGCACGAGGAAAGGCATTGTGAGGTCAACAGCTGGGCAGCTGACCTCACGGATCTACAAATTTTGTTAATATCTCAGGAAATAATGGACCAAATTTATAAAGGATTGGATTTTTGAAATCATAAGGAAAATTTCTACCAGAAGATCTACAAACTTCACTGTTATTGTAAGGTCAGCAGCTGGGCAGCGGTCAGATTAAAAAAAAGGTCAGATTGGTCAACAATTTTAATAATAAAGTCGTGAAAATAATGTACCAAATGTACAGAGGAGTGGATTTCTAAAATTACAAGGAAAATCTCTACTGAAATATGCAAAAATGCATGAAATATGCATAACCTAGCAATTATAGACCTATTAGTTTGACGTCAGTGGTGGGCAAATTAATGGAAAGGATACTTAGAGATAATATATATAAGCATCTGGATAAACAGGGTCTGATCAGGAACAGTCAACATGGATTTGTGCCTGGAAGGTCATGTTTGACAAACCTTCTTGAATTTTTTGAAGCAGTAACTAGGGAAATTGATGAGGGTAAAGCAGTGGATGTTGTCTATATGGATTTCAGTAAGGCCTTTGACAAGGTTCCCCATGGAAGGTTGGTTAAGAAGGTTCAATCTTTTGGTGTTAATGGCGGAGTAGCAAGATGGATTCAACAGTGGCTGAATGGGAGATGTCAGAGAGTAATGGTGGATGGCTGTTTGTCAGGTTTGGAAGCCGGTGACCAGTGGGGTGCCTCAGGGATCTGTGTTGGGTCCACTGTTGTTTGTCACGTACATCAATGATCTGGATGATGGGGTGGAAAATTGGATAAGTAAGTATGCAGATGATACTAAGATAGGTGGTGTTGTGGATAATGAAGTAGATTTTCAAAGTCTACAGAGAGATTTTGGGCCATTTGGAAAAGTGGGCTGAAAGATGGCAGATGGAGTTTAATGCTGATAAGTGTGAAGTGCTACATCTTGGCAGGACAAATCAAAATAGGACGTACATGGTAAATGGTAGGGAATTGAGGAATGCTGTGGAACAGAGGGATCTAGGAATAACTGTGCATAGTTCCCTGAAGGTGGAATCGCATGTAGATAGGTGGTAAAGAAAGCCTTTGGTGTGCTGGCCTTTATAAATCAGAGCATTGAATATAGGAGTAGGGAAGTAATGTTAAAATTGTACAAGGCATTGGTAAGACCAATTCTGGAGTATGGTGTACAATTTTGGTCGCCTAGTTATAGGAAGGATGTCAACAACATAGAGAGAGTACAGAGGAGATTTACTAGAATGTTGCCAGGGTTCCAGCAACTATGTTACAGAGAAAGGTTGAACAAGTTAGGTCTTTATTCTTTGGAGCGCAGAAGGTTAAGGGGGGGACTTGATTGAGGTCTTTAAAATGATGAAAGGGATAGACAGAGTTGACGTGGATACGTTTTTTTCCCCATTGAGGGTAGGGAAGATTCAAACAAGAGGGCATGACATGAGAATTAAGGGACAGAGGTTTCGGGGTAACGTGAGGGGGAACTTCTTTACTCAGAGGGTGGTGGCTGTGTGGAATCAGCTTCCAGCAGAAGTGGTGGAGGCAGGATCGATTTTAACATTTAAAAGTAAAGTGGATAGGTATATGGACGTGAAGGGAATGGAGGGGTATGGTCTGAGTGCAGGTAGATGGGACTAGGGGAAAACAAATGGTCGGCACGGACTGGAAGGGCCGAGAGGGCCTGTTTCCGTGCTGTAATTGTTATATGGTTATATGTTATATGGTTAAAATGTTCCCGTTTTGGCGTCTGGTTTTCGAGGAGAAACGTTTCACAAGCAAAATGACACCCACCCACACACACACGCACACACCCACCCCCCCCCCCCCCCCCCCACACACACACACCATACACACACACACATAGTTTTAAAAGTAGACAGACAGACAGACAGACAGACAGACAGACAGACAGACAGACAGACAGACAGACCAAATGCAGGCAGGTGCGACTTGTGTAGATGGGAAATGTTGGGCCGTAGAGCCTGTTTCCACGCTGTATACTTCTATGACTCTCTGTGTTACTCCAACACCTTGTGTCCTGTAATGTTTCTTGTTACATTTTGACAGCATTTTGCAATGTTGATCCCTTCAAATTTAACAATCGCCTTCTACATATACGTCCACTTCATTTTCGGATATGTTATAGAACATGGAACAGTACAGCACAGGAACGGGCCCTTCGGCCCACAATATTTGCACCAGACATGAAGCCAAGTTAAACTGATCTCTTCTGGCACTTCCTTGCACTTCCATGATTCTATCTGAAACCCTCTTACATGCCACTATCGCACAAAACTGCTGGGAAAATGCTCAAGAACATGTTAATCAAGTTTTAAACTTGGCAGTTGATTTATTTTACAGATAGGAGTTGAGTTTGCTTATCAAAACCGTAATTTAAAAATAATAATTCAAAGGGTGTGGAGCTCATACTTAGCCAGTAATGACTTGCCCTTCTAAAATCACTGAGGTTTTGGAGTCAAGTCAAGATAATTAAGCAGTGAACAAGATGTTGGTGTCAGGTTTATCACATTTCTTTGTGATTTATATAGAAGTGACTAACAATGCAGAGAAAGAACAGTTGTGTGGGCAGATTATTGGACAAACACCAGAGATGGAAGATAACCCAGAAGTTGTGAGATGAAAAGTATTGAAGAATTGCAAATTGGGAGGCCAAAGAAATAAATGTGGCTGGAGGGGGAGGGGAGAAATAGGTACGAGTCCAGGCAGGGCACAAGGGAAGAGATGGGGAAGAAATGTCAAGAATAACAGTGGCATGGTGGCGCATCGGCAGAGTTACTGCCTTACAGCTCTCACAGCACCAGAGACCCGGGTTCGATCCTGGCTATAGGTGCTTGTCTGCACGGTGTTTGTACGTTCTCCCTGTGACTGCATGGGTTTTCTCAGAAATGTTCGGTTCTCCCACACTCCAAAGGCATACAGATTTGTAGGTTGATTGGCTTGGTATAATGTACAAAATTGGCCCTAGTGTATTCATCATTCATCATCATCGTTGAAAACATTAGCGACGCAGTGGTGCTGGTTTTCAACGGGAACGGTGACGGACGCACCACACATCTCTGTCCTCCAGTTCCTGCGGACTTCCGCCGCTGGAACTATAGGAGTTTGGTGTATGTGCTTTATCATCGTTCCTTACAATGCCGTGTACGACAGTGATCGCAACTTCTACTGAAGTGTGGATGGCCGTTGGCTCACTAGAAGCTCATCCGCCATTTGACAGGTCTTGTTTTTGGCCCTGCTGGTGGTCCACAGTCCCCTCCTCACCTGGCAAACCAGGTGTGGGTGACGGTTTAGTCACCGACTATCCGACCATGGAGCAGGTAGCACAGGATTACATGGTACCCATGGCGGGGGGATCTCCCTCATTTAGGTATCCCTCGTTTCCCTTGTCCCTAACCAGTCTGAAGAAGTGTCTTGACCCGAAACATCACCCATTCCTTCTCTCCAGAGATGTTGCCTGTCCCGCTGAGTTACTCCAGCTATTTGTGTCTATCTACCATATATTCTTTTCCAGATACCCGATCACTCCTTCTTCTCCCCTCTCCCGACAGGCAAGAGGTACAAAAGGTTATATATATATATATATTAGATGTCAGTGGAATTGCAATGAGCCCAGAAACCGGTCCTTCGACCCAACGAGACCGCACCAACCATCAGCCATATATATATACACACATATACACATACGTACACACAAAAGAGCAAACAATAATTGTGCAATAACAACAATAATAGTCTATGTAGTTCAGAGTTTATTTTAGGTAGTAGTATTTAATAACCAAATGGCTGTTCCTGAACCTGGACATTACAGTTTTCAGGTAGACTCCGGTTCGAGTCTGACTATGGGTGCTGTCAGTACAGAGTTTGTACATTTTCCCTGTGACCGCGTGGTTTTTCCCCGAGTGCTCCAATGACTTCCCACACTCCAAAGACATACAAGTTTGCAGGTTAATTTGGCTTTGGTAAAATTGTAAATTGTCCCTAGTGTGTAGGATAGTTGCCTGTGTGCGGGGATCGCTAGTCGGCGTGGACACGGTGGGCAGAAGGGCCTGTTTCTGTACTCCAAACTAAACTCAAGAATTCCCTGTTTCACATTTCAAATTGCAAGCATGATTAACCTAATGTCTTTGACTTCATGCTTGACTAAAATATCTTCAACTATGCAAATATTTCTAGATAATTACATTTTATTTTACAGTTATTGAGCAATTCTTTCCAGTACCCATGGAGTTAGTAGCATGGGGGCTGTGATCTTGGAAAACTTCCATTGTAACGTCTTTGTTGGGTTCATGCATGCATGAGTTCCACTATTTCTGCCAGCAAATGGATTATAATTTAGCACTAATGGCAATGAGTTAGTGGAATCACAATGAGCCCAGAAACCGGTCTGTCGACCCAACGAGGCCGCATCAACCATCAACCAACATTTACATTAATTCTGCATTAATTCGTTGTTTTAAGGTTATACTAGACTAAGTGGGACCTGTTGGGTCCCATGTTCACACGGGAGGGCTGGTCCCCCAACGCACTATTCCACCTCTCCACCAATTCCAATATTGGTGGCCAGTTGGGGGGGGGGGCTTTCTGGAGCGCTATTATTGGTGTTGTGAGCCAAAGGGACTGGTTTCAAGAGGGCTAGTATGGACATTGTGGGCCGAATGGATTCATGGGCTGGCAGCTCAGTCACTCAGGCCTGGTGGGCTGGCAGCTCAGTCACTCAGGCCTGGTGGGCTGGCAGCTCAGTCACTCAGGCCTGCTGGGCTGGCAGCTCAGTCACTCAGGCCTGGTGGGCTGGCAGCTCAGAAACTGTTAGAAATTCAGCCCAAAACAGGTGAGAGACTCTGTGAGAGAGAAGGGGGAGAGGATGGAGAATCAATTTTAGACATTTTTCATATTTTTCTGCAGATCACAGCAATGAAGTCTATCCTGGCCTGGATTCCACAGGGAGCCAATGAAGGGAGGGAGAAAAATACTGGTGGAATACTTGCAGGGGGAATACTTACTGATGGGCCGAAGGGACTTCTCTTGGGCTAGTACAGGCCTGATGGGCTGATAGGGCTATTAAAAAAAACTGTGAAATCTCAGTGAAAGGCACTTTTTCAGGACTTTTCCTGGCGTGGCACAGGCCATTTGGACCAAATTACTCTTCCTGGGCTAAAACGGGCATTTTGGGCAAATGGACTGGTTTCTCGGCTAATAGGGGCCTTGTGGGCCAAAATTTCCATTTCCATTGCAGTTTCAAGCACAGGGCAGGCTGAACAGCTCATTGCATTTTCATTTCACTTCCATTGCCATTGCAGTTCCAAGCACAGGGCAGGCCAAGCCAAACAGATTACTGTATTTTCATTTCACTTCAATTGCCATTGCAGTTTCATGCAAAGGGCTGGTCAAACAGCTGATTGCATTTTCATTTCACTTCCATTGCCATTGCAGTTTCAAGCACAGGGCAGGCCAAGCCAAACAGATTGCACTTTCACTTCATTTCCATTGTCATTGCAGTTCCAAGCACAGGGCAGGCCAAGCCAAACAGCTAATTGCATTTTCATTTCACTTCCATTGCCATTGCAGTTTCAAGCACAGGGCAGGAAAAACTGCTGATTGTATTTTCATTTCATTTCCATTGCCATTGCAGTTTCAAGCACAGGGCAGGAAAAACTGCTGATTGTATTTTCATTTCACTTCCATTGCCATTGCAGTTTCATGCAAAGGGCAGGTCAAACAGCTGATTGCATTTTCATTTTGCTTCCATTGTCATTGCAGTTTCAAGCACTGGGCAGGCCAAACAGCTGATTGCATTTTCATTTCACTTCCATTGCCATTGCAGTTTCAAGCACAGGGCAGGCCAAGCCAAACAGATTGCATTTTCACTTCATTTCCATTGTCATTGCAGTTCCAATCACAGGGCAGGCCAAGCCAAACAGATTGCACTTTCACTTCATTTCCATTGTCATTGCAGTTCCAAGCACAGGGCAGGCCAAGCCAAACAGCTCATTGCATTTTCACTTAATTTCCATTGCCATTGCAGTTTCAAGCACAGGGCAGACCAAGCCAAACAGCTCATTGCATTTTCACTTCAGTTCCATTGCCATCGCTGTTTCAAGCGCAGGGCAAGCCAAGCCAAACAGCTCATTGCATTTTCACTCCATTTCCAATGTCATTGCAGTTTCAAGCACAGGGCAGGCCGAACAACTAATTTCATTTTCATTAAGGGCTAACAAATCATTTATTACAAGTACATTGCAGACTCACAGTTCAGTTGATTCGCAGCCTAGAATGAGAGTCGTGGCCTCTCCCTCGCAATCTTGCAGAATGACTGAGTCATGTTCAGGCATCCAGGGCTTTATAGTCCTGCCCCCCCCGGAAGGGGCCTTAACTTCATCACGGTGAATGACAGGCAAGAGGATCTCAAGGTTTTTTAAACTCATAACATTTTTATTTTTTGATCGATGGGAATAATCCTCAGAGCTTGCTCAGCGGAGGAGGACTGTGAGTAAGATGGCAAAAAATCATTGTGAGATATGGTAGCGTGTTTTCTAAAGTCAATATACAGCGCAGACAGGAAGTGGTCAAGATGAGACTTTTAATTTTATAGATGTCTGGGGTAACATTCAGACACCCACCACCCTCTGTGTAAAAAGCCTGCCCCACAAGTCTCTTTTAACCTTTGATAGACGTTTGGATAAGCATGTGAATGTGTAGAGAATGGAGCAATATGAACAAGGTAGTAAGTTGGAACAGGGCCTGTTCTTGTGCTGTACTGTTCTATATTCTATGTTCTGTTATGGCTTTCCAAAGATATTTGTGCAGGTATGTGGATAGGAAGGGTCAAGCGGGTTTATTTCAAGAGGGCTTGAATACAAAAGCAGGGAAGTAATGCTGAGGCTCTGGTCAGGCCACAATTGGAGTATTGTGAGCAATTTTGGGCCCCATATCTGAGGAAGGATATGCTGCCCCTCAAGAGAGTCCAGAGGAGGTTTACAAGAATGATTCCAGGAATGAGTGGGTTAATATATGATGAACGTTTGTCAGCACTGGGCCTGTACTCGCTGGAGTTTGGAAGGATAGTGGTGAGCCTGTGGAATTCTCTGCCTCAGAAGGCGGTGGAAGCTCTTAAAAATAACAAGAACGGGGTACTGATTGGGGATGATCAGCCATGATCACATTGAATGGCGGCGCTGGCTCGAAGGGCCGAATGGCCTACTCCTGCACCTATTGTCTATTGTCTATTGATAAGGGGGGACCTCATTGAAATTTACCGAATTGTGAAAGGCTTGGATAGAGTGGATGTGGAGAGGATGTTTCCACTAGTGGGAGAGTCTAGGTCCAGAGGTCATAGCCTCAGAATTAAAGGACGTTCTTTTAGGAAGGAGATGAGGAATTTCTTAAGTCAGTGGGTGGTGAATTTGTGGAATTAATTGCCACTGAAGGCTATGGAGGCGATCAAATTATATTTTTTTAAGGCAGAGATGGATAGATTATTCATTAGTAAGGATGTGGGGAGAAGGCAGGATGAACTTATTTAGTCAGAGGCTGGTGAATCTGTGGAATTCATAGCCACAGAAGGTGTGGAGGCCACGGAGTCTGCAACAACCATCAATCACCTGTTCACAAGTAGTTCTACGCTGTCCCGCTTTCTCATCAACTCTCTAAACAAAATGCCTCATTTGTAAGGAGAGTCTAGGTCCAGAGGCCATAACCTCAGAATAAAACAGACAATCTTTAGGAAGGAGATGAGGAGGAATTTCTTTAGTTAGAGAACTGTGAATCGGTGGAATTCATCACCACTGACGGTTGTGGAGGCCAAGTCAATGCATAATTTTAATATATGATAGATTCTTGATAAGTATGGGTGTCAGGGGTTATGGGGAGATAGTAGGAGAATGGATGGAGTTGAGAGGGATAGATAGATCAGCCAAGATTGAATGGCGGAGTAGACTTGATGGGCCGAATTGCATAATTCTGCTCCCATAACTTATGAACATGAACTTATCCATATTGGTTCTTGATTTTCACAATCCTCGAGTTTAATGTGCAGGAAGGAGCTGCAAATGCTGGTTTAAACTGAAGATAGACACAAAAAGCTGGCGTAACTCAGCAGGACAGCCAGCATCTACGGAGAGAAGGAATGGTTTCGAATTGAGACCCTTCTTCATTCCATTTCACTGTATTTGTTTACTTTTTTCATCATAATTAACCATCATGCTTTCCCTTTCAACCTTTCTCAAATTTAATTCAAAATCTGTACATATCATGGTTTTTTTTTGCAATTATTACATTTATGTTCTACAACAGGAACAATATTGAAATACTAAGCCACATATTCTCCAGGTTCCGATTCAAGGACAGTTTCTTCCCAGCAACTGAACGATCCTACCACAACCAGAGAGCAGTGCTGAACTTACTATCTACCTTATTGGTGACCCTTGGACTATCTTTGATTGGACTGCTGGCTTTACCTTGCACTAAACGTTATTCCCTTATTATATATCTGTACACAGTGAATGGCTCGATTGTAATCATGTACTCATGTACTACAGGAAATTACAAAAGATTCTCGAATTAATGGGAAGGAAAGCTGGAGAAGAGGAAAAAAATAGTTAAGACCAAAGTTGGACCCTTGAACACCGAAAAAGGTGAATTTATTATGGGGAACAAAGAAATGGCAGATGCGTTGAACAGGTACTTTGGATCTGTCTTCATTAAGGAGGACACAAACAATCTTCCTGATATAGTAGTGGCCAGAGGATCTGGGGTGACGGAGGAACTGAAAGAAATCCACATTAGGCAGGAAATGGTGTTGGATAGACTGATGGGGCTGATAAATCCCCCGGGCCTGATGGTCTGCATCCCAGGGTACTTAAGGAAGTGGCTCTAGAAATTGTGGATGCATTGGTGATAATTTTCCAATGTTCTATAGACTCAGGATCAGTTCCTGTGGATTGGAGGGTAGCTAATGTTATCCCACTTTTTAAGAAAAGCGGGAGAGAGAAAACGGGGAATTATAGACCAGTTAGCCTGACATCGGTGGTGGGGAAGATCAATCAATCAATCAATCAATCCTTTATTGTCAAATTGCAAAGCAACAGTTGTACAGTGCAAAAAGAGAATACGTTTCCCAGGAAATACCAGAGCATCGCACATAAAGCTTAAACATTTCACACATGAATAAAAACAATAAAAAAACAATCCAGTCCCTGATAAAAACAATACAATAGTTAAAAGTGCAGGTACAAAAAACCCAGCAACATTAAAATACAAGTAAATTGTTCAGGGCAGCTGATTTAAGTGGCCAGTGCCAGAGTTTGTTATTAAATTGTCAGTGCAAAAAGCAGCAGAATCAGGTGGAGTGACTGTTTAGCAGCCTCACAGCCTGTGGAAGGAAGCTGCTTAGCATTCTGGTTGTCCGGGCTTTGATGCCTGATGGCATCTCTTGCCTGATGGCAGGGGATCCAGATATGTGTGGAGGGGGTGCAGTCTGTCCTTTGCAATGCTCAGTGCTTTTTTCAGGCATCGGCTCTGGAACAGTTCTTGTACCGAGGGTAGGGAGATGCCAATGATCCTCTCTGCTCCCCTCACTACCCTCTGCAGAGCCTTTCTGTCTGTGCAATTGCAGTTGGAGTACCACATGTTAATGCAGTACGTGAGTACAGACTCCACCGTGCCCCTGTAAAAGGTCCTGAGGATGTTGGTGGGGAGTGAGGCCTATTTGAGTTTCCTCAGGTAGTGCAGTCGCTGATGGGCACGTTTGACAATCCCAGTGTTGTTCCTGGACCAGGTAAGACTGCCTGTGATTTGCACTTCGAGGAACTTTACGTTCTCCACTCTCTCCACCGTGGTGCCACTGATGTTGAGGGGTGTGTGTTTGGGCTGCGACTTCCTGAAGTCGACAATCATATCCTTGGTTTTGTCGACGTTTAATTCTAAGTTGTTGTTGCCGCACCATGCTGGAGTCAATTACAAAAGATGAGATAGCCGAACATTTGGATAGCAGTAACAGGATCGGTCCGAGTCAGCATGGATTTACGAAAGGGAAATCATGCTTGACTAATCCTCTGTAATTTTTTGAAGATGTAACTAGGAAAATGGACAAGGAAGAGCCAGTGGATGTAGTGTACTTGGACTTTCAGAAAGCATTTGATAAGGTCCCACATAGGAGATTAGTGGGCAAAATTAGGGCATATGGTATTGGGGGTAGAGTGCTGACATGGATAGATAAGTGGTTGGCAGACAGGAAACAAAGAGTAGGGATTAACGGGTCCCTTTCAGAATGGCAGGCAGTGACAAGTGGGGTATCGCAAGGCTCGGTGCTGGGACCGCAGCTATTTACAATATACATCAATGATTTGGATGAAGGGATTCAAAGTAACATTAGCAAATTTGCAGATGACACAAAGCTGGATGGCAGTGTGAACTGTGAGGAGGATGCTATGAGAATGCATGGTGACTTGGACAGGTTGGGGGTGTGGGTAGATGCATGGCAGATGAAGTTTACACCTGGAGTATTGTTCGCAGTCTTCATCAACTAATTTGAGGAAGGACATTCTTGCTATTGAGGGAGTGCAGCGTAGGTTTACAAGGTTAATTCTTGGGATGGCGGGACTGTCATATGTTGTGAGAATGGAGCAGCTGGGCTTGTACCCTCTGGAGTTTAGAAGGATGCGAGGGGATCTCATTGAAACATATAAGATTGTTAACCAGGGGCCGGGGCCGCAGTTTAAGAATAAGGAGTAAGCCATTTGGAACGGAGACGAGGAAACACTTTTTCTCACAGAGAGTGGTGAGTCTGAGGAATTCTCTGCCTCAGAGGGCGGAGGAGGCAGGTTCTCTGGATGCTTTCAAGAGAGAGCTAGATAGGGCTCTTAAAATAATGGAGTCAAGGGATATGGGGAGAAGGCAAGAACGGGGTACTGATTGGGGATGATCAGCCATGATCACATTGAATGGCAGTGCAGGCTCAAAGGGACGAATGGCATACTCCTGCACCTATTGTTTATTGTCTATTGGAAGGGGCGTTACCTTCATGGTGGATGACAGGCGAGAAGACCAATCTGCTGATCTCACGATTTTTAAAACCTTCATAACTTTTGTAATCTTCCACCGATCAGGCCAAAACGTGGTGCGCTTAGAGCAGAGGAGAACGGTGGGTAAGATGGCAAAAAATCCTAGCGATACATATAAACATATATGTTTGAAACATATAAGATTGTTAAGGGCTTGGACACACTAGAGGCAGGAAACATGTTCCTGATGTTGGGGGAGTCCAGAACCAGGGGCCACAGTTTAAGAATAAGGAGTAAGCCATTTAGAATGGAGATGAGGAAACACTTTATCTCACAGAGAGTGATGAGTCTGTGGAATTCTCTGCCTCAGAGGGCGGTGGAGGCAGGTTCTCTGGATGCTTTCAAGAGAGAGCTAGATAGGGCTCTTAAAAATAGCGGAGTCAGGGGATATGGGGAGAAGGCAGGAACGGGGTACTGATTATGATCAGCCATGATCACATTGAATGCGGTGCAGGCTCGAATAGGCTTCAAGTGTCCTGCTCCTGCACCTATTCAATATGTCTATTGATCATCAATCAGGGTATCCGTTTTTCTCCATACCCTCTGCCCTAACAAGGGCCACATTCCGACTCAAATATACAATGTGGCCTACTACAGTGGCAAGATTTCAGAGAGTTCTCTAGTAATAAAGTATCTCAGGTATTAGATTTCCCCCTTATCCTTAAGCTAGGGACCCTTGTTCTGATAACATAGATAGATTTCCTGTCATTAGCTGTCCAACCCTTAAAATTTTGTAAGTTTCTATAAGATCCCTCTCAATCTCCTAAAATTTCCAGAGAGTATAAACCAAGTCACATGACAATAAACTCAAACTGAACCTTCTCTGCACTCCCTCTATGGCAATATCCCCTCAGATTTGGAAACATGTTCATAATTGTTTCTCACCAGCTGCAACTCCTCCCTTGCTCCTGTATCAATTTTGCTATGAAAATACAGGGTTCGCTTTTTTCACTGTGCTGCCCTGCATGCAATGACCCACCCAAAGTGCCTCCCTTTTCCTAATCCCCCATAAATAATAGCGACTCATTTTTGCCCGGCTTGGCAACAAATACGATTTATACCGATAACACAAACACTGAGTAACTCCGCGGGTCAGGCAGCATCTCTGGAGAATAGTGGCATGCTTTAATTCCCTCACCAGATATAATATATTGGGTTAATCATTGCAGGGGTGCTGATGAAGCCCTGGGATAGTTATCTACTCAATGTAAGGAACCTACAGAGCCAGGCTATTTTAGACTGGGTTTTGTAATGAGGGGTAGTAGCCGTCTTGTTTGTACGTGCCCCCTTGGGCAAGAGTGAAACATAATATGGTTGAGTTCTTCATTATGGAGAGTGACATTGTTAATTCAAAACACATGGTTCTGACATTAAAGTACTTTTGAGGGTATGAGACGTGATTGGCCAAGATTGACCAATTTTCCAAATGTGATATACAATGAAGACTTTACACTGCCCATGATGAACTACAAAAATTGTATCCCAGTTTGGCAAAAAGAATAAATGGGAAGGTTAGGCCATCCGTGGATAACAAGGGAATCAGGGATATCAAAGCCCTAAAGGATGATGCGTATTTTAAAGTAGCCAGAAAAAGCAGCATACCAGAGGACTGGGAAATTCCAGACTCAGCAGAGGAGGACAAAGGGCTTAATTAAAAGGAAAAATAGATTATGAAAGAAAACTGGCAGGGAACATAAGTACTGACTGCAGCCTAGCCCTGGGATTTATAGATATTTGAAGGAGAAGAGGTTAGTTAAAAACAAATGTAGGTCACCACTTGCCCGAGTCAGAAACGGTGATTGATCCTGGGAACAAGGATATTCGACCAATTGAATAACTCTTTGACCCACAGTTCCGTCTTCACTAAAGGAAGACATAAATAATCTGCCGGAAATAGCAGGGGACTGTGGGTCAAGGAGGAATTGAGTGAAATCCAGGTCAGTCGGGAAGTGTGTAAAATTGAATAGATTAAATGGCCGCGCCAATAAATCCCCAGGGCCAGATAGGGCTGCATCCCAGAGTACTTTTGACTGCAAGGAAGTACTCAGCAAACCCTAGTGATGCATTAGTGATAATCTTTCAAAACTCTTTAGATTCTGTTCCCTGAGTTTGAGGGTCAAATGTAACCCCTTTTTTTTAAGAAGGGAGGGAGAGAGAAAACGGGGAATTACAGACCCTTAGTCCTACATCGGTAGTGGGAACTGCTAGAGTTTCTCCAGTTATTAAAGATGGGATAGCAGCACATTTGGAAAGTGGTGAAATCATTGGCTACTTTTACGAAAGGTAAATCATGTCTGACGAATCTTTGGAAATTTTCCGAGGATGTACTAGTAGCTGGATAAGAGAGAAACCTGGATGTGGTTATATCTGGACTTCCAGAAGGCTGTTCGACAAGGTCCCACATAAGAGATTAGTATACACAACTTACCATACGGTTTAGGTTCAGTATTGATGTGGATAGAGAACTGGCTGGCAAACAGGAAGCAATGAGTAGTAGTAAACGGGTCCTTTTCACAATGGCAGGCAGTGACTAGTGGGGTACTCGCCCCAGGGCTCAAGTGCTGGGACCCCCAGCTATTTACAATATATGTTATTGATCAGGGTACTGAGGAATTGAAGGCAATATCTCCAAGTTTGCGGAGACCACTAAGCTGGGGGAGCACTGGATAGACTCGGTTTATACTCTCTGGAATTTAGGAGATAGAGAGGGGATCTTATGGAAACGTACAAAATTTTAGGGTTGGACACGTGACTAAACGAGCAGGAAATGTTGGGGAAGTCCCCAGGACAAGGGGTCACAGCTTAAGGATAAGGGGGGAAATCCTTTAAGACCGAGATGATAAAAAGACTTTTTTTCACACAGCGGTGGTGAGTCCTGGAACCCTGCCAATGCCACAGAAGGGTAGTTGAGGCCAGTTCATTGGCTAATATTTGTTAAGAGTGAGTTGGATGTGGCATTTGTGGCTAAGGGGATCAGAGGAGAAGGCAGGTACGGGATACTGAGTTTTATGATCAGCCATGATCCATATTCAAAAACTGGCTCCGGGTTCAGGCTCGAAGGGAAATGGCTACTCCTGCACCTAATTTCTATGTTTCTATGTTTCTATGACGTTTCGTGCCGATGGCAGCTGCTGTATTCCTCTAGTATCTTTGATTGTGGGGCAAAGATACCAGGTGCGTGGTGATGAAGGGTCGGAGCATATGACGGGCCCCGAACAGCGGCAACAGCGGCCGCGATAGCGGCTCAACTGCCTCCTCCTCCCGCACCCCGCCCGGCGGAAGGAGACCTCCCTCTCCCTCCCTCTCTCCCTCCTCCCAGCCTCGGCATGCGAGAGGGGTTGTTTTGAAAGCGCAGTTGGTGGATTTGCAGCAGTATCTTATGATTTGCAGGCAGCGGCCGCTATCGCCCTGATAACGGCCGCTGCCTGCAAACCCATAACTGCGCTTTCAATAGAACCCCTCTAGCACGCCGAGGCCGGGAGGGAGGGAGGGAGGGGGGGAGAGAGAGAGAGGGAGAGAGGGAGGGAGAGAGAGAGAGGGAGAGAGGGAGGCGGAGGCCTCCATTCGCCGTCTGAAGCAGCTGCACCAAAGATCCTATAGTTATAGGATATTTGAGCTGCTCCGCTCGGCCCCGCACCTTCCTGTCGGCTGGCGGAGGAGGGGAGGCGGTGGTGACGAGTTCCCAACCACCTCCCCGTTTGGCGGGGGCACTTTGGCGTTGGACAGGGACGGCCAAGGCAGCGGGGCGATGTTGTCCGAGGAGCGCTGACCTTCCTCCCTCCCCACCTCCTCTGCCACTTCCCCCCCCTCTTTCTCTCTCTCTCTCTTGTACGCCTCCCTTCACCCCTCTTATCCTGGGACTCCTCCTCTCTATCCCGCACTGATCCCCATTCCACCTCTATATTCAGTCCTCACTGACATCCGCTGTGCTCCCCTCCCCTTCTACCCCCCCCCCCCCAAATCTATTCATCACCCTACCCACCTCGCATTGATTCTTCTGCCACCCCCCATCCATTCCTACACTGGTCCCCAATTCATCCTATACTGACCCCCCTTCCCATCCATCCAGCAATCTTCTCCCCCCCTTTCATACTGCACTGATCAACCCATTATCCCGTACTAACCCACCTTCCATTTACCCTGCCCCAAACCCCCCCATCCATCATGTAGTGATCTTCCCATTCATCTTTTACTGATCGCCCATCGATCCTGCACTGATCCCCTCATTCATCCAGTACTGATCCCCCATTCATCCTATACTGATCCCCTCATTCATCCTGTAGTGTTTTCACCATTCATCCTGCACAGACCCTCCGATCCACACTGTCCTGATCCCCCCCCCCCCATTCATCCTGTATCTGATCCCCCCCATCCATCCTGTACTGATCCCCCCATTCATGAAGAATGGGGGGAACAGTCTGAAGAAGGGTCTCGACCCGAAATGTTGCCTATTTCCTTTGCTCCATAGATGCTGCCTCACCCGCTGAATTTCTCCAGCATTTTTATCTACCCCCATTCATCCTGTACTGATCCCCCCCATTCATACTGTACTGATCCCCCCCATCCATCCCGTACTTATCCCCCATTCAACATAACTGACATCCCCCGTGCTCTCGCTTCACAATTTTTACATACTCCAACCAAGACGTCCTAATTCACCTGCCTCAATCCATCCATTATGCACCGATTGCCTTCTCAACCCCCCCCCCCCCCCCCCCCCCCCCCCCGCCGCCATCTATCCACCCTGCACTGAGTCACACACCCCCTGACCCTATTCTGATTCATGGCAAACATTGACAATGTTTGATAACGGAATGCAATCAAATGTGTTTTAATTCCCAATGTTATTATTTGTTTTGACACCTTTAAACATATTACCAAAAGAACATTTGCTGCAGTTATGTCCTTTGGCCACCTCTTGTCAGTTAGTGTAATGTTTAACTTGTCAGATGGGTATAGTCGGTTTTAACAGCTATTATCATAAAATGCCTTTAGAAATTTCCTTGCAACCTGTATATTTTGTTATGGATAAATTATGTGGGAAGCCAGAGTGTTTCTGTGCCAATAGCAATAACGACCCATGCTATGGCCATGTCATGGTAATTTTTGGTCCTTCACAGAAAACACACTTGCATCAATCTGTAGTGTGCATGGTCCAGGATTTATTGACACAGGTTGATCATTTGCTGAATAATCCAACCACATTTTTGTTTGGCAGTGGAAAGAACTAATAGAAATTGCATTAATTGCAATATGTAAAAAGAGTTGAGATATTGTATTATAATTTAGCTGCATGTCATTGTGATATATATCATGTCTTGATTGGTGAATATGTTTGTGAGTTATTTGAAGCAGAAATAATATGTGAATGTAGACAAAAGTGCTGGAGAAACTCAGCGGATGCGGCAGCATCTATGGAGCGAAGGAAATAGGCAATGTTTCGGGCTGAAACCCTTCTTCAGACTACCTTCAATTTTCCAGCATCTGCAGTTCCTTCTTGAACATAATATGTGAATGCTTCATTGAGCATAATTCTGACTGGTAACTACGCACTTCGTCCAAGCACATTATTGCACGCGTCATGCAAACATTCTTAAATGACCACCTAAACTGTCATTTGGCAACCTAAAAAGCTGTCAAGGTTGCCCGACTGGCAACAGGGAAAAAAAGTTAAGCGAGACCCCTGGATATGAGAAGATATGATAGAACTTTATTTATCCAAGGAGCGAAATTGATCTGACAACAGTCATAAAAACACATATTACATGAGACATTAAATTAAAATGGCGAGTGGAAAGGATTGAGGATGTGCAAAGATTGAGGATTGGGGAGGGGGAGAGGAGTTGGTCTACCCCACGACAGAAGTGGGAGGAGTTGTACAGTATAATAGCCACAGGGAAGAAGGACCTCCTGTGGTGTTCTGCATTGCATGTCAGTTATGACCGAGAGACCAAGCCAAAGATTGAGCAAAGACTGTGTTCTTTGTGCCGAAATCAGTTGCTAAAAGCATAATCAACTTAAAGATACTGCTCCCATTAGGAATACAGTAGATGAATATCTGCATACTAATTAACTGATATACATTCCACACTACTATGAGTCTAGGCTTTCAGAGAGGTCATATAAAAGACATCTTGCATAACATTAGTCAACAACGGGTGAATAACCAATCATTTATTGTCCCACTTATGGTACTATAGAGAATGACAAAGCAGCACAAGCAGTGTCAATTGTTCTGTAACATAATCGCCTAAGCCCAAGCTGAAAGAAAACAAACCTCTGCTACTTCTGTTTAAAGTAGCTCACATGACGTCTTCACAAACTTCACATACAATCATGCATGAAAAATAGGCAGAACTAGCCATCACTCGTGACTTCGAGTAAATAGAAGCTTCTTTCAGCTGCCTTTACCATGGACACCCTGCATGAGTAGGCAAAATTGGCCCTATTAAGTTTCATGTTGCCATCATTCTTTTACTGCCCTGGTTACTCCTGAGTAACTCAAGGAGACTACCTCCAAACCAATCCGAGGTAGATATTCCCACATTGATAAATTCCACCATATATATTAATATATGGAAACCCCCAGGGTCTGTTTTGGGAATATTCTGGGCCTTTTGAACCCTTTGGTTGAATTTTTTTTTTGTTTTTTTTTTGGAGTCTTTCTCCATTATTTTAAGCCATCTGGAGTTTTCCCTTTTCTTTTTAACTTTTAAACTCCATTTTTCCTCATAGCCAAAAGTTTGTGGAGTCTCCCTAACAGTAATTTTAACAGCCACCAGTATCGGAACCGGCTCCGCACTTAATCTGCCGTCCCGATCGCTGAGTTTTCCCCTGGGACGCTTTTTAAACTCCGTTTTTTCCACCCGGAGTATTTTCTTTTCATTTTAACTTTTATTTTATTTTTTTCTTTCAAATTCCATTTCTTTTTAACTCCTGGTGGCTCTATAAACCAGCCACGGAGTTTGGATATGCCCTGTAAGTATTTCAACTGCACTTACCTGCGGGCCGGTACCTACCGCTGTCGAGGAGCTGCCTCTGCAGCTCTTGTTCTGCCGTCAGCGTCGACGTAATGCCGATCAAGCGCCAGGCGGGGCTTCTTCACGTAGTCACTCACGTGACTCCGAAGTAAAATGAAGCATATCCCCCATTAGTTCAGGGATTTGATTTCCCTATTGATATCCACATAGTTGGAGTCACCTATGTAAGAATCTCCAACACTCCCCTCTTCTCAGCGGGAAATATTATAACGCAACCCTGAGCCAGGTATTGCTTTCCTTCTTCTGAGCGGTAGATATTATAACGCAACCCTGAACCAGGTGTTTCTCCCACAGGCATCTGACTGACACAGCCTGTAAATGTCTCCTGAGCTAGGAGCACATTTTCTTTTTCCATTTTATTTATTTATTCATCCATTTTTTTTTAAATGTCTTTGTTGATTTATTTATTTACTCACTAGACAGGTTGCGTCTGCTAGTACTCTGAGTCCTTGCTCCCCTCTGGAGCCTCAACGGAGTTTCTTAGGGGAGGAAATAGAGCGCAACCCTGAACCATGTGTTGCCTCCTCAGGCCTCTGGCTGACTCCCTTTCGGAGCTCCAATCTGTACAGGCATTGCCCGTCAGATACTCGGAACAGCCGCCTGCTCCAGTGGAGCCCATTCTGCCACAACAGTCGTTGCCCTGGCAGAGCCGGCAGCCGCTATTTTACAAACCCGCCAGCTCCAGCTGAGCCTCCATGGCGGTCGCTGTCCCGGTCGAAGCCAGCCGCCACTATTTTAAAAACCGCAAGCTCCTGCTGAACCTTCGCAGCGGTCGCTGATCCGGCCGCGCCGGCCGCCGCTATTTTCATCCCGCCAGCTCCTTACGGAGCCTCCACGACAGCCTCACCAAGTCCGGCCACCTGCTCCCTTTCGAAGCCTCACTGGCAGCCTCTCCAAGTCCGACTGCCTGCTCCCGTTTGGAGCTCCAACAGCGGCAGCTGCACAGGCTGCGCCCGTCAGCTACTCCGGGCCCGCTGCACCTCAGCGGCGCGTTCCTGAAAGCAAAATTGTCTTACCTGCCGGAACTGCTCCGATTCCCGCGCCATGCGTCGACGTGTTGACGCACATGCGGGCTGGCGGGCTCTTCACGTAGTCACTCACGTGACTTTGAAATAAAATACCAGAGCAATACGAGGCTGCATATTTTTGGTTATTGAGTAGAGCTACTACTCTTGGGGAAAAAAAGCTGTCTTTATGTCTGGCTGTGGCAGCTTTGACAGTCTGGAGCCTTCCAGAGGGAAGTGATTCAAAGAGTTTGTGGCCAGGGTGAGAGGGGTCAGAGGTGATCTTACCCGCTCGCTTCCTGGCCCTTGCAGTGTACAGTTCGTCAATGGAGGGTAGGTTGCAGCCAATAACCTTCTCAGCTAATCGTACGATTCGCTGCAGCCTCCGGATGACGTGCTTGGTGGCTGAGCCAAACCAGACCATGATGGAGAAGGTGAGGCCAGACTACGATGGCCGTATACAATTGGACCATTATTGCCTTTTGCAGATTGTGCTTCCTCAGCTGCCGCAGCAAGTACATCATCTGTTGTGCCTTTTTTGATGGTTTACACCAAAGATAGACACAAGAAGCTGCTGGTTTAAACCGAAGATAAACACAAAAAGCAGGAGTAACTCAGCGGGTCAGACAGCATCTCTCAAGATAAGGAATTGGTGACGTTTCGGGTCGAGACCCTTCTTTAGACTGAGAGTCAGGGGAAAGGGAAATGAAAGATATAGACGGTGATATAGAGAGGTATATACTACTTGAAGTCGGTTACTTGAAGTTAGAAAAAACAATTATCACACTGCTGGGTTGTATCCTGCAAGCAAAATATGAGGTGCTGTTCCTCCAATTTGCATTTGCCTTTACTCTGACAAAGGAGGAGGCCCAGGACAGAAAGGTCAATGTAGGAAGGGGAAGGGGAATTCATGGGAATTCAATGAAAAGGAAAAAAGAATTGCAGATGCTGGTTAATACACAATCATAGATTGGTGACGTTTCGGGTCTTGACCTATCCATGTTTCTCCAGAGACGCTGCCTGAACCTGCTGTGTTACTCCAGCACTTTGTGTTCTTTTGTGATTCAGAATCACAGATCAATGACTCAGGAGTCATGGCCAGTTTTGGTCCAGGCAAAGATAGCAATCTACCTGAAGTTGTAGAATTTAACATTGTGTAGAACGTGATTTATTGGTTTAACTTGTACAATTGCTGCCGCACTGCTCCAGTGGCTCAGGTTCAATCCTAACATTCGGTGCTGGCTGTGTGGAGTTTGCATGTTATCCATGTGAATATGAGGGTTTCTTCAGATGTTCCAGTTCCCTCCCACATGGGTAAATTGTAATTTTTTTGTCGATGTGCAGGTTTTAGTTTAGCTTAGTTTAGAGATACAGTGCTAAAATAGGTCCGTGCCAGCAGCGATACCCCCATACTCTAGCACTATCCTATACACTAGGGGCAATTTACAATTTAGAAACATAGAAACATAGAAACATAGAAATTAGGTGCAGGAGTAGGCCATTCGGCCCTTCGAGCCTGCAAACCGCCATTCAATATGATCATGGCTGATCATCCACTCAGTATCCTGTACCTGACTTCTCTCCATACCCTCTGATCCCCTTAGCCACAAGGGCCACATCTAACTCCCTCTTAAATATAGGCAATGAACTGGCCTCAACTACCCTCTGTGGCAGAGAGTTCCAGAGACTCACCACTCTCTGTGTGAAAAAAGTCTTTCTCATCTCGGTCTTAAAGGATTTCCCCCTTATCCTTAAGCTGTGACTCCTTGTCCTGGAACTTCCCCAACATCGGGAACAATCTTCTGCATCTAGCCTGTCCAACCCCTTAAGAATTTGTAAACGTTTCTATAAGATCCCCTCTCAATCTCCTAAATTCTAGAGAGTATAAACCGAGTCTATCCAGTCTTTCTTCATAAGACAGTCCTGCCATCCCAGGAATCAGTCTGGTGAACCTTCTCTGCACTCCCTCTATGGCAATAATGTCCTTCCTCAGATTTGGAGACAAAAACTGTACACAATACTCCAGGTGTGGTCTCACCAAGACCCTGTACAACTGAAGTAGAACCTCCCTGCTCCTATACTCAAATCCTTTTGCTATGAAAGCTAACATACCATTCGCTTTTTTCACTGCCTGCTGCACCTGCATGCCTACTTTCATGACTGGTGTACCATGACACCCAGGTCTCGCTGCATCTCCCCTTTTCCTAATCGGCCACCATTTAGATAATAAACGTTACATTTAGATAATAAAACGTTTTTACAAAACGTCTTTGGAGCGTAAGAGGAAACCGGAGCACCTGGGGCAAATCCAAGAGCTCATGAGAAGAACATACAAACTCCGTACAGACAGCACCAATAGTCAGGATCAAACCCGGGTCGCTGCCGCTGTAAGGCAGCAACTCTACCGCTGCACCTCCTCAGCTTGCACTACGACAATGGTAGAATCTGAGGCTTAAGTCTGTGAACGTGAAGAAAGTACAATGGGATGTTTAGGTTTAAATTTATTATTGTCACATGAACCAAGGTATAATGAAAAGCTTTGTTTCGCATGCTATCCAATCATATACTATACATAAAGACAATCAAGCTACACTCCAGTACAATAGGGAGGGCAAAGGAAATGGCACAGATTGCCCAATGTAGTTCTCAGCATTGCAGCACAACAGTTCCAGTGTTAATGGGCGCTTGATGGTTGGTGTTTATTCAGTGGGCTGAAGGACTAACTCAGTGGGTCAGATGGGTGGACAAAGGCCAGAGATGATAACAACAGAAGGTGTGAGACAAAAGGATTTGAAGAAATGCAAATTGTGAAGCCAGAGGAAAGAATGTAGGCGGTGAAGGTGTAGGTCCAGGTGGGGTCGACGGAAGACTGGAGGATGGGAAAAAAAGGTTGTTTGTAGGTTAGTTACCTAAGACTGTGCAAGTCTTGCGGTGATAATCTTGCTGAAGCAGTTGTAACGTCTCAGTTGAGTTGAGTTGAACGGCATTACATTGAAATTAAATTAAATTGAATTGAGTTGAAATTAAATGAAGTGAATTGAGATGAAACGAATGGAAATTAATTGAATTCAGTTGAAATGAATTGAAATTAAATGAATTGAATTGAAATGAATTGAATTGAACTGAATGGTTGAATTGGTTTTAACTGAAATGAATGGAAATGAATTGAATCGAAATGAAAGATACAGCATGGAAAGAGGTCGTTTAGCCCACTGAGTCCACACTGACCATTGATCACCTATTTACACGTTCGATATTATCCCACCTTATCCCACACGGGCAGCATCTCTGGAGAAAAAGAATGGGTGACGTTTTGGGACGGAACACTTCTTCCCCAAAAGGTCACCCATCCTTTTGCACCAGAGATGCTGCCTGGCCCGCTGAGTTACTCCAGCACTTTGTGTCTATCTTCAGTAAAAAAACTGCATCTGCAGTCCCTTCATGTACATATGATACGATACGATAGAACTTTATTTATCCCAGGAGGGAAGTTGGTCTGCCAACAGTCGTAAAACACAACAAGATACATGAAACATTAAATTAAAATGGCAAGTGGAAGGTCTAGGATTGAGAATGTGCAAAGTGTGGGGAGGGGGGAGGGGAGAGGGCAGGGGAGCCAGTCTACCCCACAACAGAAGGGGGGAGGAGTTGTACAGTTTGATAGCCACAAGGAAGAAAGACCTGCCGGGGGTGTTCTGTGCTGCATCTTGGTGGAACCAGTCTGTTGCTGAAGGTGCTCCTCAGGTTGACCAGTGTGTCATGGAGAGATGTGAGCTAGATTGTCCATAAGCTCCGCAGTTTGAGGAGCATCCTCTCCTCCAAGACCACCGCCAATGAATCCAACTCCACTGGAGAGAAGGAATGGGTGCCGTTTTGGGTCCTGACCCTTCTTCAGACTGAAGAAGGGTCTCAACCCAAAATGTCACCCATTCAAGAGATGCTGCCTGTCCCACTGAGTTACTCCAGCTTTTTGTGTCTATCTTTGTTTTAAACCAGCATCTGCAGTTCCTTCCAATAGAATCCAACTCTACTCCCAGGTTTGAGCCAGCCTTCGTGATGAGCTTGTTTATTCCGTTGGTGTCCGCTGCCTTCGCCCTGCTACCCCAGCACACGACAGCCAGGAAGATGGCACTGGCCATCACCAATTGATAGAACATCTGGAGCATCTTACTGTGGACGTTGAAAGAGCGGAGCCTCCTCAGAAATTACAGCCGGTTCTGTCCCTTCCTATACACAGCAAAACTTAAGACAGGTTAACAGGTTAAGGGAGGTTACGGCATGCCGTTAGAGTACTACAACTGCCTTGGCCTTTCAGCTGGCAACGTACCTGGAACGCACTGCCAGGGGAGATAGGGAACAGAGGTACAACAAAGCTGTCTCACCCACTGACAATCTGTGAGGTCGATTGCATGATCTGCAAGCTTAAAGTTTAAAAAATATATATGTTCTTAATGCAGGAAAGTGTTCAACAGGCTAAACTTCTACGTCCCAGACGACGTGATCCGTAAAGTGGTGCAGTGCTCACCTGGAGTTGTGGAGTTTGTGCTGAGCACCTTGAGGCTGAAGATAGGAGAGAAGCTGAAACAAAAACACAACAAAATGACTCCTTCACCACAGGTACGGAGAATTATCAGTTTTTTTCACGTGCTTGTTTATACATGTTGCCGGCTACAGTGTAAGATGTTTTGTTGCGTGCCATCCAGTCAGTGGAAAGTCTACATGAATGTAATCAAGCCATCTGCAGTGTACAGATACAGAATAAAGGGTATACCATTTAGTCATAGAGTCCTACTGCGTGGGAACAGGTCCTTCAGCCCAACTTGCCCACACAGTCCAACATGCCTCATCTACACTAGTCCCACCTGCCTGCATTTGGCCCATATCCCTCTAAACCTGTCCTATCCATGTACTTGTCTATATGTTACTTAAAAGTTGTGATAGTACCTGCCTCAACGTCCTCAACAAAAGAGTTGCCCCTCAGGTCCTCATTAAATCTTTAGTACAAAATAAAGTCCGGTTAAAAATAATTCAAAGGTCTCTTTGGGGTGGACGGGAGGTCTAGCTGATGAGAGGACCATTCAGTTGCCTGATAACAGCTGGAAAAAAACTGTCCCTGAATGGTTCAATGGAGCTTTATTTGTCACATGTGCAACTGCACAGTGAAATTATTTTTGTATATATTACACATGTAGGCGCCGCCATTTTTGGTGGCATTATTCAAAGTCCAAAGTCCGGTCGTGTCGGCACCGCGTCCGGGTACCATGGGAATGGGAAGGGAAGTTAACATGGTTAGCAGCTAAGGAGGTGCAGTGGGCCTTGGTGGACTTCAGTGAAACAGTTGCTGATTCTACGCTTGGCATCGGTTCCCTCTCCGACCGACCCTTGCTACTCGTGCACTACATCCCTCCAGCACGGAAACAAGCCTTTCAGCCGAACTTGCCCAAGGCGACCAAGATGCCTCATCTACACTAGTTCCATCTGCCTGCATTTTGCTCATATCTTCAAAATCTTACTTACCCATGTACCTGTTCAAATGTCGTTTTTATTGTTGTTTATAGTACCTGCCTCAACTACACCCTCTAACAGTTCAATCCATATACCCACCACCCTCTGAGTGGGAAAAAGTTGCCTCTAGTAAATCTCACCCCCCCCCACCCAACCTTACACCTATAGTTTTCTCAGACTACGATTTTTTCCATAAACCTGCATTAGCAGTGGTTGTGGTGAGACCTTATATGAATATACAACATTTTAGGAGACAGAGATAGGGTAGAGTAGGCAGAGAATCTATTTCCCAGGGTGCAAACATCTGGAGAATACGTGAGAGGGGCAACGTTTTAAGTAGATGTGCTCGACACTATTTGTACACAGCAGGGGGTGGGGAACACGCTGCCAGGGATGGTGGTTGAGGCAGATAGTGGAATTTAAGAGACTTTTGGATAGTGCACATTGATATGAAGGGATGTGGATTTTGTGCAAACGGATAAACGTTGGTGTTAGGATCACGTTCGGCACAGACGTTGTGGGCCGCAGGGCCTGTTCCTGTGCTGTACTATGTCCTCAGTATTGTTCATTTAGGAGTCAAAAAATGAGTCACGTGTATGCGAAACCCAATTGAGATTTGTTACAGGTTTCGTTCAGGCAGCCTTATATTTTGCTGTTGTTCTTGGATGAGTGTTCTCTCAGACGTTTGTGGAGGGGTCAAATTAAACTGGGTCTGGCGGGGACTGGGGGTGAGGGGGGTGAAAGAAACCCTTATTTGTTGAAGTAGGATGGTACAGTAGCCTAGCTGGTAGAACTGATGCCCTCACACCGCCCGACACCTGGGTTCGATTCCGACTGCAGATGCTGTCTGTACAGATTTGCACGTTCTCTCGGTGACCGTGTAGGGTGCTCCGGTTTCCTCCCACATCCCAAAGATTGCCACTGGTGTGTAGGGAGTGGAGAAGAAATTGGGATAACATTGAACTAGTATGAATGGGGTGATTGATGGCCGGCGTAGTCTCGGCAGACTGAAAGGCCTGTTTTTAGGCTGTATCTCCAAACTAAAATAAAAAAGGATAAAAATTACAACAATATAAGAATCAGAAAATCAAAGTTTTAAATTTAGCAGGGAGAGATAGATCAGCCATGATTGAATACCGGAGTAGACATGATGGGCCGAAAGGCCTAATTCTGCTCCTATCCATGTGAACATGAATTTGGAGAATTCAAATGTGAAAAATTAACAGGACCACATTGCAAAATACTGCCAGGGCGACAAAGAATATTAAAAAGACAAGGTCAATGTGCTTGTGTTTGTAAATCGAAAGGAGTATTTGCAATAAGCGAGTTCGGTATTCCGACTGCGCATGCCCAGGTCATAGGTCACTAGCTAAAAAACAGTCTCGGCAACGGTGGTGCCGCATTGTGTGCAGGCTTGCGTTTTGTCCGTGCTCGGGGCCGGGTCTCCGTCGCTGCGGATGCTGTTGAGATGCTGTTGGGCCGTCCCCCTCCCCTCCCCGGTATCCCGTCCCTGTCCAGAGGTGTCGGGCTAGCCCCGGAATTGCAGCCACAGGATCCAGCTCGGCTCTGCCTATCCCGCCAGGTTGGCCGGCAGCCCTCCTCCTCCACCCCCCTCCGCTCAGTCCAACACCGAGATCCTGCTGAAGATGGGCAGCCGCCGACCCTGCTTGGAGTCGGAGTCCGTGGTCAGAGAGAGAGTCTGCGAATGGGCTCCTGCCAGCCATGGGCAAGCTGGGCGTCCACTGGAGCTGCTGGTGCTGTTGGTGGTTGTTAGGTACTTCCCCCCCCCCCCCTCTGGTGAATGCTATGTACTTAACTCTTTTGTTTCTCTCCTGAGTGCAGGCCCCGTGGCTGGGAGTCAGGAATCAAGGGGTTAAGGGCTCCTGTACCCGATTGGCCAAGCTGCGTCAGGTGATGGGTGACTCATCGAAAGCTTAAATACCAGGAGTCTCCCAAAACTCTCTCTCTCTCTTCGTCGACCCTGATTCATGAACAGACTGTGGTTTGAACTGCAGGAGGCCTGGCCACATGGCATAGAACTGTGTATTATTACCTACATTTATCAATTAATATTGAATTGGGACGGATAAGGGCTGACCTGAGGGTTTTCGTGTATTTTGTTTAAGGGTTATTTCCATTTAGGCAGGTTAGAGACTCTAGTGCGACGGCCCATTGCGAGGCTGGCTGGAGCACTGTTATCTTTGTTTATTAGTTTATTCTTGTCCTTGACTGGGTTGTTTGAATCAGGTTTGGGTTTTAACTAAATAAAATACTATTTTCTTGAACTTGAGCCTGGTTTTTTGACTATGTTACCGCTCTGAAGTACCTGCATTCGGGAGTCGTAACAAAATGGGGCTCGTCCTAAGCTTTGAGGACCCTAGACAGTTTGGGGTATTTTTTGGTAGGCTTCTGGTGAACTGAGGAAGTCTGTGTTGTGAGGAGATTTTTTTTTCCTCTTCCATTTGGGTAACATTTGTGCCCAGGGTTTCGCTGGTGGTTTGGTCCTACATTTGATATGGAGTTTAAAGTACAGGAATTTACTGAGTCAGGAGTTGTTTGATAAATGTACCAAGGAGCATTTGTGTATGCTGGCAGAGACCTATAAGGTGCCTATTGATAAGCATTTGAAGAAAGAGGCTATAAAGTCGGAGTTATGGTCTGCGTTGGTGAGGAATGGGGTATTGCCTGCTGGTGCAGACAGTCCTCTATCTTCTATACAGCCTGGTCAGGAAATAGGGGACCTCATTCGATTGAAGGAGTTAGAGCTTGAAATGAAAAAGGAGGAGAGGGCCTTAAGAGAGAAAGAGCTTGAAATGAGAGAGAAAGAGCTCATGCTCCAATCAGAGCTTGAAATGAAAAAGGAGGAGAGGGCCTTAAGAGAGAAAGAGCTCCAATCAGAGCTTGAAATGAAACGTCTTGACCTGCGGGAGAAGGAGTTGAATGCCTCCCGAGTTTCTACTAGGGAACGGGAGTTTGATATGAGCAAGAACATCCGCCTGGTTCCCCCCCCGTTTAATGAGAAGGATGTGGGACAAGTATTTCGCTGTGTTTGAACGGACGCTCGGTCCTTGAAGTGGCCTAGGGACATGTCTCGGTTCCCTTGCCCCTGATGCCAAAGTCCATATACCTATGTTAAAATCGATCCCTGCTGTAAAGCACACAACAGCCACCACCCTCTGAGTAAAGAAAGTTCCCCCTCACGTACCCGTTTGTTCCTCCTTGTTTGAACGACCTATGTAACATAGTTTGCAACCCTCACTCTCTCTATTGTGTTGACATCCCTTCCTATAACTAGGCGACCAAATTGTATCCAGAGTGCCTTGAAGTCTGATTTATAATGGCCATCACCCAAAGGCTTTCTTTTACCACCCTATCTACAGCGCGATTCCACCTTCAGGGAACGATGCTCAGACCTAGACCCTCTGTTCCACAGCATTCCTCAATACCCTACCATTTACATGTACTCTTATTTTGCACTGCCAAGATGAAGCACTTCACACTTATCAGCAGGCCCACTTTTCCAAATGGCCCAAATCTCTCTGTAGACTTTGAAAATTAGTTCCAGAGCGTACCGCCAGGCAAAAGCACCATATTGCTACTCCCACCATTACACCCAAAGATTGAACCTTCTTAACCAACCTATGGGAACCTCTTTGTCAAACATCCTTTCCATAGTTCCTGATCAGACCCTGTTTATCTTATATAATGTGGTCCTTGCTGACAACAGTTGGGACTAATGAGTGTGTGAAATCTACGGTATTAAGGGGCTTATGCATTAGTTTTCAGAGCGTACCAGGCATGAAGTTCCGGCACTTTAGGAAAGTTTGTCTTGGAGAGAGAGGCACTTTTTGACAGGTGGTTGCGCTTCTCATGGAGTGAAGGATTTTGAGCTGCTGCGGGCCTTGATGATTATGGAAGACTTTAAGAACCGTCTCCCTGAGAGGGTTGCTACTTACCTTAATGAGCACAAAGTGACGGAGGTGTCTAAGGCCGCGTGTTAGCAGATGAGTATGTAATTGACTCATAAAACTGAGTTTGTGGGCGATCCTATAGATTTTGGTGCACGGCCGTTTAATCGTGGTGTGTCACCGGTGGCAGTGCCAAAGCTGTTTCTGTGCCTGCACGTGTCACTCATTAATACAGGGGAGGTTCCGAGCTGATAAAGTTGACGGAGATTTCAGACTAAGGAAGGGCCTGTGTGCTACTATTGTAAAGGGAGCGGGCACATCTTAAAGTCGTGTCCCGTCCTGCAAAGGAAAAATGCAAAGCCTGTGGCTTTGGTGGGTACACAAAGAGCACCTGTGGTTCCTGGGATGCCTGCGTTTGATGAGTGTAGGAATTATTCTGCGTTCATCACGAAAGGTTTTGTTTCTCTAGAGAATGGGGGTCATAGAGTTCCAGTATCCATCTTGCGTGATCCTGGTGCTACTCAGTCCTTTATATTGGATAGTGTACTGTCGTTTTCTGGGGAGTCATCGGCTGGGTCCAGTGTCCCTGTGGTACGATTCGGGTTGGAGGACATGGTAGTGCCTTTGCATACCGTGAGTCTTGAGTCCGAGTTGGTTTCAGGCCGGTAATTGATGGGTTACAGCCGTGTTTTCCCGTTGCGGGAATTTCTATGATTTTAGGGAATGACTTGACAGGAGGTAGAATTTTAATTACTCCTGAGGTGACGGCTGTTCCGATGGTGCAGATTCCTGATATATTGGCTATGCAGCATCCGACGGTCTTCACAGCTTGTGCTGTCGCAAGGGCTATGGCTAAGAGCCAGGCAAAGTTTGAAGATGTAGTGGACCTGAGTGAGAGCATTTTTGGGGATCAGGATGATGGATCCTGTGTTTGTGAAGGTGTTTCTACATCTCAAGATGGGGTCTTGTCTGAAAATGTGCCGGTTGTCGCTGTCACGGTACCCGGCTGGTTGAGGAGCAAAAGAGTGATCAAAGTTTATCGGATCTGTTCGACTGTGCGGTACCTGAGGGGATATGGATTCCACAGCAAAGGGTAATTTTCCTGAGGAATGGCTTACTGATGCGAAAGTGGTCTCCCTTGGATATGTCAGGGCAGGATGATTGGAGCGTGGTTGATCACATTGTGATAACTTCGTCTGTATAGGGACGAGATACTCTGTTTGGCTCATTATGGACCTCGGGTGGACATTTGGGGTCAATAAGACGTAAGACCGTATCTTACGGAATTATTTTTTGGCCAGGGTTGAGAAAGGACGTGAGGCATGCACTGCAGGTGTTGTCACATTAGCCAGGTGGCAGGAAATCCGAACCAATCGATTGTTTCCTGCGCCTTTATATCCAATCCCTGTGGTCGGGGAGCCGTTTGAATGGATTCTAAGTTGATTGTGTGCGTCCTCTACCTCGGACAAGGGGGGGCAACAAGTTTTTTATTGACAATTATGTGTGCGTCTACCCGTTTCTGGAGGTGGTCCCTTTGCGTAACATTACTGCCCCTGCCATTGTGAAGTCTCTAACTAAAGTTTTTTTCGTTGTTTGATTTGCCCAAGGTTGTGCAGAGCGACCAAGGTTCCAACTTCATGTCAAAGGTTTTTGGTCAGGTAATGAAGTTGTTGCATATTGAGCATTGTTACCCCAGTGCGTATCATCCTGAGAGCCAGGGAGCTCTCGAGCGGTTTTCACCAGACGTTTGAAATCCATGTTGAGGGACTTACTTGCCTGGAGTTTAGAAAAAGACTGGGATGAGAGGTTTCATCTCGTTATGTTTGCGGTGCGTGAGGTCGTGCAGGAGTCTTTAGGGTTCAGTCCTGCTGACCTGGTGTTCGCGCATACTGTTCGTGGTCCGTTGAGGGTCCTGAAGGAGAAATGGTTGCAGGAGAATTCAAAACGTAGTATTTTAGACCACGTCTGTACTTTTAGGTCTAGACTGCGGAGGGCATGCGAACTGGCAATGGTATCTTGCTTCTGCTCAGTCTAGGATGAAGGGCTGGTTCGATAGGAAGGCTTCTAGTGGGAATTTTTCTCCAGGTGACAAAGTCCTGGTGTTGTTGCCTATTCCTGGTTCCAGTCTGCAGGCTCGGTATAGTGGTCCCTATCAGGTGGTTAAGAAGGTTGGTGCAAGGGATTAACGTTATTGGTACCCAATAAATAATAAAATAAAAAAAGTAAAAAAAATGTCTCTAAAATAAAAACGAAAATCGGAGGCGTAAGACTCATTCTGTCATATCAACCTGCTGAAGCAGTACCATGAGCAGGAGCATGTACAGGTTGATGGCGAGGAAGCTGTGTCCTTCGGTTTTGTCTAAGCCGTTTTTGGCTGTAGTAGTGCTGCCCCCTGACACGGGTGGTGATGTGGGTGAGACACGGTTGTCGGTGGCAGTGACGCAGGGAAAGCTGTGCAACTCTGAAAGCTTTGGAGTCGCTTTCCCTTGCGGTTGTCTCATTTGTCTGGAAGTCAGCGGGATGATCTGCTTGCTTTGGTGGGGTCCAAATGGGTCACTGTTCTCGGATGTGCCTCCTCAAACATCTGTGCTGCAGCATGACAATGACGTGGCCGTGCTGCGCCAATTAAACAGCATCCGTATCGGTCAACCCTGACAAGCGTCAACGTCTAAGAGGTCAGGTTGACTATATGCTGCAGCATGCAATTGCTGAACCTAGTTGTAGTCCGTGGAGTTCTCTGTGTCTACTGGCTACGAAGGCTAATGGGGAGGACAGGTTTTGCACGGACTTTCGGAAGAACATGAAGAATAAGAACAGGCGGTTGATGAGCTGGAGTTGGCAGCTGCAAGAATACAACCTGGAGTTCAGGCACATCAGGGGCAAGGATAATATCTTGGCTGATGCGTTGTCGCGCCAGTAGTGTTTTAGTACTGAATAGTTTCTTCCGAAGCTTATTCAGTATCTTTGGGTGGGGGTGTTAGGTACTTCCCCCCCCTCTGGTGAATGCTATATACTTAACTCTTTTGTTTCTCGCCTGAGTGCAGGCCCCGTGGCTGGGAGTCAGGAATCAAGGGGTTAAGGGCTCCTGTACCCGATTGGCCAAGCTGCGTCAGGTGACGGGTGACTCATCGAAAGCTTAAATACCAGGAGTCTCCCAGAACTCTCTCTCTCTTCGTGGACCCGGACTCATGAGCAGACTGTGGTTTGAACTGCAGGAGGCCTGGCCACATGGCATAGAACTTTGTGTATTATTACCTACATTTGTCATTTAATATTGAATTGGGATGGATAAGAGCTGACCTGAGGGTTTTCGTGCATTTTGTTTAAGGGTTATTTCCATTTAGGCAGGTTAGAGACTCTAGTTCGACGGCTCATTGCGAGGCTGGCTGGAGCACTGTTATCTTTGTTTATTAGTTTATTCTTGTCCTTGACTGGGTTGTTTGAATTAGGTTTGGGTTTTAACTAAATAAAATACTATTTTCTTGAACTTGAGCCTGGTTTTTGACTATGTTACGCGGCTCTGAAGTACCTGCATTCGGGAGTCGTAACAGTGGTGCTGGCGGCAGCAGCAACCTCCTCCCCCTCCCTTGCCCAGCCCAAGCCCAGAGTCCGGGCCAGCTCCAACTCCAGGTCGGGGCTGAAGGCCGCCCACAGCGTGGTCCAGTCTAGCACTGGGCCGGAGGTGGCTGAGTGGCGGTCGGTGTTGCCTTTCGGTCACAAGAGGGCCCTCTATGCAGGGATTTTCACCCTCTTGGGGTGGAGGGTGCTGCACCGAGGAGTCCCTTGCAATCTGTTTCTCTCGTGGTTCACAGACTTGCAAGCCACCTGCCACTCTTGAAATAAATGCAAGCATTGAGTTTGCTTTCCTTACTACCGATTCGACTTATAGATTAACTTTTTGGGAATCCTGCACCAGTACTCCCAAGTCCCTTTGCACTTCTGATTTCTGGATTCTCTCCCCATTTAGAAAGTAGTCTATGCCTTTATTCCTACTACCAAAATCCACACTTTGCTACATTACATCCCGTGACTTTCTGTCTGAAGAAAGGTCTTGAAAGGTCTCCAGAGATGCTGCCTATCCCACTGAGTTACTCCAGCATTGTGTGTTATTATTAAGTGCTCTCTGCTTCCAGTTCAAAATCCAGTAATGCATTTCACAGCTTCACTACCTTATTAAAGAAACAGCTTTTGTGATAGCCGACTTAAAGATAACGTTTTAGGAGGTGGAAGCTTTGAAGAGGATGAAAAAGATGTTCACCAGAATGTTGGCTGGATGGGAGAGTATCAGCAATAGGAGAGGTTGTACAAACTCTTTCTGGAGCCAGTGTTAGAGTCAAAGGGTCAGAGACCCTTACACACCGGTCAACATATGATACCATAGAACTTTATTTATCCCAGGAAGGAAATTGATCTGCCAACAGTCATAAAACACAAGATATATGAAACACGGAATTAATGCAACGAGTGGAAAAGATTGGGAAGGGGAGTAAATCTACCCCACGACAGAAGGGGGAGGCGTTGTACAGTTTGATAGCCACACGGAAAAAGGATCTCCTGTGGCGTTCTGTACTACATCTTGGTGGAAACTCTTACCATGTATCCATCTACACTAGTCCCACCTACCTGCGTTTGGCCTATATCCCTCAAATACCGGTAGGTGGGACTGGCGTAAATGGGACATGTTGCCCAGTGATTAGAGCTAGTTATGGCTACTACAGCTTCCCACAATAATGGCATAAAGGATTATTTTCTCTGGAGAGTCAGAGGCTGAGCGGTGACCTGATGAAGTTTCTTCCCAACTGTTATCAGGCAACTGAACCATCCTATCACCAACAAGAGAGCAGTCCTGACCTACCATCTACCTCATTGAAGACCCTCAAACTATCTTTAATCAAACTTTACTGGACTTTATCTTGTACTGAACGTTATCCATGTTATTCCTTTTATCCTGCATCTGTACACTGTATTCGGCTTGATGGTAATCGCGTTTAGTCATAGAATCATGCAGTGTGGAAACGGCCCTTCAGCTCAACTTGCCCACGCTGACCAACAGGTCCCATCTAGTCCCCACCTGCCTGTTTTTGGCCCATATCCCTCTAAACCTGTGCTATCCATGTATCTATCTAATGTTTCTTAAACATTGTGATAGTCCCTGCCTCAACTACATGCTCTGGCAGTGCATTCCAAACACCCACCACACTTTATGTGACTAAAGTTACCCCTTGGGCTCCTATTAAATCTCCCCCCCCCCCCCCTGAACTTTTTACTGACTGGATAGTACTCAACAAAAACCTTTTCACTGTTTCACTTGACAATAATAATAAACTAAAGTAAACTGGAGGTACAGATTATTCCCATGTTGCATTCCCAAGTAAACAACTGAATGTAGAACAACTGTAACGTATAAATCTCTCCTTTCCATTCGAATCCTATGCTTTAAATGGAGGTACTTTCCTATGCTGGCATGGTGGCACAATGCTAGAATTGCTGCCTCACAGCGCCAGAGACCCGGGTTTGATCCTGATTACAGGTGCAGTCCGTATGGAGTTTGTACGTTCTCTCTGTGACCGCGTGCGTTTACCCCAGGTGCTCCGGTTTCCTCCTACATTCCAAAGACGGATAGGGTTGTAGGTTAATCGGCTTTGGTAAAATTTGTAAATCGCCCCCTAGTGTGTAGGATAGTGTTAGTGTACGGGGAGCGCTGGTCGGTGTGGACTTGGTGGGCCAAAGGACCTGTTTCCGCGCTGTATCTCTAAACTAAACTAAGCTAAACCTGCCGGTCTACCAGCCTCGTTTCCCTTTCTCCTGACGCTGGCCAGGGTGGTGTTAAAAAGAAAGGGAAACTTTCTAACATCTAACTTTATCTAATTTCAAATAGCCCTTGCTTTCCCTCTCTCGCCATCCCCTCCCCCTTCCCAGATCTCCCACCAGTCTTACTGTCTCCGACTACATTCTGTCTCTATCCTGCCTACTCCCCTGACATCAGTCTGAAGAAGGGTCTCGACTCGAAACATCACCCATTCCTGTACGAAAACTGTAAAGTCCAGGTTCAGGAACAGCTTCTTCCCAACAACCATCAGGCTATTGAATGCTACAAACTCCAACTAAACTACAAACTGCCTTGGTTGCACTGGGGACTTCAGGCTTTGTTTTGTATTTTTGCACTATATTCTTTTTGTTTGGTTCAGTTGAGAGATATGGAAACAGACACTTCAGTCCAATGAGTCCATACTGACCATTTATCACCCATTCATACTAGTTCTATGTTATCCCACTTTCGCATCCACTCACCACTCAATAGGGATAATTTACAGAAGCCAATTAACCTACAAACCTGCACGCCTTTGGGATGTGCGTGAAAACCAGAGCACCTGGAGAAAACCCACATGGTTACAGGAGAACGTGCTACCTCCACACAGACAGCACCCGAGGTTAGGGTCAAAGCTGGGTCTCTGGCACTGTGAGGCAGCAGTTCTACTAACTGCGCCACTGTGTAATTTATTGAATTTCTCTTTTTATATTTGTTTATCATATTATCTATTGAGTATTGTGTTTACAAACTTGTCGTGCTGCTGCAAGTAAGAACTGCATTGTCCTGTTTCAGTACGTACGACACAGTGAAGCAGCGGTAGAGTTGCTGCCCTACAGCACCAGAGACCCGTTCAATTCTGACTATGGGTGCTGTTTGTACGGACTTTACGCGTTCTCCCTGTGACGCCGCGGATTTCCACCGGGTGCTCTGGTTTCCTCCCACATTCCCAATACCTGCAGGTTTGTAGGTTAATCGGCTTCTGTAAATTGTAAACAGTGTGTAGTTTGAACTAGCGTAGGGGATCACTGGTCAGCATAGACTCGGTGGGCCAAAGGGCCTGTTTCCCACGATGTATCTCCAAAAATAAAACAAAAATAAAGAATTCAGGACTCTCATAACCATTGTTGATTTGGATTGTTTAAATCTGAGTTAGAACCATCTTAAACCATTTCCAGGTTCAGCCTTAAATCTCCAAATTACACCTGTTTTAACAAAGCATATGTTACTGAAAGAGTTTTTCAATAATTATTTTTGTCATCTCTCCCGTAGGATCTCGAGTATTACAGCATGGCAGTGGAACAGGACTTGGGTAAGAGTTTATTTCAAATCTACCTAATTGCGCAAAGATACAAAACCGTCATTGTGTATTTGGGCAAATGTCCCCCAGAATATATGTACAAGGCCATATATTTCTGAACCAACTTACAGTGGAGAAGCTTAGCCCAGCACACAGACCAGAGTTCCCATCATTCGCATCTACATTTCACACTGCCTCGGCAAAACAGTTAACAAACAGCTAACAATTCCTTTATCTTCGTTATTTTTTTGCATATCCATCATTCATTGTTTGTTATCTCTCTACATCATCGTCTATACCTTTTCTTTCCCTTATCCCTAACTAGTCTCGACCCGAAACGTCACCCTTTCCTTCTCTCCAGAGATGCTGACTGTCTTGCTGAGTTATTCCAGCATTTTGTGTCTATATTCCTTTTTATTACATAATCAAACACTTATCCCACCCTGGTCATTCCTTCTTCTCCCTGCTCCCATCCGGCACAAGGTACAGAAGCTTGAAAGTGTACACGACCAGACTCAGGAACAGCTTCTTCTCCTCGGTAGTGGAAAAGGTGGCGGGCTGAAGGGCCTCTTCCTGCATTGTGTCCAATATTTCCACGTTTAAACAAAATAAGAAGAATAATGAATGGCAGCATGATTCAGCCCATTCTGGTTTCTAATTGAAAATCTTTTTTGCTTTTGTATGAAGTTTCTTCCCAGTTGTCACCAGGCAACTGAACCATCCTCTCACTGTCCTATTCTGTCTGTACGTTTTCTATACGTTCTCCCCGTGACCGCGTGGGTTTTCTCCGAGATCTTTGGTTTCCTTCCGCACTCCAAAGACATACATGTTTATAGGCTAATTGGCTTGGTAGAAGTGCAAATTGTCCCTAGTGTGTTTTGGATAGTGTTAATGAGCGGGGATCGCTGGTCGGTGCGGACTCAGTGGGATACGCGCTGTATCTGCAAACTAAACGAAACTAGAGAGTGATCCTGACCTGCTATCTACTTCATCCGAGACCCTTGGACTATCTTTAATAGGACTTTTTATCTTGCACTAAACATTATTCCCTTTATCCTGTATCTGCACACAGTGGACCACTCGATTGTAATCATGTATCATCTTTCCCTTAACTGGATAGCATGCAGCAAAAAGCTTTTCACTGTACACCTGACAATAAGCTAAACAAAATTAAATGAAGTTTCAAGACCATCAGTTTGAAAACTATTGTTGAAAAGCTGCCAGGGCATTGACATTTCATTTTCATTGCATATCTTAAGGTCATTTTCCAGCATCTCCACGGACAAGGGGAAATGCAACAGGCAACCATCACGATATTCAACTACAAGCTGACTACGCCAAAAGGTACTGCCAATCCATTAAGGGTATGTGGAAGAATGGAGGGTATAGATCCCAGTTAGCCACCGAGCTGTGAGCGGCACGGTGGCGCAGCGGAGAGTCGCTGCCTTACAGCGCTAAAGACCCAGGTTCAATCAGGACTATGGGTGCTATCTATACAGAGTTTTATATTCTCCCCGTGACCAAGTGGGTTTTCTCCGGGTGCTCCGGTTTCTACCCTCACTCCAAAGATGTGCAGGTTTGTAGGTTTATTGGCTTTGGTAAAAATTGCTAATAGTCCCAGGTGTGTAGGAAAGTGCTAGTCGGCGCGCACTCAGTGGGCCGAAGGGCCTGGTTTGGCTCTGTATCTCTAAACTAAATAGACAAAGCTAAACTGTGTAGCTACAAGACTTCTCTCCCCTTGTGTGTACCTATACAAAGGAAGAGAATTCTTCAACAGAGCATGAATATCTGTATGGCCAAAACTCTAGTAGATATTTTTTATCAAAGGCTTGAATAGAGTGGATGTGGAGACGATGTTTCTCTAGTGGGAGAGTCTTGGACTAAAGGTCATAACCTTAGAATTAAAGGACCTTCCTTTAGGAGGGAGATGAGGAGGTATTTCTTTAGTGAGAGGGTGGTGAATTTATGGAATTCTTTGTCACAGAAGGCTGTGGAAGCCAAGTTAACGGAAAATTTAAAATAGGTAGATTCTTGATTAGTACGAGTGTTAGGAGTTATGGGGAAAAGGTAGGAGAATAGGGTTAGAGGAGAGAGAGAGATATATCAGCCATGATTGAATGGTGAAGTAGATTTGATGGGCCAAACGGCCTAATTCTGCTCCCATCACTAATGACCTTGTGACTTTGTGGGCCGAAGGGCCTGTTCCGTGCTGTACGGTTCTATGTTTTAAGGCCAACTTCATTTTTTTGAAATAATTTTACGACGCCTTTACCTTTACGAGGCATTTAAACTGCCAAGACATGGAAGGAGGACCCGGCTTGGGGGTGGGGGGAAGAACAAAGGAGGACCTGCCGCTGAATACTTTGAAACGTTGTTGGCGCCCTTTATGTGGTGACTCTTTGCATACCTTGGGTATGCAAAACAAAGAATTTCACTGTGACTTCTCACTTGTGGCAATAAAGTATTCATTCATTCATTCATTCATTCAAAGAAATGGTTCCAATGTGTGCAAATGGGTTAGTGTATGTGGCAAAAAGGTTAGCAAGGATATTGCGGGCCGAAGGACCTGCCTCTGTGCCTTGTGACTCTCTGATTCCTACAGTCATAGTCATACATCATGAAAACGGGCCAACTCGTCCAATTCAACCAAAACACCTCTTCTAAGTTAGTTTAGTTTGGTTTAGTTTATTGTCACGTGTATGGCAGCAGAATTCCACAGCAGGGTGATGCCATCCGGTTCAACATCCGTAGGTGCCCGCCCTAAAAAGGGCGCATGCTCCGGGTTGGCGTCAAGCTGCGGCGCTGCTGCTGTCTCTGTAGTGGTTCGCCTGACTGAGGTCAGTTTACAGGGGCTCACCACAGGGAGGTCGACAGCATGAGCCCCAAGGTACAGTGAATTAGTCCCATTTGCCCACATTTGTCCCATATCCCTCTAAACCTTTTCTATGCATGTACCTGCCTTTCAAACAACGTTATTGTGTATAGTACGATTATTCACTTGAATTTAGAAGGTTGAGAGGGGGTCTTGTAGAAACACATAAAATTCTTAAGGGATTGGACAGGCTAGATGCAGGAAAAATGATCCTGATGTTTGGGGAGTCCAGAACCAGGGGCCACAGTTTAAGAATAAGGGGTAGGCCATTTAGAACTGAGATGAGGAAAAACATTTTCACACAGAGAGTTTGAATCTGTGAAATTCTCTGCTTCAGAAGGCAGTGGCGGCCAATTCATCAGATGTATTCAAGAGAGAGTTAAATATAGCTCGTTGGGCTAACAGAATCAAGGGATAGGGGGCGAAAGCAGGAACGGGGTACTGATTTTAGATCTGACCACATTGAATGGCGGTGCTGGCTCGAAGGGCCAGATGGCCTACTCCTGCACCTGTTTTCTATGTTTACTTGACTCAACTAACTCCACTGGCAGCGAATTCCATATGCCCACCACCTCCTGGGTGAAAATAGTGCCGTTCCGGTCCCAATTAAATCTTTCCCCCCTTGCTTTAAACCTATGTCCCCTGGTTCTTGATCCCTCCCCCCTGAGTAAATGGCTCAATGTCTCTATTTGGGCCATTCTTTGGAAAGTGAACCAAAATGTCACACACGTTACCTAATGGCAACACATAAAGTAATACATTAAAAAAAATATTGGAAGAGATTAATCTTATTCATTGCTATTTTCCTACCTACAGAACTATATTGCATGGCTGCGAAAGATAAGAATGTGCTAGCTTTTTTAAATTCACAAGAGTTTGTAAGATAAAACCGAGTTATGAAAAAAATGTTTTCATGTGAAATCACACACACGTGACCATTCATGTTTGATCTCTGACCCTAAACAAACATTGTCTGCATTACATAGTTATTTCACTTGATAAACTTCGGAAAAAATATGAATAATATATACAGTACAAAACAATCAGGCACGTGCCGTGAGTAATTACTCAAGGTAGGCAGTCAGTCGGCTTTTAAAAATAATCTTAAACCACGCAGAATGCACATGATTTATACCAAAACGATATTCCTCATATAACCTGAGACGATTATTCAATATTATATATTCGGAAAAGAGACATTAATAAAGACCTAGTAATTATATCGTTAGATGCGGAGAAAGCCTTTGACCAGGTGGAATGGTCTTATTTGTTTTCGGTCATGGAAACTTTTAAGTTGGGAGAGAAGTTTATTACATGGATTAAATTATTATACACTAATCCAACAGCCATAATACTAACAAATCAAATGCTATCAACTAAATTTAATTTATTCCGAGGCTGCAGACAAGGTCGTCCTTTATCCCCGCTATTGTTTGCACTTGCAATTGAACCATTAGCTCAACGCGTGAGATTACATCCTGAAATATATGGGTATGACACCAGAAATACTGAAAATAAAATCTCCTTATATGCGGATGATGTATTACTTCATATTACAAAGCCGGAAATTAGTATTCCAAATTTATTAAATTTAATAACTATTTGGCTTATTTTCAGAATATAGTATTAATTGGAATAAAAGTGAACTTGTGTCAATAATGGTAAATAACTTACATACATTACAACAATTTCCTTTTAAGATAACAAACGAAAAAATCAAATATCTTGGAATTTATGTAACAAAAAGATTTGATTCTTTATTTAAATCTAATTTTCCACTCTTACTGAATAAATTAAATAAGAATATTTTATATTGGAAAACATTGCCTATTTCAATGCTAGGTAGAATTAAAGCAATAAAAATGATTTTTCTCCCGTAATTACTATATCTCTTCCAATTGATTCCGATATATCTTCCTAAAAATTGTTTTAAGAAGGTTTTATTCTATAGTCACCAACTTTATCTGGGATTATAAGAGCCATAGAATAAATAAAAAACATTTATGTAAATCAAAAATAAATGGAGGTCTAGCACTGCCAAACTTTATGTTTTATTACTGGGCAGTTAATGTTAAAAATATGAATTTTTGGTTAGTAGTCAGATAAACAACCAATCTGGTTAAAAATGGAAAAAGAAGATTGTTCGCCTTTTGAAATTAGCTCGATTTTATTCGCCAATATTAAACTAGGTAAGAAAACCTATAGAGAAAACCCTATAATAGAAAGTGGGATACGTATCTGGAAACAAATAAAGAAAACATTAACATTGGAAAGTATACCACTAGCCCTTACCATTGTAAATAATGTTACATTTAAACCCTCAATGATGGACAAAGATTTTTTACAATGGAAAAACTATGGAATTATTAAGATGGGCGATCTCTACAGGGAAAACTCCTTCCTTTCATTTCAAGAATTACAACAAATTTATGGATTACATTCAAAAGATTACTTTAGATATTTACAAATTAGAGACTATGTAAAAGCACACACACAGGAAATTAGAAATAGAAAGACAAAAATTTTAGATGAATGTCTAAATAAACACCAGAACACAGAAAAATTGATATCACATATTTATAACATTTTATTGGAAAATGATGTCCCAATGACAGAACTATATAGGCAATCATGGGAAAACGAATTAGGTCAAATAATCAGACCAGAAGTATGGGATGAAAGTTTACAACATATACACCACTGTTCGTTAAATGCTAGACATGCTCTTATACAATTTAAAATATTACATAGATTACATTATTCAAAATCCAAATTACATAGTATTTTTTCAAATGTGTCTGCCACATGTGATAAATGTCAGCACTTAGAAGCTAACTTAATGTACTCATTTACAAATTGTATAAAAATTACTAAATTTTGGACAGAAATATTTAAGATAATTTCTAGAGTTGTTAATACAAATCTGATCCCTGACTCAAAATTAATAATACTGGGAATATTAGAAATAGATCAATTAATAACAACGAATCAAATAATTTTTATTGATTACTGTTTAATAATTGGGAAAAAATTAATATTGAAATTCTGGAAAGGTCCTACATCCCCCACAACCAAAATGTGGATTACAGGAATGTCGGAGACACTTCATCTGGAACGATTAAGGCTTGTCCTACTGGACAAGTTGGATCTTTTCAGAGTGATATGGTCTCCATTTATTGAATATTTAAAGAGTCAAAATGGCTCGGTGCGAGAGCCTGACTGAAGCCTGAATGAAGGAATAGATGAAGAATCATACATAACAAACCTTGGATATATCTCCAACGATGCATAACCTGTTTAACACTCCACTCATCTTTTTGATTTTCTATTTTTACTTTATTTCTCTCTATTTTTTTCTATCTGCGTTAAAAACTAAAAAATGTATAGTACAAACAAGACATAATTGTTAATATTAATAATATTAAGAATGTATGTGACAAGTATATTCTTCTTTTAATAAAAATAAAAATAATCTTAAACCGCGCATGCGCAGATTGTTCTCTCCGTAAAAAATAAAAATAAGTAACAATTCAATTTTCCCAAGGCTTCTAAATTTCCTTCATTTTTTAATTACTGAATGGGTGGGGGATGGAGGATGAAGGCAGATGGAGAGATGGTAGGAAAAACGGGAGCACACCGGGACAAGTCGAATCAGTTGTCATCTTATTGAATGACAATACTAGTTCAAGGGATCAATTGGAGGGAGAGGTCCTTTCACAGCATGTGGAGAGTCTGTGCTAGTGGTAAAGTTGCAGGGAGGGCAGGAGTGTTGAGAAGGAGGGGGTCGGAGATCATGTCAGTAACTCACTCACCGCTGCCGCAGCGCACCGGGCACAGACAGCAGAACTGGCCGCCACCTCCGGGGAAGGAAGCAGCTCGGGTGACTGTGAGCGGCCGCCGTGACCCAACAGCAGAACTGGCTGCCACTTCAGCGCCTTCTGCCGGCCCGCTCACCTCTGGCAGTTCTCTCCGTCTGAACACCTCTCACCTGCCGCTCGCCAGCTTCGCTCATGTTAGCCGCTTCCCGCAAATCCTTAAATTCCCACAGCTGAGTAACCTCAGTTGGTCCCTTGAGCGTGCTGTCGGAAGTTAAGGATTTGTCGGAAGTTAAGGATTTGTGGGAGGTGGATGACATGAGTGAGGCAGGCGAGCAGCAGGTGAGAGGTTTTCAGACGGAGAGCACTGCCAGAGGTGAGCGGGGACCAGCAGAAGGGGCTGGCCGGTCCCGGTGGCCACATGCAGCCACCCGAGCTAATTAACACCCCGGCCACAATGCGGTGGCTCTGTGCCCAGAGCATTGCAAGTGGGTTACTGGCCCCAATCCCCTCCTTCACAGACTCCCCGAACACTGTGAAAGGAGCTCTCCCCCCACCCAGGGGAATAGAGGGAGGGAGGCAGAGAGGGAGGGGTGGTAGAGAAGGAGGGGTGGTAGAAAGTGAGGGGTGCAAGAGAGGGAGGGGGCAGAGAGGGAGAGAGGCAGAGAGGGAGTGGGATTGGGTACCGAGAGGGATGGAGGGAGGTAGAAAGGGAGGGGGAAGGTAGATAGGGAGGGGAGGGGATAAAGAAGAAGGCGAGCAGAGGGAGGGGGAGGGAGGTAGAGAGGGAGGAGGCAGAGCGGGAAGTAGGTAGAGAGAGGGAGGGAGGTAGATGGAGAGGGAGGAGGGTAGAGTTGGGGGGAGGGAGGGGAGGGAGGGCGAGGGAGAGGGAAGTGGGGTAGAGAGGAAGGGGGTAGAGAGGGAGGGGGTAGATTTGGGGGGAGGGAGGGTAGAGAGGGAGAGGGAGATGGAGGGTGGGAGTGGGGTAGATATGGAGGGGGCATCACCCTCCTCCTCCCCTCACCCCATCTCCGTCTACCACCCCACTCCCCACCCCATCTCCCTCCTCCTCATTTCCCTCAACCTCCTCCACTCACTCCCATTCCCTGCCCCAGGACCTATCCGGGTCGTAGAGCAGCGCCAGAGCCTGGAACTCGGCCTGATTCTCGTACTCGGCCCGGCCCGGCCCGGCCCTGCTAGTTCCAGCGGCAGCTTTTCTTTCGGCTCCGGGCTCGGCTCTCACTCCAGCTCGAGCACCAGGCTCAGCGCCAGCCAGGGCCCACGGCACCACCTTCGCCACCAGGTGTCGGGCGCCGGCAGCCGCCGCACGAGCGCTGGAGTGCCCCTCCCTCCCGGAGAGTCCCGTCCTGCCTCGCAAGTCGATTGGGCCGTTACTCGAAATCAGTGAGTTTTCTTTTTTTTTTAATTTTAAATGATTAAAAAGTGTGGATATATAGGTGGGAATGCAACGGGAAAATGTTTATCGTCTCGACGGGAAAAATGTGAGTAGAATGTGTGAAAATGGGAAGGCTGTGGCCTAGCGTTTGGAAGAAAATAGGAACATAGAAATTGGCACACACACATACACACAGACAGCCACAAACAAGATGAAGAGTTTCAGTAAGCTTCTACACTATTACTAAAACTCTCATCTTGTCCTCTTCCGGTTTGCATTTTTTTAAATTTGCGCAAAAACGATACCATATACCGCTAGGATTTTTTTCGCCACCTTACTCACCATTCTCCTCTGCTCCTAGCGCACCAAGTTTTGTTCCGATTGGTGGAATATTACAAAAGTTATACAGGTTTAAAATATCGTGAGATCAGCAGATTGGTCTTCTCGCCTGTCAATCACCATGAGGGTATCCTCCCTTCCGGCACCCGCTCTTAATAACCTATCGGGGTGAGGAGAATAAAGCGCCGGAGGCGTGGCTGAGTCCGCAAGCCATGCTGATTGAGTCCGCAAGCCATGCTGATTGAGTCTGCAAGCTGTGCTGGCTGAGTCCGCGAGCCGAGCACAGGAGAACGACCAGCGAAGCGGCCAGCGCCCGCTGTGCGTCCCCATCGCACCCCAACCCTTTCCCCTCTGGTCCCCCTTGCTGGCTCCTGCCTCCCTCCCCTGTAATACCACACACTCCCCCATGGCTCTTTCCCTGTCTTTTCACAGAGCTCTCTCCCCCCTTGCCCCCACACCCCTCCCCCCCCACACCACAACCCCAACCCCAACCCCCCCCTCCCCCTCACACCCCTCCCTTCCACACACCTCTCACAACCCTTCCCCTGCCCACACACACCCCGAGCTCTCTCCCCCCCTGCGTCCTTACTGCAGCTGCAGGAGTCTCTGGATGGCCCGACCTGGCCCGGCCCGACCCAGCCCAGCCAGCGCGGCGTTGGAGATGGCGCTGATGTCGCCAAACGGAAAGTGGAGACCTCCGGCGGAGGAGAACGACAGGCGAAGAGGCCAGCGAAGAGGCCAGCGAAGCGGCCAGCGCCCACTGTGAGTCCCCATCGCATCCCCAACCCCTTCCCTTCTGGTCCCCCTTGCTGGCTCATGCCCACCTCCCCCATAATATGGCACTCTCCCCCATGGCTCTTCCCCCCTCTCCCACCCCAAATCCCTCCCCCCCCCCCCCACCACACACCTGTGGTGATTGGGACCCAACGGGTCCCCCCTTAGTCTAGTAGTATATTTCATATTTTACGTGGCAAAGAATGGATCATTTACGTTATGTGTCATTTAATCATCTTATTATTACAGATTAACATGGGTAATAAGTATTACATTGCGATGGGAGTGACCATTAGCCTTGCACAATGATCTGAAATTCCAGTTATATTGTCCCCATCTTTGCAATGTGAGACATTTCATATAACCTGAAGCTATTGCGGTTTAGCTCTTTCCTGTCACTTTATAGATCCTACATTACAGTAAATGGCCAAATTGAATTTAGTTCAGTTTGGTTTAGTTTATTGTCACATGTACCATGGGAAAGTGAAACGTTTTTTGTTGCGTGCTATCCAGTCTGTGGAAAGACTACCCATGATTGCAACCAAGCCGTTCACAGACTACCGATGCAGGATAAAGGGAATAACGTTTAGTGCAAGATAAAGTCCAGTAAAGAACATTTATGAGGATGTTGCCAGGACTAGAGGGGCTGAGCTATAGGGAGAAGTTGAGCAGGCTGGGTCTCTTTGGACTATTCCCTGGTGCAGGAGGATGAGGGGTGATCTTATAGAGATGTATAAAATAATTAGAGCAATAGATTGTGTACATGCACAGAGTCTCTTGCCCAGAATAGGGGAATCAAGAACCAGAGGACATAGGTTTAAGGTGATGGGGAAAAGACATAATAGGAATCTGAGGGTTAACGTTTTCACACAAAGGGTGGTGGGTGTATGGAACAAGCTGCCAGAGTAGGTAGTTGAGGCTGGGACTTTCCCAACGTTTAAGAAACAGTTAGACATGTACATGGATAGGACAGGTTTGGAGGAATATGGACCAAACACAGACTGGTGGGACTAGTGTAGCTGGGACATTGTTGGCCGGTGTGGGCAAGTTGGGCCGGAGCCTCTGTTTCCACACTGTATCACTCTATGGCCCTATGTCTCTAAATATGCCAGGAGATTGCAAGCAGTTGCAAGACTAATAGGGTTGTCATTTTAGTTCTTGGTTAGAGTTGAGAGATACAGCAGGAAACAAGACCTTCAGCCCACCGAGTCGGTGACAACCAGCGATCCCCATACACTAACCCCATACACACAATGGACAATTTACAATTCTACAGAAGCCAATTAACTTGCATGTCTGGAGTGGTTGCTGATTTTAACTTTCCCATTATAGACTGGCATTGTTATAGTGCCAAGGGTTTAGACAAGGTTGAATTTGGCAAATGTGATCTGGAAAGTGGTGAATCTGTGGAATTCTCTGCCACAGAGGTAGTTGAGGCCAGTTCGTTGGCCATATTTAAGAGGGAGTTGGATGTGGCCCTTGTGGCTGAAGGGATCAGGGGGTATGGAGAGAAGGCAGGTACAGGATACTGAGTTGGATGATCAGCCATGATCATATTGAATGGCGGTGCAGGCTCGAAGGGCCGAATGGCCTGCTCCTGCACCTAATTCCTATGTTTCTAAGTTTCCTTACGCAATATTAGGAGTGCTCTGCAAGGGAGAGGGGAAAAGACGACCTCTTAGGAAATTAGGATGGGCAAGTGACTGTAGTGTCAATGGACAAGCCTATGCTCAATGCTCTGACTGATGAAGGCCAATGTGTCAGAAGCCTTTTTCACCATCCTACCTACCTGCGATGCCACCTTCAAGGAATTATATACATGCATTCCTCGATCCCTCTACTCTACAACGTTTTCCCAGGGCCCTACCGTTCACCGTGTAGGTCCTGCCCATGTTAGACTTCCCAAATTGTAACACATTTCTCTGTATTTTGCGGAGCACCAGAACCTAGAAGACTTAAATACAACTTCAATCAACTTACCTGGATCAGGAAAAAGGCAGAAAATGGTGCCGTTTCAGACAAGCTGCTTGAGCACCTGAAGGCTCTCGCAATTTTGCGATCCCCCGCAGCCGCGGGAAAATTTGGGAGAATGAGAGGGGATCTTATAGAAACATATAATATTCTTAAGCGATTGGGCAGGGTAGATGTCGGAAATATATTCCTGATGTTGGGGGAGACCGGAACCAGGGGACACCGTTTAAGAATATGGGGTAGGCCAACACTTTTGGTCTTCATTGACAAAGCCAATTTCAATGATTCATTGATTTTTTTTATTTTGCCACATGATCCTAGATACAGTGAAATTCTTTGTTTTTGCATTCAATCCAGGAGAATCATACAGCATACCTCACCGACAGTTACAAACATTTTAGTATAGTCTTAACCTCTCTCGGCAGCCCGTCTGCAAGGTTTTTTTTGATGCCCCCACCCCCCCCCCCCCCCCCACCTGATCCCTACTTCCTCTCGGCGGCCCACCACCATTGGGTCCCTCTTTACTCTCGGATGCGCCCCGCTGGGTCCCCCCTTGCTCTCCAAATGTGTAGGAAGGAACTACAGATGCTGGTTTAAATCAAAGATAGACACAAAATGCTGGAGTAACTGAGTGGGACTGGCAGCATCTGTGGAAAGAAGGAATGGGTGACGTTTCAGACTGAAGAAGGGTTTCGACCCAAAACATCACCCATTCCTTCTCTCCAGAGATGCGGCCTGTCCCGCTAAGTCACTCCAGCATTTTGTGGCCCTCTATACTCTCAGCGGCCCCCCACCATCAGGTCCCTCTCCGCGCATGGAGACGCCCCACTGGGTCCCTCTTTGCTCTTGGTGGAGTATTGCACACCTGGAGTATTGTGTGCAGTTTTGGTTTCCAAATTTGAGGAAGGACATTCTTGCTGTTGAGGGAATGCAGCATACGTTCACTAGGTTAATTCCCGGGATCCGGGATGGTGGGACTGTCACATGCTGAGATTATGGAGCGGCTGGCTTGTATACTCTGGAATTTAGATGGATGAGAGGGGATCTTCTTGCAACATATAGGATTATTAAGGGAATGGACAAGCTAGAGGCAGGAAACATGTTCCCGATGTTGGGGGAGTCCAGAACCAGGGGCCACAGTTTAAGATTAAGGGGTAAACCATTTAGAACGGAGATGAGGAAACACTTTTTCACACAGAGAGTTGTGAGTCTGTGGAATTCTCTGCCACCCGGTGGCCATCCCCCACCCCCCTCCCCCTCTCCCCTCCCCACCGTGTCCCTCTTTGCTCTCAGGGGCCCTTCACAGAGTCCCTCTTTGCACTCGGCAGCCCCCTTCTATCCGGGTCCCTTTTTGGTCTTGACGGCCCGTCCACTGGGTTGTTCTTGTTTTTGTTTTTCACTGACCAACTGATCGTGGACTGGCTAGCACGCAACCCTGTTCCTCAGAACACTGACAATAAACTAAACTGTAAACATGTACCAGTCTGCATTCTATTATTTTACCCATCTCAACCAGTTTCTCTGGCTGCTTGGTCCATGTATGTGCACCCTCGGTATATAAAAATGTATTGTCGCGTTATTGTTTTTGAGTCAATTTGTTATTGTGGTTTCACGGTTGAGTGGTTTGGTGTTGGAACAGGTTTATTATTGTGCTGGGTTACAGTGAAACATTTTGCGTGCTCTTCAGTCAAATCACACCATACAACGAGTGCAAACAACGTTTGTTTGCATACCATGAATTTCAGGAAATTAATTTACTGGAACATTAACATCATCGCACGAAAGAAATTTCCACACCTCATACTTCTCATCACATGCACTGCATATTAGGTCAGATAATCAATTTTCATTGACAGTAGTGTTGCCCAGAGGTGTGGTACATTTGCCAGCTCCTTCCTGAGAAACAGTTTGTTTAAATTCATCTTTTCCTGGAACTGCAGGATCCGAGGTCATTGCCTCAGAATTAAAGGGCGCTCTTTTAGGCAGGAGATGAGGTGAAATGTCTTTGGTCAGAGGGTGGTGAATCTGTTGGATTCATTGCCACAGAAGGCTGGGTCCCATATCTGAGGAAGGATGTGCTGGCTCTGGAGAGGGTCCAGAGGAGGTTTACAAGAATGATCCCAGGAATTATTTGGTTCACCCATGATGAGTGTTTGATGGCACTGGGCCTGTACACGCTGGCGTTTAGAAGGATGAGGAGAGACCTCATTGAAACGTACAGAACTGTGAAAAGCTTGGATAGTGGATGTGGAGAGGATGTTTCCACTAGTGGGAGGGTCTAAGACTAGAGGTCACAGCCTCAGAATTAAAGGACGTTCTTTTAGGGAGGAGACGAGGAGAAATTTCTTTAGTCAGAGGGTGGTGAATCTGTGGAATTCTTTGTCACAGAAGGCTGTGGAAACCGTCAGTGGATATTTTTAAGGCAGCGATAGATAGATTCTTGATTAGTACAGCTGTCGGGGGTTATGGGGAAAAGGCAGGAGAATGGGGTTAGGAGGGAGAGATAGGTCAACCATGATTGAATGGTGGAGTAGACTTGAAGGGCTGATTGGCCAAATTTTACGTCTATCCCTTATGACCTTATGAGAAGCAACAGCTGTTCCTCCTCCCTTGACTCTGTCCAGGGATCCCGACGGTCCTTTCAGGTTAAGCAGAGGTTCACTTGCGTCTCGTCCAACCCCATCCGTTGTTCAAGATGTGGACTCTTACACATCACCAAGACCAAACATGGACTGAGCGATCGTTTCACTCCACCAGCTCACTCAGAGTGAAGCTAAACGCAAATTGGAGGAACCAAGGGTATGAATATTGATTTCTCTAACTTTCAAGTAACCCCTGCATTCCCTCTCTCTTCATCCTTCCCCCATACAAGTCACACCAGCTTTTTGTTCCCACCTGGCTACAGCTAACATTGACCTGTTTCCTTTATCATTGTTATTTTTTTGCATATCTTGCATTCATTTTTTCTATATCTCTTTACATCTTCGTCTATATCTCTTGTTTCCATTTCCCATGTGATAAAGAGTCTCGACCCGAATCGTCACCCATTCCTTCTCTCCAAAGGCCTGCTGAGTTACTCCAGCATTTTGTGTCCATCTTCGGCAAAATTATTCAGATGGTTGCAAACCTTCCATTTCAACAATTCTACGGTTGGCATCCAAGAGTATATAGTTGCATTAAGGGGCAACGAGACTCAAGAATCTTCACACAATCTTTGTGTTTTGAAATAATTGTCCTTCCTCTGGTTTACAGAGCCCTGATTGAACAGTGTTTCAGCTCCAAACCCTGTCTCTTCTTTGTGTCCCAGTAGTTTGGTTTAGTTTATTATTGTCACGTGTACCGGGCTATCGTGAAAAGCATTTTTGTTGCATGCTAACGGGTCAGCAGAAAGGCACTGTGACGCAGCGGTGGAGCAGCGGTAGAGTTGCTGCCTTACAGCGAATGCAGCAGAGGAGACCCGGGTTCGATCCCGACTACGGGTGCTGTCTGTACAGATTTTGTACGTTTTCCCCGTGACCTGCGTGGGTTCTCTCCGAGATCTTCGGTTTCCACCCACACTCCAAAGACGTACAGGTTTGTAGATTAATTAGCTTGGCAAATGTAAAAATTGTCCCCAGTGTGTGTAGGATAGTGTTAATATGCGGGATTCGCTGCTCGGCTCGGACCCGGTGGGCTGAAGGGCCTGTTTCCGCGCTGTATCTCTAAACTAAACTAAACAATACAAGCCATTCACAGTGTAGAGACACAGGATAAAGGAAATTATTTTTTAAAGAAGGAACTGCAGATGCTGGAGAATCGAGGGTACACAAAAAGCTGGAGAAACTCAGCGGGTGCAGCAGCATCTAAGGAGCGAAGGAGATAGGCGACGTTTCGGGTCGAGACCCTTCTTCAGACTGGTCAGGGATCAGGGAAACGAGAGATATAGACGGTGATGTGGAGAGATAAGGAACAATGAGTGAAAGATATGCAAAAAAGTATCGATGATAAAGGGAACAAGCCATTGTAAGCTGTTTGTGGTGTGAAAATGAGAAGCTGGTGCGACTGGGGTGGGGGAGGGAGATAGAGATAGAGGGAATGCCAGGGCCCGAGGGCTGAGGGAGAGGTGGGAAGGGGAGGAGACAGCAAGGGTTAACAGAATTGAGAAAATTCAATATTCAAGGCCAAAGGATGCAGACTCCCCAATCTACTGCATCCGCTGCTCCAGATGCCAGATGATCTATATCGGTGAGACCAAGCGGAGGCTTGGCGATCGCTTCGCCAAACACCTCCGCTCGGTCCGCAATAACCAACCCGACCTCCCGGTGGCTCAGCACTTCAACTCCCCCTCCCATTCCACATCCGACCTCTCGGTCCTGGGCCTCCTCCACGGCCAGAGTGAGCAACACCGCAAGCTGGAGGAACAGCACCTCATATTCCGCTTGGGGAGTCTGCATCCTTTGGGCTTGAATGTTGAATTTTCTCAATTCTGTTAACCCTTGCTGTCTCCTCCCCTTCCCACCTCTCCCTCAGCCCTCGGGCCCTGGCATTCCCTCTATCTCTATCTCCCTCCCCCACCCCAGTCGCACCAGCTTCTCATTTTCACACCACAAACAGCTTACAATGGCTTGTTCCCTTTATCATCGATACTTTTTGCATATCTTTCACTCATTGTTCCTTATCTCTCCACATCACCGTCTATATCTCTCGTTTCCCTGATCCCTGACCAGTCTGAAGAAGGGTCTCGACCCGAAACGTCGCCTATCTCCTTCGCTCCTTAGATGCTGCTGCACCCGCTGAGTTTCTCCAGCTTTTTGTGTACACCCCATAAAGGAAATTATGTTTTGTGCAAGATAAAGTCTGACTCAAGATAATCCGATGGTCTCCACTGAGGTAGATGGGAGGTTGGGAGTGTTTTGGAGGTTTGTAGTGTGGGAGGAAACTAAAGATCTCGGTGAAAACCCATGCAGTCACGGGGAGAAAGTACAAACTCCATACAGACAAGCACCCGTAATCGGGATCGAACACAGGTCTCTGACGTTGGAAGTGCTGTAAGGCAGCAACTCTACCATTGCGCCACCGTGCCGTCAATGTCGCCACACTGTATCTCCAAAAACTAAACAAAAAATGTTTTTTTCTTAAATGACGGCAGAGTTGTTATTGTTGGAGGCCTGCACAGGTAGTCTAGACTAAAACAACTGGTGGGGCAGTACACTATATTCACAACAAGGAATTTGTTATCCAGAATGTATATACACCCTATGAATGCCATCATAATGAGGATAAATATTTAAATAGGCTTGCTTTCATCTATTCTTTAATTCAAAACAATAATTATTGTAGTGTATATGTCTTTGGGGATATGATTGCAGATATCTCAGATTGGAACCCATTGTTTGCCAATCATATGGCTCAGTTCTGTCAAGATAATAATATAATATTGTCAAGCAAAGTGCTTTTACCTACAGATAGTTATACTTATATTAGTGAGGCCTGGCACTACGCCATGGCTAGACCACTGTTTTAGTACAGCTGATGCACATGCCTCATTAGGATGTATGAGTATTTTGTATGGGGCAGCAATGACTAATCATATACCTGTTGCTATGACAATAAATGTTGAACACATACCTGTGGTATCCAGCGATAGAAATACCTTTAACACAAAAAAACTGGACTGGTCAACGCTCACAAAGGAAGACACCTCAGCCTATTATGCCCATACAGATAAATCCTTAAGCAATATTCATCTACCTAAAGATGCAATAATATGTAGTAATGTTAATTGTAAGAATATTAAGCATAGGAGAGATATCTGCTTCATGTATAATGTTATAGTAAGCGCTCTATATGTAGGCAGTAAGCCGTACTGCAAGCATAAAAATAAGACACATAACATCAGACCCGGCTGGAATCAGTATGTAGCTGAGTATCATGTTGAAACCCGTGAAGTCACTAAATTATGGGCTATGGCAGGTAGACCCAGGCAGAGGCCTGTGTTTGAGTACAAGAAACTCACTAATGCAAGGTATAAGTATGCTGTTCGCTTCATCTGTAAAAATGAGCAAGCTATGAGGGCTGATTCCATGGCTAAGAAGCTGCTAAGTAACAATGCCACTGATTTTTGGATAGAAATGAGAGCTCTTAACAGTTGCAAAACATCTCTACCATGCACTGTAGATGGAATCTCCGGAACAGCTAATATCGCAGAGTTATGGCGACAACATTGTAGTACTTTATTCAACTGTGTCCAAGGTGACTTGTATAGGGTGGACAATATTGAGAGTAATGACTCAATGGTGATTATGTCACATGAGGTGTATCATGCCATGAACAAGCTGTCCAACAACAAAGCAAGTGGCTTGGATCATATTTCTGCTGAACATCTTAAGTATGAGAGTATGAGGATAGCTCCTCTCCTTGCTATTTGTTTTACTGGCTTTATGATTCATGGCTTGTTACCAGACTCAATGTTGTCTGTTCTGTTAGTGCCGGTCATTAAGGACAAAGCTGGTAAAATAGGCAGCCTAAATAATTACAGGCCTAAATAATTATTATGCTTTAACCAGCATATTGTCAAATGTTTTAAGAGTTCTGCTGGATAGATTAAATGAGTTTGTTAACTCCACAGATAACCAGCTTGATTTTAAAGCTAAACATGGCACTGACTTATGCATATATGCCCTAAAGGAGATTGTAAACAAATATAGAGGTTAAAAACTCTTCAATCCTTATGTGCTTTATTGATGCTTCCAAAGCCTTTGATCGTGTTAATCACAGAAAGCTGTTGTTAAAATGAGTCAAAGAGGGGTCCCGAAATACATTGTGAGAATTCTGGCCTACTGGTATGCCCACCAGACTATGCAAATAAAATGGGGCAATAGGGTCTCAGCCCCATTTGGGGTTAGCAATGGTGTTAGACAAGGGGGAATTTTGTCCCCAGTCCTTTTTAATCTTTATATTGATGATCTGTCCAAACAATTGAAAGCCTGTAACACTGGGTGCATGATTGGTAATATTTTAGTGAACCATATTATGTAAGCAGATGATCTTGTGGTCTTTAGTCCATCTAGCGCTGGTCTACAGCAGCATCTTACTATATGTTCTGTGTATGGTGTGGAACATGACATTAAATATAATGCTGGTAAGAGTGCTGTTGTGATCTGTAGAACCAAAGAGGATAAATGTCTAAAATTTCCTGATTTTAGATTGTCAGACAATAATCTTAGTGTCTGTAATAAGGCAAAATATCTAGGACATTTTATGACAGAACAAATGATAGATGATGAGGATATTTATAGGCAACAACATATGCTGTATGTACAGGTGAATATTCTCCTGCGTAAGTTTGGTGCGTGTGCAGATGTGGTGAAAATGTCTCTGTTTAGAACATATTGCACGCCACTCTATACTGCGCACCTGTGGTCGAACTATGGAAAGACAAGTTTGCAGAGTCTAAAGGTGTCATATAATGATGCCATGAGAACACTGCTAAGGAAACCTAGATGGTGTAGTGCTAGTAACATGTTTGTGGCTGCAGGAGTCAGTACATTAGAAGCTATCCTAAGAAATCACATGTATAAATTCATCTGCAGGATAAATGACCCTAAAAATGAAATTATTGCGGCCTTGTCAAACATAAGGTTTAGCACTACACGCTACAAATCCCAGTTGTGGAGACACTGGTATCATTGTCACGTTGTAGGACATTGATCATTCTTTTTATTCTGGATTTTAATTCATGTATTGTGTTTTTTTTAATATATAATTTATGATGCTTTTATAAGTGTTATACTAATATTTTACATTAACTTTATGATGTTTTTTAATGCAATGCATTTTTATGTAATGTCGTCCCTTGTCTGGACCGTGAGTCTGAAATAAAGTTTATTATTATTATTATTAATATTATTATTTTTATCATTGAAAGGAGATGTGATGGTATTCAAGATTCGGATACATATTGATGCAGGGAAAGTATACCCTTTTAAGGATGGCTTAAGTTTAATTTAGTTTAGAGATACAGCGTGGAAACAGGCTCTTCGGCCCACCGGCCAGCAATCCCCACACACTTACACGATCTTACACACACTAGAGACAATTTACAATTTACACAAGCCAGTTAACCTACAAACCTGTTTGGCTTTGGAGTGCGGGAGGAAACCAGAGCACCCGGAGAAAACCCACGCAGTAACAGGGAAAACGTACAATCTCTATACAGACAGCACCCGTAGTCAGGATTGAACACAGGTCAATGGCGCAGTAAGGCATCAACTCTACTGCTGTGCCACGATGCCGTCTGAAGGAACAAGAGGCAGCACAGATTTTAAATTAACCAGTGAACCATATTTTATCTGCATTGATGAAGTTACTATTGGAGCAACCATGAATACCCCAAGTTTATATAATTCTCCGATGACTGAAATCCAAAATTGGTTTAGTTTAGTTCAGAGATACAACATAAAAACCGGCCCCTCGGCCCACCGAGTCCATGCTCACAAATGATCACGCCATACACAAATGCTATCTGATACACTAGGAACAATTTACAGAGGCCAATTAACTTACAAACCCGCACGTCTTTGGAACATGGGAGGAAATCAGAGCACCCGGAGAAAACTCACTTGGTCACAAACTCCGTACAGAGAGCACCCATAGTCAGGATTGAAACCGGGTCTCTGGCGCTGTAAGGCAGCAACTCTACCACTGTGCTACCACATTTCACAAACTTGTGGGCACAACCTAAAGAGTTTTGTTGGAGTAAGCAAAGAGAAATCTGGCCACTGGTCAGTGTTGACAGATTGAAAGAGATTGAGAAAAAAATGCATGTGAAAGTGTGGCGCAAATTAGATTCAAAGGAAAAGGCAGGTGCTTGAAAAGTTCAAGATTCGCAGCCGGAACAAAAGCATCTCTGAAGATCAGCTTTGCACGCAGTTGTAAACACTAACATGCAAATCACTTTGGCCTGGTAATTCGAACATTCCTGAAGAGCTGAATAAGCAAGATAGTCATTGTAATTTGGCTCTCAGTGAAACGGTTAATAGGCTGACTTGGCATTAAAAGACGAAATACCACAATTTTATTTATTGTTATTGTGACTTAGTTAAACGCTGTAGTTTCTGCCACTTTCTGTTGACTTATTGAAACATATAAGATTATTCAGGGTTTGGTCACGCTAGAGGCAGGAAATATGTTCCCGATGTTGGGGGAGCCCAGAACCAGGGGCCACAGTTTAAGAATAAGGGTTAAGCCATTTAGAACGGAGATGAAGAAACACTTTTTCACCCAGAGAGTTGTGAGTGTGGAATTCTCTGCCTCAGAGGGTGGTGGTGGCAGGCTCTCTGGATGTATCCAGGAGAGAGATAGACAGAGCTCTTAAAGATAGTCAAGGGATATGGAGAGAAGGCAGAAATGGGGTACTGATTGTGGATGATCAGCCATGATCACATTGAATGGCGGTGCTGGCTCGATGGCTCAAATGACCTACTCCTGCACCTTCTGAAAGCCTTTTGAAAGCCTTTTGACTTTCAGAAGGCTTTCAACAAGGTCCCACATAAGAGATTAGCATACAAACTTAAAGCACACGGTATTGGGGGTTCAGTATTGATGTGGATAGAGAATTGGCTGGCATACAGGAAGCAAAGAGTAGGAGTAAACGGGTCATTTTCAGAATGGCAGGCAGTGACTAGTGGGGTACCGCAAGGCTCAGTGCTGGGACCCCAGCTATTTACAATATATATTAATGATCTGGATGAGGGAATTGAATGCAACATCTCCAGGTTTGCGGATGACACGAAGCTGGGGGGCGGTGTTAGGTGTGAGGAGGATGCTAGGAGGCTGCAAGGTGACTTGGATAGGTTGGGTGCGTGGGCAAATGCGTGGCAGATGCAGTATAATGTGGGTAAATGTGAGGTTATCCACTTTGGCGGCAAAAACAGGAGGGTAGATTATTATCTGAATGGTGGCCGATTAGGAAAAGGGGAGATGCAACAAGACCTGGGTGTCATGGTACACCAGTCATTGAAAGTAGGCATGCAGGTGCAGTTGGCTGTGAAGAAAGCGAATGGTATGTTGGCATTCATAGCAAAAGGATTTGAGTACAAGAGCAGGGAGGTTCTACTGCAGTTGTACAGGGTCTTGGTGAGGCCACACCTGGAGTATTGCGTACAGTTTTGGTCTCCTAATCTGAGGAAAGACATTCTTGCCATAGAGGGAGTACAGAGAAGGTTCACCAGACTGATTCCTGGGATGGCAGGACTTCCATATCAAGAGAGACTGGATAGACTCGGCTTGTACTCGCTGGAATTTAGGAGATTGAGGGGGGAATCTTATAGAGGCTTACAAAATTCTTAAGGGGTTGGAGAGGCTAGATGCAGGAAGATTGTTCCCGATGTTGGGGAACTCCAGAACAAGGGGTCACAGTTTAAGGATAAGGGGGAAGTCTTTTAGGACCGAGATGAGAAGATCTTTTTTCACACAGAGAGCGGTGAGTCTGTGGAATTCTCTGCCACAGAAAGTAGTTGAGGCCAGTTCATTGGCTATATTTAAGAGGGAGCTAGATGTGGCCCTTGTGGCTAAAGGGATCAGGGGGTATGGAGCGAAGGCAGGTACAGGATACTGAGTTGGATGATCAGCCATGATCATATTGAATGGAGGTGCAGGCTCGAAAAGCCAATGGCCTACTCCTGCTCCTATTTTCTATGATTCTATGATTCTATTGTCTATTGTCTATTGACTACAACCATAACTATGACTAGTTTCTTTGCAACCAATTCTTGAAGTCCACTGACACCCATGTGGTCTCTGCCTCGGAGATTCCACATGGTCTCCGCACCAGAGCTCGCCCGTGGTCTCCGTGTCAGTGTTTCCACATGGTCTCCACATCGGAGCTCCCACATGATCTCTACATTGGAGCTCCCCGATGTATAAAAGTCCACATCTTGAGCTACATCGGAGCTCTGCATTGAATAGTAAATTTATGCGTGCACAGTTACATTTAGAGCCATAGAGTGATACAGCGTGGAAACAGGCCCTTTGGCCCAACTTGTCCATATCGGCCAACATGTCCCAGCTACACTAGACCCACCTGCCCGTGTTTGGCCCATATCCCTCCAAACCTATCCAATCCATGCATCTGTCTAACTGGATCTTAAACATTAGGATAGTCCCAGCCTCAACTACCTCCTTGTTCCATACACCCACCACCCTTTGTGTGAAAAAGTTACCCCTCAGATTCCTAATATTTATATTCCCCTTCACCTTAATCCTATGTCCTCCTGTCCTTGATTCCCCTATTCTGGGCAAGAGATTTTGTGCATCCCACGATCTACTCCTCTCGTGATTTTATACACCTCTATAAGATCACCCCTCATCCTCCTAACTTTCATTTCTGACATATGTAATATCCGACTTACACAACGGTCCGTGGGACGTAGCTCTTATGCGTCAAAATTTGCAGCAGGATCTTGATCGGATGGCCAGGTGGGCTGAGGAATGGTTAATGGATTTTCTAACAGAGAAATGTGAGGTGTTGCATTTTGGAAAGTCTCACATGGGCAAGACCTACACAGTGAACAGTAGGGCTCTGGGAAGTATTGCAGAACAAAGGGAACTAGGAGTACATGTATATAGTTCCACGAAGGTGAAGTGGTGAAAAAGGCTTATGGCACATTGGCCTTCATCAGTCTTGAGTATTGAGTATAGAAGTTGGGAGGTCATGTTGCAGTTGTATAAGACGTTTGTGAGATTGAATTAAGAATATTGTGTTCAGTTCTGGGCACCATGTTATAGGAAATATGTTAAGTTGAAAATGGGTACAGAGAAGATTTACGAGGATGTTGCCAGACCTGAGCTATCGGGAGAGGGTGAGCAGACTGACACTAATCCTTGGAGCGCAGGAGTTTGCAGGGTGGTCTTATAGAGGTGTACAAAATCATGAAAGGAATAGATCGGATAGGCGCAATGAGTCTCTTGCCCAGTGTAGGGGAATCAAGAACCAGAGGACATAGGTGTAAAGTGAAAGGGGAAAGGTTTAAAAGGAATCTGAGGGGTAACTTTTTTACACAAAGGGTGGTGGGTGTGTAATTCCGGTCCTAATCTCACCCCGTTAGTCTGGTTCAGTAAAACACTGAGTCAACTAACGTTATTTTCCGAACACAAACACACTACCTTTATGATGCCTAACAAACACACTAGGAACAATTTACAGAGGCCAATTAACTTACAAACCCGCACGTCTTCTGGCAACATCCGTACAGAGAGCACCCATAGTCAGGATCGAAACCGGGTCTCTGGCGCTGTAAGGCAGCAACTCTACCGCTGCGCTACCACATTTCACAAACTTGTGGGCACAACCTAAAGAGTTTTGTTGGAGTAAACAAAGAGAAATCTGGCCACTGGTCAGTGTTCACAGATTGAAAGAGATTGAAAAAAAAAATGCATGTGGAAGTGTGGCGCAAATTAGATTCTTGGAAAAGGCAGGTGCTTGAAAAGTTCAAGATTCACAGCCGGAACAAAAGCATCTCTGAAGATCAGCTTTGCACGCAGTTGCAAACACTAACATGCAAATCACTTTGGCCTGGTAATTAGAACATTCCTGAAGAGCTGAATAAGCAAGATAGTCATTGTAATTTGGCTCTCAGTGAAAAGGTTAATAGGCTGACTTGCATTAAAAGACGAAATACTACAATTTTTCGAACACAAACACACTACCTATATGATACCTGACTAACACCACAGGTCTGATCCTTGTTTCGACTCATCCAAGCCCTTCAGCCTTGTGCGAAATGACACCTCCAGATGGTCAGCACGGTCCCAAATTCTACCCCAGAAAATCGACACACTCTCATGTGCTCTCCCCTCTTTTATACTATATCGGACCCTTGGCGCGAAATACATGGGGGGGGGGGGGGTGGTGGCTACCCATACAAGCCAATCATAAATAAAGATGATACAATACATTCACGTAATCGCTCATCGTAACGCCTCATAAAATAAAGATCAAACTTCAAACTGGTAAGTTCTCATTTAATCTTACTATTTTACTTCAGAGTCACGTGAGTGATTCCGTGAAGATTTCAAAGCTCTGTGATTTTATGCCGTGGATACGAGTCCATTCGTCACACACTGCATCAGTTGACCCAGGATGAGTGAACAATAAATAATGCATTCAAACATGACATAGATTTAAACATGTTGCTGCTTTAATTTAATGAAAACATTAGCGACCCCTCTCTCCCAGGGGGAAGCTATAAAACAGAATCTAAAATGGAGTGGGCAAATACCCCCGGTCTGGCAACAGGTTTATTATAAAACCTTTGAAAAGTCAGTTCATTTGACCATCCTGCGGCCACGAGGATATGGTCGAAAGGGACGTCCAGTACCCTTGCTGCTGACGTTGATGCAGCCCTGGTGGAGTGAGATTTTAAAATGTCAGTGTCCACCCCGCACAAGCCAGAACCTGTTTCAGCCACTTTGAAATGGTCTGTACTGACACCGTCTTGTGAGGCTTTTTGTGACTGATGAACATCGCTCATTCGGAGCCTCTGAGGCTCTTGGTGACCTTGATATGCTGCTGTAAATGTGTAACTACACACAACTTAAGGTCCATGGGGTATGCCATAAAAATAAGTTTGAGCCCTGATGACCCTGGTCTGCTCTGCTTAATTAAATCATAAACATAAAACGTTATGTTATTTACAGATGAAACTATCCTGTCCAGTCGCAGCTTATGCAACGCCTGGACACGTTGCGCTGAAACAAGCGCCTATACATGACCACTTTGAGAATGAGTTTGGGCAAAGACAGGGATGTAGCTGGAGCCCACTGGTGACGCAGCGTGAGTACCACGCTCACATCCCAAATCTCCGAGTACGTGGGCCTGGGGGGATTAGAGTTAAAAATACCCTTCATGAACCTGGATATTAAAGGGTGAGACCCAACAGTGTTGTCCTGACCCCGCCGTAAGTACGATGATAAGGCACTCCTGGCATTATTGATGGCACTATAGCTCAGTCGTTCATCAAAATAGAGTGTTGAGAGGAATTCCAACACATCCGATATGCGTGCCATGTGTTATGATATGTTCGACTGTAAGCAGAACACCTCCCACTTCTTGATATGAGAGATGTACTGTTTTTGGTACTATCCCTCCAGGCCACAGTGATCACATTCACCGTACGATCTGATAGTCCGAGTCCCAGGAATGGTCTCCTCAGAATCCGCAAACCAATAGATTAATTCGGTCATGTAGTGGATGGTTCTCTCTAGTCACACGGTGCACCAGCAGGTTACTGCGTTTGGGGACAGCCATAAGAGGCTGAGTTATTATTCACAGAACGAGTGGGAACCATGGCTGTGTTGGCCAGTCGGGTACTACCAAAATGCCTGAGGCTGAGTCCTGCTTGATCTTGAGCAAGCACCGACTGCTGAGGGAAAATGGGGGAAATGCATATAAAAATATTCCACCCCAGTGTAGCGAGAATGCATCTACCTCCACTGCCCCTGGGTCTGGTTCCCATGAAACATACTTTGGTAACTAGTGATTGAGTCTGGATGCAAACAAATCGATATCTGGTACGCCATACCGAGCGACAATATCATTAAATACTTCATGATTCAACATCCATTCTGTGTTGTCATTGAATGTCTGTGACCTGGTGTCCGCCACCATGTTGAATCTACCTGGTAAGTAGATAGCTGAAACCCAGATGTTTCTTGTAATACACCAGTGCCAAATAAGGTTAGCCAATTTATCACAGGATACCGACTTTATTCCACCCATGTGATTAACGTATGCCACCGCTGTAGCGTTGTCAATCTGAAGCTGAAGATGCATGTGATGCATATTAGTACAATAAGCCTTTAGGCCATAGTGATCCCAACAACTCTAAATAGTTAATACCATGTGATTGAAGAATTAATGCCTCATGCATATTCCATCTGCCACTGCAGCTAGAGATGGTATCAGTATCACCCCATCCTAGAGCACTAACATCAGTTTGTAAAATAACTGAAGGTTTATCAATGAGAATTTTACTGGAGCAATGCCAAATATTCGCTATTCACCACTGTAACTCAGCAATGGCTTCAACTGGTAACCGCATGGGTCTATTGAAGTGACCTGCATGTATTTTGAGTGCCTGCTCCTTTGCACGTTGTAAATTTTGATAATGTAAAGACCCAAACTGTGCAGCTGGAAAAGCAGCCACTAATTTGCCAATTATACTAGCTGCATGCTCCTCAACAACGAGATTGTTACAGGCGTCTATTAATTCTAATCTCTTGCCCCTAGGCAGAGTAACAGACATGTGAGTTGAGTTAATGGTGAATCCCAAATAATCAATAACTCTAGACGGTATCAATTTGGATTTAACTGGATGGATGAGAAACCCCAACCTCCCAAACATGAGTTTAGTAACTGAAACAGATAATTCACCTGATTTCAGAGCTTTTCCCATGATTAGGATATCATCCAAATAAGCCATTACAATATGATTCTGAGCCCGGAGTAACCCCAACACCAGTTTTAACAATTTTGTAAATAATCTAGGGGCCAAAGTTAACCCATTAGGCAATGCTTTAAACTGCCATAGTTGCCTCATCCAGCTAAACTTCAAATATCTCAGGTGATCACAATGAATGGGTACTGAATAGTATACATCTTTAAGATCTATGCATGCCATATAGCATCCTTTGGAAACCAGTTGTTTGGCAGTAACAAAAGTTTCCATTTTGAAATGTTTATACTGCACAAAGGAGTTAAGTCGAGTCAAATCAAGGATGATTCGGCATCCACCATCCTTATTTTGCCTAGGAAATATATTAGACACAAATTGGTGAGATTGATGAGACGAATTCTCAATCACCCCTTTTTTTGTATAACGTTTCAATTTCAGCTTGTACATCCAAACACTCTTGTTGTGTAAAAAACAATTCCTGGCTTGATGTATGCTATGTGGGTGGACACAAGTTGAGAAGGAATTTGATTCGGAACCCTTTTATACTGTGCAGTATAAACAGATCTGATGTTATCCAACACAATTCATTCAAAAACAAGTGTAATCTCCCACCAACTTGTAACTGATCCACACATGATATGTTCCGAAAAAAATCAGACCCACCTACCTCCATGGTTACTGGTGGATATTTCCGCCCCCGAGTTTTGGGGGGTAGGACTGTTGGAGTGCGCCAACTGCGCGTGTTTGGCAAGGGCCAGCTTGGGCCCTGGCCTGAACCAGTTTCAGCAAACCGTTTTTTAGGCGTGCTGCCGCCGAAGTGAAGTTTTACTAGTCGACGGGACTTTCAGGGGCCCGATCATTTTTGCCTTGTCGTCCAGCTCCCTGACCCGCTTTGATAGATCTTCACCGAACAAGAGATTCGGCGGTTGTACATTGCTGGGTTTGCACAGTGCCGCGAACTTGGGGTTCAGAGCAGGATGGATGGTATTTTTTCGTAGGCAGTTTATTTCAAAATGTGCATTGCACATTAGGGCCAGGGCATCCTGCTGCACATCAGACAGGGGCCCTCCATCCACCGACCTGGTGAAAGCTGTGATGCCTGAGGCAAGCAACTTCAGTATCTTCTGGAGCTTCACCTCCTGGGCTCTGATACCCCCACCCATGTAACCCCAGATGGAGTGGTTAACAGCCTGGGGCTGTAGCGATGGATGCATTCTCGCTACACTGGGGAGGATTAATTTTCTACGCATTCCCTCCCTTTTGCCTCATCTGTCGGGTCTTGCAAAAGATCCAACAAGAGTCCGCATCGGGTATTTTGGTAGTACCCGACTGGCCTACTCAGCCATGGTTCCCATTGATTCTGGGAATGGTATCTGGGCCTTATATGACCATTCCCAAATGGCGTAATCTGTTGGTTCATCCAGTAACAAGGGAGAGCCACCCATTACATGACTGGATAAATTTATTGATTTGCAGGCTCTGAGGAGACCATTTCTGGGGCTCGGACAGGCGGATCAAACTTTGGACATGAACACTGCGGCATGGAGAGAAAAGCAGTACATCACCTATATCAGAAAATTGGAAACATTCTGCTTACGATCCAACATCACGTATAACACGGCACGTGTGAGTGATATTTTGGAATTCCTGTCCAGTCTATACTTTGATGATAGACTGAGTTACAGTGCCATCAATTGTGCCAGGAGTGCACTATCATCATATTTATTGCTGGGGTCGAAACACCACCCTGTCGGGTCTCACCCACTGGCATCGAGACTCATGAAGGGTATCTTTAACACCAATCTCCCCCAAATCTAGATACTCGTAGATTTGGGATGTGAACATTGTTCTGACACTGCTTCAGCGGTGGGCTCTGTCCCTGGCCACATTAACTTTTAAAGTGGTCATGCTCATGGCGCTGGTTTCGGCGCAACGGGTCCAGTCGCTGCATAAACTGCGACCGGACACTATGGTAATAGCTACGAGTAAAATAACTTTCTATGTGCATGGCCTAGTCAAGCAGAGCGGACCAGGGGCATCAGGTCTCAAATTGGAATTTGTATCATACCCCATGGACCTTTGGCTGTGTGTTGTCACACATTTATTACAACATATCGAGGTCACAAAAAACCTCAGAGGCACTGAACTAGCAGTATTTGTTACTCACAAACAACCTCACAAAAGAGTGTCAGTGCAGACCATCTCGAGGTGGTTAAGACAGGTGTTGGCTTGTGCAGGTGTGGACGCTGATATTTTAAAATCTCACTCCATCAGGGCTGCAACAACATCTTCAGCGAGGAGTTTGGAAGTTCCGGTGGACCACACCCTTGCAGCGGCGGGATGGTCAAATGAGAGAACCTTTCAGACATTCTATAACAAACCCATTACCAGGCCAGGGGCGTTCGCTAATTCTATTTTGAATTCTGTCTTATAATTTACCCTGGAATGTTAGGGGTCATTTTTGTTTCATATTTACTATTTCTTAATAAAGCATCAGCATGCTTTAAATCCATGTCATGTCTGAGTGCATTATAATTTTACTCCTCCTTGGTCAACTAATGCAGTGTGTGACGCTTGGACTTGCTTCCACGGCATGAAATCACAGAGCTTTGAAATCTTCACGTAGTCACTCACGTGACTCCGAAGTAAAATAGTAAGATTAAACGAGAACTTACCAGTTTGAAGTTTGATCTTTATTTTATGAGGAGTTACGTTGAGGGATTACGTGCCCTCCACTCCCAACCCTCTATCATAAAGATCAGCTGGTAGTCCTAGTTTCAGATCTTACTATGTTCAGTTCAACAACTGTTATCTGTGATTTCACACCGCTGCTTTGAAGATTGACGTGCATGCTGCTGGCGGGTACTTCACGTAATCCCTCAACGTAAACTCCTCATAAAATAAAGATCAAATTTCAAACTGGTAAGTTCTCGTTTAATCTTACTATTAGTGCTTGATTCAGTATTTTATGGACTGAAACTAGACTGGGGGGAGCATACAACGAGCTATTTACATATACATCAATGGTTCGGGGATTGTTTGCACCCACTGCACTAGCCGAATCAAAGGCTGGGTTGGGCATTTCCCTAACTGTGAATTGACGAAGGCATATTTGTTCTGCTTTCATAATATTAGCTATATCTGACTCACGCTCAATGTCTCCTGTTACTGATTCACCCTCCGATATATCTTCCTCATCACTAGGGGGAATACGGTACTTTTTAAATGCACATCTCTCATCTCTAGGTGGTCGTCTTTTTCTTCTAGGTTTAGGCTCATAAAATGGTTCTGGTGATCGTACTTTATCTTTAGTAACATCATTCTCTTTAAATACAGGAGCTATTTTCTTTATTTTACTCCTAGCACCGTGCACTACGGGACTACCTGCCAGTAGTGGAGCGGTTGTAGTCAAAGAACTCTGTATTGGTGCTGCTGTCTGGGAAGCAGGTTCTACTATAGGTTCAGCGGGAGGTGCTGCAGGCTCAGGAGGAGGTCTGTGATATACACAAGATGTACAAGGTGCTGGATGTGAAGGTGGAGTATAGGGAGCGCAAGAGGAATAAGGTAGAGGCTGCGAACTTCTCCTAATTCTAACACTCTCCCAATCTTCTAAATATTCATCGTCTCCCCCTTCAAAACCAAAGCCAACCAACGAGTTCCTGAACTCCAAGTCTACAAATGCTGGTTTCCCTTCAGGAATTTTATTTTTATTCCGTTCCTCATGCTCTTTAATACATCACATTCCTTCTTCAAGGTATCTAGAGGTTTGTCTCCTTCCTCGTCTTTTAACTCTATTCCAAGCTTCAAAGCTGCCAATTCTCCATTATCCAGGCCCAGGAGTGGTTGCAGTGGGAGGAGCGACGTCCGACCTGTAAGTTTAAAAACTCTATCGCGGGGCTTGTTTCCACAGAGGCCGAGGAGTGGTTGCAGTGGGAGGAACCTAAATCCGTAACGTTCCATTCGCAGCTCGCAATTCAAAACAAGTGGGCTTGAGGAAGCCGCTGTTTGGTGGAAGACGACTCGAGGGAGCAGCTGATTGGCAGTCAGATCCCTGCTGATTTCGTTCAGCTAAAATCCTTGCATTGTATTGTATATTGTATTGTATCCAGGGTAAGGGGGAGGATGAGTGCCAGGGCAGTTTACTGTTCTGGATGTCAGATGTGGGAGGTCATGAAGTCAGATAGCTCTCCAGACATCCACATCTGCGCCAAGATGGCGCTCCAAATGGACCGTATTCGGTACCTGGAGCAGTAGCTCAATGACCTCCGTCTGGTCAGGGAGAGTGAGGAAGCCATAGAGAGGAGCTACAGACAGGTGGTCACTCCAAAACCACAGGAGGCAAAAAAGTGGGTCACGGTTAGGAGAGGCAAGGGGCAGAGGCAGGGACTAGAGAGTACCTTGGAGATGGCTGTACACCTTGGCAATAAGTACTCCTGTTTGGGTACTGTTGGGGGACAACAGTGACCGGGCCTCCGGTAAAAATGACCGGGCCTCCGGTAAAAAAGACCGGCCCTGTTGCTCAGAAGGGTAAGGAAAAGAAGAGGAGGGCAGCAGTAATAGGGGACTCTATAGTTAGGGGGTCAGATAGGCGATGTGGACGCAGTCAGGAGACCCGGATGGTAGTTTGCCTCCCTGGTGCCAGGGTCCGGGATGTGACTGAACGTGTCCAAGATATCTTGAAATGGGAGGGAGAGGAGCCAGAGGTCGTGGTACATATAGGTACCAATGACATAAGTAGAAAAAGAGAGGAGGTCCTGAAAGGAGAATTTAGGGAGTTAGGAAGAGTGTTAAGGAGAAGGACCGCAAAGGTAACAATCTCAGGATTACTGCCTGTACCACGCGACAGTGAGAGTAGGAATGGAGCAAGGTGGAGGATAAATGCGTGGCTAAAGGACTGGTGCAGAGCGCAGAGATTCAAGTTTCTGGATCATTGGGACCTCTTTTGGGGAAGGTGTGACCTGTACAAAAAGGACGGGTTGCACTTGAACCCGAGGGGAGCAAATATCCTGGCGAGGAGATTTGCAAAGGCTACTGGGAAGACTTTAAACTAGATCGGTTGGGGGGAGGGACTCAAATAGAGAAGGCAAGTAGTCCGTTTGTAAGGCAGGAGGCAGAGAAGAGAAGCAGTCAGACGCAACACGTAGGGAGGATAGAAGAAAAAAATAACAAACGGAGAATAAGAAGTGGAGGGTTTCTTAAATGTGTGAGCAGAGAGACAGAGGGGTGTAGAATGAGGATAGGAGGAAATAGGTAGCAAGGGGAAAAGTGGCAGGTAGACAAATCCAGGGCAAAAATCTAAAAGGGCCACTTTTCAACATAATTGTAAAAGGGCCAGGAGTGTTGTAAAAACAAGCCTGAAGGCTTTGTGTCTCAATGCGAGGAGCATTCGTAATAAGGTGGATGAGTTGAATATGCATATAGCTATTAATAATTATGATATAGTTGGGATCACGGAGACATGGCTCCAGGGTGACCAAGGCTGGGAGCTGAACATCCAGGGATATTCAATATTCAGGAGGGATAGACAGAGAGGAAAAGGTGTTGCTGGTTAGAGAGGAGATTAACGCAATAGAAAGGAATGACATTAGCTTGGAGGATGTGGAATCAATATGGGTGGAGCTGCGAAACACTAAGGGGCAGAAAACGCTAGTGGGTGTTGCTAATGCATGCAACGAAGGTAAAACCGTTATAATGGGTGACTTCAATCTACATATAGATTGGGTGAATCAAATTGGCAGGGGTGCTGAGGAAGAGGATTTCTTGGAATGTATGCGGGATAGTTTTCTCAACCAACATGTGGAGGAACCAACGAGAGAGCAGGCTATTCTAGACTGGATATTGAGTAATGAGGAAGGGTTAGTTAGCAGCCTTGTTGTAAGTGGCCCCTTGGGCAAGAGTGACCATAATATGGTTGAGTTCTTCATTAGGATGGAGAGTGACATTGTTAATTCAGAAACACGGGTCCTGAACTTAAAGAAAGGTAACGTTGAGGGTATGAGATGTGAATTGGCCAAGATGGACTGGCAATTGATTCTTGAAGAGTTGATGGTGGATATGCAATGGAAGGCATTTAAAGACTGCATGGATGAACTACACCAATTGTTCATCCCAGTATGGCAAAAGAATAAATCAGGGAAGGTAGCGCATCCGTGGATAACGAGGGAAATCAGGGATAGTATCCAAGAAAAAGATGAAGCGTACAAATTAGCCAGAAAAAGCAGCTTACCAGGGAACTGGGAGAAATTCAGAGACCAACAAAGGAGGACAAAGGGCTTAATTAGGAAAGGGAAAATGGAGTATGAAAGAAAACTGGCAGGAAACATAAAAACTGACTGCAAAGGTTTTTATCGATATGTGAAGCGCAAAAGATTAGTTAAAACAAATGTAGGTCCCTTGCAGTCAGAAACGGGTGAATTGATCATGGGGAACATGGACATGGCAGACCAATTGAATAACTACTTTGGTTCTGTCTTCACTAAGGAAGACATAAATAATTTGCCGGAAATAGCAGGGGATCGCGGTCAAATGAGATGGAGGAACTGAGTGAAATCCAGGTTAGTCGGAAAGTGGTGTTAGGTAAATTGAATGGATTAAAGGCCGATAAATCCCCAGGGCCAGATAGGCTGCATCCCAGGATACTTAAGGAAGTAGCCCCTGAAATAGCAGATGCCTTAGTGATAATTTTTCAAAACTCTTTAGATTCTGGAGTAGTTCCTGAGGATTGGAGGGTAGCTATTGTAACCCCACTTTTTAAAAAGGGAGGGAGAGAGAAAATGGGGAATTACTGACCAGTTAGTCTAACGACGGTAGTGAGGAAACTGCTAGAGTCAGTTATTAAAGATGGGATAGCAGCTCATTTGGAAAGTGGTGAAATCATTGGACAAAGTCAGCATGGATTTACGAAGGGTAAATCATGTCTGACGAATCTTTTTTTTTTTTTTTTTTTTTTTTTTTTTTTTTTTTTTTTTTTTTATTTTTTTATTGTAGAAACAGTATATACCAAGTACACTCTTATACGACATTGAGATTTATACAATGTATAAAATTATAACGTATTGATTATTAATTAGTACTATTTATGATAATTGTAGTATTATCCATTATACATTCCGTTATTATTTATTTTATATAATTGGGGGTATATGTAGTATATTCCTAATATAAGTAATACACTTAGATTTCTCAAAACATAGATATTCTTCTAATTACCAAATAGAAATCCCCGCTAATTTAACTACGTAATACCAATCTTAAACAACATTTTTTTTAATATTCATAATGTTATCAAAGTATTAATAATGTTTGTATTATTGATAATTTTATATTTCATAGTTATTGTATAATTGAAAGTACATAGTTTTATATAATTACAAGTTTAAGACATCTATAATCTTTTTCATACAAACAGAGATAAGTGTGTACATATTAAAAAATTTATATAGTATGTTTCTATAATTTTTTTCCTTAATTAAAGATAAATAGATAGAAAAAAAAGAATAGAAAATAGAAAAGAAGGTATGAAAAGTTTGATGGAGATTAAAGTATTACTAAGTAATCCAATCTTGGAGATACATTCATGATTTGTTATGTGTATTTCTTCATCCACTCAGATATTCAGGCCTCAGTCAAGTCCCTGCGCCGAACCATTGTTGACCCTGTAGATATTTAATATAGGGAGACCATATCTCCTTGAAGAGATCTAACCTGTCCATAAGGACAAGTCTCAATCTCTCCAAGTGAAGTGTCTCCGTCATTTCAGTATTCCACATTTTAATTGTTGGGGATACAGGGCCTTTCCAAAATTTTAATATTAATTTTTTTTCCCAATTATTAAAGAATAGTCGATAAAAGTTCTATGATTCCTTGTAATTATTTGTTCCATTTCCGGTATTCCAAGTATGATTAACTTTGGGTCATAAATCATAGTAATATTAATAACTTTCGAGATTGTTTTGAATATTTCATTCCAATATTGTAAAATCTTCGTGCAATTAGTAAATGAATGCGACAGAGTTGCTTCCATGATTTGACATTTATCACATATAGGTGATAGTTTTTGGAAATATATTATGTAGTTTAGATTTAGAATAATGTAATCTATGTAAGATTTTAAACTGTATAAGTGCATGTTTAGCGTTTAAAGAGCAATAATGTATATGTTGTAGGCTTTCTTCCCATATTTCTGGACTTATTATTTGACTTAGTTCATTTTCCCAGCGCTGTCTATGTATTTCCGATGATGGGATATCACTTTCCAACAAAATGTTATAAATGTATGATATCATTTTTTCTGTATTTGGGTGTTTATTCAAGCATTCATCTAAAATTTCACTCTTTCTATTTCTAAGTTCTTGTGTATTTGCGGAAATATAGTTTCTGATTTGTAAATATCTGAAATATTCATTATTATGAAGCCCGTAAGTTTGTTGTAATTCTTGAAATGAAAGAAATGAATTATCCTTATAGAGATCCCCTATGTTTAGAATTCCTTTATTTTTCCATTGTGTAAAAGCTTTATCCATCATTGACGGTTTAAACGTAAAATTATTGGCAATTGTAAGAGCTAGCGGTATAAATTTTTAGTTTTAGTGTTTTTCTTTATTTGTTTCCAAATACGTATTCCACTTTCTATTATCAGATTTTCGCTATAAGTTTTCTTAGGTACATTAATATTAGCAAATATTATAGAGCTAATTTCAAATGGAAAACAGTCTTCTCTTTCCATTTTTAACCAATTTGGTTTATTATCTATTTCTCCTAACCAAAAATTCATATTTCTAATATTAACTGCCCAATAATAGAACATAAAATTTGGTAAAGCTAAACCCCCGTTTATTTTAGCTTTACATAAGTGTTTTTTATTTATTCTATGATTTTTGTAGTCCCAAATAAAGTTAGTGACTATTGAGTCTACTTTTTTAAAGAAATTTTAGAAAGGTATATCGGGATTGATTGAAATAAATATAATAATTGTGGGAGGAAAATCATTTTTATTGCGTTTATTTTACCTAACATTGAGATAGGTAAGCTTTTCCAATATAAGATATTTTTATTTAATTTATTCAATAATAACGGGAAATTAGATTTAAATAAAGAGTCAAATCTTTTTGTAACAAAAATACCAAGATATTTAATATTTTCATTTGTTATCTTGAAAGGAAATTGTTGTAATATCTGTAAATTATTCATGGTTATTGGCATAAGTTCACTTTTATTCCAATTGATGCTATATCCTGAAATTAAACCAAATTCCGTTATTAGTTTTAACAAATTACAGATACTTATTTCCGGTTTTGTAATATAAAGTAGTATATCGTCCGCATATAACGAGATTTTATTCTTAGTATCTTTAGTATCGTATCCATATATTTCTGGATGTAGTCTTACCCTTTGAGCAAGGGGTTCGATTGCTAACGCAAACAGTAATGGTGATAAAGGACAGCCTTGTCTACAACCTCGAGATAAACTAAACTTAGTTGATAACATATAATTTTTATTATTCTAGCTGTTGGATTTGCGTATAATAATTTAATCCAAGTAGTAAACTTATCACCAAGCTTAAATGCTTCCATCACCGAAAATAGATAAGGCCATTCCACCTGGTCAAAAGCTTTTTCTGCATCCAACGAGATGACTACTAAATCTTTTTTATCACTTCTTTTCGAGTATATAATATTAAATAACCGTCTTAAATTATATGAAGAATATCTTTTAGGTATAAATCCTGTTTGATCAGGATGAATTAATTCATTAACAATTTGCTTAGTCCTTTGTGCAAGAATTTTTTGTTAAAATTTTTTGATCAGTATTTAATAAAGCAATTGCTCTATACGATCCTGGATCATCCAAGTCTTTATTTATTTTGGGTATAAGTGTTATAATAGATTCGTTCAATGTGTCTGGTAATTTCTCTTGTATATATATCTGTTCATATAATGATTTTAAATATGGGACCGTTTGGGCATGAAAAATTTTATAAAATTCCGAGCCTATACCATCTGGTCCTGGAGTTTTACCATTTTTTAAAGATTTAATAGATTCTTGGATTTCTTTTATTGAAATATCGGCATTTAAAAATTCTCTATTTTGTAAATCTAATTCTTTTAAGTTACATCCATTTAAAAAGGCATCTATTTCTGTTTTATTTACTGTTGTGTTACCAGTATACAAATTTTTATAATATTGCATAAATCTTTCATTAATATCCTTGGGTTGTATTAATAATTCACCGTTTTTGTGATTTAATCCTATGTATAATTTTTTCCGCTTCAATTTTCCTTAATTGTCGAGCCAATAGTTTTTGTGGTTTGTCTCCAAATTCAAACAACAATTGTTTAGTATGTTGGTAATATTTTTAGAACTTGATCAGTATATATTTTATTTAATTTATACTTCAATGCTACAATTTTATTATGTATTATTATATCTGATTTTGTTGCATTCTGTATATCTAATTTGTTTGATCTCCCTTTCTAAGTCATGTTGTTCCTTCCGAATCTTCTTATTATGGAATGCTTGTGAAGAAATCATAATTCCTCGAAGATATGCTTTAAATGTTTCCCATAATAAAGAGCGAGATATTTCTGGTTGATCATTTATTTCAAAAAACATCTTAATCTGGGTTATGATGTATTCCTGAGTTGTTTTATTTTTTAAAAATTTGTGGATTAAGTTTCCATTGTCCTAGATTTCCTGTTTTACCATTTATTTTAATTTTAAATGTTAATGGTGCGTGATCTGAAATTATAATATTATGATATTTGGATTCGTAAGTAAGTGAAATAAGCTTTGCATCTACTAGGAAGTAATCTATTCTTGAATAGGTTTTTATGTACTGGCGAGTAGAAGGAATATTCTCGACCAGTAGGATTTTCTGTTCTCCAAACATCTTTAATGTTAGACGTTTGAATGTATGCGTTTAATAAATCACTAGAGTGCGATTTAGTTTTCCTTTGTTTTGAAGATCTATCTAAATAAGGGTCTAATGTACAATTAAAATCTCCTCCAATTATCAAATTGTAGTGTGTTAATTCTGGAATATTATTAAGTACTTTCTTAAAGAATAAAGGACTATCAAAATTTGGACCATAGATGTTAACAAAAATCATTTTTTCCCTATTTATTTCTCCTATTACAATAATGTATCTGCCATCTTTATCAGATATAGTAGATATATGCTTAAATAAAGTACCTTTACGAAATAATATTGCTACGCCTCTTGATTTGTGTGTAAAGGAAGAGTGGTATATTTTATCTATCCATTTAGCTTTCAGCCTATTTTCAGCGTCTTTCTTTAGGTGAGTTTCTTGGATGTAAATTACATCAGCTTTCATTGCCTTTAAATGTGTCAATATTTTTCCTCTTTTTATTGGTTCATTGATACCTTTAACATTCCAACTGCAAAAGGTTAATCCCTCGTTCCCCATATTTCTTTTAAATCCTGCATTTTAGATTTGTGGGAATCTGGAATAGGGTCCAAGGGTCCGCGCAGTAGACTTAACCTTACACCCGAACACCGAGTAGATGAATTTTAGATCTTTCTTATGTGCTTCACGAGTGTATCTCCATTGTTCCAGTATATAACTCCATTCAAACTGAAAGATATAGTAAACATAAAAACATGGTGAGAAGTGAATAAAAAGCTTAGAAAGGTGTATAAAGAATAGAAGAACTACAAATAAAATATTTGTAGTTTGTGAAAGCCAAGTTGTGTTGGCCATTAATCTAAAGGCTTCCGGCATTGATGTTATTAATTTAGCCAGCTCCTAATTTTAAGGAATTATTATTCCATAGTAATATTTTAACGGGAATATAGTATTAAAGAAATGAAAAGAGTGATATTAAACATCATAAATGTATATATATCTAAGGTTAGTTTAAAAAAAAAAAAAATCCAATTATAAAGCCACAGTTAAAGAAAAAATTTTTTTTTTAAAAATACAAAAAATAGAAGTCATTATTAAAAAAGGGAGAAATATATTGAGGAAGGGATATCCCCATATGTAACAGGACATAAGATATTAATTATTAGTAGTATTAGTTAGCGATGGTGCAGAGTCTTGGTTAATAACAGTCATAGTAATAATAAAACCGCGTTATCATTTTAGTAGGTGTGTTATTTGTTTATGTTAGTTCGGTGAGCTTCTTCCAATCTGGGAAAACATTTCGTTCCATACGACATTGTCCATTCCTTCTGATTTCTTCTAATTCCATATTGTCGTATAAAGTTTCATAAAATGTCAAGAGACTGTGCTAGGTCTTTCGTTCCATACGACATTGTCCATTCCTTCTGATTTCTTCTAATTCCATGTTGTCGTATAGAGTTTCATAAAATGTCAAGAGACCGTGCTAGGTCTTTAAAAATAGAAAAAGGCAGTATATTTGCTTGTAGATGGTTTTCAAGTGTCAAACTGCTTTGCAAATTCCATTGCTTCTGTTGGAGTCTTGAAAAAGTGTTCCACGTTGTTATAAGTAACTCGTAAGATGGCGGGGTAATTCAGACCGTATCTCAAGTTTTCTACACCCCTCATAAGGTTTTTGGCTTCGTTAAACGCTTTTCGTTTTCTGGCAACCTCTGGGGGGATAGTCTCGATAGATACTGATTCTTTGTCCTTGAAACATCAGATTCTTTGTTCTCGAGGCTCTTTGCATAATGTCCTCGAGGGTGAAATCATATTGTAACTTGACAATGATTTGTCTTGGGGGGGCATTTGTACTGGTCTGTCTTCTGCCGACTCGGTGTGCACGAGCTAAAACAGGCATATCATCCAAAGATAAAACAGCTTGCAGTAATTTAGCAGTGAATTCTCGAGTGTCTTCGTGTTTCTCTAAACCTTCAGGAATCCCTGCAATCCTCAAGTTCTGCCTTCTTTGATAGCCTTCCAGCTGCGTGCATTTATCTGTTACTTTGGATAACAACTCCAGTAGACGTTCTTGTTCTGTTATCAGCTTTGCTGTAGACACAGTACTAGCCTCCGCTATCTTTTCAAGGTTTTTAATGCCGTCAACTTGTTGTTCGACCACTTTTGCAATAGGGTCAATCTTATGTTTAAAGTCTTTTTTAACATTTTCAAGTTTACCCTCCATCTTGCGTTCCAAGTTATTAATCATATCAATGATTTCATTCTTCAATATTTCTGAGTCTCTCTTGAACTTATTATCAATTTGCGTCTTTATATCTTTTTGAAATTCACGCCATTGATTTTTCATCAAGTCCATCTGATTATTAATTTGAGATATTTCTTCCTTTATATCTTCCTGTATTACTTTCATTTCTTTCTTTATATCTTTCATTTCACGTTTTAAATCAGCCATCTGATGAGAAATAAAAGTTTTCAAGTCCTCACCTCCTGTGTCTGCTTTCCTGGAAACGTCTTCCACGGAGCTGGCCCTACTCGAGTCCGAGGCTTCTCCCAGGCCTTCTCCCGGTCTCGCCCGGGTTTTTCGACCCTTCGTTTTCTCGGTAGGGCTCCGTGCCGTCATAATTCGTCGCAGGGCTGATGACGTCAGCCGGTACCGTCGATGTTGAGGCGGCAGATAGTGAAAGCAGTCGATCGGTAAGTGTTTTTAAATCTGTTTAAATCCCCGTTTTTTGCAGAATTTTTGCGGAGCTGGCTGGTGCTGTGGCTTACTACTCCATAGCGCCACCGGAAGTGATGTCTGACGAATCTTATTGAATTTTTTGAGGATGTAACTAGTAGAGTGGATAAGGGAGAAGCAGTGGATGTGTTATATCTGGACTTTCAGAAGGCTTTCGACAAGGTCCCACACAAGAGATTGGTATACAAACTTAAAGCATACGGTATTGGGGGTTCAGTATTGATGTGGATAGAGAACTGGCTGGCAGACAGGAAGCAAAGAGTAGGAGTGAACGGGTCCTTTTCAGGATGGCAGGCAGTGACTAGTGGGGTGCCGCAAGGCTCAGTGCTGGGACCCCAGCTATTTACGATATACATTAATGATTTGGACGAGGGAATTAAATGCAACATCTCGAAGTTTGCGGATGACACGAAGCTGGGGGGCAGTGTTAGCTGTGAGGAGGATGCTAGGAGGCTGCAAGATGACTTGGATAGACTGGGTGAGTGGGTAAATGCATGGCAGATGCAGTATAATGTGGGTAAATGTGAGGTTATCCACTTTGGTGGAAAAAACAAGAAGCTAGACTATTATTTGAATGGTGACCGATTAGGAAAAGGGGAGATGCAGCGAGACCTGGGTGTCATGGTACACCAGTCATTGAAAGTAGGCATGCAGGTGCAGCAGGCTGTGAAGAAAGCGAATGGTATGTTGGCATTCATAGCAAAAGGATTTGAGTACAAGAGCAGGGAGCAGCTCTACTGCAGTTGTACAGGGTTTTGGTGAGGCCACAACTGGAGTATTGCGTACAGTTTTGGTCTCCTAATCTGAGGAAAGACATTCTTGCCATAGAGGGAGTACATAGAAGGTTCACCAGACTGAGGGGGTAGAGAGGGAGGGCAGTAGAGAGGGTGGGCGGTAGAGAGGGTAGACAGGGAGGGGGCAACTCCCTCCTCCACCCCTGCCCATCTCCCGCTCCGCCCCATCCCCCATCTCCATCCTCCTCATTTCCCTCATCCTCCTCCCCTCACTCCCATTCCCTGCTCCAGCACCTACCCAGGTCATAGAGCAGCACCAGGGCCTGGAACTCGGCCTGTTTTTTGTACTCAGCCTAGCCCAGGCTGTGGACTCCAACCGTCAGCTCGGCCGCTGCTTGGGATCCAGTCCACGCGCCGACTTTACCTCCGGACTCGTCCCTGACCCTGGACCCAGGCTCGTCTTTGGTTCATTTGGCTTCATTCTTGGCCCCGGTCATGGCCCCATCCCAAGCCCTAGGCCCGGCCTTCACTCCAGCACCAGCCCAGGCCCAGTCACCGCGCTCGGCCCACACTCCAGCTCGAGCAACACCCCCCACCCCCCCGCCAGGCGGCGGCAGATACCGCCACTCCTCGTTCACCGTGAGCGCTGGAGTGCCCCTCCCTCCCTGAGTGTCCCGTCCTGCCTTGCGAGTGCATTGTGACGTCACTAGGGATTTTTTAATGAAATGAGTGAGTTTTCGGGCTGTTTTTATAGCTTTAAATGATTATTAAGTTTGGAAATATAGGTGGGAATGCGACGGGAATATGTTCATCACCTCAACGAGAAAAATGTGAGTAACATATGTGAAAATGGGAAGGCTGTGGCCTAGCGTTTAGAAGATGATAGGAAAAATAGATTGACACATCGTTGGCACAAACACAAACAATAGGAAGAGTTTTAGTATCATAGAGATGGGCCAAACGCAGGCAGGTGGGACTACTGTAGATGGGGTATATCTTCAGGTTAGTTTATTGTCTTGTGTGCCATAGAAACATGGAAAATAGGTGCAGGAGTAGGCCATTTAGCCCTTTGAGCAAGATTATCCAAAATCAGTAGCCCGTGCTGGCTTTTTTCCCCTGATCCCTTGATTCCCTTAGCCCTAAGAGCTAAATATAACTGTACCGAGGTACAGTGAAAAGTTTTTTGTTGCGTGCTATCCAGTCAGCAGAAATACAATACATGATTACAATCAATCCATTTACACTGCATAGTTACATGATAAGGGAATAACATTTAGTGCAAGGTGAAGCCAGCAAAGTCTGGTCAAGGATAGTCCAAGAGGTAGATAGTAGTTCAGCATTGCTCTCTGTTGATCAGTCCGGGCAAGTTGGGCCGAAAGGCCTCTTTCCATGCTGTATGATTCCACGACACTATGACTCGAAGTCAGGGAGCATCTGTTCTTTGTGTTCAATGCAAGATTCCAGCATCTGTTAGTCCTTTCACCCTTTTTTATTTTTAGTGAGTTAAGTGTTTGTTTTGGGGGTCTAATCATTTTTTTTTTACGTGGAGGGTGGGGGGGGGGGGGGAGGGGGAAACCGTTATTCTCAGTCCCTACCTGGTCGGAGATGCGGCTTTTCTCCGAGCCGTATCTTCGCCCCTTCCTCGCGGCCTACCAACGGGGCTGGAGCGGCGTTTCCTGCCGGGACCGGCCAGGACTTCAGCTTCGGCGGCGGCACAGTGCTGAAGCATCATCACGGAGCGGGCGATGCCTTACCCGGGTCACCGTGCGGTGGGCTTCGGAGTGCTGAGACCGCCGACTCCAACATCGCGGAGCTGCGGTCTGTGGAGCGTCCAGCTGAGGGTGGCGCTGAATTTAAACAACGCAGAGCCTGGGATCTCTCGACGAGATCGCCAGCGTTGGAGCTCCGACCAGCGCGGCCCGTGGACTTCGGGACGTTCCAGACGCTCCAGGCCGCTGAGAGGGTTCTGCCGACGCTGGAATTCCATCATCCGGCGAGAGGGCCTGAAGCATCGGGCTGTAGTGGCGGCGGCTGTGGTGGCCTCGATGGGCCCGACCCTGGGTGAACAGGGGATGGGACTGGACTTTGCTGCCTTCCCTCACAGTGGGAGCCATTGTGGGGGGGATGCTTTTATATTTATTGTTCAAATTTGTCTGTTTTACATTCTGACTGTGTTGGCTACTGGACATTTGAATTTCCCTGAGGGGATTAATAAAGTATCTATCTATCTATTTATCCATCTATCCATCTCTATTTGGACCTGTCTGTGGAATGTCTTGTCTGATTTCTGCAACATGCTTAAGCTGGTAAAGATTTTCTCTTTACTTGCAGCAATACAAAGGCACAGTCCAGCTATGCACAGCTGAGCCCAGAGGTCAGGATCCTGATGGAGGAGAAAGAACAAGCACTGCTAGCTTTTCGAGAAACCGTCCAGGTAGGGACAAAAGAAGATGTGTTTCATTTCCAGTCAACCTAGTCACAATTACCTGAACACAATGTATCCTTGTCCGGTCTTCGGGGGATGAGCAGGGGTCGGCTCAGCGGGCTCCCCTTCCAGGAAATAAAGTAGTATGCTAAATATGGTAACATGGAAATTCATCGGTTCTCGAAGCGGAATGAAGCCATTCGGTCCATCAAGTCTACTCCGCCACTTAAATCATGACTGATCTAGCTTTCCCTCGCAACACCGTTCTCCTGCCTTCTCCCCAGAACCTGGAACAGCTTGGAAGCAGGCCCTTTGACCCAGATTCCCCTAACCGGACAACATGTCCCAACTACATTAGTCCCCACCTGCCGGCGTTTGGTCCAATATCCCTCCAAATCTGTCCTATCCAAACCTGTCTAACTGTTTCTCAAATGTTGCAATTATCCCTGCCTTCAACTATCTCCTCTGGCAGCTTGTTCCATACACCCACCACCCTTTGTGCGAAAAAATTCCCCTCGGATTCCTATTAAATCTTTCCCCCTTCACCTTAAACCTATGTCCTCTGGTTCTCAATTCCCTTACTCTAGGCAAGAGACTCTGTGCATCTACCCAATCTATTCCTCTCATGATTTTATACACCTCTATAAAATTACCACATCCTCCTGCATTCCAAGGAATAGAGTCCCAGCCTACTTAACTTCTCGCTATAGCTCAGACCCTCAAGTCCAGGCAATACCCTCGTAAATCTTCTCTGCACCCTTTCAAGCTTGTCAACATCTTTCCTATAACACTGTGCCCAGAACTTAACACAATACTCAGTTGTGTTCACCTCACCTGCGTCTTATACCACTGCAACATGGCCTCCCAACTACTATACTACTCTGACTGATGATGGCCAATGTGCCATATTGTCCACCCTATCTACCTGCAACTCCACATTGAAGAAACTATGTACCTGCACTCCTAGATCCCTCTGCTCTACAACACTCCTCAGAGCTCTGGCATTACAAATATATATCTCAAGGTCTGAAGCGCGATGTCGATGATTGGTTTTAAGCATCGCCTGAGTCTAGCGGCACGGAGGCGCAGTTGTAGAGCTACTGCCTTACAGCGCCAGAGACCCGGGTTAGATCTCGACTACGGGTGCTGCTTGTACGTTCCCCCCGTGACCTGTGTGGGTTTTCTCCGACACCTTTGGTTTCCTCCCACACTCCAAAGACGTACAGATTTGCAGGTTAATTAGCTTGGTAGAAGTGTAAATGGTAACTGGCGTGTGTAGGATAGTGTTAATGTGCGGGGATTGGCGCTGGACTCGGTGGGCCAAAGGACCCGTTTCAATTTCAAGTTCAAGTTCACATTTATTGTCACATGCACCAATTAAGGTCAAGTCAAGTCAAGGTACAGTGATATTTGAGTTACCATGCAGCCATTCCACGCTGTATCTCTAAACTAAACTAAACTAAATTATCTTTCAGATCCTTCAGGTGAAAATTCGCCGCCTTGAGCACCTTCTGTGTCTGAAAGACGTCCGAATCGATGATCTCACTCGTCGCCTACAGCAAGCTGAACAGAGATAAAAAAAAGCCTTCATCCCTCCCTTGACAAGCAAGCATGACATGACAAACCCCTTCAAGTCTTTATTTTCATCAGATTATGTTTTAAGCCAATAATAGTGAAAGTAAAAAGTCTCCAGTGCCCAGCAGCCTGTCAAAGAAAATATGGCAGTCCCCTTCCCCCCACCCCCAAATAATACACCTAATGCTGGAGATAGTCAGCAGGTCAGGCAGCATCAATGGAGAGAGAGGAAGTGCGTTAGAATAGAGGGTTTGGGAAACATACAGGAGAACAGTACAACAATGGAACAGGCCCCCTCAGCCCACAATGATTGTGTCAAATATAATAAGTTTAAGGTCATAAGGTCAAATGAATAGGAGTAGACTTGCCCCGCACATCTCCATCAAACTTTGCCCCTTTCACCGTATAGATATGCCCTCTAGTGTTGGACACTTCCACCCTGGGAAAAAGCTTTTGACTCTCTACCCTATCTATGCCTCTCCTAGTTTTATATTTCTACCAAGTCTCCCCTCAACCTCAGTTCCGGAGAAAACAATCCACTCCCCACTCACTGGTGATAATTTACAGAAGGCAATTAACCTACAAACCCACACGTCTTTGGAATGTGGGTGGAAACCCACGCGGTCAAGGAGAGAAGGTACAAACACCTCAAGGAACGGCACCCGAGGTCAGGATCGAGCCTGGGTCTCTGGCAGCGTGAAGCAGTAGCTCTACCGGGATCTCCGGTTTCCTCCCACACTCCAAAGACGTACAGCTTGTTGGTTAATTGGCCCCAGAGAAAACCCACGGTGTGAATGTACAAACTCTGAACAGACAGCACCCGTGGTCGGGAGAGAACCCGGATCTCTGGCGCTGTAAGGCAGCAACTCTACTGCTGCACCACCGAGCCTATATAAAGACCCTTCCACAGGATTGCAGCAACCAAACTTCTGCACCAGATAGATACATAACTGCGTCCATTCCAGCACGATTTTGCATTTGTCCTTTGCAAGAACTTTGCAAGTTGATTTAATCCAAGGAGCCCTTCTTTACAGATTCAGATGAGCTGAATATAAGAAGCCCTCTTCTTATGATTAGAGAGTAATGCTGTTTTAAGAATGAATCACCTGATGACAGGATGCAAGATAACCTATCAGGCTGTTCTGGGTACCATCATTTCAAGAGAACATCATCTCCCTGGTATATTTACAATGTGGTGCCGGTTAAATATAGAGTAATTTGTACTCTGTCGTGTTCAGTTGACAAGTAACTGGCACACTCATTTACTGAGTTTGATTTGAACTGTAATTATTAGGAATCGTTTTTATCTGTATCTGACAATTTACATTTACCAATGTAGGATTCAGAGTTGTGTGTACAATATTAGATTAATGTAAAGTAATTCAGTTTAGGTTTAGTTTAGAGATACTGTGAGGAAACAGGCCCTTCGGTCCACTGAGTCCGCGCCGACCAGCGATCACCCCGTACACCAGCACCACCCTACACACACTTGGGGTGATGTACAATCTTTACCGGAGCCAATTAATCTACAAACTTGTGTATATTTTTGGAATGTGGGAGGAAACCGGAGCACCCGGGGAAAGCTCACGCAGGTCACGGGGAGAACGTACAAAGGCAGCACCCGTAGTCAGGATCGAACCCGGGTGCTGTAAGGCAGCAGCTCCGCCGCCACGTTAACCGTGCCGCCATTTCATGCACGTGACTTAGAACTGCTTAGCCTTTTACATGACCACTGTGTGCAAGATAGTGCTAGCGTGCGGGGATCGCTGGTCGGCTCGGACTCGGAGGGCCGAAGGGCCTGTTTCTGCGCAGTATCTCGAAACTAAACTTAATTATTTCAAACTATTTTCCAATGATTTTAAAACAGTTTTCTTACTGCAGACAAATAAAACCGATTCTTGCTTAGTATCGGTGTCAGAGGTAATGGGGAGAAGGCAGGAGAATGGGGTTGATACAGATAGACTTGATACAGGTTAATTCCCGGGATGGCGGGACTGTCGTATGCTGAGAGAATGGAGCGGCTGGGCTTGTACACTCTGGAGTTTAGAAGGGTGAGAGGGAATCTCATTGAAACATATAAGATTGTTAAGAGCTTGGACACGCTAGAGGCAGGAAACATGTTCCCGATGTTGGGGGAGTCCAGAACCAGGGGCCACGGTTTAAGAATAAGGAGTAAGCCATTTAGAACGGAGACGAGGAAACACTTTTTCTCACAGAGAGTGGAATTCGTGTGGTGAGACACAGAGAGTGGAGTCTGTGGAATTCTCTGCCTCAGAGGGCGGTGGAGGCAGGTTCTCTGGATGCTTTCAAGGGAGAGCTAGATAGGGCTCTTAAAAATAGCGGAGTCTGGGGATATGGGGAGAAGGAAGGAACGGGGTACTGATTGGGGATGTTCAGCCATGATCACATTGAATGGTGGTACTGTCTCGGAGGGTCGAATGGCCTACTCCAGTGTCTATTGATGGGCCGAACTGTCTAATTCTGCTCTTGCCCCCTCTGACCTTATGACCTTATGACCGATGCACAGACAAATGTATCACAGAGAGACACATCCATGGGCTCTGATTTACTTCAAAACCATCCACTGTGGCAGCTGTCAGAAATGTCCCTTTACCATTCCTCCCCATTCTCCTTTTCCCATTTCGGATCTCTGCCTTAAAACATATCCATTGATTTGCCCTTCACAGCCTTCTGTGGCATAGAATTCCACAAATTCACCACCCTCTAACAAATGAAATTCCTCCTCATCTCCTTCCTAAAGGAACGTTCTTTAATTCTGAGGCTATGACCTCTAGTCCTAGACTCTCCCACTAGTGGAAACACCCTCTCCACACCAACCCTATCCAGGCCTTTCACTAATCTGTACATTTCAATGAGGTCCCCCCTCATTCTTCTAAACTCCAGCGAGTACAGGTCCAGTGCCGACAAATGCTCATCATATGTTAACCCACTCATTCCTGGGATTCTCGGAAACCTCCTCTGGACCCTCTTCAGAGCCGGCACATCCATCTGTCTGGGACTTACACCCATTGTCAGAGCATTCTGATAATGCGGGATTGCTGGTGCCTTTGTGACATGTGTAATGACATCTTGACAATATAGAAAAAAATTATAAAAGATCACATTCATGTTTGTTCTGGCCCAAAGGCCATTGTATTAGGTGCTCTTAAATAAAATAAAGCCTTGATTGCCTTACCCAATTGTTATGTATTTTCTTTAACAGTACCCATACGAAAAACTAAATAGAGTCAAGAGTGTTTTATTGTCATATGTCCCAGATAGAACAATGAAATTCTTACTTGCAGCAGCACAACAGAATATGTAAACATAGTACACTGGAAATAATGTAATAAACGAGAAAAAAAGTTCAGTGTGTGTATATACGCACACACACATACCTGCACTGTTAGGGAGCAAACTGATGAAGATGCGGGTGGATGCTCCATTGGTGTCCTGGATCTCCAACTACCTGACTGGATGATCACAGTATGTCAGACTACAGAACTGTGTCTTTGACATGGTAGAGAACAACACAGGGGCCCCACAGGGGGCAGTCCTCGCTCCCTGTTCACCAGCTACACCTCGGACTTCAGATATAACTCGGATTCCTGCCACCTGCAGAAGTTCTCGGATGACTGCAACTGTGGGCTGCATCAGTGAGGGGAGGGAAGCTGAAATCCGGAGGTGTAGTCAACGACTTTGTGGAGTGGTGTGGACTGAACCACCTGCAGCTCATCCACATCAACATCTTCCTCATCAACAGACCACAGTCTGTTCGAATTGGCAGAAATACTTCATCCTCAATAACAATCAGTATGGGAGCACCTCAACGCTGCGTGCTCAGCCCCCTGTTCTACTCACTCTATACTCATGACTGTGTAGCCGGACACAGTGCGAACTCCATCTTCAAGTTCGCCGACGACACCACCGTTGTTGGATGAATTACAGATGGTGATGAGTCAGAGTATAGAGCTTGTATAGAGATTGTTATCTGAGGGATAAGTGAAAACAAAATACAGACAATGAGACTCACTTTGGACAACTTTGGAGCTGGTACAATGACTTGGGGGATGGAGAGGGAGGGGATTCAAGGGTTATTTGAAGTTAGAGAAGTCAATATTCATACCGCTGGGGTGTAAGTTGCCCAAGCGAAATACGAGGTGCTGTTAGAAGGGAGAGGTAACGTGTCGGGTCCAGACTCAATAAAGTAGGGTCCTGACCCAAAACGTCAACTGTCCTTTTTCTCCAGAAATGTTGCCTCACTCACTGATTTACTCCAGCACTTTGCATCTATCTTCGGTATAAGCCAGCATCTGCAATTCCTTCCGACCCCACGAGGATAGTTGCGACCTAGATTCCCCCCACATACCAGGAAATGGCTGGGTAATTCGCAAGGTCGATCTGTGGGTTGTAACAGAAATCATTGATAAAAAAGAGCAGGAAGTTGAATGTTGAAACAAGTTCATGGGGTCATCCAGCCTATCCCTGCTCCTGTTATCTAAATTAACGAGTCAGGCATTTTGTAAAGCATTTGGTAAAGTCCCTCAAGGTAGACTAATCCAGAAGATTAAGATGCCCTTGGTCCAATGGATTTAGATCGGGTTTACTGATAGAAGACAGCAGGTTGTGGTGCAAGGACAATGTTCAGGCTGGAAGTCTGTGACCAGTGGAATTATTGATAGAGTCACAATAGACTATAGACAATAGACCTATACACCTATTGGTGCAGGAGGGGCCATTTGGCCATTCGAGCCAGCACCGCCATGCACCCTGCTTGAAACGGCATGAAACTGCACTTGAATTTGGTGGCCTTGCACCCTGCTTGAAGTGGCATAAAACTGCACCTGAATTTGGTGGCTTTGCACCCTGCTTGAAGTGGCAGGAAACTGCACTTGAGTTTGGTGGCCCTGCACCCTGCTTGAAGTGGTAGGCAAGGCCACCAAATTCAAGTGCAGTTTCATGCCATTTCAAGCAGGGTGCAAGGCCACCAAATTCAAGTGCATTTTCATGCCACTTCAAGCAGGGTGTAAGGCCACCAAATGCTAGTGCTGTTTCATGCCATTTCAAGCAGGGTGCAAGGCCAACAAATCCAAGTGCAGTTTCATACCACTTCACGTAGGGTGCAAGAAAACCAAATTGAAGTGCAGTTTCATACCATTTCATGCAGGGTGCAAGGCCACCACATTCAAATGCAGTTTCATACCATTTCAAGCAGAATCAAACAACTATAAAACCACACAAAACACCACATAAACACCACACTCACTGTTCAGTAGACATTCAGTGTGTTCAGTTGATTCACAACTCAGATAGAGTCATGACCTCTCCCTCCCCCATCTTGTAGAGACTGAGCCACACCCACACTTCTGGGTTTTATAATCCCTCCCCCTCCCACCGGAAGGGGCGTGGCCTTCATGGCATGATTGACAGGAGAGAGATTCTCAACATTTTTTTAAACATTAATAACACTTTTATTTTTCATTGATGGGAAGATCCTCTGCACTTGATGAGCGGAAGGGGACTGAGTAAGATGGCCAAAAATCACAGCCTTAAGTGGTAGCGTTTTATCTAAAATCAATATACAGTGCAAACAGGAAGTTGTCAAGTTTACACCAACAACCATTTTTGCAGTGCAGTATTTCAAAGCAACCACCACCAATAACAATTTTTGCAGTGCAGCATCTCAAAGCAACCGCCAACAACAACCATTTTTGCAGTGCAGCATTTCAAAGCAACCACCACTAACAACCATTTTTGCAGTGCAGCATTTCAAAGCACCCACCACCAACAACCATTTTTGCAGTGCAGCATTTCAAAGCAACCACCACCAACAACCATTTTTGCAGTGCAGCATTTCAAAGCAATCGCCAACAACAACCATTTATGCAGTGCAGCATTTCAAAGCAACCACCACCAACAACCATTTTTGCAGTGCAGCATTTCAAAGCAATCGCCACCAACAACCATGTTTGCAGTGCAGCATTTCAAAGCAACCACCACTGACAACCATTTCTGCAGTGAAGCATTTCAAAGCAACCACATTTTCATTTTCAAACCACATTAAGGGGACTCACAGTTGAGTAGACATGTGTTCAGTGCTATTTACAGCTCAGTGAAACGTGACCCTCTTGCTTCCTCCATCTTGCAGAGACTGTCTGAGGCACAACACCTCTGGGTTTTATAGTCCCTCCTCAGGCAGCATCTCTGGAGAGAAGGAAGAGGTAATGTTTTGGGCCCAGACTGTCTAAAGTAGGGTCCTGACCCAAAACCGTCCTTTTCCTCCTGAGATGCTGCCTGACCCGCTGATTTACTCAAGAACTTTGCATCTATCTTCGGAATAAGCCAGCATCTGCAGTTCCTTCCTACACCATGAGGCTAGTTGCTACCTAGATTTCCCCCAAATACCAGGAAATGGCTGGGTAATTTGCAAGGGCGAGCTGTGGGTTGTAGCAGAAATCATTGATAATAAAAGAGCAGGAAGAGGAACTGAGATCAGTCATGATCTTACTGAATGTTTAAACAACTTCATGGGGTCATTCAGCCTATCCCTGTTATCTAAATTAATGAGTCAGGCATTTTGTAAGGCATTTGGTAAAGTCCCCATGGTAGACTGATCCAGAAGAATAAGATGCATTCAAAAGAGAGTTAGACTGAGCTCTTAGGGCTAGCGGAATCAAGGGATATGGGGTGAAGGCAGGAACCGGGTACTGATCGATCAGCCACGATCACATTGAATGGCGGTGCTGGCTCGAAGGGCCGAATGGCCTACTCCTGTACCTATTGTGTATGTATCTATGTATCTATGATGCCAGGGATTAACAGTGACTTGGTCCTACAGATTCAGAATGAAACAATGGCCTGTTTCCTTTATCATCGTTACTTTTTTTCATATCTTTCATTCATTTCAATTTTTTTTTTAAAGAGTTAGATAGAGCTCTTGGGGCTAGGGGAATCAAAGGGTATGGGGAGAAGGCAGGCACAGGTTACTGTTTGTGGATGATAAGCCATGATCACAATGAATGGCTCAAAGGGCCAATTGGCCCCCTCCTGCACCCATTTTCTATGTTTCTAACTTCAAGTAACCTTCTCTCTCTCTCTATCCCTCACCACCCAAGTATTGCTCGCTTCAAAGTCGTCATTTTGTGTATCATTGTCTGTAACTCGTTCTCTCCTAGTCCACAGCTAACAATGACCTGTTTTCTTTATCATCGTAGGTAGACAAAAGTGCTAGAGAAACTCAGCGGGTGAGGCAGCATCTATGGAGCAAAGGAAATAGGCAACGTTTCGGGTCGAAATCCTTCCTTTATCATTGTTACTATTATATTTGTTCTTTGTCTCTCTATGTCACCGTCTATATCTCTCATTTCCCTTTCCCCTAACTCTCAGTCTGAAGAAGGGTCTCGAGCCGAGACGCCAGCTATTCCTTCTCTCCAGAGATGCTGCCTGACCCTCTGTGTTACTCCAGCTTTTTGTGTCTATCTTCAGTTTAAACCAGCATCTGCAGTTACTTTCTACATAATACTGCAAGAGTGGCCTTACTAATGCCATGCACATGTTGTACAAGTTCTAACATTTCCATGGATCTAAGCCAGGTTCCTCTGAATCTGTGATTTTGTACATTTATTTGCATCTAATTGATCCTTATTTCTTAAGGTCATATGTGATAGGAGCAGAATTAGGCCATTTGGTCCATCAAGTATACTCTGCCATTCAATCATGGCTGAACTATTTCTCTCTCCTAACCCCTTTCTCCTGCCTTCTCCCCATAACCCCCGACACCTGTACTAATTAAGAATCTAGCTATCTCTGCCTTCTGTGGCAAAGAATTCCACAGATTCAACACCCTCTGACTAAATAAATTCCTCCTCGTCTCTATTTGCATTGGATGAATGCCAGAAGGAAACTAAAATGTCTATGGCACAGAGCCTCCTCAAATATTCACATCTTGTTCAATTACATTTTTCATCAGTAAAGTTAGGAATGTAAAAGATTTGTTTTTAGATTAGTTTAGAGATACAACACGGAAACAGGCCCTTCCACACCAACCAGCGATCCCCACACACTAACTATCCTAAACACACTAGGGACAATTTACAAATTTTACCATAGCCAATTAACCTACATAACTGTACGTCTTTGTTTTACCTCTGGTCCTAGATCTTCCACTAGTGGAAACATCCTCTCCACATCCACTCTATCCAAACCTTTCACTATTCTGTACGTTTCAATGAGGTTCCCCCCTCATTCTTCTAAACTGCAGTGAGAACAGGCCCAGTGCCGACAAATGCTCATCATAGGTTAACCTACTCATTTCTGGTATTATTTGACCTTTCCTCTCTGGATTTATAGTCAGAGAGGAATACAGTGTGGAAACAGGCCCTTCGGCCCAACTTGCCCACACCGGCAACAATGTCCCAGCTATACTAGTCCCACCTGCCTGTGCTTGGTCCATATCCCTCCAAACTTGTCCTATCCATGTACCTGTCTAACTGTTTCTTAAATGATGGGATAATCCCTGCCTCAACTACCTCCTCTGGCTGCTTGTTCCATACACCCACCACCGTTTGTTTGAAAAAGATACCCCTCGGATTCAGAGCTCCCGTGGATTTTGAAGCAACAGCAACAAAGAGAAGCAGGAGAAAGCACTGATTGGCTCTAGCCCGAGTGGGAGGAGAGTTAGAAGTGAGTCAGAGGGGAAAACAATTTAAAACTGAGGAATTTGGTTTGTAAATTGGTAAATTAGGCAATTTATCAGGCAATATAAGCAGGACGGCTCTGAGGGAAATTTGAGTCTTCGGCGAGGAGGCTGAGGAGAGGAGGCTACGCAAAATGCTGGAGGGAGAGACGAAAGAAGGAGATGTCAAGGAAGCTGATTCAGTGCGATGATTGCAGTATGTTGGAGGTCAAGGACACTGCTGGTGCCTCTGGCTCCTACAAATGTGGGCAGTGCATCCCAGATACAGTTCCTGAAGAACTGTGTTGGGGAACTGGAGAAGCAAGTGGATGTCCTCGGGTTCATCCGTGAAACTGAGTCGTTCCTCGACAAGTCCTACAGTGAGATTGTTACACCTAAGGTACTGGAAGAGAGAAAGTGGAGGGAAACTTGGAATGCAAAGGTCCCGGGTGTTGTACCTCTTGTGAACAGGTTCAGCCACTTAGAAGCTGTCGGGACAGAAGACGTTATCACTCTGAGCGGCGGACTGGCTTGCGAAGCAAAAAGGGCTGTTGAGCCAAAACTAAAGAGGCCAACGTCAGGCAACGTCATTGTAGTTGGAGACTCCATTGTGAGAGGTACGGACAGGGGTTTCTGCAGCAACAAACGGGATTCGAGGATGGTGTGCTGCCTTCCTGGTGCCAGGATCCAGGATGTCACGGACAGAGTGCAGAAAATCCTTAATCGCGAAGGTGAATAGCCGGAAGTGGTAGTGCATGTCGGCACAAACGATGACGGAAAGAAGGGGATGAATATTCTGCAGCGTGACTTTAGAAAGCTCGGAAAAATGCTGAAAAGCAGAATATCCAGGGTTGTTATCTCCGGCTTGCTTCCAGTTCCTCGTGCGTGCAAAAGCAGGAACAGGGAGATACGGGACTTGAATGTGTGGCGGAGGAACTGGTGCAGGGGGCAGGGATTTAGATTCTTAGATTACTGGGATCTGTTTTTGAGTAAGGGGGGGACTGTACAAAAGGGACGTATTGCATCTTAACAGGTGGGGGACCAGCATTCTGGCAGGCAGGTTTGCCACTGCTACACGGGTGGTTTTAAACTGCATAAGGGGGGTGGGGTGTCAAATGGGAGAGTCGAGGACGGAGTTAAAGGGAAAGAGAGTAAAGGGATGGTTAATGACCCCAGAATTAACAGGAAAAGAAGCTCACAAAGGGATAGGAGAGTATGGCCAATGTGTAATAGGGATCGATGTGAAAGGTGAGACTCGTAAGGAAAGTATTGTATATGAATGCACGAAGTATAAGAAGTCAAGTAGATGAGCTTGAGGCTCAGTTAGAGGTTGGTAGATATGACATTGTGGGGATTACTGAGACGTGGCTGCAGGAGGATCGGGCCTGGGAACTTAATATCCAGGGTTATACATCCTATAGAAAGGACAAGCAGGTGGGCAGAGGAAGGGGGGTAGCTCTGCTGGTGAGGGATGGAATTCAGTCCCTTGCGAGAGAAGACATAGGAACTGACGAGGTAGAGTGACGAAGAAGACACTAATTGGTGTTATTTACAGACCCCCAAATAGCAGCCCGGATGTAGGGTGTATGTTGCAGCAGGTGTTAAAACTGGCATGTAACAAAGGTAATGCCACTATGATGATGGGGGATTTCAATATGCTGGTAGACGGAAAATCAGGTTGGTTCAGGACCAAGAAAGAGAGTTTGTAGAATGCCTCCCAGATAGATTCATAGAGCAGCTTGTAATGGAGTCGACCAGAGAAAAGGAGTCGACCAGAGAAAAGGAAATTCTGGATTTAGTATTGTCCAATGAACCAGATATGATAAGAGAACTCGAGGTAAAGGAACCGCTTGGAGGTAGTGATCATAATATGGTTAGTTTTAATCTGCAATTTGAGAAGGAGAAGATTAAATCGGAAGTGTCAGTGATGCAGTTGAACAAAGGGGACTATGAAGGCATGAGAGGGGAGAGGCCAAGATAGACTGGAAAGGGATCCTAGCAGGAATGACGGTGGAATAGCAATGGCAGGAATTTCTGGGCATAATCCGGAAGATGCAGGATCATTTCATTCCAAAAAGGAAGAAAGATTCTAAGGGGAGTAGGAGGCAACCGTGGCTGACAAGAGAAGTTAGGGATAGAATAAAACTAAAAGAAAAGATGTATAACACAGCAAAGAGTAGCCGGAAGCCAGAGGATTGGGAAACTTTCATAAGGAAACAAAACGGGCAATACGGGCTGAAAAGATGAAGTACGAAGGGAAGATGGCCAGGAATATAAAGAAGGACAGTAAAAGCTTCTTTAGATATGTTAAGGGAAAAAGAGTAACAAAGTCAAATGTGGGTCCCTTGAAGGCAGACACGGGTGAAATTATTATGGGCAACAAGGAAATGGCAGAAGAGTTAAATCAGTACTTCGGATCTGTCTTCATTAAGGAAGACACAAACAATCTCCCAGATGTACTGGAGGACAGAGGATCTAAGGGGGTAGAGGAACTGAAATAAATGTTAATTAGGCGTGAAATAGTATTGGGTAGGCTAACGGGACTGAAGGATGATAAATCCCCGGGGCCTGATGGTCTGCATCCCAGGGCCCTCAGGGAGGTGGCTCTAGAAATAGTGGACGCATTGGTGGTCATTTTCCAATGTTCAATAGATTTAGGATCAGTTCCTGTGGATTGGAGGTTAGCTAATGTTATCCCACTTTTCAAGAAATGAGCGAGAGAGAAAACGGGGAATTACAGACCAGTTAGCCCGGTGGTGGGAAAGATGCTGGAGTCAATTATTAAAGAGATAATAATGGGGCATGTGGATAGCAGTAAAAGGATTAGTCCAAGTCAACATGGATTTATGAAAGGGAAATAATGCTTGACTAATCTTCTGGAATTTATTGAGGATGTGACAAGTAAAATGGATGAAGGGGTGCCAGTGTATGTAGTGTATCTAGACTTTCAGAAAGCCTTTGATAAGGTCCCGCACGGGAGACTGGTGACGAAAATTAGAGCACATGATATTGGGGTAGGGTGTTGACATGGATAGAAAATTGGTTGGCAGACCAGAAGCAAAGAGTAGGAGTGAACGGGTCCTTTTCAGAATGATAGGCAGTGGCGAGTGGAGTGCCGCAAAGCTCGGTGTTGGGGCCGCAACTGTTTACAATATATATTAATGATTTGGAAGAGGGAATTAGGAGCAACACTAGCATGTTTGCGGATCACACAAAGCTGGGTGGCAGTGTGAACTGTGAAGAGGATGTTAGGAGGTTGCAGGATGACCTAGACAGGTTGAGTGAGTGGGCAGATGCAGTATAATATAGATAAATGTGAGGTTATCCACTTTGGCGGCAAAAACAAGGGGGCAGATTATTATCTTAATGGAGTTAGGTTAGGTAAGGGGGAGGTACAGTGAGATCTGGGTGTCCTTGTACACCGGTCACTGAAAGTTGGCGTGCAGGTACAGCAGGCAGTGAAGAAAGCTAATGGAATGTTGGCCTTCATAACAAGAGGATTTCAGTATAGGAGTAAAGAGGTTCTTCTGCTGTTGTATAGGGCTCTGGTGAGACCACATCTGGAGTATTGTGTACAGTTTTGGTCTCCTAATTTGAGGAAGGACATCCTTGCAATTGAAGCAGTGCAGCGTAGGTTCACGAGATTGATCCCTGGGACTGCCATATGAGGAAAGATTGAAAAGACTAGGCTTGTATTCACTGGAGTTTAGCAGGATGAGGGGAATCTTATAGAAATATATAAAATTATAAAACGACTGGACAAGTTAGATGCAGGAAAAATGTTCCCAATGTTGGGCCAGTCCAGGAACAGGGGGCCACAATCTTGGAATAAAAGGGGAGGTCATTTAAGACTGAGGTGAGAAAAAAAATTTCACCCAGAGAGTTGTGAATTTATGGAATTCCCTGCCACAGAGGGCAGTGGAGGCCAAGTCACTGGATGGATTTAAGAGAGAGATAGATAGAGCTCTAGGGGCTAGTGGAGTCAAGGGATATGGGGAGAAGGCAGGCACGGGTTATTGATAGGGGACGATCAGCCATGATCACAATGAATGGTGGTGCTGGCTCGAAGGGCCAAATGGCCTCCTCCTGCACCTATTTTCTATGTTTCTATGTTTCTATTCCTAATAAATCTTTTCCCCTTCACCTTGAACCTATGTCCTCTGGTCCTACTACTTTGGGCAAGAGACTCGGTGCATCTACCCGATCTATTCCTCTCATGATTTTGTACACCTCTATATGATCTCTCCTCGTCCTCCTCCACTCCAAGGAATAGAGACCCAGCTCTTCAACCTCTCCCTATAGCTCACACCCTCTAATCATGGCAACATCCTCGTAAATCTTTTCCGAACCCTTTCAAGCTTGACAATAGCTTTCCTATAACATGGTGCCCAGAACTGATCACAATATTCTAAATGCGGTCTCACCAACATATTATACAACTGCAACATGACCTCACAACTTCTATACTCAATGCTCTGACTGATGAAGGCCAAATTGCCAATAGCCTTTTTGACCACCTTATCTACCTGCGACTCGACCTTCAATCACCCCAAAGGTGCCCTCATATGTTTCGTACAGTAGGTGATTGCTTGTTGGAAATGGCTTCCACACATAGAATCATGGAGCACAGAAACAGTCCCAATGGCCCTTCCCAAACATGCCGAACAACATGTGCCATCCCTTATCATGTATCTGTACACTGTAAATGGCTCGATTGTAAATATGTATGGTCTTAAAGCTGACTGGATAACACGCAACAAAAGCTTTTGACTGTACCTCGGGTACACGTGGCAATTAACTAAACTGAAACGAGGGTCTCGACCCGAAACGTCACCTATTCCTTCGCTCCATAGATCCTGCCTCACCCGCTGAGTTTCTCCAGCTTTTTTGTCTACCTTCAATTTTTCCAGCATTTGCAATTCTTTCTTAAACAAACTGAAACGAAATGTCTTTTCTAAGCTAGTCCCTTTTGCCCACTATTGGCATATATCCCACTAAACCTTCCCGAGAAGGTATAGGAGCCTGAATACTGTAACATCCAGGTTCAGGAGCAGCTTCTTCCCTACAACCATCAGGCTATTAAACACTACAACCTCCAGATAGGCTCTGAACTATATAAACTTGGGGACATTGTTTCTGCCTTTGCTCTATTATTATCTATTTATTCGTCTGCCTGTTTTTGACACCCGTACTAATCAGGAATCTGTTAATCTCCACCTTAAAAATATCCATTGACGGCTTCTGCACCCGTCTGTGGCAATGAATTGCTGGAAGAAATTCCACTTCATCTCCTTCCTGAAGGAACATCTTTTTATTCTGAGGCGGTGGTCTCTGATCCTAGATTCTCCCATTAGTGGAAATATCCTCTCCCATCCACTCTATCCAGGCCTTTCATTATTCTGTACGTTTCCATGAGGTCCCCCCTCATTCTTCTTAACTCCAGTGAGTACAGGCCCACTGCCGTCAAACGCACATCATACGTTAACCCGATTTTCCCTGAGATCATTGTCGTGGGCTCTTTGTCATGTAAATTGTTTCTTTTCACCTTCTGTTTGCAATGTTCTGAATTTGTTTAATTAAAACTGTTCAGTTTAATTTAGTTCATTGTACCGAGGCACTACGAAAAGCTTTTGTTGAGTGTTATCCAGTCAGCAGAAAGACAATACATGATTACAATCAACCCGTCCTCAGTGTACAGATACATGATAAAGGGAATGGCGTTTAGTTCATGTTTAGTGCAGATTCCACCACAAGAGGGCACCTCCAGATCCTGAGTAAGTTTGAGTCACAGGTTCAGACCTCCCCACCATCGAAGGGATCGACGGGAGTTGTTGCCTCAAAAAGGCAGCCAGTATCACCAGAGACCCACACCACCCTGGCCACACACTCATTTCACTCCGACCACCAGGAAGAAAGTTTGGGAATCTGAAAACCATGGCCGCAAGGTTCGAGAACAGCTTCTTCCCCACAACCATTTTTTTTAATGTACTTAACCGAAAATAATTTTAATCAACTATACAAAATACAGTACAAAAACAATACCAACAATCCCACCACCATAGTACAATTCTTAAATATCAAATATACTGAGTATTAAACAAGTATGCTACAATCTTTGTCGAGGATGCATTCCACCCCCAGCGGTCCCGGAAATCCCCTAGGCCGCCCGTGGACAGCGCATAGTCCCTCTCTAACACCACCCGGGCATGGACGTAACCCCGGAAGAGGGGCAGGCAGCCAGCTTGGGCAGAGCCCTCTTCCGCCTGGTGCCGTGACTCACGGATGGCCAGCTTGGTCAGGTCCAGGAGCAACACAACCAGGACATCCTCGGCCCTACCCTCTCCCCTAGGCACAGGGTGTCCAAAGATGAGGATGGTTGGTGAGAAGAGAAGCCCCTTTGGATAATGAAACAGGGGCTGCAGCCTCACGCACTCCATATACACGTGGCACACGGACTCCTCCAGCCCGCAAAAGTGGCAGGCGGGTGGCGAGTCTGCGAACTGCGAGAGAAACTGGTTGCAGGGAACACCTCGTTGCAATACCCTCCACCCCAGTTCCCTGAAGTAGAGGGGGAGAATCCCTGCATAGAAGGACCCCCACCAGGGGGCTCCCCTCGCGAGCGGAAGGAACACCGATCGCCACTTAGTGTCCGGATGGTGGACCAGGGCGAGGAAGTGCAGGGTGTGAAGGAGGAGCCCATACAGGACATGTCTCCATGCGTCTTGGCGGGAGATGAAGGGTGTTGAGGAAAGGCGGCTCAAGTTGTGTGGGACCGGCTCCCGGGAAGGATTACGGCGCCTGGGTCAGACGAGTACTTCCGGCTGAGCGGGGGTTTGCTCAGCCACAAGTACTCCACACATTTGAGCCCCCCGACATTCGGTGTGGCGGGACAAGGGCCGGCTGCTTTCACGCCCGGACCGTCGCCCTCCACCAGTAGTGGGGGGGCCCAGTCGACGGCAACCAGGTTCCAGACTCTCAACAAGTCCCTGTAGAAGCCAGGCATCCCCATCAGGACCACACGGCTGACACCCACCACCAGGATCTGCGTACCACCTTGAAGGCAGCGGCCCTGTTGGAAAACGTGTGTCACCAGCACGTGCTACCTGGGAGGACACCCTGTGTACAGGTATCTCTGCAGGGTCTTGAGGCAGAGAGCCGTCAACTTGGTGCGAATGCACACCAGCGACTGACCGCCCTCCTCGATCGGGAGACTCAGGACCGCTACAGAGACCCAGTGCTTTCCGTTGCCCCAGAAGAAGTCCACCAACTTCCTCTGGGTGTTCCGATGGGAACAAGGTCATGGAAGCCACCAGTTGGTTAATGACCAACACCCTGCCCCGGTAGGAAAGCACCCTGAGGAGACCAGACCAGCACCCCAGCCGGGCAATGACTTTCGTCTTCGGCTCCTGCCCGTTCACTAGCCAAGTCTCCGCCAATGGAATCAGGTAGACACCCCACAACCATTGGGCACTTGAACAGTGGCGCAGCAGTAGAGTTGCTGCCTTATGCGCCTGTCCCACTTAGGAAACCTGAACGGAAACCTCCGGAGACTTTGCGCCCCACCCAAGGTTCCATGCGGTTCCCGGAGGTTTTTGTCCTCCGGCAACCACCTTCAACTAGCATCACAACCGGCTTCAACTAAAAAATTACCTGTTTTTAAAGCAGAAACCACTTTCGACCATTAGGGAGACTGACAAAAACCTCCGGGAACCGCACGGGAAACGTGGGTGGGGAGCAAAGTCTCCAGAGGTTTCCGTTCAGGTTTCCTAAGTGGGACAGAGGCATTCCAGCGCCAGAGACCCGGGTTCAATCCCAACTGCGGGTGCTGTCTGTACGGAGTTTGTACGTTCTCCCCATGACCTGCTTGGGTTATCTCTGAGATCTTCGGTTTCCTCCCACGTACAGGTTTGCAGGTTAATTGGCTTGGTAAATGTTAAAAAAAATTGTTCCCAGTGTGTGTAGGATAGTATTAATGTGCGAGGATCGTTGGTCGGTGCGGACCCGGTGGGCCGAAGGGCCTGATTCCTCACTGTATCTCTAAATTAAACTAAACTGTAATGATGTGACCCGAGCACACATTAAGATACAACACATATTTATTAAATCACTTACAGCATAGGATCGGCAGTACGTTACAGCTCCGAGCTGCTACATCTACTGACTGGCGTATGCAAACTCTTGATATTGCAAAGCATGTACTAGGCGGGGCTACTACTAACAAACACTATGATTGGCCCACATGCAATAGCCAATCTACGTCTCTTCTTGTAGAAATAAAGAAACACTAAGGAATATAAATGGAATGTTAAGAACATACTAGCAAAGGTATACAAAATCGCCATATCTAACGGGTGGCCTACAAACCCGTCCGGCCCTCACCTAGGTAGGAGACCGCCTCACCTCCTTTTGCGGGAGAAAAGACCGGGGAGGGGAGTTGGAGAACAAGCGGCGACCCGACAGACACAGTTGGAGATGAAATAGGCGAGCCAGGCACCAACCGACAGGGGGAGACCGCGGTAGGAACAACAGTTGGAGGTGGGGAAATAGGACCGACTGTGGGAGTGACAGTAAGGTGCGGGCCATCAGGATAGGGAGTCGCAGGACGTGGTTCCTTCACAGGAAGTGTTGACGGTTGCGTCTGCAGATGACACCGTCCACCACGACCAGATATGAACGTGGTTCTTTGGCAGGGCCGTGGATGTGTCCCAGTCGTGCATGGCCCTTGTTGGTTTGCAGACGAACCACTTGTCCATGCGCAGGAGGTTTAAGTGGCTTGCTGGACTTGTCGAAAAACCACTTCTGCGTGTCACGTTTGATTTGCAGTTGTTTCTGAACCACAGGCGGGGAAGGAATCTGTGGCTGCAACAGCTGCTGGGAGACAGGCAGTGGAGCACGTGTTTGGTGAGAAGTCAGTCGTTGGGCAGGAGAACCTAGTATGGGATCCCTTGCAATGATCCACAGATTGAGTAAGTCCAGGTATACGTCGGATTTGGCAAGGTATGATCGTTCCATGAGTTGTTTTGCACTCCGAACAGCGCGTTCGGCGAGTTTGTTGGACTGCGGGAACTCGGGACTGTTGGTAACGTGTTGAAAGTCCCATCGTTTAGCAAAGTTTTTAAAAGCTTGGCTGGTGAACTGTCTGCCGTTGTCAGACTGAATACGTACAGGGGAGCCATGTACGGAGAGGTGCCGTTGCAGCTTCTCAATCACTGCCTCCGAGGAAGTGGTTTACAGTACGTCTATTTCGAACCAGCCCGAGTAAGAGTCAACAAGAACCAGATAGTGTTTCCCGTGCCATTCGAAGATGTCGGTGGCTAACGAGGACCACGGGAGCTGAGGGACTGCTTGTGGCAGTAAGGGCTGCTTCTGCTGATGTGGCGTCAGGCTTTTGCAGACAGCGCACTTTTGGTTCTTTGGCGTACGTATTTTGGTCATACCGGGCCAGTAAAACATGCTTTGCGCCCTTTGGAGGGTTGCCTCCACATCGGGGTGGCTCCTGTGGATGTCGTTATAGTATTCGTCCCGAAGGGCGGGTGGAACCACTGCCTTGAGGCCCTTGAATATGATTCCGTCATGAACCAGGAAGTAGGGGGCGTATTTCGAGCGGGGTGTTGGACTTTTCGTCGGGCCAACCGCGCCGGATGACTGTAGACGGCAATTGTAAACACTGCCTGGTGTGGTGTGGCGGCGCCTATTGGCAGCAGCTCGACTACAGTCCGTCTGTCTTTTTTTTTTAATTTTTGTCTTGTTACATGTATGTCTTGACTCTAGTTTTTATTATTTTTCTTTAGCTGTGTATATGTGGGGGGTGGGGGAAGCCGTTAATCTCTTCCCCGTTCGGGGATCCTACTATTTCCCGTCGGGTCTCCGGTCTCGTTGTGTCTAACATCGTGGAGCCGGCGGCAGCCTCCGGCCGGGACCAGCCTGAGGGCTCCAGTCGCGGAGCCTGTGGACCTGACATCGCGGAGCTGGCCGTCTGTGGAACGGGAAGAGCTGTGGCGCACGGCTGCGACCCGACTTTTGAGCTACGGAGGCTCCGGCCGCAGACCCGGTGGACAGGAACATCGGGAGCTCGCAGGTCCCTGGTGCGAGACCGCTTTTCGAAGCTCCCGCAACAGCAACTTCTCCCGCTGGAATCGCGGGGTTTCAAGGACTCGGAGCGGGGCCTAACATCGCCCGGCGTGGCTTAAACGGCCACGGGGCCTACCATCGCCCGTCGGGGGCTTTAACTTCGGGAACCCCAGTTCGCCTCGATGCTGCAGTTGGACTGCTGGACCGCGGGAGAAGAACAAAGGGAAGAGATAAGACTTTTGCCTTCCATCACAGTGAGGAGGTGTTGGAGATTCACTGTGATGGATGTTTGTGTAAACTGCGTTAAATTTGGGTCTTGAGGTTTTTGTAATGTAAGACTGTAGAAAATGCAATTTTGTTCAAACCGAGCTGTTTGAATGACAATAAAAGGCATTCTATTTTACTTCGGAGTCACGTGAGTGACTACATGAAGAAGGCCGTCCCCATGCATGCGCCTCATTACGTCTGACGCATTGCGCACCGACTGACTGGCAGGCGCGCGGCTCCCGCCAGCGGTAAGTTTTAAACCTGGAAGGTAAGTTTAAACTTATTTCTAGGGATGTTTTTTGTTTTGCAGGAATATCCTCACAGAGTTTGCCTGCTGGATTCGGGGCTAAGTTGGACGGGCGGCGGGAAACCGGTTATGGACCGTGGGGAACTCCCGGTCCGGACCACGGAAGCGCGGTTAGCCGTCCGTCGTCGGGTTCGCTCGGAGGTCAGCGACACCCAGGAGGGGAATGCGAGTGGGGGGTTTCTCCCAGTATGGGCTCCCAGACCGCTATGGTCCCCCCAGATAAAGGGGTTAGACTGGCAGTTAGCCGGTCTTGCTACCCCAGTCACTCACTGTGGGGTCCGCAGCTCCCACACCATTATGGTCCCCCAGAAATAGGGGTTAGACTGGCAGTAAGCCGGTCTCGCTACCGCACTCGCGGACAATGGGGTCAGCAACCCCCAGCCTGCTTAGGTCTTCCCAGATAAAGCAGTTAGACTGGCAGTAAGCCGGTCTCGCTACCCCAATCTGTCAATGGGGTCAGCAGCTCCCAGACCGCTTAGGGCTTCCCAGATAGGGGTTAGACTGGCAGTAAGCCGGTCTCGCTACCTCAGTCGCTGACAATGGGGTCAGCAGCTCCCAGACCGCTAAGGTCTCCCTAAATAAGGGGAAAACTGGCAGTATGCTGGTCTCGAGCCCAGTCACTCACTATGGGGTCCGCAACTCACAGACCGCTATGGTTCCCCCAGGAAAGGGGTTAAACCACGAGGAAGCTGGTCAGGCCTTGGGACTCGGTCGATTCGGGCCAGGAGGTCCCCCCCTCCTTCTATGGGTAGCGTCTGCGAATGCCTAAAACCCACCTGGAGCACCTGATGAAGGGGTTGCTCCAGAGAGATATGCTCCAGAAGAGAGCTATCTGAGCCCGGGTATTATGGAGAACCTGCTGGCAGCGGCACCTGTGTCAGGGCTGCACAATGTCTCCCTCTCTGAGGAGGGGAGCATCAGGGCTCAGGTTCACTCTGGCCCAGAGTCATTTCCTGATATAGGTCCTTGGGGCCGTGTCTGCGCAGGTATCCTCAGGGGCCTGCGGCAGCACCTGTCTCAGGGCTGTCTACGAGTCTCCCTCTCGGTGGAGGGGTGCGAGGATATACTCGTAAGGGAAGACGCAGAAAACCAGGAAGGGGCCAGATTTCCCTCGCGCTACAAGTGACGGCAGTGAACAGAACTATCATATAAAACCATCGTATTGGCGATGACACCCCCACGCCTCATCGGCAGGAAGCAGTTCACTGATGTTGATGGGCACTTGAAAGCTGGGCACAGGATTTTCAGGCCAAGGGCTAAGCCAGTCTCAGGAATATGGAATTCACATACACTACCATTCCTACTTTCCAATCAAGGATGGGAATAGGACCCACATCAGGGGCATTTGGGCTCACCATAAGACCACTGGTAACCATGGAGGTAGGTAGGTCTGGTTCTTCCGAAACATGGGGTAAGTGGACCAGCTACAAGTTGGTAATATTTACACTTGTTTTGTACAAATGAAAATGATAACATGTGATGGGTAATTATTACACAGTATACAAGGGTGCCAAGCATTGCTTGGAATTTAAGCCAGAGTTGTCTTTCGAGACAGGCTCAGGATTATGGTCAGGATTGCCTTCCGGCAAGGAGCAGTTTTAAGGCAGGCCAGTAGTATGGCCAGAGTTGCATTCAAGGCAGGCACAGAATTATGGCAGGCATGGCCTGTTCATTGTGAAAGATGGAGGATGTCGGTTCACAATTCATTTAACTCCCATGTGCAACATAGTTTTTCAGTGTATGGAATTTCTCCACTGTCTAACTACTGATTTCCTTAGGATCTATATGGCATGCATCGATCTCAAAGATGCATACTATTTAGGTTCCATTCACAGGAGATCACCAGAGACATTTGAAATTGATCTGGGGGATATTTCTAATGTTGTGTTTTTGCTTAAATCAACTGTTTTCAGCCATCCAGTAAAATTTAAGTTGATACCAACTGGAAGTTATTGTTCATCGGATTTACCTTTGACTATTAATTTATCTGTGACTCCGCCCTGGGGCAACAGATTGGAATCAATAGAAGCCTGTAACAACCTTGTTATCAAGCAGTCTTCTATTCATCAAGTGTAATTGGCAATATAGAACCTGTGTTTCAGCTGTGCAATTGGGCCTTGCATTATCAGAACTTTCAGGTGCAAATAGTAACTTCTCAAGTGCCATATAGGTCATTGTTAATAGACCTATGCTATTACGAACTGAAGCTACCAAAATCACAATGGTGAACGAACTATATTCAGCATTGCTCCAGTAGTTTTGGTCAAATAATCTTCAGTTATATTACTAACAGATGCCAGTGCTCAAAGATGGAAAATCACGAATGCCATCTCTAGTAACGAAGGCGGATGGGATTTGCATGAATCACCAATTCTTCAGTTATTGGTATCAACTACCTATAGACCATCTCCAGGTGGTTATGCGAGGTTTTTGGCTTCTACAGGAATAGATTCTAATTTTTAATCTCACTATCCAGGGGTGCTACAACACCAGCAGCAAGGGTTATGTGCAATCCTCTGGACCACATCCTGTTAACTGCAGGATGGTCTAACGAATGAGGTATCCAACATTTTATTTTAACCCATTGCCAGACCAGGGGTATTTGCCAACTATTTTAGATCCTATTTTATAGTTTCCCCTCGGATGAGAGGGGTTACTGTTATTATTGTTTGTTCATTTATCAGCATCAGCATGTTTTAAAATCTATGTCATGTATGTATGCATTATGAATGTTTCCCTTATCTGTGGTCAACTGATGCAGTCGTGCTGTGTGGACTCGTTTTTTCCATGGTATGAAATCACAGAGCTTCAAAATCTTCACGTAGTCACTCATATGACTCCGAAGTAAAATAGTAAGATTAAACGAGAACTAACCAGTTTGAAGTTTGGTCGTTATTTTATGAGGAGTTACGATGAGCGATTACGTGCCCTCCACTCCCAACCCTCATAAAACACCCTCGTAACATAACGATCTTTCTGTAAGTTCTAGTCAACTCTAATCTTACTATTCTAGTTCAACAGCTCATCTCTGTGATTTCACACCGCTGCTTTGAAGATTGACTCGCATGCGTGGGGACGGCCTTCTTCACGTAATCGCTCATCGTAACTCCTCATAAAATAACGATCAAACTTCAAACTGGTAAGTTCTCGTTTAATCTTACTATTCTATTCTATTAGTTTTTTTTATTAGAAGTAAATGCATAATAAGAAGCATTTTGTTTGTTATAGTCATACATTATTAATATTATTTATATTAACAATTGTATAGTAATTGTACTTCTCTATATTTTTTAATTTTATATATTTAGAAAATAGTAGAGGGGGAAAAAAAAAAACCAAAAGAAGAATGGAGTATTCAACTGATTATGCATCATTGGAGATATATCCGCGGATTATAAAATGTAATTCTTCATCTATTCCTTAATTCAGGTTTCAGTCAGATTGTCGTGCCGAACCAATTTGATCCTTCAAATATTCAATAAATGGGGACCATATTCTTGTGAATAGTTCTTGTTTATCCATTAAGACAAATCTTAATCTTTCCAAATGTAGGGTCTCCGACATTTCCATAGTCCACATTTTAATTGTGGGGGTTATAGTGCCTTTCCAAAATTGTAATATTAATTTTTTCCCAATTATTAAACTATAATTGATAAAATTTCTTTGGTTTGTTGTGAATAATTGATTTGGTTCTAGTATTCCTAATATTATTAATTTTGAATCGGGGACCAATTTGGTATTGACAACTTCCGAAATTATCTTAAAAATTTCCGTCCAAAAATTATTAATTTTTATACAGCTTACAAATGTGTGCGTTAGATTAGCCTCTAAGTGATGACATTTATCACAAATAGGGGATACACATGGGAAAATTCTGTTTAATTTGGTTTTCGAATAGTGCAATCGATGTAATACTTTAAATTGTATTAAAGAATGTCTAGCATTTAACGAACAGTGATGTATATGTTGTAAGCTTTCATCCCATATTTCTGGAATTATTTGACCTAGTTCATTTTCCCATGATTGCCTATATATTTCCGTCATGGGTGCATCATTATCTAATAAAATATTATAAATATAAGCTATCAATTTTTCTGTGTTCGGGTGTTTATTCAAACATTTATCAAGAATTTCTGTCTTTCTATTTCTATAGTCCTGTGTATTTGACTTAGCATAGTCTCTAACTTGTAGATATCTAAAGTAGTCTTTTGAATGAAGTCCATAAATTTGTTGTAGTTCCTGAAATGAAAGAAAGGAAATTTTCCTATAGAGATCGCTCATCTTAGTAATTCCGTGATTTTTCCATTGTAAAAAACCTTTATCCATCCTTGAGGGTTTAAATGTAGCATTGTTTACAATGGGGAGAGATAGCGGTAAACAACCCAATTTTAGTGCCTTCTTTAATTGTTTCCAAATGCATATTCCACTGTCTATTATAGGGTTTTCTTTATAGTTTTTTTTGCTTAATTTAGTAATAGCAAATAGAATCGACCCAATTTCAAAGGATAAACTATCTTCCTTTTCCATTTTTAACCAATCTGGTTGTTTGTCCAGTTCCTCCAACCAAAATTTCATATTTTTAATATTAATTGCCCAGTAATAAAACATAAAATACGTTAGTGCTAAACCTCCATTTATTTTTGATTAACATAAATGTTTTTTATTTATTCTGTGGTTCTTATAATCCCAGATATTGGTGACTATAGAGTCAACCTTCTTAAAAAAAATGTTTCAGAGATATATCGGGATTAATTGAAAGATGTACAATAATTGCAGAGAAAAATCATTTTTATCGCATTAATTCTACCCAACATTGAAATAGGTAATGTTTTCCAATATAAAATATTCTTATGTAATTTGTTCAATAAAGGCGGAAAATTAGATTTAAATAAAGAAGTATATCTCTTTGTTACATAAATTCCAAGATATTTGAGTTTTTCACTTGCTATTTTAGAAGGGAATTCTTGTAATATATGTGGATTACTTTCCATTATTGGCATGATTTCATTTTTATTCCAATTAATTCTGTATCCTGAAAACAAGCCATATTGAGTTATTAAATTTAATAAGTTAGGGATACTAAATTCAGGTTTTGTGATGTAAATTAATACATCGTCTGCGTATAAGGAGATTTTATTTTCAGTATCTTTAGTTTTATACCCATATATTTCCGGATGGGACCTCACACTTTGTGCTAACGGTTCTATTACAAGTGCAAATAATAGCGGGGATAACGGACATCCTTGTCTACAGCCTCGAGATAGGTTAAATTTAGTTGATAACATTTGATTTGTTGATATTCTAGCTGTTGGATTAGTATATAAAAGTTTTAACCATGTGGAGAGAGTCAGAACTGGACCTAGGGTGGAGATTTTTGATTGGAGAAAGGCTAACTTTGAGGGAATGCGTAAGGATTTTAAAGGAGTGAATTGGGACACTTTGTTTCATGGGAAAGATGTAGAAGAGAAATGGAAGACATTTAAAGGGGAAATTGTAAGAGTACAGAATCTTTATGTCCCTGTTAGGTTGAAAGGAAATAGTAAAAATTGGAAAGAGCCATGGTTTTCAAGGGAAATTGGACACTTGTTTCGAAAAAAGAGAGATATCTATAATAATTATAGGAGGCATGGAGTAAATGAGGTGCTAGAGGAGTATAGAGACTGTAAAAAGAATCTTAAGAAAGAAATTAGGAAGGCTAAAAGAAGATATGAGGTTGCTTTGGCAAGAAAGGTGAAAGTAAACCCAAAGGGTTTCTACAGCTATATTAATAGCAAAAGGATAACGAGGGATAAAATTGGACCATTAGAGAACCAGAATGGACAGCTATCTGCAGAGCCAAAAGAGATGGGGGAGATATTGAACAATTTCTTTTCTTCGGTATTCACCAAGGAGAAGGATATTGTACTCTGTGAGTTAAGGGGAAAAAGTAGAGTAGCTATGGAAACTATGAGATTCAAAGAGGAGGAAGTACTGACACTTTTGAAAAATATAAAAGTGGATAAGTCTCCAGGTCCTGACAGGATATTCCCTAGGACATTGAGGGAAGTTAGTGTAGAAATAGCAGGAGCTTTGACAGAAATATTTCAAATGTCATTAGAAACGGGAATAGTGCCGGAGGATTGGCGTACTGCGCATGTTGTCCCATTGTTTAAAAAGGGTTCAAAGAATAAACCTAGCAATTATAGACCTATTAGTTTGACGTCAGTGGTGGGCAAATTAATGGAAAGGATACTTAGAGATAATATATATAAGCATTTGGATAAACAGGGTCTGATCAGGAAGAGTCAACATGGATTTGTGCCTGGAAGGTCATGTTTGACAAACCTTGAATTTTTTTGAAGCGGTAACTAGCGAAATTGATGAGGGTAAAGCAGTGGATGTTGTCTATATGGATTTCAGTAAGGCCTTTGACAAGGTTCCCCATGGAAGGTTGGTTAAGAAGGTTCAATCTTTGGGTGTTAATGGCAGAGTAGCAAGATGGATTCAACAGTGGCTGAATGGGAGATGTCAGAGAGTAATGGTGGATGGCTGTTTGTCAGGTTGGAAGCCGGTGACCAGTGGGGTGCCTCAGGGATCTGTATTGGGTCCACTGTTGTTTGTCATGTACATCAATGATCTGGATGATGGGGTGGAAAATTGGATAAGTAAGTAGTATGCAGATGATACTAAGATAGGTGATGTTGTGGATAATGAAGTAGATTTTCAAAGTCTAGAGAGATTTGGGCCATTTGGAAAAGTGGGCTGAAAGATGGCAGATGGAGTTTAATGCTGTTAAGTGTGAAGTGCTACATCTTGGCAGGACAAATCAAAATAGGACGTACATGGTAAATGGTAGGGAATTGAGGAATGCTGTGGAACAGAGGGATCTAGGAATAACTGTGCATAGTTCCCTGAAGGTGGTATCACATGTAGATAGGGTGGTAAAGAAAGCCTTTGGTGTGCTGGCCTTTATAAATCAGAGCATTGAATATAGGAGAATATAGGAGTAGGGAAGTAATGTTAAAATTGTACAAGGCATTGGTAAGACCAATTCTGGAGTATGGTGTACAATTTTGGTCGCCTAGTTATAGGAAGGATGTCAACAAAATAGAGAGAGTACAGAGGAGATTTACTAGAATGTTGCCAGGGTTCCAGCAACTATGTTACAGAGAAAGGTTGAACAAGTTAGGTCTTTATTCTTTGGAGCGCAGAAGGTTAAGGGGGGACTTGATTGAGGTCTTTAAAATGATGAAAGGGATAGACAGAGTTAACGTGGATACGTTTTTCCCATTGAGGGTAGGGAAGATTCAAAGCTGTTTCAGCCTTTTTTGTAACAGATCTTTGAGGGATTTGGACAAGAAACACTTTTTTCATTTAAAAGTGCGTTAAAAAAACTTTATTTTTGCGGCGATTTCTGATGATGTCATCAGCACGACGTCAAACAGCTCCGGTAAATATTTTTTAATCGGTCCCGTTTTCCAAACCAACTTTTTACCCAAAATATCGCAAATTTTCGGGAGTGGAGCTAAATGCTGCACCTGTTCAGTACATCATGGCGCCACCGGAATGATATTCAATAGACAAAAGACAATATGTGCAGGAGGAGGCCATTTGCCCCTTCGAGCCAGCACCGCCATTCAATGTGATCATGTCTGATCATCCCCTTCCTCAAATTAGGGGATCAAAACTGCACTCAATACTCCAGGTGTGGTCTCACTAGGGCTCTGTACAATTGCAGAAGGACCTCTTTGCTCCTATATTCGATTCCTCTTTTTATAAATGCCAACATGCTATTCGCATTCTTCACTGCCTGCTGTACCTGCATGCTTACTTTCATAGACCGATGTACAAGGACCCCAGATCCCGTTGTACTTCCCCTTTTCCCAACTTGATGACATTTAGATAGTAATCTGCCTTCCTGTTTTTCCTACCAAATTTCTTAACCTCACATTAATCCACATTAAACTTAATCTGCCATGCATCTGCCCACTTCCCCCAACCTGTCCAAGTCACACTGCATTCTCATAGCATCTTCCTCACAGTTCACACTGCCAACCAGCTTTGTGTCATCTGCAAATTTGCTAATTTGATTAGTCTAGCATGATTTCCCCTTCGTAAATCCATGCTGACTCGGACCAATCCAAATGTGTGGCTATCTCATCTCATCTATATCTCATTTGTAATTGACTCTAGCATCTTCCCCACCACCGATGTCAGGCTAACTGGTCTATAATTCCTTGTTTTCTCTCTACTGCCTTTCTTAAAAAGTGGGATAACATTAGCTACCCTCCAATCCACAGGATCTGATCCTGAGTCTATAGAACATTGGAAAATTATCACCAATGCATCCACGATTTCTAGAGCCACTTCCTTAAGTACCCTGGGATGCAGACCATCAGGCCCTGGGGATTTATCAGCCTTCAGTCTATCCAACACCATTTCCTACCTAATGTGGATTTCCTTCAGTTCCTCTGTCACCCCAGATCCTCTGGCTACTACTATATCAGGAAGATTGTTTGTGTCCTCCTTGGTGAAGACAGATCCAAAGTACCTGTTCAACTCATCTGCCATTTCCTTATTCCCCATAATATATTCTCCTTTTTCAGTCTTCAAGGGTCCAACTTTGGTCTTAACTATTTTTTTCCTCTTCACATACCTAAAGAAGCTTTTACTATCCTGCTTTATATTCTTGGCTAGCTTACCTTCGTACCTCATCTTTTCTCCCCGTGTTGTCTTTTTAGTTATCTTCTGTTGTTCTTTAAACATTACCCAATCCTCTTGCTTCCCGCTCATCTTTGCTACGTTTTACTTCTTCACTTTAATTTTTATACTGTCCCTGACGTCCCTTGTCAGCCATGGTCATCGCTTTCTCCCCTTGGAATTTTTCTTCCTCCTAGGAATGCACCTTCTGTATTATTCTTAGAAACACCTGCCATTTTTGTTCAACTGTCATCCCTGCTAGTGTATCTTTCCAGTCAACTTTGGCCAGCTCCTCCCTCATGGCCCCATAGTCCCCTTTATTCAACTGCAACACTGAAACCTCCGATCTACTCTTCTCCCTCTCCAATTGTAGATTAAACCTGACCATGTTATGGCCACTGCCTCCTAATGGCTCATTAACCTCGAGGTCCTTGATCAAATCTGGTTCATTATATAACTCTAAATCCAGAATTGCCTTCTCCCTGGTAGGCTCCAATACAAGCTGTTCTCGGAGTCCATCACGAAGGCACTCTACAAAGTCCCTTTCTTGGGGTCCAGTACCAACCTGATTTTCCCAGTCTACCTGCATGTTGAAATCTCCCATAACAACCACAGCATTACTTTTACTACATGCCAATTTTAACTCCTGATTCAACTTGCGCCCTATGTCCAGACTACTGTTTGGGGGCCTGTAGATTAGTCCCATTAGGGTTTTTTTACCCTTACAATTCCTTAGTTCTATCCATACTAACTCCACATCTCCTGTTTCAATGTCACCCCTTGCAAGGGACTGAATTTCATTCCTCACCAACAGGGAACCCCACCCCCGCTGCCCACCTGTCTGTCTTTTCGATAGGAGGTATACCCTTGAATATTCAGTTCCCAGCCCTGGCCCTCTTGCAGCCATGTCTCAGTAGTTCCCACAACATCATACTTGCCAGTTTCTAACTGAGCTTCAAGCTCGTCCACTTTATTCCTTATACTTCGCACATTCATATACAGTACTTTGACCTCCGTATTCACTTCCCCCCTCGCAATTGGCCCTGACCTTACTCTGTCCATTCTCAAGCTTTCCTTCCCATTAATTTGATAATCTTTTGTAATTTTTCCTGTAGCGACTTCCCCTTCAACCATCTTTATACTCCCAATTTGTCAATCCCTCCTCCCCAATATTTAGTTTAAACCCACAATTCAGTCCCTTGCGAGGGATGACATAGAATCAGGGGATGTAGAGTAAGTATAGGAAAAAACTGAGGAATTGTAATGGTAAAAAGACCCTAATGGGTGTTATCTACAGGCCCCCCAAACAGTGGCCTGGATATAGGGTGCGTTGAATCAAGAGTTAAAACTGGCATGTCGCAAAGGTAATGCTACAGTGGTTATGGGAGATTTCAAAATGCAGGTAGATTGGGAATATCAGGTTGGTACTGGACCACAAGAAAGGAGTTTACGGAGTTCCTTGAGATGGATTCTTAGAGCAGCTTGTACTGAAGCCTACCAGGGGGAAGGCAATTCTGGATTTATATTCTGTTGTGTTATAAACCAGATTTGATAAGGGAACAAGGTAAAGGAGCCATGGTAGTGACCATAATATAAGTTTTAATCTACAATTTGAGAGGGAGAAGGAAAATCGGAAGTGTCAGTGTTACAGTTGAGCAATTGGTACTGGGGAGCCATGAGGGAGGAGCTGGCCAAAGTTGACTGGAAAGGGACCCGAGCAGGGATGACAGTGGAACAACAATAGCAGGTATGTCTAGGAATAATACAGATGGTGCAGGATCAGTTCATTCCAAAGAGGAGGAAAGATTCTAAGGGGAGTAAGAGGAGACCGTGGCTGACAAGGGAAGTCAAGGATAGTATAAAAATAAAAAATAAAAAGTATAACATAGCAAAGATGAGAGGATTGGGAAACTTTCAAAGAGTAACAGAAGATAACTAAAAAGGCAATACGGGGAGAAAAGATGAGGTACGAAGGTAAGCTAGCAAAGAATATAAAGGGGAACAGTAAAAGCTTATTTAGGTTTGTGAAGAGGAAAACATTAGTTAAGACCAAAGTTGGACCACTGAAGGTAGAAGTAGGTGAATTTATTAAGGGGATCAAGGAAATGGCAGACATGTTGAACAGGTACTTTGGATATGTCTTCACTAAGGAAGCCACAAACTATCTCCCAGATATACTATTGGCCGGAGGACCGAGGGTGACAGAGGAACTGAAAGAAATTCACATTAGGCAGGAAATGGTGTTGGGGAGACTGATGGGACAGAAGGCTGATAAATACCTAGGGCCTGATGGTCTGCATCCCAGGGAACTTAAGGAAGTGGCTCTTGAAATAGTGATAATTGGTGATAATTTTCCAATGTTCTATAGAAACATAGAAACATAGAAAATAGATGCAGGAGGAGGCCATTCGGCCCTTCATCCCAGCACTGCCATTTATTGTGATCATGGCTGAATGTCCCCAATCAATAGCCCGTGCCTGCCTTCTCCCCATATCCCTTGATTCCACTAGCCCCGAAAACTCTTATCTAACTCTCTCTTAAATCCATCCAGTGATTTGGCCTCCACTGCCCTCTGTTGCAGGGAATTCCACAAATTCACACCTCAGTCTTAAATGGCCTCCCGTTTATTCTTAGACTGTGTCCCCTGGTTCTGGACTCGCCCAACATTGGGAACATTTTTCCTGCATCTAGCTTGTACAGTCCTTTTATAATTTTATATATTTCTATAAGATCCCCCTGATCCTTCTAAACTCCAATGAATACAAGCCTTGTCTTTTCAATCTTTCCTCATATGACAGTCTCGCCATCCCAGGGATCAATCTCGTGAACCTACGCTGCACTGCCTCAATCACTCCTCAAATTAGGAGACCAAAACTGTACACAATACTCCAGATGTGGTCTCTCCAGAGCCCTAAACAACTGCAGAAGAACATCTTTACTCCTGTACTGAAATCCTCTTGTTCTGAAGGCCAATATTCCACTATTTTTCTTCACTGCCTGCTGTACATGCACGCCACCTTTCAGTGACTGGTGTACAAGGACACCCAGGTCTTGCTGTACCTCCCCCTTACCTAACCTAACCCCATTCAGATAATAATCTGCCCCCCTGTTTTTGCCGCCAAAGTGGATAACCTCACATTTATCTATATTATACTTCATCTGCCACAAGCACTCAACCTGTCCTGGTCACCCTGCAACCTCCTAACATCCTCTTCACAGTTCACACTGCCACCCAGTTCACACTGCCTGCCATTCTGAAAAGGACCCGTTCACTCCTACTCTTTGCTTCCTGTCTGCCAACCAATTTTCTATCCACGTCAACACCCTACCATGTGCCATGTGCTCTAATTTTAGTCACCAGTCTCCCGTGCGGGACCTTATCAAAGGCTCTCCTTCATCCATTTTACTTGTCACATCCTCAAAATATTCCAGAAGATTAGTCAAGCATGAAGAAGGGTCTCGAAACGAAACGTCACCCATTCCTTCTCTCCAGAGATGCTCCTGCCTGTCCCGTTGAGTTACTCCAGCATTTTATGTCTATCTTCGGTGTAAACCAGCATCTGCAGTTCCTTCCTACACAAATTTCACTGTCTAGGTACCTGTGATAACAAAGTACTGTTGTTCATTGAGTTTCCAGCAGGTGTCTCTGGAGAACAACTGTGGGGTAGAATTAGTTTTGTTTTATTATTATCACGCGTACCAACAGAGATACAGTGTAAAGCTGTTAGTTTGCATGCTATCCAGTCAAAGAACAGACGATACCTGGGTAACAGACCACAGGAATATAGAGTATACATGAATCATGGACTGTACATGAATACACAAACTGTACACAATTAACAGATTTTAGTTTAGTCCAGTTTAGATTAGTTTAGTTGAGGTAAGTTTACTGTCACTTTTACCGAGGTACAGTGATAAGCTTATTGTTGCGGTGCTAACCCCCCCCAGTCAGCGGAAAGACAATACATGATTACGATCGATCCACCCTCAGTGTACAGATACGTGATAAAGTGAATAACGCCATTGACTTTTAGTAGAAACATAGAAACATAGAAAAATAGTTGCAGGGGTAGGCCATTCGGTCCTTCGATCCAGCACCGCCATGGATGATCATCTAAAATCAGTACCCCGCTCCTGCTTTTTCCCCATATCCTGATTCCTTTTTCTCAAAGAGCTAAATCTAAGTCTCTCTTGAAAACATCCAGTGAATCGGCCTCCACTGCCTTCTGTGGCAGAGAATTCCACAGATTCACAACTCTCTGGGTGAAAACGTTTTTCCTCGTCTCAGTCTTAAATGGCCTACCCCTTATTGTTTAAACTGTGATCCCCTGGCTCTGGACTCCCCCAACATCGGGAACATGTTTCCTGCCTCTAGCGTGTCCGATCCCTTAATAAGCAACTCTACCGATTGCGCCTGCCACCAATCTTTAATTGGTGAGGTGAGGGACGATGGTTCACTGGTGGATAGTATCGGGATCGATGTGTCGGTGGAGTGGGCCGCTGGAGGCCCTGCAGCAGCCTGGGGCTTGCCTGGATCGGGCAACGGTCGAGAGAGATCAAGCACGCGGATCAGTGGCGGCCCGCAGTGACAGGGAGGGGAGGAGCGGTGGTAGAGGCCACCGACAACATTAGAGTGGCCAGGCCGACCCTGCAATGCCGACAAGATCAACGGCCCTTTATGACCAGGTCAAGACTACATTTATATCACCTTCAGACTTGAATCACAATACACCCTTTGTGTCAAAACATTGCCCCTCAGGTTCCTTATAAACATCGCCCCCACCCCCCCACCTTAAACCTATGTCCCCTGGTTCTCGATTCCCCTAATCTGGGCAAAAGACAAGAAATTTACCCCATCTATTCCTGTCACAATTCCTCCAGAAGATCACCCCTCCTGCTCTTTAAGGATTAGAGTCCCAGTTTGCTGATTTATACCGAAGGTAGAAACTGGAGTAATTCAGTTGGTCAGGCAGCATCGCTGGGGAAAAGGATTAGGTGACGTTCTGGGTTTAGTTTGGAGATACAGCGCGGAAACAAGCCCTTCGGCCCACCGAGTCCGCACCGACCAGCGACCTCCACACACTAACACTATCCTACACACCATATAACCATATAACATATAACCATATAACAATTACAGCACGGAAACAGGCCCTCTCGGCCCTTCCAGTCCGTGCCGACCATTTGTTTTCCCCTAGTCCCATCTACCTGCACTCAGACCATACCCCTCCATTCCCTTCACGTCCATATACCTATCCACTTTACTCTTAAATGTTAAAATCGATCCTGCCTCCACCACTTCTGCTGGAAGCTCATTCCACACAGCCACCACCCTCTGAGTAAAGAAGTTCCCCCTCACGTTACCCCCCCCCAATTCCAATTTATTCCAAGTAAAGAAGTTCCCCCTCACATTACCCCAAAACTTCTGTCCCTTAATTCTCATGTCACACACTAGGGACAATTTATATTTACACCAAGCCAATTAACCTACAAACCTGTATGTCTTTGGAGTGTGGGAAGAAACTGCAGAGCTCGGAGAAAACCCACGTGGTCACGGGGAAAATGAACAAACTCAGTGCAGACAGCACCCGTGGTCGGGATCGAACCCGGATCGATTCCCCTAATCTGGGCATCTGCTGTAAGGCAGCAACTCCACCGCCATGCCAGTGGCTGCCCTTCTTCAGACTGATACTTCAGATTGGTTCATAATGCTGAGGTATGATTGTGTGTAGGTATAGTACTATTTTTAACAAACTGCATGGTCCTTACTACATGTGGCAATAGTTTAGTTCAGTGACAGTGATTTAGTTTAGAAACAGTACGGAAAACAGGCCCATCTACCCACCGACCAATGATCACTAACACGCACTAACACGCACGCACTAACACTATCCGAATTGAATTGAATACTTCACTGTCACATGTGACAAGCCACAGTGAAATTCTTTGCTTGCGTACCCAAGGTATGTAAATAGTCGCCACATAAAGGGCGCTTACAAAGTTACAAAGTACTCCCGCACCAGGTCCCCCTTTGTCACTTCCCCCTTTTCAGGGCAGTCCCCCCCATGCAGGGTCCTCCATTGTCCATCCTACACGCACACTCGGACAATTTACAATTTTACCATACCCAAATAACCTACCAACCTGTACGTCTTTGGAGTGTGGGAGGAAACCGAAGAGCTAGATAGGGCTCTTGATGATAGCAGAGTCAGGGGATATGGGGAGAGGGCAGGAACGGGGAACTGATTGGGGATGATCGGCCATGATCACAGTGAATGGCGGTGCTGGCTCAAAGGGCTGAATGGCCTACTCCTGCACCGATTGTCTATTGTCTATAACCCGGTGAAAACCCACGCAGGTCACAGGGAGAACGTGCAAACTCCGCACAGACAGCACCCGTGGTCAGGATCGAACAGGGGTCTTTGGCGCTGCAAGGCTGCTACTCCACCAATGCACCACCGTGCCGCCAAAGTACCACTGAACCAATCATCGGACTTGGTTGCTAGAGTGGTGCTGACGAAGCCAGGTCAACATCTGTTTTTCCATTTGTTAATAGGTACTGAAGAAAGTACACAGCAATTAACAATGTATTTCATTTATTTCACAAAATAAACACATTCTGCATTGTACTTCACTGAACAATCAATGCATATAATCCCCAGTGCATCCGACATTATGCTCCCACTATACTTCTCATAGGCAACATTTAATTGCATTTGCATTCACATATATTGAATGCTCAAGGGGGAAATTACATTACAAGCAGAATATCAAATTACAAAATATATATATGGAGAGAGAGATAGAGAGAGGGGGGGGGGGAGAGAGAGTGAAATGAAGAGAAATAAATCAAGAGTGAAAATAGAGAAAGAACAGAAAGTAAAAATAATTAAGCGAAAAAGAAATATAAAGAGAGGAAGAAATAGAAAGGGAACAGAATTGAAAGTGAGCGAAAAGAAAAAGAACAGAAAGGGTAAAAAAAGTGATAGAAATGAAGAGAGTGAAATAGAGAGAAAAATTGGATGAAAAATAGAGAAAGAGTAAAAAAAAGGGAGAGTGAAAGAAAAGGACAGAAATCGATAGTGAAAAAGGAAGAACAGAAAAAAGAGTGATAGAAATTAAGAAAAAGAAGAAAAAGGATTAGTGACAGAAATAGAGAGAAAACGAGTGAAAATAAAGAACAGGAAGAGTGAATGAAATAGAGAAAGGGAGAAAGAACTACAGAGAGAAAAAATAAAGAGAAAAGAAATAGTGAATGAAATACAATCCAATGAAAATAAAGAACTGAAAGTGAAAATAAAGAACTGAAAGTGAAAAAAATAGGGAGAGAAAATAGCGAAAGAACAGAAAATGTGAAAAGAAAAATGGAAAAAAATAATGAGAGGAAATAGAGTGAAAGAAATAGTGAATGAGAGAAAGGCAAAGAACATTAGAGAGAAAGAGAGGGAGAAAGAGAGAAAAAGAGGAAGGAGGAATGAAGGAAAGAGTGAGAGAAAAAGGGATAGAATGGGGAAATGGAAAAATGGAGAAAGGAAGATTAAAAAAAAGTGATGGAGGGAGAGAATGAAAAAGAGGTGAGGGGGAGAGATGGGGGGATAAAGAGAGAGAGAGAGAGAGAGGAGAGAGAGGAGAGAGAGAGAGAGAGAGAGAGAGAGAGAGAGAGAGAGAGAGAGGTAGAAGGAGAGTACAATCTGTGTTTGGCGGTTGAGGATTTCACAGCTTAGCGAGTGTGACATTGGGAGATGGCCACTGAGGCAGAAGGCAGTGTAGAGGTGTGGTGGTGTCTAATCGAAGCCCTGCCAGTCACTTTGCTCGGAGTCGTACTCTGGTTCGGAGCCGATGCATTTGACCCCTTCCAGTAGCATGGGGGTCCCGTGCAGACGATCTGAAACACACCCAGTTAAGAGTTTGGGTTTAGTTCATTATCACGTGTACCGAGGTAACGGTGAAAAGCTTTTGTTGCGTGCTAACCAGTCAGCGGAAAGACAATACACGATTACAATCGAGGCATCCGCAGCGTGCATTAGCGATATCTAAAGGGCCTGTCCCACCCTAGTTTTTAGGCGAGTGTAGGAGACTCTGCGCTCGCCTCATGATCGCCTCATGATCGCCACGTGATCGCCACATATTCGCTGGTGGTCAATGGTGAGTCTCCTTCATGGTCGCGAGGAGTTCCCGCATTCTGGGAACTAGACGCGGCCTCAGAATGGTCGCCACAAACTTTTCTACATGTTGAAAAATTTTCTGCGACCACAAAATTGGTCGCCATGGAGATAATCGATAATCCTGTAGTCGTGGGGCAGTTGTAGTGGGGTCGTCGTGTAGTTACGCGTAGTCGAGGTAGTCGTAGGTAGTTTTTGTTAATCGCCTTTGCTGATCGGGCATTTTCATTGGCTCATTGGGGAAAAAAACGTAAGCACGAGTTTTCAGAACCAATTATAACCGACCGGACCTGCCGAACTTCACAACTGTGTATCTCTGGCTTATTAAAAGTTGTCTGGCTTCTTAAAAGTGTCTCCACCCCTTTTCCACTCCCCCCCCCCCCTCTTTTAAAGGACTTATCGTACACTGTGCTAGCTGTCTTAGTCTGCTATTCATAGAAACATAGCACATTGAAAATAGGTGCAGGAGGAGGCCATTCGGCCCTTTGAGCCTGCACATCCATTCAATATGATCATGTTGATCATCCACTCAGTATCATGTACCTGCCTTCTCTCCATTCCCCGGATCCTTAGCCACAAGGGCCACATCTAACTCCCTCTTAAATATAGCCAATGAACTGGCCTCAACTACCTTCTGTGGCAGAGAATTCCACAGATTCACCACTCGGTGTGAAAAATGTTTTCCTCATCTCGGTCTTAAAAGATTTCTCCTTCCCCTCGGTCCTAAAAGATTTAATTGCGGTGTGTGCCTGTATTACCTTGGCTTTGCATTTTCATGTGAATTTCACACAGTGTTCCCCGGGAGGGGGGGGGGGGGGGGGGGTGTGTGTGTGCGTGTGTGCGTGTGTGCGTGTGTGCGTGCGTGCGTGCGTGCGTGCGTGCATGTGTGTGTGTGTGTGTGTGCGTGCGTGCGTGCGTGCGTGTGTGGGTGTGTGTGTGTGTTGTGTGTGGGTGTGTGTGTGCCGTGCGTGCGTGCGTGCGTGTGTGTGTGTGTGTGCGTGTGTGTGCGTGTGTGTGGTGCGTGCGTGCGTGCGTGCGTGCGTGTGTGTGTGTGTGTGCGCGTGCGCGTGCGTGCGTGTGTGGTGTTCCACTGAGAAATAGTCTAAGTGGGAGAGGCCCAAAACATCCAGTGAAGTCGCCTCCACTGCCTTCTGTGCCAGACAATTCCACAGATTCACAACTCATTTGGTCAAAATGTTTTTCCTCATCTCAGTCCTAAATGGCCTACCTCTTATTCTTAAACTGTGACCCCTGGTTCTGGGCTCCCCCAACATCGGGAACATGCTTTCCTGCATCTAGACTGTCCAATCGCTTAATAATTGTATATGTTTCTATAAGATCCCCTCTCATCCACACACTGTGTTGCGTGCTAACCAGTAAGCCAAAAGACAATACATGATTACAATCGAGCCGTCCACAGTGTACGGATACGTGCTATAAGGAAAAACATTTAGTGCAAGATAAAAGTTCATATGTTCATAAGAAGCAGGAGACACCCAGATCGAGTGGTAACAAAGGCTTTTGGCACATTGGCCTTCATCAGCCAGAGTATTGAGTATAGAAGTTGGGAGGTCATGTTGCAGATGTATAAGACGTTGGTGAGGCTACATTTGGAGTATTGTGTTCAGTTCTGGGCACCGTGTTATAGGAACGATGTTGTCAAGCTGGAAAGGGTACAGAGAAGATTTACTAAGATGTTTACCAGGATTCGAGGGCCTGAGCTACAAGGAAAGGTTGAGTAGCCTGAGACTCTATTCCTTCGAGCGCAGGAGGATGAGGGGTGATCTTATAGAGGTGTATAAAATCATGAGTGGAATAGATCGGGTAGATGCACAGAGTCTCTTTACCAGTGTGGGTGAATCAAGGACCAGAGCACATGGGTTTTAAGGTGAAGTGAAAAAGATCTAATAGGAATCTGAGGGATAACCTTTTCACACAAAGGGTGTAAGATGTGAAAACGACAGGTCAAATCAGATGATGATCAAGGAAATGTAGAATGGTTCATTGTTAGATGGGGACAGGTGACAAAGAGGCGTAAAATCAGTAAAATTAATCAGGATAGTTGTATGAACTGCATTAGTTGCAATCAATCTGCGGTGACCAGTACTGGGGTCTCCAAGGCAAGTCAGTGCTACACTGAGTAACCATAGAGACCAAGAAAATAGGTGCAGGAAGAGGCCATTTGGCCCTCCGAGCCAGTACCGCTATTCATTGTGATCATGGCTGATCATCCACAATCAATAACCCGTGCCTGCCTTCTCCCCATATCCCTTGATTCCACTAGACCCTATCTAACTCTCTATTAAACGCATCCAGTGAATTGGCCTCTGCTGCCTTCTGTGGCAGAGAATTCCACAAATTCACTGTCAACTTGTATAGGAGAGTAAACACAGGTGATAAGTGAGAGGAGTAGAGTTAGGCCATTCAGCCCATCAAGTCTACTCCCCCATTCAATCATGGCTGATCTATCTCTCCTTCCACACCTCATTCTCCTGCCTTCTCCGCACAACCTCTGACACCTGTATTAATCAAGAATCTATCTATTTCTGACAAATATATCCATTGACTTGGCCTCCAATGAATTCCACAGATTCACCACCCTCTGACGATAGAAATTCCTCCTCATCTCCTTTCTAAAGGTACGTCTATTTAACTCTGAGGCTATGACCTCTAGTCCTGCAGTCTTCCACTAGCGGAAACATCCTCTCCTCATCCACTCTATCCAGGCCTTTCACTATTCGGTAAGCTTCAATGAGCTCCCTCCTCATCCATCTAAACTCCAGCGAGTACAGACCCAGTGCCATCAAGCACTTATCATAGGTTAACCCACTTATTCCTGGGATCATTTTTGTAAACCTCCTCTGGACCCTCTCGAGAGCCAACACATCCTTCCTCAGATATGGGGTCCAAAACTGCTCACAATACTCCAAATGCGGCCTGACCAGCACCTTATAGAGCCTCAGCGTAGGGCCCAACGTGCCCACACCGGCCAACATGTCCCAGCTACACTAGTCCCACCTGCCTGCGTTTGGTCCATATCCCTTCAAAACTACCCTATCCATGTACCTGTCTGTCTCTTAAATGTTGGGATAGTTCCAGCCTCAACTTCCTTCTCGATTCACCTACTCTGGGCAAGAGACTCTGTGCATCTACCCGATCTATTCCTCTCATGCTTTTGTATACCTTTATAAGATCACCCCTCATCCTCCTGCGCTCCAAAAAATATATTCCCAGCCGACTCAACCTCTCCCTATAGCTCATACCCTCAAGTCCTGGCAACATCCTCGTAAATCTGCTCTGTAGCCTTTCCAGCTTGGCAACATCTTTCCGATGACATGGTGCTCAGAACTGAACACAATACTCAAAATGCGGCCTCACCAATATCTTATACAACTGCAACATGAACTCCCAACTTCTATGCTCAATATCTTTCTTCCACAGATGCTATCTGACCTACTGAGTTCCTCCAGCACCTTGTGCTTTGCCCATTAGTTAAAACCGCTTTATGACGGGAAACATTGTGCCTTTATAGAGTCCCAACTTGCCCACACCGACCAACATGTCTCAGCTACGCACCTGCCTGCATTTGGCCCGTATCCCTCTAAACCTGTCCTATCCATGTGCCCGTCCAAATGCTTCCGAAACGTTGCAATAGTCAACAGACAATAGACAATAGGTGCAGGAGTAGGCCATTCGGCCCTTCAAGCCAGCACCGCCATTCAATGTGACCATGATCTGATCATCACCAATCAGTACCCCGTTCCTGCCTTCTCTCCATATCCCCCAACTCCACTACTTTTAAGAGCCCTATCTAGCTCTCTCTTGAAAGCATCCAGGGAACTGGCCTCCACCGCCCTCTGAGGTAGAGAATTCCACAGTCGATGCCTCAACATTGTGTTGGTTTCCTCCCACACTCCAAAGACGTACAGGTGTGAGGGTTAATTGGCTTGGTAAATGTAAACAATGTCCCTAGTGGTTATAGGATAGTGTTAGAGTGCGGGGATCGATGGTCGGCGCTGACCCGGTGAGCAGAAAGGGCCTGTTTCCGCGCTGTATCTCACAAATCTAAAAAAATTGCTGTCTTGTATGCATTTATTTAATTTGCTACTTTGCAAAAGTTAGTCAGATTAAAGCAATTTAGGCCCTCAAGTCTGCTGCATCTTGACCTTTAGTTAATATTATTATTGAGCTGCTAGCCTGCCGAGCTGGCGTTGAATATTAATGCTGTCCCCAACAATCCACCTTATTAGATCGAAAAACGCCTCAAGGTTACGGAAGAAAAACGTCACCACATCAAGAACTTAACAGAGGAAAGGAATTTAGTTTAATTTACTTTAGAGATACAGTGTGGAATTGGTGTAGGATGGAACTGCTGCAGATGTTGGTTTATACCAAAGATAGATACAAAATACTGGAGTAACTCAGCGGGACAGGCAGCATACCTGGAGAAAATGAATAGGTGACCCTTCAGAAGAAGGGACTCGACCCGAAACGTCACCTATTTCTTTTCTCCAGGGAGTCTGAGTTACACCAGCTGTTTGCGTCTATCTAAAGTCAACATGACAGGGACAAGGATATTCGTTTTGTTTCAGTTCAGTTCCAGTTTAGTTTAGTATATTGTCACGTGTACCGAGGTACAGTGAAAATCTTTTGTTGAGTGCTAACCAGTCAGCGGAAAGACAATACATGATTAATATCGAGCCGTCCACAGTGGACCGATACATGATAAGGGAATAACGGTTAGAGCAAGGCAAAGCCAGTAAAATCTGATCAAACATAGTCTATGGGTCACCAATGAGGAGCTAGTAGCTTAGTTTAGAGAGTGGAAACAGGTCCTTCAGCCAGCTGAATCTAAGCTGACTATCGACACTAATCCTATCCTACAAACTGGGGACAATTTACAGAGGCCAATTAACCTACAAACCTGCACGTCTTTGGAGTGTGGTAGGAAACCGGAGCACCCGGAGAAAACCCACGTAGGTCACGGGGAGAACGTACAAACTCCGTACAGACAAGCACCCGTAGTCAGAATCGAACCTGGGCCTCTGGCGCTGTGCGGCAGCAACTCTACCACTGCGCCACCGTGTCGCCCACCAGTCTACCAATAATCAGCGATGTGTTTCACAAAAGTAAAATTCAAATAATGCCCGATGCTGCATTTGTTAACATGTTAAAGGAATTGAGCGATATGGCTTGGTGGAGAAAAGTGGTAGTGAAAGATAAGGTTATGACGAAGGGTCTAGACCCGAAACCTCGACCCGAAACGTCGCCAATTCTTTCTCTCCATAGATGCTGCCTCACCCGCTGAGTTAAGGGCCTGTCCCACTAAGGTGATTTTTTAGGCGACTACAGGCGACTACGCTGTTGCCACATGGTCGCCGGGGCGTCACCTGTGTCGCCTGTGTGGTCGTTAGTCGTCTCCTCAGTTGGCCAAAGAGTCGTAGCGTCTTTCTGGTCGCCGCTGGATTCTCAAAATGTACAAAGTTTTCTACGACACTCGGCGACTGTGGGCTAGACGCCAATGATTGTAGCTTGACTTCTCCTGAAGTAGGTGCTGTCGGAGGTTGTCGCCAGGATGACGTAGATTGTCGCTGACTTTGGTGAATTCCGTTGGCGACAACCTACGTCAACCGGCGACATGAACCGGCGTCTTCAGTTGTTAGCGACAGGGTCGTAGCTTGTTGTAGCTTGTCGTGGATGGACGTAGGTTGACTTCGGTTGTCGTAGGTTGTCGTCTGTGTGGTCGTACATTGTCGTAGGTGTGGTCGTCGGTGGACATCCTAAGTCATGACGATTGGGTCGCCGGTTGTCAGTAGCTTGCCGTAGCTTGATGTTGATATGGGGGTAGGTTGTAGTAGCTTGTCGTGGACATTGTCATGGGGGGGGGTCCAGTCGCCGGTTTTTCGGAGACCTGCCACGACTATGACAGACGCCAGCTGTCGCCTAAAAAATGGCCCCTTAGTCCAGCATTTTGTGCCTACCTTCGATTTTACCAGCATCTGCAGTTCTTTCTTATGCATAAGATTAATCATTATGGGGTCATTGAGCTGCTCATCACAAATAGAGGCCCTTTGGCCCATCTTGCCCTTGCAGACCAAAATGGCTTTCTGGAGTCCTATTTGGCCTCACGTCCTGCCACCCCCCACCCCCCCCCCCCCATCACCCCATCATCGGCCCTGACATTGGGTCAGTTGGTTACTTGGCCTCTGTAAATCTCCACAAACCCCCTCACCCCCCCCCCCCCCCCCCCCCGCCTTACAAAGTGTGTAGGTGAGTACACGCTCACAAGTTATAGGAGTAGAATTAGGCCATTCGGCCCATTGAGTCCACTCCACCAATCAATCAAGGCCGATCTCTGCCTCCTAATCATATTTTTCCAGCCTTCTCCCCATATCCCTTGACACCCGTTCTAATCGAGAATCTGTCCATCTCTGCCTTAAAAATATCCACTGACAGCCTCCACAGCCCTCCGTGCCAATGAGTTCCACAGATTAACCACCCTCTGACTAAAAAAGTTCCTCCTCAGATCATTTCTAAAAGAGCGCCCTTTAATTCTGAGGCTGTGACCTCTGGTCCTAGACTCTCGCAGAGAGTTGTGAATCTGTGTAATTCTCTGCCTCAGAGGGCGGTGGAGGCCGGTTCTCTGGATGCTTTCAAGAGAGAGTTAGATAAAGCCCTTAAAGATAGCAGTCAGGGGATATGGGGAGAAGGCAGGAATGGGGTACTGATTGTGGATGATCAGCCATGATCGCATTGAATGGCGGTGCTGGCTCGAAGGACCGAATGGCCTACTCCTGCACCTATTGTCTATTGTCTACCAGTGGAAACATATTTTCCACATTCTCTCTATCTATGCCTTGCATTATTCTGTAACTTTCAATGAGGTCCCCCCCCCCCTCAACCTTCTAAACACCAGTGAGTACAGGCCTGACAGTGCTGACAAATGCTCACCCACTCATTCCTGGGATCAATCTTGTAAACCTCCTCCGGAACTCTCTCCAGAGCCAGCACATCCTTCCCCAGATGTGGGCTCCAAATTGGCTCACAGTGCTCCAAATGTGGTGTGACCAGCGCCTTATACTGTAGAGTCTCAGGGTTGAAATCTGGCAGTGGTTCGGGGAATTCAATGAGATGAGTGGCAACGAGTGGTGGATGGTTAGTTTGTGGAAACACACTAACATCACCCATTCCTTCTCTCCAGAGATGCTGCCTGTCCCGCTGAGTTACTCCAGCTTTTTGTGTCGATATGCAGTAGAGTCTGATTTATATAGGTGACCTTCAATCAAAATGAGACTACAATAATTAAATGCTCCCAGGGATACATTAGATCTGATACAAGCTGATAAGACATTCTGCAGTTTGAAATATGCTTCACAGATGGCACAGAGTAGGCTGATGCCGTGAATAAGAAGGCAGTGAATTACATTCCACCTTCTGGACAAACTAATTGCTGGTCCCGGCATGTGCAACCAGTTCTATAAATCAAAGATAGACACAAAATGCTGGAGTAACTCAGCGGTCAGGTAGCATCTTTGGAGAACATGGATAAGTGATGTTTTAGGCCATAGAGTCATACAGCATGGAAACTGGCCCTTCAGTTAATCTTGCCCATGCTGACCAACATGCCCCATCTACACTAGTCCCACCTGCCTGTGTTTGGCCTATATCTATCTACATTACTAAAAGTCTGATCTTGATCGCTTTTGGCTCGCTGTGCTGTGATATCCGAGCGAACGCCGCCACCTACGGCCGTCATTTTTGGCCACCTCACGCAGAGCCCTCCTCCACCTTCCAGGACCAAAGGATTTTCCCATCGATTAAAATTAGAGAGATATTACTGTTTTTTAAATATTCCTCATTCTCTCTGCTGCCCCTGCTGGAGGGATGGAGAGGGACTATAAAACCAGAAAACGGTGTGCCTCACTTAGTCTCTGCAAGATGGACGAAGCCAGTGGTGTACCTCACTCAGTCTCTCTGAGCACTGAATAGCACTGAACACATGTCTACTCAACTGTGAGTGCCCTTAATGTGGTTCTAAAAAGGTTGCAAAAAATGTCTATTGGTTCTAAAATGGTTGCAAAAAGTGTATTTTTGGTTCTAAAATGGTTATAAAAGGGTCTATTGGTTCTAAAATGCTTGCAAAAAGTGTCTCTATAGGTTCAAAAATGCTTGCAAAAAAATGTCTATTGGTTCTAAATTGCTTGCAAAAAGCGTCTCTATTGTTTCTAAATTTCTTGCAAAAAGTGGCCTGATTGGTTCTAAATTGCTTGGAAAAAGTGTCTCAATTGATTCTAAAATGCTTGCAAAAAGTGCCTCTGTTCTAAGATGCTTGCAAAAAGTGTCTATTGGTTCTATGGTTGCAGAAAATGTCTCTATTAGTTCTAAAATGCTTGCAGAAAGTGTCTATTGGTTCTAAAATGCTTGCAGAAAGTGTCTCTATTGGTTCTAAAATGCTTGTACAAAGTGTCTATTGGTTCTAAATTGCTTACAAAAAGTCTCTCTATTCGTTCTAAATTGCTTGTAAATAGTCTCTATTCGTTCTAAAATGTTTTCCGAAAGTGTCTATTGGTTCTAAAATGATTGCAGAAAGTGTCTGTTGGTTCAAAAATTCTTGCAAAAAGTGTCTTATTGGTTCTAAAGCTTTGAAAAAGTGTCTCTATTGGTTCTAAAATGCTTGCAAAAAGTGTCTATTGGTTCTAAATTGCTTGCCAAAAGTTTCTCTTGGTTCTAAAATGCTTGCAAAAAGTGTCTATTGGTTCTAAATTGCTTGCCAAAAGTTTCTCTTGGTTCTAAAATGCTTGCAAAAAGTGTCTGTTGGTTCAAAAATGGTTGCAGAAAATGTCTCTATTGGGTCTAAAATGCTTGCAGAAAGTCTCTATTGGTTCTAAAACGCTTGCAGAAAGTGTCTCTATTGGTTCTAAATTGCTTGGAAAAAATGTCTCTATTGGTTCTAAGTTGCTTGCAAAAAGTGTCTGTATTGGCCCTAAAACTTGCAAAAAGTGTCTCTATTGGTTCTAAAATGCTTGCAAAAAGTGTCTTTTGGTTCTAAAATGCTTGCAAAAAGTGTCTTTTGGTTCTAAAATGCTTGCAGAAAGTGTCTATTGGGCCTAAATAGTTGCGAAAAGTGTCTATTGGGTCTAAATGGTTGCAAAATGTGTCTATTATGTCTAAATGGTTGTAGAAAGTGTGTCTCTATTGCGTCTAAAATGGTTGCAGAATGTGTGTCTCTATTGGGTCTAAAATGCTTGCTGAAAGAGTGTCTCTTTGGTTCTAAAATGCTTGCTGAAAGAGTGTCTCTATTGGTTCTAAAATGCCTGGCCAGAGCGACTTAGCTTCCAGCCCAGAGTGACTTAGCTGCCAGTCCAAGAATCTATTCGGTCCAAAATGTCCATACTAGCCCTCTGGAAACCAGTCCCTTTGACCCACAACACAAATACTAGCTCTCCAGAAAGCCCCCCCCCCCCCCCCCCTCGCGGCCAGCAATATTGGAATTGGTGGAGAGGTGGAATATTGCATTGGGGACCAGCCCTCCCATGTGAAGCTGGGACCCAACGGGTCCCACTTAGTCTATTCCATATAATTAAAGGTCTCTTCTTGACCACTTCCTGTTTGCACTGCATATTGATTTTAGAAAAAATGCTTCCACTTACAATAGACCATAGACAATAGGTGCAGGAGTAGGCCATTTGGCCCTTCGAGCCAGAACCTGTCTCCACCGCCCTCTGAGGCAGAGAATTCCACAGACTCGCCACTCTCTGCTTGAAATGGTACTTCATTTGAATTTGGTGGCCTTGCACCCTGTTTGAAATCATTTACAATTTTACCAAAAGCCAATGAACCTACAAATAGACAATAGATAATAGACATTAGGTGCAGAAGTAGGCCATTCAGCCCTTCGAATCAGCACCGCCATTCAATGTGATCATAGCTGATCATCCACAATCAGTACCCTGTTCGTGCTTTCTCACCATATCCCCTGACTCCGCTTTCTTTAAGAGTATCTAACTCTCTCTTGAGAGCATCCAGAGAATTGGTTTTCACTGCCTTCTGAGGCAGAGAATTCCACAGATTCACAACTCTCCGGGTGAAAAAGCTTTTCCTCATCTCCGTTTTAAATGGCCCACCCCTTATTTTTAAACTGTGGCCCCTGGTTCTAGACTCCCCCAACATGGGCAACATGTTTCCTGCCTCTGGCATGTCCAATCTCTTAATAATCTTATATGTTTCAATAAGATCCTCTCCCATCATTCTAAATTCCAGTATACAAGCCCAGACGCTCCATTCTATCAACATATGACAGTCCCGCCATCCCGGGAATTAACCTCGTGAATCTGTACCTCTTTGGAGTGTGGGAGGAAACCGGAGCTTCCCGGATAAAACCCGCATAGATCACGGGGGGGAACGTACAACCTCTATGCAGACAGCACCCGTAGTTGGGATTGAACCAGAGTCTCTGGCGCTCTGAGGCAGCAACTCTACTGCTCCGCCACTGTGTGGTCCCTTCAATCGGCAATCCTTTTGCTTGACACCTTCTATCTTTTAATCTCTGTCCTTTGTCCAATCATCTGCTTATCAACCACCCCTCATTGACCTATAACCTGCAACACTTTGTCCTGTCCCTCCAGCTTTCATTCTCTCCCCCTCCCCACACCACCACAACCAGCCTGAAGAAGGGCTGCCTATCCATGTTCTCCAGAGATACTGCCTGATCTGATGAGTTACTCCAGCACATTGTGTCCTTTTTTGTAAGCCAGGGCCTGCAGTTCTTTTATCATTGTTTTTATCATTTTTTTTGCATATCTTTCATTCATTTGTTCTGTATCTCTCTACATCACCGCCTGCATCTCTCCTTTCCATTTCCTCGACTCTCAGTCAGAAGGACCAAAATGTCCCTATTCCTTTTCTCCAGAGATGTTGCCTGTCCCGCTGAGTTACTCCAGCTTTTTGAGCCTATCCGCAGTTCCTTGTTTGAGCTAAACGGTACCATCCATCGTCCTCTCTGCTAGGTGCTTGCATGACAATAAACTGCAGAGAAGTTAATGATCACGTGAGCGTTGCTACTGTTCACGCTAGTTCAACTTCCCCTCATCTCAGGCAGAAAACAACATGGTTCTGCGAAGAAAGATAGGGTCAGAAGGTCATAAGAGATAGGAGCAGAGTTAGGCCATTCGGCCCATCGAGTCTACTCTGCCATTCAATCATGGCTGATCTATCTTGGGAAATACAGGGCAAACTATCACTGAAAACAGTAATTTGCTCTGTATTTCAAGACCCTGCCCTGATCCCAAAGATAGAGCAGAGAACAGTAAGAGATGAAGCAGGGTCCCGTCCTGAAACGTCACCCATCATCCACTCCACTCATGTACAACAAAATCACCGGAAAAATAATCTTGCGAATGACCATACTGATTAAATCAACAAAAATAAATTAAAATATATGGGCACAGCGGTAGAGTTGCTGCCTTACAGCGCCAGAGACCCGGGTTCAATCCTGACTATGAGTGCTGTCTGTAAGGAGTTTGCACGTTCTCCCCGTGACCTGCGTGCGTTTTCCCCGGGTGCTCCGCTTTCCTCCCACACTCCAAAGACGTACAGGTTTGTAGTTTAGTTGGCTGTGGTAAAATTATAAATGGTCCCTGGTGTGTGTAGGATGGAACTGGTGTGTGGGTGGTTGCTGGTCGGCACGGACTCGGTGGGCCGAAGGGCCTGTTTCCACACTGTATCGCTACACGTTTCATGTTTGAAGGCATGGCGGGCAGTAAATGGTGGTGACTCCCAGATTCCCATAAACACATTCTTGCCTGCATAGTGAGCCTGAGGCACAGATCGAACCCAAATGTCTCCCACACCAACTAGCGAGTTGGCGTCTCAACTCTGCTGGTGTTAAGGAATACTTAATCAGCTGAAATCTGTTTGCAATTTCATCGACAGGATAAACACATTTCCTAGAATACAGAGCAGCACAGCACTGGAACAGGCCCTTTGGCCCACAATGTCTGTGCCGAACATGATGCCTAGACCAACTGTTATTTACCTGCAAATGATCCATATCTCTCCTTCCCTGCATCTACATGTGCCTATCCAAAAGTCACTTAAATGCCACTCTCATGTCCTACCCCTCTCCCCCTCCCTCCACACTCTTCCCCCTCTCTCCCCTTCCCCCTCTCCCTCCTCCCTCCCCTCCATCCTCCCCCCCTCCCTCTCTCCCCTTCCCCCACCCTTCTCTCCCCTCTCCCCCACCCCTTTCTCACCCCCTCCCCAAACCCTCTTTCACCCCCTTCCCCACTCCTCCCCTTCACCCCTCTCTTCCCCCTCTCCATCTCCCTCTCTCCTCACCCCTCTCCCTCCTCTCCTCCCACCCCCTCTCTCCCCCCCCCCACCCCTCTTCACCCCCATCTCCCCCCACCCCCTTCCCCTCTCTCTTGCACCACTCCCTGCTACCCCACTCTTCCCCTCTCCCTCCCCCTCCCCACCTCTCTCCCTCCCCCCTCCCCACCCCTCTCTCTCCCCCCCTCCCTTCCCCCTACCCCTCTCCCCTTCCCCTCATCCCCTCTCTGTCCCGCCCCTCTAACATCCCCTCCTCCTCCCCCCCTTCCCGCTCTCCTCCCACTCCCCACTCTCCTCCCCATCCCCCTCTCTCTCCCCTTCCCCTCTCTCCTCTCCCTCCCCAATCTCTCCCTTTTTCTCCTCCCCCTCTCCCCTCCCTCCCCTCCCCCCACCTCCCCCCACCCCATCTCCCCCTCCCTCCCTCCCTTCCCTCCCACCCCCGCCTGTGTGTTAGAGGGGTGGTTAGTGTGAGTGTGACGACGCAGCCCCCCCCCGCAAACGCGCGTTCGGGGAACAGACCCAACGGGTCTGCACTTGCTCTAGTCTCCTTTAAATTTTGCCCCTCTACCCGTAAAGCTATGCCCTCTAGTATTTGATTTTTCCATCCTGGGAAAGAGATTCTAATTGTCTACCGTATTTATGCCTCTCAAAATGTTATATCCGATCTCCCTGCAACTTCTGGAGTTCCAGAGACAACAATCCAGGTTTGTCCAACCTGTAGCTAATACCTTCTCATCCAGGCAACATTCTGGTAAACTTCACGGTTGCTAAACACTTTAACTCTCCTTCCCATTCCCAGAGGCCTCTTCCATTATCAGACTGAGGCTAAACGCCAATTGGAGGAACAGCATCTCATATTTCACTTGGACAACTTACAGCCCAGAATATTGATTTCTCCAACTTCAAGTAACCCCTGCAATCCCTCTCGCTCCATCCCACCCCCACCCAAGTCGCACCAGCTTCTCAATCTCACCTAACAAACAGCTAACAATGACCCGTTTCCTTTATAATCGTCACTTTTTTTGCATATCTTTCATTAATTTGTTCTATATCTCTCCACATCACCGTCTATATCTCTCGTTTCCCTTTCCCTTGACTTTCAGTCTGAAGAAGGGTCTGGACCCGAAACGCCACCCATTCCTTCTCTCCAGGGATGCTGCCTGTCCTGCTGAGTTACTCCAGCATTTCGTGTCTATCTTTGGCTGAGACGCATGGCTTCCCAACTACGGCTCACCTTGCTGGGACTGAGAGATGGGCGACTGGTCTTCCTCGTTGATCACCAGGTAGGTATGTAGATCAGTCAGTATTGGTTCACCTGACCCATGTCATGTTTTACTGCATACCGCTGTACACTCAAACAGCTCATATATTATTATGAGCTGTTTGTCTATTATAGTTGGTGTGGGCGTTGGGCCAAAGGGCCTGCTTCCACGCTGTACGACACTATAGGTCCAGTAACATCCGATTAAAGATAGTTCAAAGGACTTCAATTAGGTCGATGGACGGTTAGGGCCGCTCTCTGGTTGATGGGATGGTTCAGTTGCCTGATAACATCTGGGAAGATACTGTCCCTGAACCTGGAGGTGTGTGGTTTTCATACTTCTGTACCTCTTGGCTGATGGGAGAGTGGAGAAGAGGCAGTGGCCGGGGGTGTGACTGGTCCTTGATTATGTTGATGGCTTTGCTGAGGCAGCATGACGTGCAGGTGGAGTCAATGGAAAGGAGATTACTTTGTGTGATGGTCTGGGCTGCGTCCACAATTCTCTGCAATTTCTAGTGGTCTTGGATGGAGCTGTGTCCTGACCAAGCTGTGATGATCCCTGGACCTCACCCATTCCTTCTACCCAGAGATGCTGCCTGTCCTGCAGACCAGTCTCACCCCGGAGGGAGAGATAGATCAGCCATGATTGAATGGCAGAGTAGACTCGATGGACCGAATGGCCTAATACTGCTCCTATCTCTTATGACCTTGTGACCTACCTTCCTTCCCAGAACCATGTTGTTTTCTGCTGAGATGAGGGGACGATGAACATGAATCACTAGCGTCGACAGCAGCGGCACTCGCGTGATCATTAACTTCTCTGCAGTTTATTGTCATGCAAACACCTGGCATAGAGGACGATGGATGGTACCATTTAGCACAAACAAGGAACTGCGGATAGACGCAAAAAGCTGGAGTAACTCAGTGGGACAGGCAGCATCTTTGGAGAGAAGGAATGGGTGACGTTTCGGGACGCGACCCTTCTTCAGACTGAGCGTCAAGTTTCAAGATTCAAGAGAGTTTATTGTCACGTGTCCCAGATAGGACAATGACATTCTTGCTTTGCTTCAGCACAACAGAATATTGTAGGCATAAATAAATACAGAACAGATCAGTGTGTCCATATACCAATGAATATATATAAACGAAAGATATAGACAGTGATGTGAATGGCCTAAATCTGCTTGTATCCCTTATGACCTTATGACCGGATGAACGTGGAGGGGAGCGGAGACGATGCCAGAAAGCACACTTACCCAGGACTCTGGCCTGCAAGACCACTTTCACGGAGGCGCCATCCTTGAGTTCGCTGGCGATCAGCATTTCCTCTCTGATCACCCCCTCCTTGTGCGCCATGTACTCGCACTTCATCCGGTGGCCTGCGGCAAAGTGGAACAACAGGCCATTAGTGGATCCAAGGCAACCGTTTCTCAAACAATAACCCAACCAGGTGGCCCGGTGGCGCAGCGGTAGAGTTGCTGCCTTACAGCAAATGCAGTACCGGGGACCCGGGTTCGATCCCGACTACGGCCGCTGTCTGTACAGAGTTTGCACGTTCTTCCCCGTGAACTGCGTGGGTTTTCTCCGAGATCTTCGGTTTGCTCCCACACTCCAAAGACGTGTAGGTTAATTGGCTTGTTTAATGTAAAAATTGTCCCTAGCGGGTTTAGGATAGTGTTAACGTGCGGGGAGCGCTGGTCGACGCAGACCCCGTGGGCCGAAATGGCCTGTTTCCATGCTGTATCTCTCAACTGAACTCAACCACAAAATCATTGAAACATACAGGACAGTGAAAGGCCTGGATACAGTGGATGCGGAGAGGATGTTTCCACTAGTGGGAGAGTCTAGGACCAGAGGTCATAAGTCATAAGAGATCAGAGGAGAATTAGACCATTTTCCCCATCAAATCTACTCCGCCATTCAATCATGGCTGATCTATCTCTCCCTCCTATCCCCATGGTCCTGCTTTCTCCCCACAATCTCTGACACCCGTACTAACCAAGAATCTCAGAAGCCTCAGAATTAAAGGACATTCTTGCATGTACATAGATAGGAAAGGTTCGGAGGGTAGATACAAAGTGCTGGAGTAACTCAGTGGGTCAGGCAGCATGTCTGGAGAAAAGGAACAGGTGACATTTTGGGTCATAGAATGATGACCCAACTTGCCAACATGTCCCATCTACACCTGTCCCACCTGCCTGCGTTTGGTCCACATCCATACACAAGATCGATCCCAGGAATGAGGAGGTTAACCTATGATGAGCGTTTGTCAGCACTGGGCCTGTACTCATTGGAGTATAGAAGGATGAGAGGGGGACTTGATGGGCCGAATGGCCTAATTCTACTCCTATCACGTATAAACATATAACAGCAGTTATTTAGACAGGTACATGGATTGGAAAGGTTTCAGAGGGTAAGCACAAAGTGCTGGAGTTATTCAACGGGTCAGGCAGCATGTCTGGAGAAAAGGAACAATAGACAATAGACAATAGGTGCAGGAGTAGGCCATTCGGCCCTTCAAGCCAGCACCGCCATTCAATGTGATCATGGCTGATCATCCACAATCAGTATCCCGTTCCCGCCTTCTCACCATATCCCCTTAATCCGCTATCTTTAAGAGCTCTATCTAAGTGACACTAGACCTAACTTGGTGACATTTTGGGTCACAGAGTGATACAGTATGGACACTGGCCCTCCGGCCCAACTTGCCCACAACGGCCAACAATGTCCCGTCTACACTAGTCCCACCTGCCTGCGTTTGGTCCATATCCCTCTGAACCTGTCCTATCCATGTACCTGTCGAAATGTTTCTTAAACGTTACGATAGTCCCAGCCTCAACTACCTCCTCCGGCAGCTTGTTCCACACACCCACCACCCCTTGCGTGAAAAAGTTACCCCTCAGGTTCCTATTAAGTCTCCCCTCTCACTTTAAACCCATGCCCTCTGTTTCTTGAATCCTTGTGCGTCTCCCCGATCTTTTCCTCTCATGATTTTGAGAGACACTTCTTCAGACTTAGAGACAGGGGAGTCAGTCTACCCAAAACGTCACCTATTCCTTCTCTCCAGAGATGCTGCCTGACCTGCTGAGTTACTCCAGCATTTTGTGTCTAACCAGCATCTGCAGTTCTTTCCTACTCAAGGTTTTGAGGGTTATGGGCGAAACACGGGAAGTTGTGACTAGTGTCTAAGAAAGAACTACAGATGCTGGTTAAATCGAAGGTAGACACAAAATGCAGGAGAAACTCAGCGGGTGACGCAGCATGTATGGAGAGAAGGAATTGGCGACATGTCGAGACACGAAACATCGGCAATTCCTTCTCTGCTCTGTATGAATGCCTCCAGCATTTTGTGTCTACCAAGTTGGAACTAGTGCTTAGTTTAGTTTAGAGACGCAACGTGGAAACAGGTTCTTCGGCACACCGAGTCCACACCAACCATCGATCACATGTTTAAGAAGGAACTGCAGATGCTGGAAAATCGACGGTAGACAAAAATGCTGGACGTAGGTTCTCGACTCAAAACGTTGCCTATATCCTTCGCTCCATAGATGCTGCCTCGCCCGCTGAGTTTCTCTAGCATTTTTGTCAACCATCGATCACATGTACACTAGTTCCATCCTACACACTGGGGACATTTCTCAGAAGCCAATTAACCTACAAACCTCAATCACCAAGGACAGCAGCACATTCTAGGCACTCACCGCCCTCTGGGTAAAATAAAGTTGCCCTGCACATCTCCTTTAACCATTCGCCCTCTCTCACCGTGGGTATAGAACTTGAGTATAAGAGTTGGAAGGTCATGTTGCAGTTGTATGAGATGTTGGTGAGGCCGCATTTAGAGTATTGTGTTCACTTCTGGGAACCGTGTTTATGGAAAGATATTGTCAAGCTGGTAAGGGGAGCAGAGAAGATTTATGAGGATATTGGCCAGGACTCGAGGGCCTGAGCTACAGGGAAAGGTTGAGTAGGCTGGGACAATATTCCTTGGAGCGCAGGAGGACGAGGGATGACCTTATAGAGGTGTATAAAATCATGAGGGGAATAGATCGGGCAGAGTCTCTTGCCCAGAATAGGTGAATCGAGGGCCAGAGGACATAGGTTTCAGGTGAAGGGGAAAAGATTTAGTAGGATTCTGAGGGATAACTTTTTCACACAAAGGGTGGTGGATATATGGAACAAGTTGCCAAAGGAGGTAGTTGAGGCTGGGACTATACCAACATTTAAGAAACAGATAGACAGGTAAATGGATAGGACACGTTTAGAGGAATATGGACTAAACGCTGGTAGGTTGGTCCAGTGTAGCTGGGACATGTTGGCCGATGTGGGCAAGTTAGCCGACGGGCCTGTTTCCACATTGTATCACTCTATGACTCTCCTTAAAGCTATGTCCTTTTAATATTTGGAATAATGGTTGAGATCAGGATCATTTTGGTGTTTTGGAATGGTTTCTTTGAAATGTGGGAGGAAACCGGTGCACCCGGAGAAAAATCCACGCTGTCACAGGGAGACCGTACAAACTCCATACAGACAGTACCCACAGTCAGGATCGATCCTGGGTCTGCCGCTGTAAGGCAGCAACTCTACCGCTGCGCCACCGTGCCGCCATATGGCTCAATGAATAGGAAAGATTTGGAAGGATATGGGCCAAATATGGGAAACTGTTGTGCCGCTCCATACTTGCCAGGCTTTATCCTGCTCTTAAATACACACCAAAAAGCTGGAGTAAAAGCTGGAGTAAACGTTATCTATCCATGTTCTCCAGAGATGCTGCCTGGCCTGCTGAGTTACTCCAGCACCTTTTTTTTTGTAAGCTCGCAACTGCATTTACCCAATCTATTCCCCTCAGGAGCAGAATTTGGCCATTTGGCCTTTCAAGTCTACTCCGCCATTCAATCGTGGCTAATCTATCTTTCCCTCTCAACCCCATTCTCCTGCCTTCTGCCCATAACCCCTGATACCCGTACTAATCAAGAATCTATCAATCTTCGCTTTAAAAATGTCAATTGACTCCCTCCACACCTGTCTGTGGCAATGAATTCTACAGATTCACCACCCTCTGCCTAAAGAAATTCCTCCTCATCTCCCTCCTAAAGGGAGGTCCTATTATTCTGAGGCTATGACCTCTGGTCCTAGACTCTCCCACTAGTGGAAACATCCTCTCCACATCTACTGTATCCAGGCCTTTCACCATTCAGTGAGTTTCAATGAGGTCCCCCCCTCATCCTAAATTCCAGCAAGTACAGGCCCAGTGCCGTCAAACGCTCATCATACGTTAACCCACTTATTCGTGGGATCATTCTCGTAAGCCTCCTTCAGAGCCAGCACATCCTTCCTCAATTATGGGGCCCAAAATTGTTCACAATACATGCAGACATCATCCTCATTAACCTTGTATAGGTCCAGCTCTTCTTCTTTTTCTTGCGTATGGCGTGCACAGCCTAAAGTTGTAGGACAACTTGTTCTATTTGATCTTATTTGATTGTGCACGCCGGGTTGATTGCATTTGTCGAAATAGGGCGGACCCACGTGAAGGTTGCAATCTTCCACCCCAGTCCAGCTCTATAAGATCACCTCTCAGCTTCCTGCACTACACGATGATCATATAGAAACGTATAAAATTCTTAAGGGATTCGACAGGGCAAATTCAGGAAAAATGTTCCCGATGTTGGGGGAGTCCAGAACCAGGGGTCACAGTTTAAGAATAAGGGGTAGGCCATTTAGGACTGAAAGGAGGAAAAACTTTTTCACCCAGAGAGTTGTGAATCTGTGGAATTCTCTGCCACAGAAGGCAGTGTAGGCCACTTCACTGGATGTTTTCAACAGAGAGTTAGATTTAACTCTTACGGCTAACGAAATCGGGATGTGGGGAGAAGGCAGGAACGGGGTGCTGATTTTGGATGATCAGCCATGATCATATTGAATGGCGATGCTGGCTCAAAGGGCCGAATGGCCTACTCCTGCACCTATTTTCTATGTTTCTATGGAATAAAGTGCTGGCCTGTCCAACCACTCCCTAAAGCTCAGGCCCTGGTGTCCTGGCAATATCCTCGTAAATCTAATCGGCATTCTTTCCAGCTTAATGGCACCCTTCCATTCAGCGATACTTAATGAAAGCTATTGAAACGCTCACAATTTCAGTTGCACTTAAAGCTAATTTATAAAATGACTGTAAAGTGAGAGCAGTGTGAAACACCAGCTATTACAATGCAAATGCCATTCAGCCCAGCGGCAAATTCACTAACGACTTGCAGTGTGAATCTGCAGTGTGAATCTAAACAGTGGAGAGAAATAAAAAGCATGTCGAACCAAGTTGCTTTTTCACATAGAGTCATACAGCGTGGAAACAGGCCCTTCTGCCCAACTTCCCCACACAGGCCAACATGTCTCATCTATGTTGTTAAAGAAGGAACTGCAGATGCTGGAAAATCGAGGGTACACTGAATGCTGGAGAAACTCAGCGGGTGCAGCAGCATCTATGGAGCGAAGGAGATAGGCAACATTTTCGGGCCGAAACCGGTTTGAAGAAATATTTCCCCCTTACCCTAAAACAGTGACCCTTGTTCTGGACTTCCCCAACATCGGGAACAATCTTCCTGCATCTAGGCTGTCCAACCCCTTACGAATTTTGTAAGTTTCTATAAGATCCCCCTCAATCTTTTAAATTCTAGCGAGTACAAGCCGAGTCTATCCAGTCTTTCTTCATATGAAAGTTTTGCTATGAATGCTAACATACCATTCGCATTCTTCACTGCCCGCTGCACCTGCATGCCTAATTTCAATGACTGGTGTACCATGACGCCCAGGTCTCGTTGCATATCCCCTTTTCCTAATCGGCCACCATTCAGATAATAGTCTACTTTCCTGTTTTTGCCACCAAAATGGATAACCTCACATTTATCCACATTATACTGCATCTGCCATGCATTTGCCCACTCACCAGCCTATCCAAGTCACCTTGCAGCCTCCTAGCATCCTCCTCTCAGCTAACACTGCCCCCCAGCTTTGTGTCATCCGCAAACTTGGAGATGTTGCATTTAATTCCCTCGTCCAAATCATTAATATATATTGTAAATAGCTGGGGTCCCAGCACTGAGCCTTGCGGTATCCCACTAGTCACTGCCTGACATTCTGAAAATGACCCGTTTACTCTACTCTTCGCTTCCTGTCTGCCAGCCAGTTCTCTATCCACATCAATACTGAACCGGCAATACCGTGTGCTTTAAGTTTGTATACTAATCTCTTATGTGGGGCCTTGTCGAAAGCCTTCTGAAAGTCCAGATATAACACGTCCACTTGTTCTTACTTATCCACTCTACTAGTTACATCCTCGAAAAATTCTATAAGATTCGTCAGACTTTGTCCAATGATTTACCTTTTGTAAATCCATGCTGACTTTGTCCAATGATTTCGCCACTTTCCAAATGTGCTGCTATCCCATCTATAATAACTGACTCTAGCAGTTTCCCCACTACCGATGTTAGAGTAACTGGTCTGTAATTCCCTGTTTTCTCTCTCCCCCCCCACTTTTTAAAAAGTGGGGTTACATTAGCTGCCCTCCAATCCTCAGGTACTACTCCAGAATATATAGAGTTTTGAAAAATTATCACCAATGCATCCACTATTTCTGTGGCTACTTCCTTGAGTACTCTGGGATGCAGACTATCTGGCCCTGGGGATTTATCGGCCTTTAATCCATTCAATTTACCCAACACCACTTCCCGGCTAACCTGGATTTCACTCAGTTCCTCCACCTTATTTGACCCCGGTCCCCTGCTATTTCCGGCAGATTATTTATGTCTTCCTTAGTGAAGACAGAACCAAAGTAGTTATTCAATTGGTCTGCCATGTCCTTGTTCCCCATGATCAATTCACCTGTTTCTGACTGCAAGGGACCTACATTTGTTTTAACTAATCTCTTTCTCTTCACATATCTATAAAAACTTTTGCAGTCAGTTTTTATGTTCCCTGCCAGTTTTCTTTCATAATCTATTTTCCCTTTCCCAATTAAGCCCTTTGTCCTCCTCTGCTGGACTCTGAATTTCTCCCAGTCCTCTGTGAGGCTGCTTTTTTCTGGTTAATTTGTATGCTTCATCTTTTGTTTTTATACTATCCCTGATTTTCATTGTTATCCGCGGATGCACTACCTTCCCTGATTTATTCTTATGCCAAACTGGGATGAACAATTGTTGTAGTTCATCCATGCAGTCTTTAAATGCCTTCCATTGCACATCCACCGTTAACCCTTTAAGAATTAATTGCCAGTCTATCTTGGCCAATTCACGTCTCATACTCTCAAAGTTACCTTTCTTTAAGTTCAGAACCCTTGTTTCTGAATTAATTATGTCATCTCCATCCTAATGAAGAACTCAACCATATTATGGTCACTCTTGCCCAAGGGGCCACGCACAACAAGACTACTAACTAACCCTTCCTCATTACTCAATAACCAGTCTAGAATAGCCTGCTCTCTCGTTGGTTCCTCTTCCTCAGCACCCCTGCCAATTTGATTCACCCAATCTATACGTAGATTGAATTCACCCAGTATAACTGCATTGTTGCACGCATTTCTAATTTCCTGTTTGATGCCATCCCCAACTACTACTATTAGGTGGCCTGGACACAACTCCCACTAGCGTTTTCTGCCCCTTAGTGTTTCGCAGCTCTACCCATATCGATTCCACATCCTCCAAGCTAATGTCCTTCCTTTCTATTGCTTTAAACTCCTCTCTAATCAACAACGCTACCCCACCTCCTTTGCCTTTCTGTCTATCCCTCCTGAATATTAAATATCCCTGGATATTCAGCTCCCAGCCTTGGTCACCCTGGAGCCATGTCTCCGTGATCCCAACTATATCAAAGTTATTAATAGCTATCTGCAAATTCAACTCATCCACCTTATTACGAATGCTCCTTGCATTGAGCACAAAGCCTTCAGGCTTGTTTTTACAACACTCTTACCCCTTATACAATTATGTTGAAAAGTGGCCCTTTTGGATTTTTGCCCTGGATTTGTCTGCCTGCCGATTTGGGTACTCCTCCCTCACCAACGGCTCCTGGGCCTCTGTGAATCAAAGCCCCTGTCACACCCATGTATCTGTCTAACTGTTTCTTAAACATTGGGATAGTCCCAGCCTCAACTGCCTCCTCTGGCAGCTCGATCCACACACCCAACACCCTTTGCCGGAAAACGTTAACCTTCAGATTCTTATTCAATATTTGCCCCCTTACCTTAAACCTATGTCCTCTGGTTCTCGATTCCTCAACTCTGGGCAAGAGACCCGGTATGTCTACCCGATCTATTCCTCTCATGATTTTATACACCTCTATAAGGTCACCCCTCATCCTCCTGTGTTCCAAGGAATAGTTATACAGTGATACAGTGTGGAAACAGGTCCTTCGGCCCTCACCGGCCAACAAAGTCCTAGCTACCCTAGTCCCATTTGCCTGCGCTTAGTCCATATTCCTCCAAACTTGTCCTATCCAAGTACCTGTCTAAATGTTTCTTAAACGATCGGATAGTCCCAGCCTCAACTACCTCCTCTGGCAGCTCATCCAATACACCTAGCACTCTTTTGTGTGGAAAAGGTTACCCCTCGGATTCCTATTAAATCTTTTCCCCTTCACCTTGAACCTATGTCCTCTGGTCCTCGATTCCCCTACTCTGGGCAAAAGACTCTATGCATCTACCCGATCTATTCCTCTCATGATTTTATACACCGCTATAAGATCTCCCCTCATCTTCCTACACTCCATGGAATAGAGACTCAGCCTACTTAACCTCCCCCTATAACTCACACCCTCTGATCCTGGCAACATCCTCGTAAATCGTTTCTGAACACTTTCAAGCTTGATAATATCTTTCCTATAATATGGTGCCCAGAACTGAACACAATATTCCACATGCGGTCTCACCAACGTCTTATACAACTGCAACACGACCCCCCAACTTCTATACTCAATACTCTGACTGATGAAGGCCAAAGTGCCAAAAGTCTTTTTGACCTTATCTACCTGCGACTCGGCCTTCAAGGAACCATGCACCTGAATTCCTAGATCCCTTTGCTCCACAACACTGCCCAGAGCCCTACCATTTACTGTGTAGGTCCTGCCCTTGTTCTAGGTCCCAAAATGCAACACCTTACACTTCTCCGTTTTAAATTCCATCAACCATTCCTCCGCCCAAGTGGCCAATCGATCCAGATCCTGCTGCGATCGTTCACAACCATCTTTATTATCTGCAAACCCTGTCAGTTTTGTATCATCAGCAAACTTGCTAATCTTGCCCTGTATGTTCTCAGGCAAATCATTGATATAGATGACAAACAGTAATGGGGCCCAGCACCGAACCACTAGTCATAGGCCTCCAGTCTGAGAAGCAACATTCCACCATCACCCTCTGCTTCCTTCCATGGAGCCAATTTGCTATGCATTCAGATATCTCTCCTTGGATCCCATGTGATCTAACCTTCCAGAGCAGCCTACCATGCGGAACCTTGTCGAATGCCTTACTGAAGTCCATGTACACAACATCTACAGCTCTGCCCTCATCAACATTTTTGGTCACGTCTTCAAAAAAATCAATCAGATTTGTGAGACACGACCTCCCACGTACAAAACCATGTTGACTGTTTCTAATCAGCCCTTCCCCATCCAAATGCCTGTATATCCTTTCCCTCAGACTACTCTCCAGTAACTTACATAGAAACATAGAAATTAGGTGCAGGAGTAGGCCATTCAGCCCTTCGAGCCTGCACCGCCATTCAATATGATCATGGCTGATCATCCAACTCAGTATCCCGTACCTGCCTTCTCTCCATACCCTCTGATCCCCTTAGCCACAAGGGCCACATCCAACTCACTCTTAAATATAGCCAATGTTACCAACTACAGATGTTAAGCTCACCGGCCTATAGTTCCCAGCATTTTCCCTGCAGCCCTTCTTGAAAAGAGGAACAACATTTGCCACCCTCCAGTCTTCCGGCACCTCCCCTGTATTTAAGGACGACTCGTAAATTTCAACCAGGGCTCCCGCAATTTCCACTCTGGTTTCCCGCAATGTCCTCGGATATATCAGATCAGGCCCTGGAGATTTGTCTACCTTCAAACACGACAGTACCTTCCGTACTTCTTAAACGGTAACCATTGACTGCTCCAATTTCCTCCATCCTACTGTCTTTCGCCTCTGTAAATACAGAGGAGAAATACTAATTTCGGACCTTGCCCATCTCCTGTAGCTCCACACAGCAATGACCACTTTGATTCCTGGAGTCCCAGCCTACTCAACCTCTCTCAGTTCTTGTTCATTTGTTTAATTGGTCATTTCTCTCTCCCACCCCCTCTCTCCACGCACTCAAACCCAAAAGGTGAGAGGGAAAAGATTTAATAGAACCCGAGGGGTAACTTTATTACACCAAGGGTGGCCGGTGTATGGAACAAGCTGCCGGAGGAGGTTGTTGAGGCAGGGACTATCGCAACATTTGAGAGGCATTGCAAGGCACATGCATAGGACAGGTGTAGAGGGATATGGGTCAAACGAGGGCAGGTGGGACTAGTGTAACTGGGACATGTTGGCCGGTGTGAGCAGGTTGGGTCGATGGGCCTGTTTCCGCACTGTATCACTCTATTTTGGTCGCCTAGTTATAGGAAGGATGTCAACAAAATAGAGAGAGTACAGAGGAGATTTACTAGAATGTTGCCAGGGTTCCAGCAACTATGTTACAGAGAAAGGTTGAACAAGTTAGGTCTTTATTCTTTGGAGCGCAGAAGGTTAAGGGGGGACTTGATTGAGGTCTTTAAAATGATGAAAGGGATAGACAGAGTTGACGTGGATACGTTTTTCCCATTGAGGGTAGGGAAGATTCAAATAAGAGGGCATGACATGAGAATTAAGGGACAGAAGTTTCGGGGTAACGTGAGGGGGAACTTCTTTACTCAGAGGGTGGTGGCTGTGTGGAATGAGTTTCCAGCAGAAGTGGTGGAGGCAGGATCGATTTTAACATTTAAGAGTAAAGTGGATAGGTATATGGACGTGAAGGGAATGGAGGGGTATGGTCTGAGTGCAGGTAGATGGGACTAGGGGAAAACAAATGGTCGGCACGGACTGGAAGGGCCGAGAGGGCCTGTTTCCGTGCTGTAATTAACCATATAACCATATAACAATTACAGCACGGAAACAGGCCCTCTCGGCCCTTCCAGTCCGTGCCGACCATTTGTTTCCCCCTAAATTGTTATATGGTTATATGGTTATGACTTGACTAAATGGAGTTGTGGAGCCTCTCATGGTGATCGCCAGTGAATAATGGAACAGTCGTCTCTGGAACCGAGGTTGTTGCTAGGCGACGGGCGGCTTGGGACATAGCATCATGTTTGCAATATTGCTTTCATCCGATTAGCTCTATGAGGGAATTTTAATCATTCACGAGAAACAAAGCCTAGGCTTGAAATTCAATTACCGATCAATGTCCTGTGCTGCCCGGGGAATGTGTGCTCCAACATGGAACTGTGAATGTGTAGTCACTTCTTTCAGAGATAGACACAAAATGCTGGAGTAACTCAGCAGGACAAGCTGCATGAGATGAGGAAAAACCTTTCACCCAGAGAGATGTGAATCTGTGGAATTCTCTGACACAGAAGGCAGTGGAGGCCAATCCACTGGAGGTTTTCAAGAGAGTTAGAAATCGCTCTTAGGGCTAACGGAATCAATGGATATGGGGAGAAAGCAGGAACGGGGTACTGATTTAGGAAGATGAGCCATGATCATATTGAATGGTGGTGCTGGCTTGAAGGGCGAAATTACCTACTCCTCCACCGATTTTCTATGTTTCTACATTTCTATCTTGGAAGAGAAGGAATGGGTGACGCTTCGGGTCGAGACCCTTCTTCAGACTGATGTCAGGGGAGAGGGAGATACAGAGATAAAGAAGTGTGAAGGTTGCATGAAACTCCATAACTTTTGGAAAGAAATCTTTGAAATGTTCTCAAAATTACTAAAAACAAAACTGGACCCCCCTATAGAACTGATTATTTTTGGAACAGCAGGGGCCTGCTCTGAGCTATCAATATTTCAAAGACGTTTCCTTAATTATGGCCTGATAAAACATACTTAAATTTTGGCCTGATAAAAATACATCTCCCCCAACTCTTAAAATGTGGATTACAAACATGTCTGAGACACTACATCTTGAAGATATGAGACTTGTCAGAGCAAAATCAGAGCAATTTTCAAAGTTATGGTCTCCTTTCATTGATTCATTACAAGGATAGTATGGTGAAACACAACTTTGGAATTAAACTGACTTACGGACTGGGTGATGGGTGTGGTGAGAAATGAAGCAGGCATATCAACACCTTTTGTTTTTTTTCCTTTTTTTTCGTTTTCGTCTTTTTTTAAAAGTTTTTACTTACTCACTCTTTGATTACACTCATTTGGTAGTTTAGGGGTTCTATTCTTACACATTCACTTTCTTTTTCACTTTCTTTCTTTCTTGCTCTTTCTCTCTTTTTCTATTTTATCTTTGTTAAAATTAAAATGGAAGTTGTACAATAAATGTATTATGTCGTATGCCGTCCGTGGTTTATACTTTTGTACACTGCTTCTAATAAAAATATAAATAAAAAAATAATAAAATAAAAAGAAGTGTGAAGGTATGAAAATGGGACAAAGGGGATGGAGATCAAGGAAAATGTAGCATAGATCATTGTTGTAACAGAGATAAAATGTAGTCGGAGTAAGTAAGACTGGTGGGAGAACTGGGAAGGGGGAGGGGATGGAGAGAGAGGTAAAGCAAGGGTCACTTGAAGTTAGAGAAGTCAATGTTCATACCGATGGGCTGTAAGCTGTAAGACTTCCTGGGCTGTAAGACAGAGGCCCAGGAGCCGGTGGTGAGGGGGGAGCGACGTCCGAGCGGTGAGTGTAAAAACCCAGCGCGGGGCTTTGTTTTTACAGAGGCCCAGGAGCCGTTGGTGAGGGAGGAACTGAAATCCATAACGTTCTAAATCTGTAACGTTCCATTCAATTAACTGGGCTTGAGGAAGCCGCTCATTGATGGACTGAGTATGCAGCTGATTGGCAGTCAGATTCCTGCAGTTTGTAGTGTACTGTACTTTGTATTTTGTATTGTATTTTTGTATTGTATATTGTATTTTGTGTTGTATCCAGGGTAAGAGAAGTATGAGTGCCAGGGCAGCTTACTGTTCTGGATGTCAGATGTGGGAGGTCATTGAGTCGGGTAGCCCTCCAGACGTCCACATCTGCGCCAGGTGCGTTGAGATGGGGCTGCTAAAGGAGTGTGTTAGGAACCTGGAGCAGCAGCTCGATGATCTCCGTCGTCAGGGAGAGTGAGGAGGTCATAGAGGAGTTACAGGGAGGTAATCTATCCAAAACCACAGGAGGCAGACACATGGGTCACGGTTAGGAGAGGCCAGGGGCAGAGGCGGGCGCTAGAGAGTACACCAGTGGCTGTACACCTTGGAAATAAGTACTTCTGTTTTGTGCTGTTGGGGGAGACAGCCTACCTGGGCTACACCGGCCCTGTTGCTCAGAAGGGTAAGGAAAAGAAGAGGAGGGCATTAGTAATAGGGGACTCTATAGTTAGGGGATCAGATTGGCGATTCTGTGGATGCAGTCCGGAGACCCGGATGGTAGTTTGCCTCCCTGGTGCCAGGGTCCGGGATGTGTCTGAACATGTCCAAGATATCATGAAAAGGGAGGGAGTGGAGCCAGAGGTCGTGGTACATATTGGTACCAATGACATAGGTAATAAAAAGAGAAGAGATCTTGAAAGGAGAATTTAGTGAATTAGGAAGAGTTAAGGAAAAGAACTGTAAACATACCAATCTCAGGATTACTTCCTGTGCCACGCGACAGTGAGAGTAGGAATGGAGCAAGGTGGAGGATAAATGCTTGGTTGAAGGACTGGTGCAGAGGGCAGGAATTCAAGTTTCTGGACCAATGGAACCTCTTTTGGGGAAGGAGTGAACAGTACAAAAAGGACGGGTTGCACTTGAACCTGAGGGGGACCAGTATCCCGGCAGGGAAATTTGCAAAGGCTACCGGGGGGGGACTTTAAACTAGAACGGTTGGGGGGAGGGACTCAAATAGAGAAAGCCAGTAGACAGGGTCTGAGGTAGGAGGCAGAGAAGGGAAGCACTCAGGGGGGAAAGAAGAAAAAAATAATAAACAGAGAATAAGAGGTGGTGGGTTTCCAGGGCAAAAATCAAAAGGGCCACTTGTCAACATAATTGTATAAGGAGTAAGAGTGTTGTAAAAACAAGCCTGAAGGCTTTGTGTCTCAATGCAAGGAGCATTCGTAATAAGGTGGACGAGTTGAATGTGCAGATAGCTATTAATGACTATGCTATAGTTGGGATCACAGAGACATGGCTCCAGGGGGACCAAGGCTGGGAGCTGAACATCCAGGGATATTCAATATTCAGGAGGGATAGACAGAAAGGAAAGGAAGGTGGGGTAGCGTTGCTGGTGAGGCAGGAGATTAATGCAATAGAAAGGAAGGACACAATTTGTGGAATCGATATGGGTAGAGCTGCGAAACTCTAAGGGGCAGAAAACGCTAGTGGGAGTTGTGTACAGGCCACCTAACAGTAGTAGTGGAGTTGGGGATGGCATCAAATGGGAAATTAGAAATGCGTGCAACAAGGGTAAAACAGTTATAATAGGTGACTTCAATCTACATATAGGTTGGGTGAATCAAATGGGCAGGGGTGCTGAGGAAGAGGATTTCTTGGAATGTATGCGGGATAGTTTTCTAAACCAACATGCAGAGGAACCAACGAGAGAGCAGGCTACTCTAGACAGGGTATTGAGTAATGAGGAAGGGTTAGTTAGCAATCTTGTTGTGCATGGCCCCTTGGGCAACAGTGACCATAATATGGTTGAGTTCTTCCTTAGGATGGAGAGTGACATAATTAAGTCAGAAACAAGGGTTCTGAACTTAAACAAAGGTAACTTTGAAGGTATGAGACGTGAATTGGCCAAGATAGACTGGCAAGTGATTCTTAAAGGGTTGACAGTGGATGTGCAATGGAAGGTATTTAAAGATTGCATGGATGAACTACAACAATTGTTCATCCCAGTTTGGCATAAGAATAAATCAGGGAAGGTAGTACATCCATGGATAACAAGGGAAATCGGGGATAGTATAAAAACAAAAGATGAAGCATACAAATTAGCCAGAAAAAGCAGCCTACCAGAGGACTGGGATAAATTCAGTCCAGCAGAGGAGGACAAAGGGCTTAATTAGGAAAGGAAAAATTGATTATGAAAGAAAACTGGCAGGGAACATAAAAAATGACTGCAAAATTTTTTATAGATATGTGAAGAGAGATTAGTTAAAATGTAGGTCCCTTGCAGTCAGAAACAGGTGAATTGATCATGGGGAACCAGGACATGGCAGACCAAATGAATAACTACTTTGGTTCTGTCTTCACTAAGGAAGACATAAATAATCTGCCGGAAATAGCAGGGGACCGGGGTCAAATAAGGTGGAGGAACTGAATGAAATACAGGTTAGAAACATAGAAACATAGAAACATAGAAATTAGGTGCAGGAGTAGGCCATTCAGCCCTTCGAGCCTGCACCGCCATTCAATATGATCATGGCTGATCATCCAACTCAGTATCCCGTACCTGCCTTCTCTCCATACCCTCTGATCCCCTTAGCCACAAGGGCCACATCCAACTCACTCTTAAATATAGCCAATGAACTGGCCTCAACTACCCTCTGTGGCAGAGAGTTTCCAGAGACTCACCACTCTCTGTGTGAAGAAAGTCTTTCTCATTCTCGGTCTTAAAGGATTTCCCCCTTATCCTTAAGCTGTGACCCCTTGTCCTGGACTTCCCCAAATCGGGAACAATCTTCCTGCATCTAGCCTGTCCAACCCCTTAAGAATTTTGTAAGTTTCTATAAGATCCCTCTTAATCTCCTAAATTCCAGAGAGTATAAACCGAGTCTATCCAGTCTTTCTTCATAAGACAGTCTGACATCCCAGGAATCAGTCTGGTGAACCTTCTCTGCACTCCCTCTATGGCAATAATGTCCTTCCTCAGATTTGGAGACCAAAACTGCACGCAATACTCCAGGTGTGGTCTCGCCAAGACCCTGTACAACTGAAGTAGAACCTCCCTGCTCCTGTACTCAAATCCTTTTGCTATGAAAGCTAACATACCATTCGCTTTTTTCACTGCCTGCTGCACCTGCATGCCTACTTTCAATGACTGGTGTACCATGACACCCAGGGTTAGCCGGGAAGTGGTGTTGGGTAAATTGAATGGATTAAAGGCCGATAAATCCCCAGGGCCAGATAGTCTGCATCCCAGAGTACTCAAGGAAGTAGCCACAGAAATAATGGATGCATTAGTGATAATTTTTCAAAACTCCTTAGATTCTGGAGTAGTTCCTGAGGATTGGAGGGTAGCTAATGTAACCACACTTTATAAAAAAGGAGGGAGAGAGAAAATGGAGAATTACAGACCAGTTAGTCTAACATTGGTAGTGGGGATACTGCTAGAGTCAGTTATTAAAGATGGGATAGCAGTACATTTGGAAAGTGGTGAAATCATTAGACAAAGTCAGCATGGATTTACAAAAGGTAAATCATGTCTGACGAATCTTATAGAATTTTTCGAGGATGTAACTGGTAGAGTGGATAAGGGAGAACCAGTGGATGTGTTATATCTAGACTTTCAGAAGGCTTTCGACAAGGTCCCACATAAGAGATTAGTAGACAAACTTAAAGCACACGGTATTGGGGGTTCAGTATTGATGTGGATAGAGAACTGGCTGGCACATCGGAAGCAAAGGGTAGGAGTAAACGGGTCATTTTCAGAATGGCAGGCAGTGACTAGTGGGGTACCGCAAGGCTCAGTGCTGGGACCCCAGCTATTTACAATATATATTAATGATTTGGACGAGGGAATTTAATGCAACATCTCCAAGTTTGCGGATGACACTAAGCTGGGGAGTAGAGTTAGGTGTGAGGAGGATGCTAGGAGGCTGCAAGGTGACTTGGATAGGCTGGGTGAGTGGGCAAATGCGTGGCAGATGCAGTATAATGTGGATAAATGTGAGGTTATCAACAATACAGGAGGGTAGACTATTATCTGAATGGTGGCAAATTAGGAAAAGGGGAGATGCAACGAAACCTGGGTGTCATGATACACCAATCATTGAAAGTAGGCATGCAGGCGCAGCAGGTAGTGAAAAAAGCAAAAGGTATGTTAGCATTCATAGCGAAAGGATTTGAGCATAGGAGCAGGGAGGTTCTACTGCAGTTGTACAGGATTTTGGTGAGACCACACCTGGAGTATTACGTACAGTTTTGGTCTCCAAATCTGAGAAAAGACATTCTTGCCATAGAGGGGGTACAGAGAAGATTTACCAGACTGATTCCTGGGATGTCAGGACTTTCATATGAGGAAAGACTGGATAGACTTGGCTTGTACTCGCTAGAATTTAGAAGACTGAGGGGTGATCTTATAGAAACTTACAAAATTCTTAAGGGGTTGGATAGGCTAGATGCAGGAAGATTATTCCCGATGTTGGGGAGGTCCAGAACTAGGGGTCACAGTCTAAGGATAAGGGGGAATTCCTTTGGGACTGAGATGAGGAAAACATTTTTCATACAGAGAGTGGTGAGTCTCTGGAATTCTCTGCCACAGAAGGTAGTTGAGGCCAGTTCATTGGCTATATTTAAGAGGGAGTTAGATGTGGCCCTTGTGGCTAAAAGGATCAGTGGGTATGGAGAGAAGACAGGTACAGGATACTGAGTTGGATGATCAGCCATGATCATATTGAATGGCGGTGCAAGCTCGAAGGCCCGAATGACCTACTCCTGCACCTATTTTCTATGTTTCTAAGCTGCCCAAGCGAAATATGAGGTGCTGTTCCTCTAATTTACACTAACCCTCACTCTGACAATGGAGGAGGCCCAGGGCAGAAAGGTCAGTGTGGGAATGGGAGGGGGAGTTAAAGTGTTTAGCATCTGTATCTTTAAATGATACTAGGCCAAGTGTGACCCTTTGGGTCCCCGTCACACGGGAGGCCTCGTTCCCCAAAGCAATATTCCACCACTCACCCATAACCCACACGGGATGCCTGGTCCCCCAATGCAACTCGTTCCCCAATGCAATATTCCACCACTCACCCGTTCCCCCATATTCCAGCACTCACCCATAGCTCCCAACTGTGCAGGGGCGTATCCCCAGCACTACCTCCCCCTCCTCTTGCTTCGAGGACTTTAAAAAATAATGCAATTGCCCCTCCCCCTCCTGTTCATGTAAAAAATTGGTGGAAGGACTGAGTGTTCCTCAATTACAACATTGTATGCAACTTTGTTGCAAGCAGGGCCAGCAAGGATTTAGCTGTTAAATTCTTCTTAAACTTGGAATTTTTAAACATAAATATTATGAATAACTTGTGAAATATAAGCACAATGTGAACGGTACTTTATAGGAACGACCGTAGGACACAGGTGAGTAAGATGTTGCAAAGATTTTTTGCACTACCCTATCCATTTTGGCGTAGATCCCAGATCACAGGTAGATAGGTAGCTAGGTAGTTAGGTAGCTAGGTAGTTAGGTAGTTAGGTAGATAGGTAGATAGGTAGTTAGATAGATAGACTCGGTGTGGTTGATGCTGCTGTAGACATGGGCTGTAGGATGGTTTGGAAGAAGGTAATTTAGAGGCATAGAGTGACAAAGCATGGAAAGAGGCCCTTTGGCTCAACTTGCCCATACCAACCAACATAGAAACATAGAAAAATAGGTGCAGGAGTAGGCGAATCAGCCCTTCGAGCTGGCACCGCCATTCAATATGATCATGGTTGATCATCTAAAATCAGTACCCCATTACTGCTTTTTCCCCATATTCCTCGATTCTATTAGCCCTAAGAGCAAAATCTAACTCTTGAAAACAACCAGTGTACTGGCCTCCACTGCCTTCTGGGGAATAGAATTCCACAGATTAACAACTCTCTGGGTGAAAAAGTATTTGCTCATCTCATCCTAAATGGCCTACTCCTTATTCTTAAACTTTGACCCCTGGTTCTGGATTCCCCCAACATGGGGAATATTTTCCCTGCATCTACCCTTAAGAATTTTATATGTTTCAATAAGATCCCCTCTCATCCTTCGAAATTCCAGTGAATACCCGTTCTAAGCTTGTTCCACCTACCCACGTTAGGCCCATATCTCTCATGAAGTCAGAGTGGAATACAGCACGGAATGCGGCCCATCGGCCCATCTTGCCCACACCGACCGTCAAGTCCCATCTACACTAGAGGGTCGGTGGGGGCGCCACCATCGATGCTGTCTAATTCATTTCACTGCACCTTCGTGACGAATAAAATTGACTTTGACACTATGCGCACCTGCCTGCGTTTGGCCCACATCCCTCTGAACCTGTCCTCTCCATGTACCTGTCTAAATGTTTCTTAAATTTGGGAGAGTCCCTGCCTCAACTACCTTCTCCGGCAGCTCGTTCCATCCACACACCACCTTTGTGTGAAAAATGTACCACTCAGGTTCCTATAAATCATTTTCCTCCTCAACTTAAACCTATATCTTCTGGTTTCTTGATTCTCCTACTCTGGGCAAGAGACTGTTCATTTACCTGATTTAATCCTCTCATAATTTTATACACCTCTATAAGATCACCCATTCATCCTCTTGCGTTCCAAGGAATAAAGTCCCAGCCTACACAACCTCTCCCTTCTGCTCAGACTCTCTAGCCTCTGTGACAGCCCTATCGACCTGTGATGCCACTTTCAATTAACTATGTACCTGCACTCCTGGATCGCTCTGCTCAACAACACTCCCCAGAGCCCGACCGTTCACTGCATTGGTTCAGACCATGTTTTCCAAAATGCAACACGTTCACAAGTTAAAGGACTAGAATTAGGCCATTCGACCCATCGAGTCTACTCCGCCATTCAATCATGGCTCATCTCTGCCTCCTAATCCCATTTTCCTGCCTCCTCCCAATAACTCTGACGCCTGTTCTAATAAAGAATTTGTCTATCTCTGCCTTAAAAAATATCTACTGACTTGGCCTCCACAGCCCACTGTGGCAATGAGTGCCATAGATTCACCACCCTCTGACTAAAGAAGTTTCTCCTCAACCCCTTTCTAAAAGAGCGCTCATTAATTCTGTGGCTATAACCTCTGGTCCTAGTCTCTCCCACCAGCGGAAACATCCTCTCCACATCCACTCTATCTATGCCTTTCATTATTCTGTACATTTCAATGAGGTCCCCCCTCAACCTTCTAAACACCTCACCGGGGCCCATGGCATTATAAGAAAGCAACTCTACCGCTGCGCCACCCTGTCGCCAGTGGGGAGCAGCATAGACTATCCACATTTCTCCATAGAAGCTGCCTGACCCGCTCAGTTACTCCAGCACTTTGTGTCTTCTTCCTTTGTAAACTGGCATCTGCGGTTCCTTGTCTCTACGGCCCATTAATGTCTCTCTGACCTTTAGGAAAAATGTCCCCCATGTTGGTGGAGTCCAGAACCAGGGGCCACAGTTTAAGAATAAGGGGTAGGCCATGCAAGGACTGAGATGAGGAACAAACCCAGAGAGTTGTGAATCTGTGGAATTCTCTGCCACAGAAGGCAGTGGAGGCCAATTCACTGGATGTTTTCAAGAGAGAGTTAGATAGAGCTCTTAATGCTAATGGAATCAAGGGATATGGGGAGAAAGCAGGAACGCATTACTGATTTTGGATGATCATATTGAATGGCGGCGCTGGCTCAAAGGGCCGAATGGCCTACTCCTGCATCTATTTTCTATGTTTCAATGTTTCTCTGACCCACCGAGAGATCATCCGTGCGTGCCTGACTGCACAAACCTCGTGACAGCATGTTCCACGTCTCAACTCTCTGGGAATGTACAGCATGTTGTCATGCAGCCAACAGCACGCATTACGACAGGAAGAAGGTTATGTTACACAGCAATATATAAAATTGTTCTGCAGCTCTTTGATTCTGCTCAATCACAGACTCATGGAGTCACACAGAGCGGAAACAGGCCCTTCGGACCGACTTGCCCACACTGACCAATTGATGAAGCGTCACGACCCGAAGTGTCACCCATTCCTTCTATCCACAGTTGCTGCCTGTCCCGCTGAGTTACTCTAGCTTTTTGTGTTCACAGTATCTTCGTTATATGGTACTTTATTTCCCATAAATGTCAGAGTGTCAGAGGTTACGGGGAGAAGGCAGGAGAAAGGGGTTAGGAGGGAGATAGATCAGCCATGGTTGAATGGCGGAGTAGACTTGATGGGCCGAATGGCCTAATTCTGCTCCTATCACTTCTGATCTTCTGATCTAATGAAATGTATATTATAGACCTGCAGAAATGGCGACGTCCCATCTACACTAGTCCCACCTGCCTGCGTTTGGCCCATTTCCCACCTAACCTGCCCAACCCATGTACCTGTCTAATTGTTTCTTAAATGTTGCAATAGTCCCTGCCTCAACTACCTCCTATGGCAGCTGGTTCCATACACCCACAACCCTTATTGTGAAAAAGTTACCCCACAGATTCCTATTGAATCTTTCCCCCCTCATCTTAAACCTATGCCCTCTGGTCCTCGATTCGCCTACTCTGGGCAAGAGACTCTGTGCGTCTACCCGATCTATTCCTCTCATGATTTTATACACCTCTATAAGATCACTCCTCATCCTCCTGCGCTCCAGGGAATCTTTCAACACAATCACCTTAAATCCTCTCTACTCTATCCATGTAATAACATTCCTGTTCGCTCCTATATCTGAGAGAGAATTTTGCAGAGGCACATGGATATGCAGGGAATGGAAGGATATGGGTCTTGTGTTGGTAGGTAAGGGTTGGTCTTGCCATCAAGTTTGGCACAGACAATGTGGGAAAAGGAGCTTCATAAGATTATGTGACAGGAGTAGAATTAGACCATTCGGCCCATCAAGTCTACTCCGCCATTCAACCATGGCTGATCTATCTCTCCCTCCTAACCCTATTCTCCTGCCTTCTTCCCATTACCCCTGACACCCTGACATTTTTTGAGAAACAAAGTACCATATACCACACACATATTGGTCGGTTTAGTTTAGTATAGTTTAGTTTAGAGATACAGTGCGGATACAGGCCCTTCAGCCCACCGGATCCACGCTGATCAGCAATCCATGCACATTGACACTATCCTACGCCCATTAGCGACAATTTTTACATTTACTAAGCCAATTAACCTACAAACCTGTACATCTTTGGAGTGTGGGAGGAAACCGAAGCTCTCGGAGAAAACCCGCACAGGTCACATAGAAACATAGAAATTAGGTGAAGGAGCAAGCCATTCGGCCCTTCGAGCCTGCACCGCCATTCAATATGATCATGGCTGATCATTCAACTCAGTATCCTGTACTTGCCTTCTCTACATACCCCTGATCCCTTCAGCCACAAGGGCCACATCCAACTCCCTCTTAAATATGGCCAACGAACTGGCCTCAACTATCTTCTGTGGCAGAGAATTCCACAGATTCACCACTGTCTGTGTGAAAAACGATTTTCTCATCTCAGTCCTAAAAGACTTCCCCCTTATCCTTAAACTGTGACCCCTTGTCCAGGACTTCCCCAACATCGGGAACAATCTTCCTGCATCTAGACTGCCCAACCCCTTAAGAATTTTGTAAGTCTCTATGAGATCACCCCTCAATCTTCTAAATTCCAGCGAGTACAAGCCGAGTCTATCCAGTCTTTCTTCATATGGAAGTCGTGCCATCCCAGGAATCAGTCTGGTGAACCTTCTCTGTACTCCCTCTATGGCAATAATGTCTTTCCTCAGATTAGGAGACCAAAACTGTACGCAATACTCCAGGTGTGGCCTCACCAAGACCCTGTACAACTGCAGTAGAACCTCCCTGCTCTTGTACTCAAATCCTTTTGCTATGAATGCCAACATACCATTCGCTTTCTTCACAGCCTGCTGCACCTGCATGCCTACTTTCAATGACTGGTGTACCATGACACCCAAGTCTCGCTGCATCTCCCCTTTTCCTAATCGGTCACCATTCAAATAATAGTCTACCTTCCTGTTTTTGCCACCAAAGTGGATAACCTCACATTTATCCACATTATACTGCATCTGCCATGCATTTGCCCACTCACCCAGTCTATCCAAGTCATCCTGCAGCCTCCTAGCATCCTCCTCACAGCTAACACTGCCCCCCAGCTTCATGTCATCCGCAAACTTCGAGATGTTGCATTTAATTCCCTCGTCCAAATCATTAATGTATATTGTAAATAGCTGGGGTCCCAGCACTGAGCCTTGCGGCACCCCACTAGTCACTGCCTGCCATCCTGAAAAGGACCCTTTCACTCCTACTCTTTGCTTCCTGTCTGCCAGCCAGTTCTCTATCCACATCAATACTGAACCAACAATACCGTGTGCTTTAAGTTTGTATACCAATCTCTTGTGTGGGACCTTGTCGAAAGCCTTCTGAAAGTCCAGATATAACACATCCACTGCTTCTCCCTTATCCACTCTACTAGTTACATCCTCAAAAAATTCAATAAGATTCGTCAGACATGATTTACCCTTCGTAAATCCATGCTGACTTTGTCCAATGATTTCACCACTTTCCAAATGCGCTGCTATCCCATCTTTAATAACTGACTCTAGCAGTTTCCCCACTACCGATGTTAGACTAACTGGTCTGTAATTCCCCGTTTTCTCTCTCCCTCCATTTTTATAAAGTGACGGTTACATTAGCTACCCTCCAATCCTCAGGAACTACTCCAGAATCTAAAGAGTTTTGAAAAATTATCACTAAGGCATCTGCTATTTCTGGGGCTACTTCCTTAAGTACCCTGGGATGCAGCCTATCTGGCCCTGGGGATTTATCGGCCTTTAATCCATTCAATTTACCTAACACCACTTTCCGGCTAACCTGGATTTCACTGATTTCCTCCATCTCATTTGACGCGATCACCCTGCTACTTTCCGGCAAATTATTTATGTCTTCCTTAGTGAAGACAGAACCAAAGTAGTTATTCAATTGGTCTGCCATGTCCTTGTTCCCCATGAATCAATTCACCCGTTTCTGGCTGCAAGGGACCAACATTTGTTTTAACTAATCTTTTGCGCTTCACATATCGATAAAAACTTTTGCAGTCAGTTTTTATGTTTCCTGCCCGTTTTCTTTCATACTCCATTTTCCCTATCCTAATTAAGCCCTTTGTCCTCCTCTGTTGATCTCTGAATTTCTCCCAGTCCCCTGGTAGGCTGCTTTTTCTGGCTAATTTGTACGTTTCATCTTTTTCTTTGATACTATCCCTGATTTCCCTCGTTATCCACAGATGCGCAACTTCCCTGATTTATTCTTTTGCCATACTGGGATGAACAATTCACGTCTCATACCCTCAAAGTTACCTTTCTTTAAGTTCAGGACCCGTGTTTCTGAATTAACAATGTCACTCTCCATCCTAATGAAGAACTCAACCATATTATGGTCACTCTTGCCCAAGGGGCCACGTACAACAAGGCTGCTAACTAAACCTTCCTCATTACTCAATATCCAGTCTAGAATAGCCTGCTCTCTCGTTGGTTCCTCCACATGTTGGTTTAGAAAACTATCCTGCATACATTCCAAGAAATCCTCTTCCTCAGCACCCCTGCCAATTTGATTCACCCAATCTATATGTAGATTGAAAGTCACCCATTATAACGGTTTTACATTCGTTGCACGCATTTCTAATTTCCTGTTTGATGCCATCCCCAACTCCACTACTACTGTTAGGTGGCCTGTACACAACACCCACTAGCGTTTTCTGCCCCTTAGTGTTTCGCAGCTCCACCCATATCGATTCCACATCCTCCAAGCTAATGTCATTCCTTTCTATTGCGTTAATCTCCTCTCTAACCAGCAACGCTACCCCACCTCCTTTTCCTCTCTGTCTATCCCTCCTGAATATTGAATATCGCTGGATGTTCAGCTCCCAGCCTTGGTCACCCTGGAGCCATGTCTCCGTGATCCCAACTATATCATAATTATTAATAGCTATTAATAATTACGGGGTTTATTAAATAGTCACGGGGAGAACATACAAACTCCGTATAGACTGCACCCATAGTTGGGATCGAACCCGGGTCTCCGGCACTGCATTCGCTGTAAGGCAGCAACTCTACCGCTGCGCCACCGTGTCCGCTGTCGGTGTGGGCAAGAAGGGCCTGTTTCCACGCTGTAAGGCACTATTAATATTGGTCAACGTTTGCTCCGAGGCTGCTGGGTCATTTGGAACGAGCTGCCACACACAGGAGGAGGTTGAGGCAGGTACTATCGCGGCGTTGTGTAGGAAGGAACTGCAGAAGCTGGTTTCAACCGAAGCATCTTTTAAACAAAATGACAGAAAATGCTGGAGTAACTCAGCGGACCAGGCAGCATCTCTGGAGAGAAGGAAGAGGTGACATTTCGGGTCAAGTGTGAAGAAGGGTTTTGACCCGAAACGTTACCTATTCCTTTTCTTCGGAGATGCTGTCTGACTGGCTGAGTTGCTATCACAGCATTGTTGTCTTATGGTGGTGTTATGCCTGGCAAAACTAGCACATTTCTTTTCGACGAACATGGAATGCATGGGCAAAGTTCGAAGGTCATCTGTTAACCCTGGATAAGGCAACACCGAACGTGTGTGGAGGAGGGGAAACAAAAGAAACAAACTTTCACAGGGTGGAGAGAGAGGGAAGAGGGGAGCAAGAGAGGGTGGTGAGGGGAAAGAGAGAGAGAGAGAGAGAGAGAGAGGGAGAGAGGGGGGGCAGTGAGAAAGGGGGAGAAGGGGGGAGTGAGAGAGGGAGAGAGAGGGAGGTAGGGAAGGAGAGGGAGGGTGGAGAGGAGGGAAATGAAGGGAGCGAGGGGGAAACAAGTGTTTTATTGTCATATGGGAGAGTGAAATGAAATATAGAGATAGAGAAGATACATAAATCAAATGTGACAAATTTGTCCAAAAAAATGTATTTTGTAAACAATATAATAAATGGAAAAAAGGTCTGTGTGCATATATATGGAGAGGGGGAGGGAGAGAGTGTGTGTGTGAGTGTGAGAGTGTGTGTGAGTGTGAGTGTGAGTAGGAGAAAAGAGAAAATGGGAAGGAGAAAATAAGAGAAAATGAGACAGAAGGAAAGAGAGAGCAATCAGGGAGACAGAGAGCTATCAGGACCAGGGAGATGGGTCGATGCTGGTATCCCTGGCCCTACAACAGCTGCTGGATATAGAGCACTCTCGTTGCCAGGCAGAATGCAAACACACTTTCACAAAGATAACGGAGGCGGGGATTAGCAACACGGAGCCTCTGAAATAAAGGAACAAACAGCACAGGCCAAGCCTCAAAGGATAAAAACATTTCTCCAGTTATGCAAAAGCTCCAGAGGTGCAAAACCAAGGAGTTATTTCCAAAGTGCAATCTGTGCTGTTTACAGGGCTGCCAACATTGGGTGAGAGTTACGAGCGAGAAATTGTGAGAGACCAAGCCCGAGGGAGCACACCGTCCCACCCCCTCTCATTGGTATGGAGCTTTTGCATTTTTCAGCTTGAAATTGTGCAATCTGGTGCATACTGTAGCTAGTCTTTTAACTTACACTTGAATGCAATATTTATGCTTTAATTTGGATTAGCTATGAATAAGGTTAGGCTAAATTACATTCTTAATTACATTCCACAGTAGAGCCAGGCTCTGATCAACAGGTGCAGCACATGAATTATCTTAGTAAATTCATGTATGGAAATCAGATTATAATCAAACACTTGGCCCATGTTGACCAACCTGGGTCTCACTGCATGCCTGGTACTAACCCTGACCCTGACTCCAGTTGCATACCTTTCCTCAGTCCTGATCCTGAGTCCAGCCTGACACCTGGCCACCTATTCTACCCAGATCATAGCTGCTTACCTGCTTAGGTTCCTGGTGCTCCCATTGGAGTCCATTAAGTCCCCCTGGACTTAACTTATTACGTTCAAGTCCACAGGAGCTTATCTAACGCGGTAATCTTTTATGGGGCACTTCACGGACCAAATTTTGTATAACAAAATTAGCCACATCCATTGGCCTCCTTGTTATCTAACATGCTAGTTACTTTGTCAAAGGAGTCATCAATTGGTTGAACACAATTTCTCATCCATAAAATTATACTCACTCAGCTGTATAAATATTATTTACCATTTCCTTCATTTTCCTAACAAACTGTCCTGAAGTAATTTTCACCCCCAATAATTTCAGTATTTTGCTGTCTTGCTCTCAGCTGGGACTTTTCCGAAATGCAAAGTCCAATAACTATATATTTAAGCAATATTATTCTATTAAATGTGATCTTGAGAGCGCATAATATTTTCTGCAGTATTCATAACACAACAATGATAAAAATAACTTTGTTTTGATTGCACCTACCAACATGCATACATTATTATATTACAGTTAATATGTACCGAGGGCAAATTACTTTTATATTGAAACGATTGAAATCCAATTAAGTTTAAATGGCATCAGAAAAATAAAACCTCCAGAATTATGGAGCCGTTGGAAGTGAAGGAGGGGGAGTAGCGACACCCGACCGGTAAGGTTTAAAATCAAGCGCGGGGCTTGTTTTTACCTAAATCCATAACATTCCATTTGGAGAAGTGGGTTTTTTTGAGGAAGCCGCTGATTTGTGGGAAGTGGACCAGGGTAAGCAGCTGATTGGCAGTCAGATTCCAGCAGTTTGTTGTGTACTTTGTGTTGTGTTGCTATTGTATCCTGTGTAAGGGGGGAGTATGAAGGCCAGGGCAGAGTACTGTTCTGGATGTCAGATGTGGGAGGTCAGGGAATTGATAGCCCTCCAGACATCCACATCTGCGCCAGTGTGTTGAGATGGGGCTCCTAAAGGACTGTTAGGAACCTGTGACCTCCGTCTGGTCAGGGAGAGTGAGGAGGTAATAGAGAGGAGCTACAGGGAGGTAGTCACTCCCAATGGGTCACGGTTAGGAAGAGAGGCAGGGCTAGAGAGTACCCCTGTGACCGTACAACCTGGAAAATAGGTACTCGGGTTTGAACGATTGGAGGGGACAGCCTAGCAGGGGGCAACAACAGCGGCCGGCCTCCGGCACAGAGACCGGCCCTGATGCAGAAGGGTAGCAAAAAGAGGAGGGCAATTGTAATAGGGGACTCTATAGTTAGGGGTCGGATAGGCGATTCTGTGGACGCAGTCGGGAGACCCGATGGTCCTCCCTGGTGCCAGGGTCTCGCATGTGTCAGAACGTGTCCAAAAGTTCTGATAAGGGAGGGAGTGAGCTGATGTTGTGGTACACCCAATGACATAGGCAGAAAAAATGACGAGTCCTGAAGGGAGAATTTAGGGAGTTGGCGGGGAAGTTAAGGAGAAGGACCAAAAGGGTAACGATTCAGGATTACACAGTGAGAGTAGAATTGAGGTGGAGGATAAATGCGTGGCTGAGGGACTGGTGCAGTGGGCAGCGATGTTTCGATCACTGGGAAGAAGGCCATGATCTGTACACAAAGGACGGGTTGCATTGAACCCGAGGGGGACCAATATCCTGGCAGGAGATTTGCAAAGGCTACTGGGGAGACTTTAACTAGAAAGGCTGGGGGGAGGGAATAGGGGTCAGGGTGTGCGGCAAGAGGCAGTTGTAGGCGAGAAAGAAGAAAAAGATAATAGACAGAGAATAAGGATGGCTAAAATGTGTATATTTTAATGCTAGGAGCATTGTAAGTAAGGTGGATGAACTTAGAGCCTGGATTGATACCTGGAAATTGGTTGCAGGAGGGCTGTGATTGGAAACTAATATTCCAGGATTTCGTTAGGTGTGATTGTGTTGCATTGCTTGTTCAGAGAAGATATTACATATTGTATTGCTTTGGCAATAGATTTGCTCGTTAGGGAATTTGGGTGGAACTGGAAGCAAACACTTTTAAGGGGTGTATTATAGACCGCCAAATGGGAGCGAGATTGGAAGAGCAATATGTAAGGAGATAGCAGATATTAGAGTAAGACAAGGTAGTGATTGTGGGAATTTCAATTTCCAAAAATAGACTGGGATTCTGTAAATGGGCTGGATGGTTTGGAGTTTGTAAAATGTGTGCAGGATAGTTTTTTGCAGCAGTACATAGAGGTATCGACCAGAGAAGGGGCAGTGCTGGACCTCCTGTTAGGAAATGAGGCAGGTCAGGTGACGGAGGTATGCGTTGGTGATGGGACCAGTGATCACAATACCATTAGTTTCAATATAATTATGGAGAGAGTCAGAACTGGAAGGGTGGAGATTTTTGATTGGAGAAAGGCTACTTTGAGGGAATGCGTAAGGATTTTAAAGGCACTTTGTTTATCGGAAGGATGTGGAGAGCATTTAAAGGGGAAATTGTAAGAGTACAGAATCTTTATGTAGGTTGAAGGAAATAGTAAAAAAAGAAAGAGCCATGGTTTTCAAGGGAAATTGGACACTTGTTTCGAAAAAAGAGAGATATCTACAATAATATAGGAGGCATGGAGTAAAGGAGGTGCTAGAGGTGTATAAAGAATGTAGAATCTTATAGGAAGGCTAAAAGAAGATATGTTGCTTTGGCAAGAAAGGTGAATTAAATCAAAGGGTTTCTACAGCTATATTAATAGCAAAAGGATAACGAGGGATAAAATTGGTATCTGCAGAGCCAAAAGAGATTATTGAACAATTTCTTTTCTTCGGTATTCACCAAGGAGAAGGATATTGAACTCTGTGAGTTAATGGAAACTATGAGATTCGAGGAGGAAGTACTGACACTTTTGAAAAATATAAAAGTGGATAAGTCTCCATGTCCTACAGATATTCCCTAGGACATTGAGGGAAGTTAGTGTAGAATAGCAGGAGCTGACAGAAATATTTCAAATGTCATTAGAAACGGAATAGTGCGGAGGGTTGGCGTACTGCGCATGTTGTTCCATTGTTTAAAAAGGGTTCAAAAGAATAAACCTAGCAATTATAGACCTATTTGTTTGACGTCAGTGGTGGGCAGGAAAGGATACTTAGAGATTAATATATATAAGCATCTGATAAACAGATCAGAACAGTGGTCATGTTTGACAAACCTTCTTGAATTTTTTGAAGCGGTAACTAGCCAGGGCCTTTGACAAGTTCCCCATGTTGGTTACAATCTTTGGTGTTAATGGCGGAGTAGCAAGAATTCAAGTAATGGGAGATGTCAAGATAATGGTGGATGGCTGTTTGTCAGAGGGATCTGTGTGGGTCCACTGTTGTTTGTCATGGATCTGGATGATGAAAATTGGACAAGATAGATAATGAAGTAATTTTCAAAAGTCTACAGAGAGATTTATTTGGAAAAGTTGAAAGATGGCAGATGGAGTTTAATGCTGCAGGCAGGACAGGTACATGGTAAATGGGGAATTGAGTGCTGTGGAACAGAGGGATCTCTGTGCATAGGAAATGTAGATAGGGTGGTAAAGAAAGCCTTTGGTGTGCTGGCCTTTAGAGCATTGAATATAGGATGTTAAAATTGGGCATTGGTACCAATTCTGGAGTATGGTGTACAATTTTGGTCGCCTTAGTTATAGGAAGGATGTCCAACAAAATAGAGAGAGTGAGGAGATTTACTAGAATGTTGCCAGGGTTCCAGCAACTATGTTACAGAGAAAGGTTGAACAAGTTAGGGCTTTATTCTTTGGAGCGCAGAAGGTTAAGGGGGACTTGATTGAGATCTTTAAAATGATGAAAGGGATAGACAGAGTTGACGTGGATACGTTTTTCCATTAAAGATTCAAACAAGAGGGCATGACATGAGAATAAGGGACAGAAGTTTCGGGGTAACGTGAGGGGGAACTTCTTTACTCAGAGGGTGGTGGCTGTGTGGAATGAGCTTCCAGCAGGTGGAGGCAGGATCGATTTTAACATTTAAAAGTAAAGTGGATAGGTATATGGACGTGAAGGGAATTGAGGGGTATGGTCTGAGTGCAGGTAGATGGGACTAGGGGAAAACAATTGGTCGGCACGGACTGGAAAGGCCGAGAGGGCCTGTTTCCATGCTGTAATTGTTATATGTTATATATGTTAGAATGGATGATATTCATTACGTGGTTGGTTGGAGTTAGTATCAGCACAATTACTTAATTAAACTTTGAATCTTCAGATGTCCTGGTTCAAGCTAAAGCTAAAGGCAAATAATAACCTCCTCACACAATCCCCAGCAAGTATCTCTGTCACTCCTTTAAAATATGCCCCTTCTTTGAACAAGCACTTATACAATGCATCTGAAGCAGTTTCCATCTGATTACACTCTTTGAGGATGTTTATCTACGTTTTCAATTAATAAAACAATGAGATTGGGGACATTTCTATTCAAAGTCCAATTGAGAATCTCTGGCAAAACTTGAAAATTGCTTTTCACAGATGCTCTCCATCCAATCTGACTGAGCTCGAGCTATTTTGCAAAGAAGAATGGGCAAACATTTCAGTCTCGAGATGTGCAAAGCTGGTAGAGACATACCCCAAAAGACATGCAGCTGTAATTGCAGCGAAAGGTCTACAAAGTATTGACTCAGGGGGGCTGAATACTTTTGCACGCCACACTTTTCAGTTTTTTATTTGTAATAAAAATTTTGAAACCATGTATCATTTTCCTTCCCCTTCACAATTATGCACCACTTTGTGTTGGTCTATCACATAAAATCCCAATAAAATACATTTACGTTTGTGGTTGTAACGTGACAAAATGTGACAAGGGGTATGAATACTTTTGCAAGCCACTGTAAATAGATTGATTTAGTTTACTATTGCCACCTGCAGCGAGGTACAGGGAAAAGCTTTTGTTGCGTGCTATCCGGTAAATGCAAGCAAGCCGCTCACAATGTACAGATAAAGTAGAATGGACGCAACATATATAATCAATAATACAATGGATTAATAATCAGTAATATTGGTAATCATCCCGGCATATCAGCGGAGACCCTAGCATTAGCACCACAATTAATGCCCCACAGCGCCAGACCCGGGTTCGATCCTGGTCTCGGGTGCTGTCTGTGTGGAGTTTGCATGTTGTCCCTGTGACCGCGTGGGTTTCCTCTGGGTGCTCCGGTTTCCCAAGAGACATGCGGGTTTGTAGGTTAATTGGCCCTTTGTAAATTGCCCCCTAGTGTGTAGGGAGTGGATGAGAAAGTGAGATAACATGGAACCAGTGTGAACGGGTGATGGCTGGTCAGCATGGACTCGAGGGGCCGAAGGGCTGCTTCCACGCTGTGAACTAATTATAATATTGAACAAATCAAGACTTACCTATCGGATTTGAACATGAACAATATTATACCATGGTTGTAGAGTATTTGAATGGCATTTACTGCATAATCCCTGAGGTTATTCTTTCTAAAGTGAAGGGCAAAGTTCATCTCTACAAGTTTCATTTTCTGAAGTTAATTTGTAGTTTATATTTACCATCTTTGCAGAGAAGGTTCACCAGACTGATTCCTGGGATGTCAGGACTGTCTTATGAAGAAAGACTGGATAGACTCGGTTTATACTCTCTGGAATTTAGGAGATTAAGAGGGAATCTTATAGAAACTTACAAAATTCTTAAGGGGTTGGACAGGCTAGATGCAGGAAGATTGTTCCCGATGTTGGGGAAGTCCAGGACAAGGGGTCACAGCTTAAGGATAAGGGGGAAATCCTTTAAGACCGAGATGAGAAAGACTTTCTTCACACAGAGAGTGGTGAGTCTCTAGGAACTCTCTGCCACAGAGGGTAGTTGAGGCCAGTTCATTGGCTATATTTAAGAGTGAGTTGGATGTGGCCCTTGTGGCTAAGGGGATCAGAGGGTATGGAGAGAAGGCAGGTACGGGATACTGAGTTGGATGATCAGCCATGATCATATTGAATGGCGGTGCAGGCTCGAAGGGCTGAATGGCCTACTCCTGCACCTAATTTCTATGTTTCTATGTTTCTATCTTGCCTTTGCTTATTTGTTCCCGCGATACATGAACCCAAGACTTACATTTAAAATTGAACAAAATATCAATTTAAAGACAGATATCAACTAATTTCCCCGATTGAGTATGAATGTCGATTTCTTTAACATCCCCTCTCTCTCCCTCCCCCACCCAACCACTAGCTGCAAAGTTGTCTTGTTGGCTCTCACTGTGAGAAGGAACTGCAGGTGCTAGTTTAAACTGAAGAGAGACACAAAATGCAACTCAGCAGGACAGGCAGCATCACTGGAGAGAAGGAATGGGTGACGTTTCGGGTCGAGTCCCTTTTTGTAAAGATTTCGGGTAGAGACCCTTAGAAGGATCATGACCAGAAACGTCACCCATTCCTTCTCTCCAGAGATGCTACCTGATCCATGCCGGTCAACAGGCGAATTTGGCACAGAGACAGCGGCGCAACGCTTCCGAAGCCTCCGACGGCCTCGGGACTCTTGCAATTCTCCATGGCCGGAGTTGCAGCGAGCGATTCGCCAGCCCGACAAACACTCGCCAGCCCGGCAAACACTCGCCAGCCCCGGCTCCCCGTCCGCATCTGCCCCCGCCGCTGCTTCCGCTTCCATCCCTCCCTCAGCCCCGGCTCTCCAACACCAGCGGCCCATGCAGTTAATATGAGTTTTGAAATTCTCGTTGATCACAGAATTTCTCACGATAGAGTGTGAGAAATTTGTGATCAGCGTGAGAGCGTGAGAATTTGTCGAAATGCGTGAGTCTTACGCTCAAAGCGTGAGAGTTAGCAGCCCTGTGTTTATGTAGAAAACAATATGCTGGAGCAATCAACGGGTCAGGCAGCATCTCAAGAGGACATGGACAGGCAATGTTTTGAATTGGGACTCTTGTTCAGTTTGATTAATGTCAAATTAGGGCCAAGTCTGTGGGATGGATTAGGTCGTATGAGCTATAAAAAGAGTAGTGTAGTGCGGTCATGAGAGGCAGGGGAGGCAGAGCCTCACCTGTCATACTCGCAATGAAAATAGCTGTTAAGAAAACTAAAAAAAATAATAATAAAATAAAATAAATATAAAGATTTTTCCATTGATCTGTGTTATAAATGCCATTTCTATATGAATCTAATCATTTTTTATAGTAAAATTTGCCAAATTTGCACAGCTCCGCTGCAAATACAGGGAGAGATGAGAGGTGAGGCAGCGACGAGCTGAGCCTCCACCCTTATTGTGCAACCCCTTTGAAACTGCATGCACCGCGGGCAATTAGCGTGTGCCTGTTACTATCTCTATATATGTCACCAATGTAATGTTTGTAAACCCCTTCATTACATGTCCTCACCTTCCATAGTCCAGGTAACATATTTCACATATAAATATATTAAATTTGTGCTCGCTGGTCTCATCATAAAACTGCAATGAAAAAGCACCAGGGGAGGCAGCGATCACATCTGCCTCACACGGGGGTGTGTCTTGAGCCCAGTGGAGGAAGAGTGAGCATCAATTATGTAGGCTCAGCCCACATAATTGATGCTACCTCACTCTCCCTCCACGTTAGCTAGCTTCAGCAGCGATGGCACAGCACTGGATTCCACCGCAGGTCATTCGGAAGGTAGACTTTGTCAGTACATTAGAAAGTTATTAGATTTTTTTTAAATAGATCTATACTTATCACAATAATAAAGTCATCAATTTTTGTATTTCTGTACATTTTTGTTTTTGTTCTTGTAAGGCAGGAGTCTCCAAAATATGGCCTGCGGGACACATCAACCCATCACGAGATTTTTCAAGCTCAGATTCGAGTCGGGGAGCGCGGCGGCCCGGGGCTGCTCTTAGTGTTGTTCCTGGTTAGATCCTTCTAATTGTCAGAGCCGAGACATCACTGGGCTGCCGTGAAGAAGGGTGCAATGGTGCGGTGGGGGGGGGGGGGGGGGGGGGGGGGGGGGGGGAAGATAGCTGGGAGATGGGGGACAAACGTTTTCTCTGGATTGCTGGAAGTTGAGTGGAGTTTTGACGGAAGTATATAAGATCACGAGAGGCATAGATAGGGTAGTCAGTGCAGGGAATAGAGGGATATGGATCTTGTACAGGCAGCTAAGATGCAGGGAATAGAGGGATATGGATCTTGTACAGGCAGCTAAGATCAGTTTAACATGGCATGTTTGGCACAAACAAAGAGAGTCAGAGGTTTTTTTCCCCATGGTAGAAAAGTCAAAGGCTAAGAGGGCATAGCTTTAAGATGAGAGGGGAAAGTTTACAGGTGATGTGTGGGGCAGGGTTTTTTCACTGTGTGTGGTGAGTGCCTGGAGCGTGTTGCCATGGGTGGTGGTGGAGGCAGATAAGGTCATAGAGTGATACAGTGTGGAAACAGACCCATCTGCCCAACTTACCCACACCGGCCAACAAGTCCCAGCATTTGGTTCCTATCCCTCCAAACCTGTCCTATCCATGTACCTGCCTAACTGCTTCTTAAAAGTTGCGACAGTCCCAGCCTCAACTACCTCCTCCGGCAGCTCGTTCCATACACCCACAACCCTTTCTGTGAAAAGGTTACCCCTCAGATTCTTATTAAATCTTCTCCCATTCACCATGAACCTTTGTCCTCTGGTCCTCGATTCACCTCCTCTGGGGCAAGAGACCCTGTGCATCTACCCGACCTATTCCAGTCATGACCCTATACACCTCTATAAGATCACCCCTCATCTGCCTGCTCTCCAAGGAATAGAGTCCTAGCCTGCTCCAGCTCTGCCTATAACTCAGATCCTCCCAACCTGGCAACATCCTTGTAAATCTTCCCTGTACCGTTTCCAGCTTGACAACATCTTTCCTATTATATGGTGCCCAGAACTGAACATAATACTCTAAATACGGCCTCAAAAAGAGTAGGGGAATCGAGAACCAGAGGACATAGGTTTAAGGTGAGGGGGGAAAGATTTAATTAAAAACTTGCTTTCAAGAGAGACCTAGATAGGGCTCTTAAAGATAGCGGAGTCAAGTGATATAGGGGAGAAGGCAGGAACAGGGTACTGATTGTGGATAATCAGCCATGATCACAGTGAATGGCTGTGCTGGCTCTGAAGGCCTATTCTTCCACCTATTGTCTATTTTGTCATATCCCAGCTGTACCAGTCCCACCTGCCTGCATTTGGCCCATTTCCCTCTAAATCCCAGCCTCAACTACCTCCTCCGGCAGCTCGTTCCACACACCCACCACCCTTTGCGTAAAATAGTTGCCCCTCAGGTTCTTATTAAATCTTTCCCCCCCCCCCCCCTCACCTTAAACCTACGTCCTCTGGTTCCCGATTCCCATATTCTGGGCAAGAGATTCTGTGTATCTACCCGATCTATTCCTCTCATGATTTTGTACACCTCTATAAGATCACCCCTCATCCTCCTGTGCTCCACGCAGTCTAAGCACAGGTTGAGCAGGTGCCCAGTATTTATAACGTTAACTTACCGTCCAAGTACACCAACCTTACATGAACTCTGCGTTCAGCTTGGCCCGATTTAAATGTCAGTTTTGAGTCACTTGTACTTTCCATGGCTCAGTGCGAGCAACAAGTCATCGCAACACAAAATGCTCTCTCCATAGATGCTGCCTGTTTCACTGTTTTTTAGTGAAACAGGCAGCATCTATGGAGATGTTCATAGAGACATCCAAAATTCTTAAGGGACTGGACAGGGTAGATGCAGGAAAAATGTTCCCCATGTTGGGCTAGTCCAGAATCACGGGTCACAGTTTAAGAATAAGGAGTCGGACATTTAGGACTGAGATGAGGAAAAACGTTTTCCTCACCCAGAGAGTTGTGAATCTGTGGAATTTTCTGCCACAGAAGGCAGTGGAGGCCAATTCACTGGATGTTTTCAAGAGAGGGTTAGATAGAGCTCCCAGGGCTAACGCAATGAAGGTATATGGGGAGAAAGCAGGAACGGGGTACTGATTTTGGATGATTAGCCAAGATCATATTGATTGGAGGTGCTGGCTTGAAGGGCCGGATGGCCTACTCCTGCACCTATTGTCTATGTCCCTGAACAGTCGTACGGCCATACAGCAGGGAAACTGGCCCTTTGGCCAAACCCATCCACGCCGATCAAGGTGCCCCACCTAAGCGCGTCCCATTTGTCTGTGTTTGGCCAATACGAAGGACATGTTTTTGTGTTGCACTGTTTCTAAGTTAAAAACTTTCCTATCCAAGCAGCTGTCCAAGTGTCTTTTAAATGATCTTATAGTATCTGTCTCTACTTCCTCCCTTGGCAGACTGAAGAAGGGGCTCGACCCAAAAACGTCAACTAGTTCAGTTTAGTTTATTATCACGTGTACCGAGGTACAGTGAAAAGCTTTTGTTTCGTGCTAACCAGTCAGCAGAAAGACAATACATGATTACAATCGAGCCATGTACAGTGTATAGATACATGATAAGGGAATCACGTTTAGTGCAAGGTAAACCAGCAAAGTCTGATCAAGGATAGTCCAAGGGTCACCACAGAGGTAGATAGTTCAGCACTGCTCTCTGGTTGTGGCCAAACTATCCATGCTCTCCAGAGATGCTGCCTGATCCAATTAATTAATCCAGCACTTTGTGTCCATCTCGTTCCACATATCCACCATATAACCATATAACAATTACAGCACGGAAACAGGCCCTCTCGGCCCTTCCAGTCCGTGCCGACCATTTGTTTTCCCCTAGTCCCTCACCAACCTCTCTTTCTCACCCAGAGAGTCGTGAATTTGTGGAATTCTCTGCCACAGAAGGTATTGGAGGCCGATTCACTGGATGTTTTCAAGAGAGTTGGATATAGTTCTTCGGGCTAATGGGATATGGGTTTTTTTGATGATCAGCAATGATCACATTGAATGGTGGCGGGGGCTCGAAGAGAAAAGTTTCCCCTCAGGTTCCTATTAAATCTTTCCTCTCTTACCTTAAGCCTATGCCTTCTGGTTCTTGATACCCCTGCCCTGTGTAAAATACTCTGCGGATTCACCCTATCTGTTCCTCTCAAAGTAGGTGGAATACATACATCACAGGGATGTGGGCTGAAGACCAAAACTGGGGGGAGAACCACAGACCTGGAGATGATCGACTGAAGCAGTGAGTGAGAGGGTGAGTGAGAGTGTGTGATGAGAGTGGGTGAGTGAGAGTGTGTGATGAGAGTGGGTGAGTGAGAGTGAGTGAGTTTATGAGCGTGTGTGAATGGGTGAGTGAATGGGTGAATGAGTGGGTGAGTGTGAGTGGGTGAGTGAGTGAGTGTGTGTGAGTGGGTGAATGAGTGGGTGAGTGTGTGTGAGTGAGTGTGAGTGTGAGTGTGGGTGAGTGAGTGTGCGCTACACTTTTGGAATTCCCATTGCTTAGTTAAAGCAAGGCCTCACTTTCAGAAGATTTCAATGGACCTTTTGGAAGGAGAGCAAAGGGAAGGTTCGGGTTCCTATTAAATCACACCCCCACCCCCTCACCTTTATCCTATTTCCTCTGCTTCTCTATTCCCTTTCTCTCGGTAAAGGACTGTGCCTTTACACTGTTCCTGAAATAAACTAAGGTTGTAGTATCTATCTTCCAACCTACCTCAATGTGGACCTTGCACTTTAAAAAAAAATACTCTGTAACTTATACTATAACATTATGTGTAGGAAGGGCTCACACAAAGGCTGCTGGGTGAATAGAACAAGGTGCCAGAGGAGGTAGTTAAGGTTGCGACTATCCCAATGTTTAAGAAACAGTTGGACAGGTGCATGGATAGGACAAATTTGGAGGGATATGGACCAAACGCAAGCAGGTGGGAGTGGTGTAGCTGGGACATATTGGCCGGTGTGGGCAGGTTGGGCCTGTTTCCACACTGCATCACTCTAACACTCTATGACCTTATCTGCCTCCACCACCACCCCTGGCAACACGCTCCAGGCACTCTCCACCCACAGAGAAAAAAAACCTGCCCCACACATCACCTTTAAACTTTCCCCCTCTCATCTTAAAGCTATGCCCTCTTAGTCTTTGACTTTTCTACCACGGGGAAGTTAAACTGATCTCACCTGCCTGTACATGACCCATATCCCTCTATTCCCTGCAATTCCATGTGCCTATCTAAAAGCCTCTGAAACACCACTATTGTATCTGCCTCCACCACCACCCCAGGCAGCGTGTTCCAGGCCCCCACCACCCTCTGTGTTAAATCTCCATTAAACTTTACCCCTCTCACCTTATTATAGCTCTGCCCTTGTGTGGGCCGAAGTGCCTGTTCTTGTGTAGAAAGGAACTGCAGAGGCTGCTTTTGTACAGAAGATAGACGCAAAGTGCAGGAGTAACTCAGAGGGTTTAGTTCGATTTTGTTTAGACAATAGACAACAGGTGCAGGAGTAGGCCATTCGGCCTTTCGAGCCAGCACCGCCATTCATGGTGAACATCCCCAATCAGTACCCCGTTCCTGCCTTCTCCCCATATCCCCTGACTCCACTATCTTTAAGAGCTCTATCCAACTGTCTCTTGAAAGTATCCAGAGAACCAGCCTCCACCGCCCTGTGAGGCAGAGAATTCCACAGACTCACAAGTGAAAAGGTTTTGAGATACAGCGTGGAAAAATGGTCCTTCGGCCCACCGTGTCCACGCCGACCAGCGATCCCCGTATATATACACTAACGTACACACTCCAGGGACAATTTTTACATTTACTCCAAGCCAATTAACCTACAAACCTGTACATCATTGCAGTGTGGGAGGAAACCGAAGATAGAAACATAGAAACATAGAAATTAGGTGCAGGAGCAGGCCATTCGGCCCTTTGAGCCTGCACCGCCATTCAATATGATCATGGCTGATCACCCAACTCAAGATGTCGGAGAAAACCCACGCAGGTCACGGGGAGAATGTAAAACTCCGTACAGACAGCACCAGTTGTCGGGATCGAACCCGGGTCTCTGGCGCTACAAGCGCTGCAAGGCAGCATGTCTACCGCTGCGCCACCGTGCTGCCCAGTCAGGCAGCACCTCTCAAAAAAAGGAAGGGTGACATTTCAAGTCGGGACCCTTCTTCAGCCTGTGCTGTATTGTTCCATGTTCCAGGAAATATGTTTAGCCTGTCGACGAAATTGTAAACAGATTCAGGGCCAGATGCATAAAGCTGATTAAGGATTCCTTAACACCAGTAGAGTATGCAGGGAAGCCACATTTAGAATATGTTCATGGGAAGCTGTGAGTCACCACCGCTTATTGCCCGTTATGCCTTCATGGAAAGAAATAATGTCGATGGCAAGATTATTTTCCCAGTATTTTTCCTGTGATGAATGTATAACAGCCAAACCCTGACAACACCCACACAACTCTCCCATCAGAAAGTCGACTTGGGAAGGTTCACATTGGAAGAGAGTGCCTCTGTAACGAGCCTTCCTACGTCATAGATTTAGTTTACAGGCAACATCGCTGGAGAGGTGGAATGGGTGACGTTTCGGGTCGAGACCCTACTTCAGACTTTGGCCAAGGGTGTCAGCTAAGGCGAAAAGAGGAGAAATGCAAGACATATATCTATATATGTGTGGGTAGCTCGCACCCCAGCAGTCTGAAGATTGACTCTGGAGCATTTGATAAGGTCCCACGTAGGAGATTTTACTTCGGAGTCACGTGAGTGACTACGTGAAGACCCCGCCAGCACGCATGCGCGACATATCGTCGAACGCATTGCGGAAGCGACAGTAGTGGCGTTTTTAGAGGTGCTTGCCACCTTGATTTCTTTTTCAGGCCTATAGCCTTGGCTTCCCATGCAGGTCTTTCACCTGCTTCGGGAGGGTCCCCCTGAACAGCAATTGGGCGTCTTTCCGGGGAGCGGATGGGGAGCAGTGCTCCAGTGTGCTATTTGTCTTGCATAATTCCGCACTTCTTGGATGATGCTCTTCCTGTAACTGTTAATCTCCACTGAGTATTACACAGTCTGCTAGAGCATCTAGTAACTCTTCAGGCAAAATCAACCCCATCAGTTGTCCTGGTACTGCTGTGATTTTAGCAGCCAGCAGTTTCCTCTGGAGCTTCCCCTCCTGGCTCCTTATAGATGGGCTCCTGTTGCCCCAATGGGGGTCATAGACTGATGCTCTAGTGTGTAATACTTTAAGAGAAATGGAAGTTCTCTGGAGCAATGTAGGAGTAGGCCATTCCCAGCCATTCAAAGTTAATGGCTTGCTCCTGTAGCTGTTTTGTAGCCATGTATTTTGTACTGGCTTGCAGCTTTGTATAGGCAGTCCTTCTTGAGTTGATACAGCATGTGTCCCACAAATCTTCTGCTGCTCTCTCTTCTGGCACCCCTCACAGCGGTTGACTGTTCAGACCATTGCCCCTTCTTCAGGGTCAGCCCAGCTCGACCCCTAATGCTCCCCTGCGAAGAGGGGGTGAGACATTGGCAGTCCTTGAAAGGATCCTGCCGTGGGTCTGCGAGGAGACCCACTGTGACTCTGCACTTTTAACCTCTGCATACTCGGAAGTATTCAGAATTACAAAATTGAATTTGTATACGAACTACCGTCCCAGTTCAGCATACGCCTAGCAGGAAGTTCATACTTCACAAAAAGAGAGAACAGCAGGCCATGCTGAACTGTTAAGACTAAACACAAAAGGGATTGAGAAAACAATCAGAGAATTTCAAGAGTTCGTATCAAATATATTTATAAAAAACTAAAAAGATGGTGGTTGCCGTATCATTACAGATTTGACCGAACTAAATACTTCCGTTCAGTATGCCCATTTCAAAATAGACACGTTTGTCACACACAGGGTCATCGTAAATACCTGAAATTTATCTGGATGGGACAGCTATGGCAGTATGCCTTATCCAATGGGTTGTCAGCAGCACCCAGGCTATTACAAATTTATTAAAACCAGCTTTAGCATACTTAAAGAAACATAACCATAACGTCATGGCTTACCTTGATGATATTCTCATTGTAGGTGAAAATTGGAGCTGGCTACATTGGTGGTATCAGCCACAACACAGAGATTTAACGTACATCCAGATAAATCAAAATTGGAACCCTCCACTACCATGGATTATTTGGGGTTCACTATTGACTCTGTTCATATGTCTATCACCTTGCCACCAAACAAAGTGACAGATTTGATGGGAGTATGCAAAAGCCTCACTGGCATCAGGGAACCATCCATTCGGCAAGGAGCAAGAGTGATTGGGAAATTGGTGGCTGCGTTCCCAGCAGCACAATTGGACCACTCCATTATTAAAACCTGGAAGAGGGAAATTCTAGCTCTCAAAAATCATACAGGCCATTTCAATAGGCCTATGCAACTACCAGGGAAAGTAAATTAGAATTAAACTGGTGGATAGAAATGTTCAATATTATCCTAACCCCATCACCCCATTCTATATCCCTAGGGTACATTACAGACTGATGCCAGTGCTAAAGGTTGGGGAGCAACTAATACCTCCGCAAGTTGTGGTGGCAGATGAGTGCACAAAAATTATTCTGTTTAAAGCACTAGGAATTAATTATCTAGAAATGCTGGGAGCGTTTCATGGACTCAGGGCCTACTGCTCAGATGAGCACCAGTTGCATGTACGGTACAAATTGATACCACACTGGGCCTATATATAATCATATGGGTGAAATAAAGTCGATATCATGTGATGAATTGCCTAATAATATCTGGCACTGGTGTCTGGGAGAGGGATTTGGATCTCAACCACTTACCTTCCAGGTAAGCTAAATACAGTGGCAGACACCAGGTCACGTAAATTCAACGACAACATTAAATGGATGTTCGATCGGAAAGTGTTTACAGATATTATAGACTGGTATTGGACACCAGATACGACCTTTTTTCCATCCAGACTAATTCACCAACTACCAACATATGTTGCTTGGGAACCAGACCCAGGGGCAGCAGCGATGGACGATTTCTTGCTGCATTGGGGGGGGGGGGGGATTTGTTTTGCTATGCATTTTCCCCTCTGCCTCATCAGGCGAGTCTTACAATAATTAAACAAGACGCCGCAACGGGTACCATGGTTCCCAACAGTACAAAGATGGTCTCAGAACCCTGCATCTGGATCAACAACGGCCAAGGAGGTTGGCACACCCCGTGCGGGAAAGTATCCGTGCCATGACTGTATGAACTTGTTGATTTGCAGTTTCTGAACAGGCCATTTCTGGGATACGGACTCTCCGACAGGACGATCAATGCCATCTCAGCGTTGTGCAGGGAGTCCACGAGAAGACAGTACCTGACATATGTCAGGAAATGGGAAGTGTTCAGCACCAGGACGAACACTACATATGACTCAGCCACCAACACTGAAGTGCTGGAGTTCTGGCCACCCTTCATTTCGATGAAGGATTGAGTTACAGTGCCATTATTGTGCAAGGAGTGCCCTATCTAATATCTGGGCAGGGGGAGTGATCACCTGGCTATAGGATCACACCCACTAGTACCTAAACGAATGAGGGGTATTTGTACTCTATTCCCCCAGGCCCAGATACACCCATATATAGGACATAGGTAGTACACCATGTTACGAGGATGGACACCAATATCGGGGCTCACTCTGGACAAACTAATATCCTAGATGGGAATGATTATGGCACTTGGATCAGCACAACGGGTCCAGTCCTTACACAAGCTAGAATAGGACGTCATGTCTGTCACAAATGGCAGATAACCTGCTACATACAGGGGTACTTAAACAAGACTGACCCGGTTCCTTTGGCCAATATTAGAGTTCTGGCCTATCCTGCAGATAGTCGGCCCTGCATAGTGACACATATTTTCCAATATATATAGTCACCAAGATACTTATGGGCACGGAGAGAGCTTTCTCATTAGCCATAAATGCCCTCACCTAAGGTCACAGTGCAAACCATATCCAGATGGTTCGGGTGGTATTACGTGCAGTGGTGAATACTAATGTTTCAAATCTCACTCCAACAGGGCTGCATCTACATCGGACGCTAGGATGATGGGAGTTCCTATGGACCACATCCTTGCCACAGCTGGGGTGGAGCAATGAACGCATTCAATGCTTTATAATAAACCCGTGGCCGATCCTGAGACGTTTGCAGGGAAAAATTAAGTTCTGTAAAATAAATTACCCAATGTGGGGCATATTGTTTTAGGTATGAATAATACCTTTATTGTTTTTCAGCACAGTGTCGTGTGTGAAATACGTTCATCCTCCATCCCAGAATGGCAGTGTGTGAGCATGGTCTCGTTCCAGGGCATGAAATCACAGAGCTTTAAAATCTTCACGTAGTCACTCACGTGACTCCGAAGTAAAATAGTAAGATTAAATGAGAACTTACCAGTTTGAAGTTTGATCTTTATTTTATGAGGAGTTACGATGAGGGATTACGTGCCCTCCGCTCCCAAAACCCTCTATTATAAAGTTCAACTGGTATGGAAGTTCCCTCTTATCTTACTATATTAGTCTACCCTGGTATCTGTGATTTCACACCACTGCTTTGAAGAATGTCGCGCATGCGTGCTGGCGGGGTCTTCACGTAATCCCTCATCGTAACTCCTCATAAAATAAAGATCAAACTTCAAACTGGTAAGTTCTCATTTAATCTTACTATTAGTGGGAAACATTAGGGCACATGGTATTGGGGGTAGAGTGCTGACATGGATAGAGAAGTGGTTGGCAGACAGGAAACAAAGAACAGGAATTAACGGTCCCTTTCAGAATGGCAGGCAGTGACTAGTGGGGTACCGCAAGGCTCGGTGCTGGGACCGCAGCTATTTACAATATACATCAATGATTTGGATGAAGGGATTCAAAGTAACATTAGCAAATTTGCAGATGACACAAAGCTGGGTGGCAGTGTGAACTGTGAGGAGGATGTTATGAGAATGCAGGGTGACTTGGAAAGGTTGGGGGAATAGGCAGATGCATGGCAGATGAAGTTTAATGCAGATAAATGTGAGGTTATCCACTTTGGTAGCAAAAACAGAAAGGCAGATTACTATCTAAATGGCATCAAGTTGGGAAAAGGGGAAGAACAACGGGATCTGGGGGTCCTTGTACATCAGTCTATGAAAGTAAGCATGCAGGTACAGCAGGCAGTGAAGAAAGCGAATGGCATGTTGACCTTTATAACAAGAGGAATCTAATATAGGAGCAAAGGGCTCCTTCTGCAATTGTACAGAGCCCTGGTGAGACCACACCTGGAGTATTGTGTGCAGTTTTGGTCCCCTAATTTGAGGAAGGACATTCTTGCTATTGAGGGAGTGCAGCGTAGGTTTACAAGTTAATTCCCGGGATGGCGGGACTGTCATATGCTGAGAGAATGGAGCAGCTGGGCTTGTACACTCTGGAGTTTAGAAGGATGACAGGGATCTCATTGAAACTAATAAGAGTGTTGAGGTTTGAACATGCTAGAGGCAGGAAACATGTTCCCGATGTTGGAGGAGTCTAAAACCAGGGGCCACAGTCTAAGGATAAGGAGGAAGTCATTTAGAACGGAGACGAGGAAACACTTTTTCTCACAGAGTTGTGAGTCTGTGGAATTCTCTTGCCTCGCATCAGACGGCGATAGAGGCAGGTTCTCTGGATGCTTCCAAGAGAGAGCTAGATAGGGCTCTTAAAAATAACGGAGTCAGTGGATATGGGGAGAAGGCAGGAACGGGGTACTGATTGGGGATGGTCAGCCACGATCACATTAAATGGCGGTGCTGGCTCGAAGGGCCGAGTGGCCTACTCCTGCACCTATTGTCTATTGTCTTCTCTAACTTCAAATAGCCCTTGCTTTCTCTCTCCATTCCCTCCCCCTTCCCAGTTCCCCCACCAGTCTTTCTGTCTCCGACTACATTCTTTCTCTGTCCCGCCTCCTCCCCTGACAACAGTCTGAAGAAGGGTCTCAACCCATTCCTTCGCTCCAGAGACGCTGCCTGTCCCGCTGAGTTACTCCAGCTTTTTGTGTCTAGTTTCAGTTTAAACCAGCATCTGCAGTTCCTTCCTACATACATTTAATTTAGTTTAGATAGGTTATTGTTACGTGTACCGAGGTACAGTGAAAAGCTTGTTTGTTGTGCTCAGCAGTCAGCTGAAAGACATTACGTAATTACAATCGAGCCGTCCAAAGTGTACAGATACAGGATAAAGGGAATAAGGTCTCTCTATTTCGTGATAGGATGATTCCGTTTAGTTTATTTTTTTCAGCTGAGAGATACAGCGCAGAAACAAGTCCTTCGACCCAGAGTCCGCGCCGACCAGCGATCCCCGCACACTAACACTATCCTACACATAATGCGGACAATTTACAATTTTACTGAAGCCAATTAACCAACAAACCTGCACGTCTTTGGAGAGTGGGTGGAAACCGGAGCAACCGGAGAAAACCCACACAGGTCACGGGGAGAACGTACATACTCCGCCCAGACAGCACCCGTGGTCAGGATCGAACCTGGGTTTCTGGCGCCGTAAGGCAGCACCTCTACCGCTGCGCCATCGTGCTGCTGTGGATAACAGTTGCCTGATAACAGCTGAGAAGAAACTGTCTCTGAATCTGGAGCTGTGCGTTTTCTCACTTCTGTACCTCTTGCCTGATGGGACAGGGGAGAAGAGGGAGTGACCGGGGTGAGACTCGTCCTTGGTTATGCTGCCGGCCTTGCCGAGGCAGCGTGAGGTGTAGATGGAGTGTCAATGGAGGTGAGATCGACATTGAAAATCATAGGTCGTACAGCACAGACCACTGACCTTGCTTCGCCCGCCATGTCCATGCTGACCTTTCTGCCCGTGGAACATAGAACAGTACTGCACAGGAACAGGCCTTTCCGACGATAATGAATATGAGGCTAAATACGATGCCAAACTCAGGAACATTTTTCCTGCATCTAGCTTGTCCAATCCCTTAAACATATAAAATCATTAAGGGATTGGACGGGCTAGATGCAGGAAAAAGATTGGGGGAGTCCAGAACCAGGGGTCACAGTTTAAAAATAAGGGGTAGGCCATTTAGGACTGAGATGAGGAAAAAGCTTTTTCACCCAGAGAGTAGTTGCAGCTGCAGTTCCGCCACTGGCCGTGTGTGTGACTTTAGCACCTTTGGGGGGGGGGGGGGGCGATGGGAAGGGGCGGGGTTAAAATGCGGTTTTCCCCTGTCTTCCGAGATATATTATCTCGGGGTGCGAGCTTTTGATAAAGATTCGTTCCGACCGCCGGTAAGTGAAACAAAAAAAATTTAAATCGCCCGACAATTTCAGCGCTGGAGTAAAATAAAAATTAGTTTCTAATGCCGTGAACGGTGACAACGGGGACGGATTTCACGTAGGGGACAGGTAAAGAAAAGCCATTTATTTTTACATATAAACTTGCTTGTTAAGATGACCTTAATCAAAATTTAATGTTGCGAAACGGTGATTTATTCCCCATATGAACCGGCAGTATTTTTCCTGCCAATATGGGGTTTAAATTCACCGCAACCGCAACGTTCCAATCCATCGCGTTCCACAAAATCCCACTCGCAAGCTGATTTAAATGGCCATTAATTTACAGGCATTAAACACCAAATTCCTTCAATTTGGCCTATAAATTCATGACAGTGAGATTTAAAAATCATGTTGTATTGTGAATTCTTGTGTGAATGTTATTTGGACACAGGCTTTTAAAAATATGTTAATATTTTCTTAAGAAATGGATAGATGTTTAGATCTAGTAATTGAATTTTGTAATTAGCTACAATTGACTAACTAACTAATTATATGCTATAATTTCAGGTCATCCAAGTAAGATTGTTTCTTATTTGTTTCAGAATGCTTCAATCTATAATAACTGAAAATTTCTTTCAGTTCTCTTAATTTTTAAGAAAGTTATGGGCTTTTGACTGTCCTCGATCACAACTTTTGTATTAAGTCAATGGAAAAGCAATAGGGAACAAGATGCTAATTTCCGAGTATGAAAATGGCCATCACTTTTTTAATACTGAAGATATGAAAGTGAATTGGGTGTCAAATTAAACTTCTTTTTATGCTTTATCTGATGGGATAAATTACAGACTTGATTTTTAAAATCTCAAAATGTTGTAACATTGCTACAGAGAGTTGTGGAATTCTGTGGAATTCTATGCCACAGAAAGCAGTGGAGGCCAATTCACTGGATGTATTCAAGAGAGAGTTAGATATAGCTCTTTGGGCTAACGGAATCAAGGGATATGGGGAGAAAGCAGGAACGGGGTACTGATTCTGGATGATCAGCCGTGATCATATTGAATGGCGGTGCTGGCTCGAATGGCCGACTCCTGAACCTAATTTCTATGTTTCTGTTTCTAAGTTTGTATTTCTCCATATTTGGACTGTATCCTTTGATTCCCTGCCTATTTAAGCGCTTGTCTAAATGCCTTATAAATGAGATAATTGTGTCTGAATCCCCCACGTCCTGTGCCAGCACTTTCCAGATGCCAACCATTCTCTGTGTAAAATACTTTTGATACATGGAGAGAGGGAAACATTTTAAAAGGGAACTGAGAGACAACCTTTTCCACACAGAGGGTCGTGGGCATATAGAATGAGCTGGAAGAAGAGATAGTTCCCTTTAGTACAGTAAGTTAGTAGAGTTGGTCCCTGGTGAGATAGGAGTTTACAGTCCGAATGGCCTCTGGGAAGAAACTCCGGGACAAACCCATATCTCGGGCTAAATTGGTTTGTCCCGTATTTGACGGCTAATACTCAGGTCAAGGGGACTGTCGGGTCGGAACACCATGTCCAGCCCTGCCTCACCCGTCCCGACGTAGTGCAGCCCATGGAGTGCAGCAGCAGCATATCGACCGCGGCCCCGTCGGTCGGCATCCCGGCCAGCTGTCTGACCTTCGGACCTTCGCTGACCGCCGACACCACCACCCCTCCTTCTCATGGCCGATCTTCGGTTCATGAGTTGGATGGGGCGCCGGACTTCACATGCGACATCGCGCGGCCCGGGCCAAAACTCCTTAGCTGGCCAATGATTTGCCATCAGGAATTTGTCCCGTATTATGACTCTTTGTCCCTTATTTGGGAATGAGAAAGTTGGCAACCCTACAGGTACTATAACAACATTTAAAAGACAGTTGGGCAGATGGGAAAGGTTGAGAGGGATCAAACCTTTTAGTTTTTAGTTTTAGAGAAACAGCGTGGAAGCAGGCCCTTCGGCCCATCAAGTCCATGTCGACCATCGATCACCCTGTACACTAGTTCTATTTTACACATTAAGGACAATTTACAGAAGGCGACTAATGGAACAGCACGGTGGCGCAGTGGTAAAGCTGCTGCCTCGCAGCGCCAGATAACGGGGTTTGATCTTGACCACGGGTGCTGTCTGTACGGAGTTTGAACGTTCTCCCCGTGACCATGTGGGATTTCCCTTGGTGCTCCAGTTTAGAAACATAGAAACATAGAAATTAGGTGCAGGAGTAGTCCATTCAGCCCTTCGAGCCTGCACCGCCATTCAATATGATCATGGCTGATCATCCAACTCAGTATCCCGTACCTGCCTTCTCTCCATACCCTCTGATCCCCTTAGCCACCAGGGCCACATCCAACTCACTCTTAAATATAGCCAATGAACTGGCCTCAACTACCCTCTGTGGCAGAGAGTTCCAGAGACTCACCACTCTCTGTGTGAAAAAAGTCTTTCTATCTCGGTCTTGTACCCCTGTCCCTGGAATTGTTTTCAGGAATGGTGAAACTTCTATGGGAGATTTTGGAGACCAAAACTGCACGCAATTGTGGTCTCACCAAGGGGTAGAACCTCGTACTCAAATCCTTTTGCTATCCAGCCTTCTTCACTGACCTCATGCGACTGTAGGTGCCTTCTGTACCTAGTGTAGGGGATCACAGGTCGGCGCAGACTCAGTGAGCCAAAGGGTCTGTTTACACACTGTGTCTCTAAACTCCTCCTCTTTCAACCGCATCAGGGCGGAGTGGCGGCTCAGCGGCAGAGTTGCTGCCTCACAGCGCCAGAGATCCGTGTACGATCCCGACCGACAGGCTGCTGCCTGTGTGGAGTTTGTACATTCTCCCTGTGACCACGTGGGTTTTCACCAGATGCTCCGGTTTCCTCCCACGCACCAAAGACGTACTGGTTTATGTAAATTGTCCCTAGTGTCTGTAGGATAGAACCGGTGTACGGGGTGATCGCTGGTCCTTGCAGAATCAGTGGGTCAAAGGGCCTGTTTCTGCATTGTATCTCAAAAGGGATATGGGCCAATTGCTGCAGATGGGACTAGGGTAGATAGAGCATTAGATCAGCATGGGCGCTGGATTGGAGGGCCTGTTTCCGTGCAGTACGGGAATATGACATCTTTCAGATCGAAGGTAGACAACAAAATGCTGCAGTAATAGACAATAGACAATAGGTGCAGGAGGAGGCCATTCGGCCCTTCGAGCCAGCACCGCCATTCACTGTGAACATCGCTGATCATCCACAATCAGCACCCCGTTCCTGCCTTCTCTTCATCTCCCCCGACTCCACTATCTTTAAGAACTCCATCTAGCTCTCTCTTGAAAGCATCCAGAGAATTGGCCTACACTGCCTTCTGAGGCAGAGAATTCCACAGACTCACAACTCTCTGTGTGAAAAAGTTTTTCCTCATCTCCATTCTAAATGGCTTACCCCTTATTCTTAAACTGTGGCCCCTGGTTCTGGACCCCCCCCCAACATCGGGAACATGTTTCCTGGCTCTAGCGTGTCCAAACCCTCAATAATCTTATATGTTTCAATAATTCAGCGGGACAGGCAGCATCTCTGGTCAGATGGAATAGGTGATGTTTCGGATCGAGATCCTTCTTTAGTTCGTCTTTATAATTCCTATCTCTCACCTCAAACCCATGCCCAGTTTTATATCTTACCACGGGAAAATATTTTGAGTATTGACTGCATCTACATCTCTCACCACCTTGTAGACTTCAAGGTCATGGAGCCACCCAGGATCCAGCATGGAAACGGGGCCTTTGGCCAAATTCGTCCAAGCCAACTACGTTGGTATCGAGTTGTTAGACACAAGTTCAGTTTAGTTTATTGTCATGTGTACCGAGGTACAGTGAAAAGCTTTTGTTGCGTGCTAGCCAGTCAGCGGAAAGACAGTACTTGATTACAATCGAGACATCCACAATGCATGGATTAATGATAAAGGGAATAACATTTAGTGCAAGGTAAAATCCGGTAAAGTCCGATCGAAGTGTAGGAAGGAGCTGGTTTACACCGCAGAGACAAAATACTGGAGCAACTTAGTGGGACGGGCAGCATCTCTGGAGAGAAGGAATGGGCGACATTTCGAGACAAGACCCTTCTTCAGACTCAAAGAATATCAAAGATAGTCCGAGGGTCTCCAATGAGGTAGCCTGTAGCTCAGGACGGCTCTCCAGTCACTGGTAAGATGGTTCAGCCTGTGGTGATGAAGTGCTTCGAGAGGTTGATCATGGAGCAAATCAACTCATACCTCGACAAAAACCTGGACCCACTGCAGTTCGCTTACCGCCACAACAGATCAACGGTGGATGCGATCTCGCTGGCCCTCCACTCCGCTCTGGACCACTTGAACAACAAAAACTCATATGTCAGGCTGTTATTCATCGAGTACAGCTCGGCATTTAATACAATCATCCCCTCCAAGCTGATTACCAAACTCGCAGAACTGGGTCTCTGCGCATCCCTCTGCAATTGGATCCTCGACTTCCTCATTCACAGACCACAGTCCGTTTGTATTGGTGGAAATGTGTCAGACTCAATAACAATCAGCACGGGAGCACCTCAAGGCTGCGTGCTCAGCCCCTTGCTGTACTCACTCTATACTCATGACTGCGTAGCCGGTTATAGTGCGAACTCCATCATCAAGTTCGCTGACGACACCACTGTTATGGGACGTATCACTGATGGGGATGTCAGAGTATAGAAGAGAGATCGAGCGACTGTCCATGTGGTGCCAGCACAATAACCTGGCCCTCAACACCAGCAAAACCAAGGAACTGATTGTGGACTTTGGAAGGAGTAGGATAGGGACCCACAATCCTGTTTATATAGGATGGTTGAAAGGGTCAAGAGCTTCAAATTCCTGGGCGTGCACATCTCTGAAGATCTTTCCTGGTCCGAGAACACAAATGCAATTATTAAGAAAGCACATCAGCGCCTCTACTTCCTGAGACAATTACGGAGAGTCGGTTTGTCAAGGAGGACTCTCTCTAACTTCTACAGGTGCACAGTAGAGAGCTTGCTGACCGGTTGCATCATGGCTTGGTTCGGCAACTTGAGCCCCCTGGAGCGGAAAAGACTACAAAAAGTAGTAAACACTGCCCAGTTCATCATCAGCTCTGACCATCCTTCCATCGAGGGGATCGATCGCAGTCGCTGCCTCAAAAAGGCTGGCAGTATCATCAAGGACCCACACCACCCTAGCCACACACTCATCTCCCCACTACCTGCAGGTAGAAGGTACAGGAGCCTGAAGACTGCAACAACCAAGTTCAGGAATAGCTACTTCCCCACAACCATCAGGCTATTAAACTTGGCTCGGACAAAACTCTGAACATTAATAGCCCATTATCTGTTTATTTGTACTTTATCAGTTTATTTATACATGTGTGTATATATGTATATAATGGTATATGGACACACTGATCTGTTCTGTAGTCATGCCAACTATGTTCTGTTGTGCTGAAGCAAAGCAAGAATTTCATTGTCCTATCAGGGACACAATAAACTCTCTTGAATCTTGAGGTCATAGCCTTAGAATTAAATGACCTTTCTTTAGGCAGGAGATTAAGAGAAATGTAATTAGTCAGATGGTGGTGTATCTGTGGAATTCATTGCCACATAAGGCTGTGGAGGCCAAGTCAGTGGATATATTTGCGGCAGAGAGAGATAGATTTTTGATTATTGTGGGTGTCAGAGGTTATGGGGAGAAGGCAGGAGAATGCGGTTAGGAGGGAGAGATAGATCAGCCATGATTGAATGGTGGAGTAGACTTGATGGGCCGAATGGCTTTATGGCCTTATGAGGTGTACACAGATGGCAGTGAAAAGCTATATTTTGTTTGTTATCCAAGCAGATCATACTATACATCATCATCTCATTCAGCATCTCATATTTCGTTTAGGCAGCTTACAACCCAGGGGTATAAGTATTGATGTTTCTAGCTTCAGGTAACCCCAACATTCCCTCTCTCTCCATGCCTCCCCCACCCAAGTCTCGCCAGCTTTTCGTTCCCACCGAGCTACAGTTAGCAATGGTCAATTTCCATTATCATCGTTACTTTTTGGCATATTTTTCATTCATTTGTTCTGTATCTCTCTACATCAGATCTATATCCCTGGTTTCCCTTTCCCGTGACTTTCAGTCTGAAGAAGGGTCTCGACCAGTAACGTCACCCATTCCTTCTCTCTGGAGATGCCGCCTGTCCCGCTGAGTTACTCCAGCATTTTGTGCCCACCTTCGATTTAAACCAGCATCTTCAGTTCCTTCCTACGCCACACATGAGTACAGTCGAGTTGCTGCCTCACAGCTCTTTCAGCGCCAGAGTCCCGGGTCCGAGCCCGACCATGGGTGCTGTCTGTGTGGAGTTTGCACATTCTCCCTGTGACCTCGTGGGTTTTCTCCAGGTGCTCCGGTTTCCTCCCACACTCCAAAGACGTGCAGGTTTGCAGGTTAATCGCCTTGGTATAAAAGTAAATTGTCCCCAGAATGTGTAGGATAGTGTTTAGTGTGCGGGGGTCGCCGGTCGGCGCGGGCCAAAGGGTCTGCTTCCATGCTGAATCTCTAAACCAATAAACTAAACAGGTAGTGCAAGAAGAGAAAAGAAACAAGGTGAAATTGAAAGTTACAGCTAGAGTAATTGCAGATCAAATAGTACAAGGGAAGTAACAAGAAAGTGTCCAAAGGAACTGCAGATGCCGGTTTAGAATGATGCCTGGATTACGGGGTGTTAGCTACGGGGAGAAGTTGGTCAGACTTGGATTGTTTTCTCTTGAACGCAGGATGTTGCAGTAGACCTGATAGAGGTATATAATATTATGAGAGGCATAGCTGGGGTAAGCAGATTGAATCCACGGGATAATAGGATAAAATACTAGAAGTCGTAGCTTTAAGGTGCAAGGGGCAGGCATTGTAACAGCAATTTAAAGACACCTAGACAGGTAAATGGGTAGGAAAAGCTGAGAAGAATATGAGCCAAGTGTGGGTAAACGGGACTAGCTTAGTTGGGGCATCTCGATCGGCATGGACAAGTTGGGCCGAGCGGCCTGCTTCTGTTCGTATGCCTCTATGTCTACCCAATGCTGAACCAGTCTGACAAACATTATCTCATAGCCACAGAATGATACAGTGTGGAAACAGGCCCTTCGGCCCAACTTGCCCACACGGATCAACATGTCCCAGCAACACTAGTCCCATCTAGTAGGGCAGCACAGTGGCGCAGCGGTAGAGTTGCTGCCTTACAGCGCATGCAGTACCGGACACCCGGGTTCGATCCCGACTCTGGGTGCTGTCTGTACGGAGTGTGTACGTTCTCCCCGTGACTGTGTGGGTTTTCTCCGAGATCTTCGGTTTCCTCCCACACTCCGAAGGAGTACAGGTTTGTAGGTTAATTGGCTTGGCATAAATGAAAAATGTCCCCAGTGTGTGTAGGGTAGTGTTAATGTGCGAGGACGCAGCGGGCCGAAGGGCCTGTTTCCGCGCTGTATCTCTAACCTAAATTTTAAAAAAGCTGACTGCGTTTGGCCCATATCACTCCAAACCTGTCCTATCCATGTATCTGTCTAACTGTTTCTTAAGCATTGTGGTCAGCAGTAACAAAGACTGGTTAGAGTCCAGAGAACAAGCTTCGATTAAGTACCCACATCAACAACAATCATTACTTCATGCAGAAAAAGTCCAAAAGCACTTAACAGCGTAATCGGAATGAAAATTGATATGGGTCGTTATAGGAGTTATTCCAACAAAACTGAGCTGCATCATAGCTGAAATATGCTGGTTCAGGGAAGAACTTTGGACATGGTGTGTAAGACGGAACTGCAGATGCTGGTGTACACCGAAGATAGACGCAAAATGCTGGAGTAACTCAGCGGGACAGGCAGCATCTCTGGAGAAAAGGAATGGGTGACGTTTCGGGTCGAAGCGCAAAATGGTAATGGCGGGAAATGGACAGACTGATGGGACTGAAGGCTGATAAATCGCCAGGCCCTGATGGTCTGCATCCCAGGGTACTTAAGGAAGTGGCTCTAGACATTGTGGATGCATTGGTGATAATTTTCCAATGTTCTATAGACTCAGGATCAGTTCCTGTGGATTGAAGGGTAGCTAATGTTATCCCACTTTTTAAGAAAGGTGGGAGAGAAAAAACAGGGAATTACAGACCAGTTAGCCTGACATCGGTGGTAGGGAAGATGCTGGAGTCAATTATAAAAGATGAGATAGCCGCACATTTGGATAGCAGTAACAGGATCGGTCCGAGTCAGCATGGATTTACGAAGGGGAAATCATGCTTGACTAATCTTCTGGAATTTTTGAAGATGTAACTAGGAATATGGACGTAGTGCACCTGGACTTTCAGAAAGCATTTGATAAGGTCCCACATAGGAGTTTAGTGGGCAGAATTAGGGCACATGGTATTGGGGGTAGAGTGCTGACATGGATAGAGAAGTGGTTGGCAGACAGGAAACAAAGAGTAGGGATTAACGGGTCCCTTTCAGAATGGCAGGCAGTGACTAGTGGGGTACCGCAAGGCTCGGTGCTGGGACTGCAGCTATTTACAATATACATCAATGATTTGGATGAAGGGTTATTAGCAAATTTGCAGATGACACAAAGCTGGGTGGCAGTGTGAACTGTGAGGAGGATGCTATGAGAATGCAGGGTGACTTGGACAGGTTGGAGGAGTTGGCAGATGCATGGAGGATGAAGTTTAATGCAGATAAATGTGAGGTTATCCACTTTGGTAGCAAAAACAGGAAGGCAGATTACTATCTAAATGGCGTCAAGTTGGGAAAAGTGGAAGTACAACAGGATCTGGGGGTCCTTGTTCATCAGTCTATGAAAGTAAGCATGCAGGTACAGCAGGCAGTGAAGCACGCGAATGGCATGTTGGCCTTTATAACAAGAGGAATCGAATATAGGATCAAAGAGGTCCTTCTGCAGTTGTACAGAGCTCTAGTGAGACCACACCTGGAATATTGTGTGCAGTTTTGGTCCCCTAATTTGTGCAAGGACATTCTTGCTATTGAGGGAGTGCTGCGTAGATTTACAAGGTTAATTCCCAGGATGGCGGGACTGTCATATGCTGAGAGAATGAAGCAGCTGGGCTTGTACACTCTGGAGTTTAGAAGGATGAGAGGATCTCATTGAAACATATAAGATTGTTAAGGGCTTGGACACGCTAGAGGCAGGAAACATGTTCCCGATGTTGGGGGAGTCCAGAACCAGGGGCCACAGTTTAAGAATAAGGAGTAAGCCATTGAGAACGGAGACGAGGAAACACTTTTTCTCACAGAGAGTGGTTAGTCTGGAATTCTCTGCCTCTTGTTGGTCTCTATACCCGCACACTAACACTATCCAACACACACTAGGGCGGTGAAGGCAGGTTCTCTAGATGTTTTCAAGGGAGCTAGATAGGGCTCTTAAAAATAGTGGAGTCAGGGGATATGGGGAGAAGTCAGGAACGGGGTACTGATTGCCATATAACCATATAACCATATAACAATTACAGCACGGAAACAGGCCCTCTCGGCCCTTCCAGTCCGTCGACCATTTGTTTTCCCCTAGTCCCATCTACTGCACTCAGACCATACCCCTCCATTCCCTTCACGTCCATATACCTATTCACTTTACTTTAAATGTTAAAATCGATCCTGCCTCCACCACTTCTGCTGGAAGCTCATTCCACACAGCCACCACCTCTGAGTAAAGAAGTTCCCCCTCACGTTACCCCGAAACTTCTGTCCCTTAATTCTCATGTCATGCCATCTTGTTTGAATCTTCCCTACCCTCAATGGGAAAAACGTATCCACGTCAACTCTGTCTATCCCTTTCATCATTTTAAAGACCTCAATCAAGTCCTCCCTTAACCTTCTGCGCTCCAACGAATAAAGACCTAACTTGTTCAACCTTACTCTGTAACATAGTTGCTGGAACCCTGGCAACATTCTAGTAAATCTCCTCTGTACTCTCTCTATTTTGTTGACATCCCTGATTGTGGATGATCAGCCATGATCACATTGAATGGCGGTGCTGGCTCGAAGGGCCAAATGGCCTACTCCTGCACATAGAAAAATAGAAATAGGTGCAGGAGTAGATTCAGCCTTCGAGCCTTTCAATATGATCATGGCTGGATCCCAGCCACAAGGCCACATCCAACTCACTCTTAAATCTGGCAAACTACCCTCTGTGGCAGAGAGTTCCACTCACCACTCTCTGTGTGAAAAAAAGTCTTTCTCATCTCGGTCTTAACCCCCTTATCCTTAAGCTGTGACCCCTTGTCCTGGACTTCCCCAACATCGTCTATCTAGCCTGTCTCGATCCCCTCTCAATCTCCTAGAGAGTATATCTATCCAGTCTTTCTTCATAAGACAGTCCTGACATCTCAGTCTGGTGAACCTTCTCTGCAGTCCCTCTATGGCAATAATGTCCTTCTCATTTTGTACGCAATACTCCAGGTGTGGTCTCACCAAGGACTCAAATCCTTTTGACTGCCTGTGCACTGCCTACCTTCAATGACTGACCATGACACCCAGGTCATCTCCCCGGCCATTAAATAATAGGTGTGCAGTGCATCCTCCTCACAGCGAACACTGCCCCCCAGCTTAGTGTCATCCGCAAACTTGGCTTCAATTCCCTCATCCAGATCATTAATTATATTGTAAATAGCTGGGGTCCCAGCACTGAGCACCCACTAGTTACTGCCTGCCATTCTGAAAAGGACACGTTTACTCTACTCTTTGATTCTCTATCCACATCAATACTGAACCCCTAATACCGTATGCTTTAAGTTTGTATACTTCTCTTATGTGGGACCTTGTCGAAAGCCTTCTGGAAGTCCAGATATGGTTCTCCCTTATCCACGCTACTAGTTACATCCTCGAAAATTCCACAAGATTCGTCAGACATGGTAAATCCATGCTGACTTTGTCCAATGATTTCACCACTTTCCAAATGTGCTGCTATCCCATCTTTAATAACTGACTCTAGCAGTTTCCCCACTACCGCTAACTGGTCTGTAATCCCCCCCGTTTTCTTCTCCTCCTTCTTAAAAAGAGGGGTTCAGGAACTCCTCAGAATCGAGGTACTCTGGGATGCAGCCTATCTGGCCCTGGGGATTTATCGGCCTTTAATCGACTGACCTGGATTTCACTCAATTCCTCCTTTGACCCACAGTCCCCTGCTATTTCCGGCAGATTATTTATGTCTTCCTTAGTGAAGACGGAACCAAAGTAGTTATTCAATTGGTCCGCCATATCCTTGTTCCCCATGATGTTTCTGACTGCAAGGGACCTACAATTGTTTTAACTACCTCTTTCTCTTCACATATCTATAAAAACTTTTGCAGTCAGTTTTTATGTTCCCTGCCAGTTTTCTTTCATAATCTATTTTTCCTTTCCTAATTAAGCCCTTTGTCCTCCTCTGCTGGTCTCTGAATTTCTCCCAGTCCTCTGGTATGCTGCTTTTTCTGGCTACTTTGTACGCATCATCCTTTGCTTTGATACTATCCCTGATTTCCCTTGTTATCCACGGATGCACTACCTTCCCCGATTTATTCTTTTGCCAACCTGGATGAACAATTTTTGTAGTTCATCCATGCAGTCTTTAAATATCTTCCATTGTATATCCACCGTCAACCCTTTTTGAATTAATTGCCAGTCAATCAATTCTCGTCTCATACCCTCAAAGTTACCTTTCTTTAAGTTCAGAACCATTGTTTCTGAATTAACAATGTCACTCTCCATCCTAATGAAGAACTCAACCATATTATGGTCACTCTTTCCCAAGGGGGCACGTACAACAAGACGGCTAATTACCCCTTCCTCATTACTCAAAACCCAGTCTAAAATAGCTGCTCTCTCGTTGGTTCCTCTACATGTTGATTTAGATAACTATCCCTATTGTCTATTGTCTATTCAGACCCAACCCTTCAAATCAAAAAGTCACCCATTCCTTCTCTCCAGAGATGCTGCCTGTCCCGCTGGGTTACTCCTGCATTTTGGATCTAACTTTAGACTAGGGATCTGGAGATGTGGATGCCAACAATGGGTGGCAAGTGATGGGAAAGGCATAATGGTGCTTTATAGTCACATGTGACGTTTACCTCACTTTTGGATCGTTGCGGTTTGCGGTGAATTTTACCCACAGTCGTCAGGAAAAATACTACCGGTTTGTATATATTTTTTGTCCCCATTTCGCAACATGAAAATTTGATTAAATGCTTCCTAAGAACCATTTAAAAATAAACTGTACCTTCTTTTCTCCCCTACTCTAGCTAATAAATGATCTAGTGTAATTTAAAAATACCTTCATAAAACAAATGTCGGAGCGATTTCTCTTAAGCAACGAAATCCCCTGAGATGGATCGATTTGAACTGCCTGGGAAAAAACAGCATTTTAAACCCGCCCCCCTCTGAAAGACGGCAAAGTCGCGCACACGGGGAGTGGCAGAATTGCAGCTGCGCTAAAGGTAAGTATTGTAACATACCTACACTAGGGACAATTTTTACATTTACAACAAGCCAATTAACCTACAAACCTGCACGTCTTTGGAGTGTGGGAGGAAACCAAAGCTCCTGGAGAAAACCCACGTAGGTTACGGGGAGAACATACAAACTCTGTACAGACAGCACCCGTAGTCGGGATCGAACCAGGTCTCTGGCGCTGCAAGGCAGCCACTCTACCGCTGCACCACCAGGCAACTTTGGGTAGTTCTTCCCAAAACCAGTACACGTTAGCTAAGAGGGACTTTATTTCTTGGAGCGCAGGAGGATGAGAGGTGATCTTATCGAGCTGTACAAAATCATGAGAGGAATAGATCAGGTGGATGCACTCTTGCCTGTAGTAGGGGAATCGAGGACCAGAGGACATAGGTTTAAGGTGAAGGGGAAAGATTTAATAGAACCTGAGGGGCAACCTTTTCACGAGAAGGGTGGTGGGCGTATGGACTGATCTGCCAGAAGAGGTGGTTGACAGGTGCATGGACAGGGCAAGTTCAGAGGGAAATGGGCCAAGCGCTGGCAGGTGGGACTAGTGTAGATGCGACATATTGGTCGGTGTGGGCAAGTTGAGCCAAAGGGCCTATTTCCACGCTGTATGACTCTGTGTCTCTATGCTCAGAGGACTATTGTTGGAATCACTCCTATAAAGACCCATATCAATATCCAATCCGATTACGCTTTTAAGTGCTTTTAGGACATTTTTCTCCATGAAGTAATGATTGTTATTGATGTGGGATACTTAATCAAAGCTTGTTCTCTGGACTCTAACCAGTCTTTATTACTGCTGACCACAATGTTTCCAGACATAAGTACTCAGCGGGACATTAGAAGCTCTTAACTCAGTGATTTAGTTTATTGTCATGGCCTATAGACAGTGCACGCTGATGGAACTGAAGAAGGTCAACACTTCACTGCAATCAGCTCTCGGGAAAAAAGTGGGACCTTCTCTCTGTTTATCAACTGGTAAAAGTTAGAAGCAACAAGTTTGAGCCCCAAAACAGGGCGGCAAGGTGGAGCAGCGGTAGAGTTGCTGCCTTACAGCGCTTGCAGCGCTGGAGATCCGGGTTCGATCCCAACTACGGGAGGGGGGGGGGGGAGGGGGGAGGGGGGAGGGGATCGGGGAAAACTTTTTTTCAAGTTCTTACCTTCCCGGAGATGTGATCAATTTGCAGATCACATTCTCCAGGCTCTGCGGCCTACCATCGCTGGAGCTGGAGGCCTCCTCGGACTGTCGTGAGCCCCACCACGGGACGCAGACTTAACATCGGAGCGGATCCCTTGCCTGGGATCGCTCCCACCACGGAATCACCATCAAGGGCTCGCAGTCTTGGGAGAGGCTAGTCGGGAGCTCCAAGGTCATAGAAGGTTCAACCAGCCCCGTCGCGAGGTTCGATCGCCCGGCGCGGGGCAGCTGTCATCCCCCCGATGCAGGAGCTGAACGCCTCGATGCGGAGGGCCCGAACGCGCCGGGTACGGGAGCCAAGACTGTCCAATCAACGGAGGGCTCGAGGCCCCCGACCGAGGAAGAACAAAATACTTAACATTTATTTTGCCTTCCATCACAGTGAGGAATGTGTGGGAGTCACTGTGGTGGATGTTCATGTTAAAATGTGTTTTTGAGTGATCTGTTGCTTTTAATTGTATGACTGACCTGGCCAATTAAATTCATCGTATGTTGCAAAACATACTTGGCGAATAAAGTGTGATTCTGATTCTGACATCCCACTTGGGTAGTTTACAACACAACAGTGTGAACACTGAATTCTCCAATTTTAAATCACACCATTCCCACCCCCTCTCTCTTTTCCTGCACTTACCCCCACCCCTGTGAGCACCCATATCACCCACTATCCCATCCCTCTTTCCCACCACCTCCCCCCCACCAACAGTATATCCCTCCCTCTCCACTTTCGCTCCACTTCTCTATTTATCTGACTCAATTTTGTCTCTTTTTCGTAGTCATAGAGTGGTACACTGTGGAAACAACTTGCCCACATCGGCCAACATGTCCCAGCTACACTAGTCCCACCTGCCTGCATTTGGTCCATATCCCTCCAAACCTGTCCTATCCATGTACCTGTCTAACTGGGGTCAAGGAAAGAGCATTCATGTCGCAGCCCTGTTTTCACCAATCTTTCCACCACCACACACAAAAAGTGGCAAGACAGACACCATTGTATGCAGATGCCGAGAAGAGTGTTCAGCTCTGGCTGAACAATTTCTAATCTTGTGTATGGACTCGATAAGAAGACCTGTCTAACTGTTTCTTAAACGTTGGGATAGTCCCTGCCACAATTACTTTATCTGTCAGCACGTTACGTACACCCACCACCCTTTGTGTGAAAAAGTTACCTCTCAGATTCCTATTAAATCTTTTCCCCTTCAACCTAAACCTATGTCCTCTGGTCCTCGATTCTCCTACTCTGGGTAAGAGACTCTGTGCATCTATCCGATCTATTCCTCTCATGATTTTATACACCTCTATAACAGTAGTTCTCAACCTTGTTTGCCCCATGCACCCCTTTCACCATATGTCAGAATGTCATTCCTCCCCTCCTTTCCAAGATTGTCTGCCTCAAAAAGTGCATTCCAAAGGCAATAAAAAGATTAACATTCTAACAGTTTGAGTTTGCTAATCTGTGGTCCCAATTCCCCCCCTGAAATCCCCTCCTGGGGGGAGTTCCCCCCTAGTTGAGAACCCCTGCTTTATAAAGGTTGAACAAGTTAGGTCTTTATTCTTTGGAGCGCAGAAGGTTAAGGGGGGACTTGATTGAGGTCTTTAAAATGATGAAAGGGATAGACAGAGTTGACGTGGATAAGCTTTTCCCATTGAGGGTAGGGAAGATTCAAACAAGAGGGCATGACATGAGAATTAAGGGACAGAAGTTTAGGGGTAACATGAGGGGGAACTTCTTTACTCAGAGGGTGGTGGCTGTGTGGAATGAGCTTCCAGCAGAAGTGGTGGAGGCAGGATCGATTTTAACATTTAAAAGTAAAGTGGATAGGTATATGGACGGGAAGGGAATGGAGGGGTATGGTCTGAGTGCAGGTAGATGGGACTAGGGGAAAACAAATGGTCGGCACGGACTGGAAGGGCCGAGAGGGCCTGTTTCCCTGCTGTAATTGTTATATGGTTATATGGTTATAAGATCACCCCTCAACCCCTCAACCCAGCCTACTCAACCTCTCCCTAAAGCTCAGACCCTCTAGTCATGGCAACATCCTCGTAAAGGATTTTGCGGTGCAGAAACAGGCCCTTCGGCCCACTGGGTCTGCTCCGACCAGCGGCGATCTCCTCATATTAACACTGCCCTACACACACTAGGGACAATTTTTAAATTTATACCAAGGCAATTTACCTACAGACCTGTAGGTCTTTGGAACGTGGGAGGAAACCAAAGATCTGGGAGAAAACCCACACGGGTGACGGGGGGAACATACAAGCCCCCGAGGTCAGGATCGAACCCGGGTCTCTGGCGCTACAAGGCAGCAACTCTACCGCTGCGCCCTAACTTGGAGACGAACCTTACCTTCTGGCACTGGGGTGATCTCGACCACTTTCAAGTAGAGGCTGGGAAGTGGCGTGCAGCAGGAGCCCTGGCCCAAGTTCTGCGACGTCGGCAGCAGAAACGTAATCTCATATTTGTGGCTAATCTTCAGGAACCCCACCTGGAACAAATAAGGCAAGAGATTTAGTTTGGTTCTTAGCTCAGAGTTTAGAGGAATGAGGTGGGGACCTTATTGAAACACAGAATTGTGAAAGGCTTGGATAGAGAGGATGTGGAGAGGATGTTTCCACTGGTGGGAGAGTCTAGGACGAGAAGTCATAGCCTCAGAATTAAAGGAGGTTCTTTTAAGAAGGATAATTTTTTTTAGTCAGAGGTTTGGTGAATCTGTGGAATTCAGGGAATTCTGCCACACAAGGCTGTAGAGGCCAAGTCAGTGTTATTTTGAAGGCAGAGATTGATAGATTCTGGATTAGTACGGGTGTTAGGGGTTATGGGGAGAAGGCAGGAGAATGGGGTTAGGAGGGAGAGATAGATCAGCCACGATTGAATGGCGGAGTAGACTTGATGGGCTGAATGGCCTAATTCTACTTCTATTCCTTATGACCTTATACAGCACGTAAACCATCAATCTCAGTCTGAAGAAGGGTCTCAACCCGAAACGTCACCCATTCCTTTTATCCAGAGAAGCTGGCTGACTCACAGAATTACTCCAGCTTTTTGTGTCTACCTTCGGCAGAAACAGGCCTTTGGGCCGACCGGGATCGTGCCGACCAGCAATCCCTGTTACACTAGCACTATCCTACACACAATAAGGACAGTTTACAATCTTTACTGAAGCCTTCTTAAGAGGGGTCTGGAGGAGTCCCAATCAGAAACGTCACCCAGTCATTTTCTCCAGAGATGATAGCCTGACCCACTGAGTTTCTCCAGAACATCGTGTCTACCCATTCTCACCAGTTCTAACCATATAACCATATAACAATTACAGCACGGAAACAAGCCCTCTCGGCCCTTCCAGTCCGTGCCGACCATTTGTTTTCCCCTAGTCCCATCTACCTGCACTCAGACCATACCCCTCCATTCCCTTCACGTCCATATACCTATCCACTTTTCTTTTAAATGTTAAAATCGATCCTGCCTCCACCACTTCTGCTGGAAGCTCATTCCACACAGCCACCACCCTCTGAGTAAAGAAGTTCCCCCTCACGTTACCCCGAAACTTCTGTCCCTTAATTCTCATGTCATGCCCTCTTGTTTGAATCTTCCCTACCCTCAATGGGAAAAACGTATCCACGTCAACTCTGTCTATCCCTTTCATCATTTTAAAGACCTCAATCAAGTCCCCCCTTAACCTTCTGCGCTCCAAAGAATAAAGACCTAAGTTCTATATTATCCTACTTTCTCATCCGCTCCCTACAAAATAGGGGGCAATGTACAGAGGCCAATTGACTTACAAATCCAGATGTCTTTAGGATGTGGAAGGAAGCCAGAAACCCACGCGGTCGCAGGGAGAAAGTACGCACTCCACACAGACGGCACCCAAGATCAGGATCGAACCCGGGTCTCTGGCGCGGTGAGGCAGCAACTATACCAGCTGTGCCACCGTGCCACCCCCCACCCCATCCCCCCCAATGGTTACCTTGTATGAATCTGAATGGCAGAGCAAGGTTGAACAAGCTGTATACACAAAATGTGCATGAAGGAACTGTAGATGTTGTTTTACAAGGAAAATAGACACACGGATATTGAAGATGGTTATGAAACATTGCAGCAGGATCTTGATCAGTTGGCCAGGTGGGCTGAGGAATGGTTGATGGAATTTACACACATGCAGTGTTCAAAACAACATGACCCTGGTAAAGTATCCAGCTATGATAAGGTCACAAAATGGCTCCCAAACAAGTTGCATTTTAAGACCATAGAGAGTCATAGAGAATGGAAACGGCCCTTCGGCTCAACTTTCCCACGTTCGCCAGCTAGACCCTTCTACACTAGTCCCACCTGTCTGCATTTGATCTGTATCCCTCAAAGCCAGTCCTAACCCAAAGGGTTTCTACAGCTATATTAATAGCAAAAGGATAACGAGGGATAAAATTGGACCATTAGAGAACCAGAATGGACAGCTATCTGCAGAGCCAAAAGAGATGGGGGAGATATTGAACAATTTCTTTTCTTCGGTATTCACCAAGGAGAAGGATATTGAACTCTGTGAGTTAAGGGGAAAAAGTAGAGTAGCTATGGAAACTATGAGATTCAAAGAGGAGGAAGTACTGACACTTTTGAAAAATATAAAAGTGGATAAGTCTCCAGGTCCTGACAGGATATTCCCTAGGACATTGAGGGAAGTTAGTGTAGAAATAGCAGGAGCTATGACAGAAATATTTCAAATGCCATTAGAAACGGGAATAGTGCCGGAGGATTGGCGTACTGCGCATGTTGTTCCATTGTTTAAAAAGGGTTCAAAGAATAAACCTAGCAATTATAGACCTATTAGTTTGACGTCAGTGGTGGGCAAATTAATGGAAAGGATACTTAGAGATAATATATATAAGCATCTGGATAAACAGGGTCTGATCAAGAACAGACAACATGGATTTGTGCCTGGAAGGTCATGTTTGACAAACCTTCTTGAATTTTTTGAAGCGGTAACTAGGGAAATTGACGAGGGTAAAGCAGTGGATGTTGTCTATATGGATTTCAGTAAGGCCTTTGACAAGGTTCCCCATGGAAGGTTGGTTAAGAAGGTTCAATCTTTGGGTGTTAATGGCGGAGTAGCAAGATGGATTCAACAGTGGCTGAATGGGTGATGTCAGAGAGTAATGGTGGATGGCTGTTTGTCAGGTTGGAAGCCAGTGACCAGTGGGGTGCCTCAAGGATCTGTTGGGTCCACTGATTGTTTGTCATGTACATCAATGATCTGGATGATGGGGTGGAAAATTGGATAAGTAAGTATGCAGATGATACTAAGATAGGTGGTGTTGTGGATAATGAAGTAGATTTTCAAAGTCTACAGAGAGATTTGGGCCATTTGAAAAAGTGGGCTGAAAGATGGCAGATGGAGTTTAATGCTGTTGAGTGTGAAGTGCTACATCTTGGCAGGACAAATCAAAATAGGACGTACATGGTAAATGGTAGGGAATTGAGGAATGCTGTGGAACAGAGGGATCTAGGAATAACTGTGCATAGTTCCCTGAAGGTGGAATCGCATGTAGATAGGGTGGTAAAGAAAGCCTTTGGTGTGCTGGCCTTTATAAATCAGAGCATTGAATATAGGAGTAGGGAAGTAATGTTAAAATTGTACAAGGCATTGGTAAGACCAATTCTGGAGTATGGTGTACAATTTTGGTCGCCTAGTTATAGGAAGGATGTCAACAAAATAGAGAGAGTACAGAGGAGATTTACTAGAATGTTGCCAGGGTTCCAGCAACTATGTTACAGAGAAAGGTTGAACAAGTTAGGTCTTTATTCTTTGGAGCGCAGAAGGTTAAGGGGGGACTTGATTGAGGTCTTTAAAATGATGAAAGGGATAGACAGAGTTGACGTGGATACGTTTTTCCCATTGAGGGTAGGGAAGATTCAAACAAGAGGGCATGACATGAGAATTAAGGGACAGAAGTTTCGGGGTAACGTGAGGGGGAACTTCTTTACTCAGAGGGTGGTGGCTGTGTGGAATCAGCTTCCAGCAGAAGTGGTGGAGGCAGGATCGATTTTAACATTTAAGAGTAAAGTGGATAGGTATATGGACGTGAAGGGAATGGAGGGGTATGGTCTGAGTGCAGGTAGATGGGACTAGGGGAAAACAAATGGTCGGCACGGACTGGAAGGGCCGAGAGGTCCTGTTTCCGTGCTGTAATTGTTATATGGTTATATGGTTATCCATGTACGCATTTAAATGTTTCTTAAACGTTGCGATAGTCCCAGCCTCAACTACCTCCTCCAGCTGCTGCTGTACCTCGTGCCTGATGGGAGAGGGGAGAAGAGGGAGTGAGCTGGGTGAGGCTGCTCCTTGATTATGCTGCTGGCCTTGCCGAGGCAGCGTGAAGCAGTAATAACCAGGGAATTCCAGCCTACATTTTCCTTGAGCTCTATCCTGCCCTGCTGTCGTTCATGATCGTACACTGTCAGGTTGCAGCAGAATTTAACCATTGTCTTTGCCTTTCACTTGGGCAGCGGTATGAATATTGACTTCTGTAACTTCACGTATACCGTGCTTTCCCTCTCTCTCCATCCCTCCCCCATCCTAGTTCTCCGACCAGTCTGACTGCCCTCCTCATTAAATTGTATCTTTATGTCCCTCGTTGTCACCTTCCTCTAGCTAACAATGATCTATGCTACATTTTCCTTGAACTTCGTTCCTGTTGATCTCTCGTTTTCACACCTTACGCTTTCATATCTGTCTGTCTCCCTCACACTTTCATATCTGTCTGTCTCCCTCTCCCCCGACTCTCACTCCGAAGAAATGGTCTCGACCTGAAACATCACCCTTTCCTTCTCTCCAGAGATGCTGCCTGTCCCGCTGAGTTACTCCAGCATTTGGGGTCTCTCTCAGGAGTTCCACCGAAAATTCAATGACATTTTGGGTCAAGACACTTCTTCAGACTGAAAGTCAGTGGGGAGGGAGACCAGAGATATGGGAGGGTAAGGTGCGAAAACGTCAGATCAAAGCAGATGGTGATAAGGATATGTAGAATGGTTTATTGTTAGCTGAGGGGATGGTGACCAGGAAATTTAACCAGGAGGACAGTAGAACTGAGGAAGGGTCTCGGAAGGGTCTGAGGAAGTGTCTCAAACCGAAACATCTCCCATTCCTTCTCTCAGGAGATGTTGCCTGTCCTGCTGAGTTACTCCAGCTTTTTGTGTCTATAGAGTCATAGAGTGATACAGCATGGAAACAGGCCCTTCGGCCCAACTTGCCCACACTGGCCAAAATGTCCCAGCTACACTAGTTCCATTTGCCTGCGCTTGGGCCATATCCCTCCAAACCTGTCCTATCCATGTACCTATCTAACGGTTTCTTAAACATTGCGATAGTTCCAGCCTCAACTACCTCATCTGGCAGCTTGTTCCATACACCCACCACCCTCTGTGAGAAATAGTTACCCCTAAGATTCCTATTAAATCTTTTCCCCTTCACCTTAAACTTATGTTCTCTGGTCCTCGATTCCCGTCCTCTGGGCAAGAGACTCTGTGCGTCTACCCGATCTATTCCTCTCATGATTTTGTACACCTCTATAAGATCACCCCTCATCCTCCTGAGCTCCATGGAATAGAGACCCAGCCTACTCAACCTCTCCCTATAGCTCACACCCTCTAGTCCTGTCAACATCCTCGCAAATCTTCTCTTTTCAAGCTTGACAATATCTTTTGTATAACATGGTGCCCAGAACTGAACACAATATTCTAAATGCGGTCTCACCAACGTCGTATAGAACTGCAACATGTCCTCCCAACTTCTATACTCAATATTCTGACTGATTAAGGCCAAAAGCCTTATGACCACCTTATCTACCTGCGACTCGACCTTCAAGGAACCACGCACCTGTACTCCTAGATCCCTCTGCTCTACAACACTACCCAGAGGCCTACCATTCACTGTGTAGGTCCTGCCCTTGTTTGACGTCCCAAAACCTTACACTTCTCTGCATTAAATTCCATCAACAATACCTCAGCGCACCTGCCAATCGATCCAGATCCTGCTGCAATTGTTCACAACCATCTTCACTACCTTAAAAACCACTCACTTTTGTATCATCAGCAAACTGTTTCTCGTCTGAATCTTAGATGTAGATGACAAACAGTAACGGGCCCAGCACCAATCTATCATCAGACCTTTGAACTAGTCAGAGAAGTAGGACGGGGGAGGGATGGAGAGAGAAGGAAAGCAAGGGTTACTTGAAGTTAGAGAAGTCAATGTTCACACCACTGGGGTATAAACTGCCCAAACGAAATATGAGGCGCTGTTCCTCCAATTGGCGCTGGGCCTCACTCTGACAATGGAGGAGGCCCAGGACAGAAAGGTCAGAGTGGGAATGGGAAGGGGAGTTAAAGTGTTGAGAAATCGTGAGATCGGGTAGGCCGAGGCGGACTGAGCAGTGTAAACCCGCATCTGCAGTTCGTTCCTACACATCGGGAGTCCCACCGTCCATTATTGATGACACATCCGGCCGTTAGAATCGACACCATCGCATAACATGGAGATAATTGATTCAAAGCGCTGTTAATCACACCTTGAAGACACTCTCTCTCCAAAACTTCCTTCCACTCCTCCCCTCAGTCTCCCCCACCCACCAAAATTCCATCACTCCCTCCCCCCCCCCCCCCCCCCCCCCCCCCTTCCCCATATCCCAATCTCTCGAACAACAGCACTGAGGATTTATGTGTAGGAAGGAACTGCAGATGCTGGTTTAAATCAAAGATGGACACAAACTGCTGGAGTAACTCAGCGGGACAGGCAGCATATCTCTGGAGAGAAGGAATCAATGGAGAGGAGGACCGGTGATTGATGAGTGCTGTACCAGGCTGCGTCACACACACGGCCACTGGTCCATGTTGTGCGGCATTAGATTAGTTTCGTTTAGAGATACAGAGCAGAAACAGGCCTTGCGGCTAACCGAGTCCATGCCGACCGGCGATCCCCATACACTAGGCCTGGATAGAGTGGATGTGGAGAGGATGTTTCCACTAGTGGGAGCATCTAGTACTAGAGCTCTTCGCCTCAGAATTAAAGGACGTTCTTTTAGGCAGGAGATGAGGAGACATTTCCTTAGTCGGAGTGTGTTGAATCTGTGGAATTCTTTACCACAGAAGGCTGTGGAGACCAAGTCCACGGATATTTTTATGGCAGAGATAGATAGATTCGTGATTAGTATAGGTGTCAGAGGTGATGGGGAGAAGGCAGGAGAATGGGGTTGGGAGGGAGAGATAGAACAGCCATGATTGAATGGTGGAGTAGACCAGATGGGCCGAATGGCCTAATTCTTCTCCTATCACTTATGATCTTTAGCCATCTGCTGATCGAAAGCTACCTCTCGCCAGAATCCACCTATCACTTTTGTAGGAAGGAACTGCAGATGCTGGTTTACACCAAAGATGGACACAGAACACTGGAGTAACTCAGGAGGAGCAGTCTGAAGAAGGGTCTCTACCCGATACATCATCCTTTCCTTCTCTCCAGAGATGCTGCCTGACCCGTTGAGTTACTCCAACATTTTGTGTCCACCTATCACTTGCCAGGCCTTTTCCTTGCCCTTACTCTTGTTTCCAACCATTACCTAGCTATTATCAGTCTGAGGAAGGGTCCCAACATAAAGCGACGCCTATCCATTCCCTCCAGAGATGCTGCCTTGCCTCCAGCGTTTTGTTTAAGATTCCAGCATCTGCAGTTCCTTCCATCTTCTCCAGCTCAGGGCGGCAGGGTGGCGCAGCGGGTAGAGCTGCTGCCTTGCAGTGCCAGAGACCCAGGTTCGATCCCAACTACGGGTGCTGTCTGTACCGAGTTTATATGACCTGCGTGGGTTTTCTCCGGGAAGCTCCGGTTTCCTCCCACACTCCAAAGACGTACATGTTTGTAGATTGGCTTGGTAAAAATGTAAATTTTCCCTAGTGTGTGTTGGATAGCGTTAGTGTGCGGGGATCGTCGTGGATTTAAGAATAAGGGGTGTCATTTAGAACTTAAGAATAAAGGGTAAGTCATTTAGAATGGAGATGAGGAAACACTGTTTCACACAGAGAGTTGTGAGGCTGAGGAATTCTCTGCCTCAGAGGGTGGTGGAGGCCGGTTCTCTGGATATTTTCAAGAGAGAGCTAGATAGGGCTCTTGAAGATAGCGGAGTCAGGGGATATGGGGAGAAGGCAGGAATGGGGTACTGATTGGGGATGATCGGCCATGTGCTCCCACATCCCAAAGACGTGCAGGTTTGTAGGTTAATTGGCTTTGGTAAAGTTGTAAATTGTTCCTAGTGTGTGTAGGATAGTGCGCGGGTCGATCGATGGTCTGCGCGGACTCGGTGGGCCGAAGGGCCTGTTTCCGCGACGTATTTGTAAAGTCTAAGATAACCATGCTTGAATTCACTAACTCTGTTCACTGGCGTGATCATAAATTCAGGGCACGGCATAACTGACTCATCAAGTCCCCACAGAATTTTACCCTTGAATTTATGACTCTTGTTCCCTGACAAGTGTGGAGCAGATCTTGCCAGATCACAGCTCTTCCATTGAGAATCATTCACGTTGAGTTTATTGCCCTTTGCAGCATCACAAACATCACTCAGATCCACAACACCTCACAGATCCATAAATTATACCTTGTAGAGTTGTACAGGGAAGCAGGGGTGCCAGCCAAAATGCCAAGTGTCAGATAAGGAGAAAAGAGCTGAAATGCAAGATATATATATGTGTGGGTAGCTTGCATCCCAGCAGTATGAACATTGAATGCTCTAACTTCAAATATCCCTTGCTTTCCCTTGCTCGCCATTCCCTCCCCTTTCTCCCACATCTTACTGTCTCAGACTACATTATATCTTTGTTCCACCCACTCCCCTGACATCAGACTGAAGAAGGGTCTCGACCTGAAACGTCACCCATTCCTTCTATCCAAAGATGCTGCCTGTCACGCTGAGTTACTCCAGCATTTTTGTGTCTACCTTCGATTTGAACCAGCATCTGCAGTTCCTTCCTACACATCCTATGTGTGTGTGTGTGTGTGTGTGTGTGTGTGTGTGTGTGTGTGTGTGTGTGTGTGTGTGTGTGTGTGTGTGTGTGTGTGTGTGTGTGTGTGTGTGTGTGTGTGTGTGTGTGTGTGTGTGTGTCTGTGTGTGTATGTCTGTGTGTGTATGTCTGTGTGTCTGTGTATATATATACGCATACGTGTATGTATGTGTGTGTGTGTGTACACACTTACATACATGAGGTTAAAAGGAAACAAAAGGGCATAAGACAAGGAGAAATGCAACACTATATATATTGGGGAGAAAACTTTTTCACCCAGAGAGTTGTGAATCTGTGGAATTCTCTGCCACAGAAGGCGGTGGAGGCCAATTCACTTGATGTAATCAAGAGAGAGATAGATTTAGCTCTTAGGACTAACGGAATCAAGGGATATGAGGAGAAAGCAGGAACGGGGTACCGATTTTAGATGATCACGATCATATTGAATGACAGTACTGGCTCGAAGGGACGAATGGCCTACCTCTGCACCTAATTTTCTATGTTTCTACTTGCAACCTGCAAGACTTTAAAGTTGCAGTGCAGAAACAGGCCTTTGGGCCCACCGAGTCTACGTCAAACACCGATCACCCAGTCCTACACACACTAGCAGCAATTTACAACTTGACCGAACCCAATTAACCTACAAATCTGTACGTCTTTGGAGTGTGGGAGGAAACCGGAGCACCTAGAGAAAACCCACCGGATCACAGGGAGAATGTGAAACAGACAGCACCCGAGTTGAGGATCGAACCCGGGACTATGACGCTGAGAGGCTGCAACTCTACTGCTGTGCCTGTGCTCTACCTAGGATCGCACTTGTCTAGTCCACACCCCCATAGATCGAACATTAAATTCACCAATTTCAGATGCAGGCCCTTCTTTTATTTAATCTACCCAACTTCCTCTCCTGAGCACACTGGTAAATGAAAGGCCTGGATAGAGTAGATGTGGAGAGGATGTTTCCACTAGTGGGAGAGACTAGGACTAGAGGTCACATCCTCAGAATAAAAGGACATAGCTTTAGAACAGAGATGAGGAGGAATTATTTTAGGCAGAGGGTGGTGGAATCTGTGGAATTCATTGCCACAGATGATGGTGGAGGCCAAATCCTTGGGAATTTTTAAAGCAAATATTGACAGATTCTTGATGAGTACGGTTGTCAAGAGTTATGGGGAGAAGGCAGGAGAATGGGGTTGGGAGGGAAAGATAGATCAGCCATGATTGAATGGTGGAGCAGACTTGAGTGACTGAACAGCCTAATTCTGCTCCTATGACTTATGGACATGAATTTATGGACATTCAGAGTTACTCCAGCACATTGTGTCTTTTTGTGTAGACCAACATCTGCAGTTCCTTGTGTCTCAAGGTTATCAGTGCTCATTGACCCCATTAGGAGTAATTGGAAAGGGTTAAACAGGGACTGAAACCTCTTTCTTCCCAAGGCGAAGGCCTCCTCTGGGGTATTAAGCAATGAGCATAAACACCAACCCTGCCAACAATGCTCCCATTCACACACCACATTTCTAAAATAAACCACTTGAGTCATGTGTTAGATGTAATGGCTTCTCTCTCAATGTGAACGGGGTCCAGCTATGCCCCTGGGCGGCACAGTGGCGCAGCGGCAGAGTTGCTGCCTCACAGGCCAGAGACCAGGGTGCGATCCTGTCCTCGGGTGCTGTCTGAACGGAGGTTGCACGTTCTCCCCGTGACCTGCGTCGGTTTTCTCCGGGTGATCCGGTTTCCACACACACTCCAAAGACATACAGGTTTGTAGGTTCATCGGCTTGGTGTAATTGTAAACGGTCCTTCGTGTAATTGTGCGGGGGATCGGAACCGTTCTTCTAAGTGCGATTTTACAGTGGAGCAGACAAAATGTTTCAGGTCAGGTCGGGGGGAGTTGCCCCCACCCCCACCCCCCCACTTCCCCATGGGTACCATGTAAACCCGTGCCACCTGCTCCATGGTTCCTGGTTCTTGGTTACCTGGTCCTCCAAAATATTCCAACTGGAATTTAAACTGGAGGTGGTGAAGGGAGGGGTTTAGCCATAGCGGGTTATTGGGAAGAAAGTGCCATAGAGGGTTATTGGGAAGAAAGTGCCACTTTAAATTTAGTTGTATCCATGGTAGGAAAGTCGGCGACTAAACCGGCTCCCCCACCTGGTTTGCCAGCAGGACCAAAAACAACACCTGTCAAAGGGCGGATGAGCTCCTAGAGAGCCAACGGCCATCCACACTTCAGTAGAAGTTGCGATCACTGTCGTACATGGCATTGTAAGGAATGATGATAAAAGCACACACACCAAAATCCTAGACTTCCAGCGGCGGAAGTCCGCAGGAACTGGAGGACAGAGATGTGTGGTGCTTCCGTCATCGTTCCCGTTGGAAACCAGCACCACTGCTTCGCTAATGTTTTCAACGATGATGAATACAAAATGTGCAGGAAGGGACTGCAGATGCTGGTTTATACTGAAGACACAAAGTGCTGGAGTAAGTCAGAGTGTCAGGCAACATCTCTGGAGAACATGGATAGGTGATGTTTCAGATCGGAACCCTTCTGCAGACTGGTTCAATGGTTCTTTATTGTCACGTGTAAATGAAGTGAAATTATACCTACTGTCCAGTACAGTATTGTCATAAGTAAGCCCGGTCCCCGATAAACAAAGTGTACACAAATAGTCCACGCAAGAGGCACCAGGATTTGGAGCCATTTTCAAAATCCAGTCCGCGCTGTGGGTCTCCTGAGCGGCACCTGATCCAGGCGAGCCCCAGGCTGCTGCAGGGCCTCCAGCCGTCGCCTTCCCTCGGTGGATCGACCAGCAAACCCACGTCCCTCTCCTCGCCCGTCCACCTTTGTCCGCCAAGCTGCACAGGGAAGTCTTTATCGGAACAGCGCAGTAGTGCATTGGCACAGTATCTCCCTCTCAGTGTCGGAGACCCGGGTCTGATCCTTACCTCGGGTGCTGTCTGTGAGGAGTTTGCACGTTCTCCCCGTGACCACGAGGGTTTCCACCTGGGGTGCTCCGGTTTCTTCCCACATCCGAAAGACGTGCGGGTTTGCAGGTTAATTGTCCCTCTGTAGCTTAAATTGGCACTAATGCGTAGGGAGCGGATGGGAATACGCGGATAATGCTGAACCAGCGTGGGTGGGTGATCGATGGTCGGCAGGGACCAGGTGTGCCAAAGGGCCTGGTTGCGTGCTGTATTATTTTCAATCAATCTCCAAAGCACTCGGGCCGAGAACGGCGGCGCAGCGGTAGAGTTAGTGCCTCACAGTGCCGGAGACCCGCTGTCTGTACGGAGTTTGTACATTCTCCTCTTGACCTGCGTGGGTTTTCTCTGAGATCTTCGGTTTCCTCCCACACTCCAAAGGCGTACAGGTTTGCAGGTTAATTGGCTTGGTGCATATCTAAATTGTCCATAGTGTGCGTGCAGGGTAATGCTAGTGTGCGGGGATCGCTGGTCGGTGCGGACTTGGTGGGCCGAAGGGCCTGTTTCCCAGCTGTATCTCTAAACTAAAACTAAAAACTAAGAGGGACCCGGTGTGGAGGGTGGAGGGGGGGACGAAGAAGAGACGAGTACTTTTTTGTAACATTGTCGGTGTCTTTATGGCGACTCCTTGTGTACTTTGTGTACTTGTGTACTTTGCAAAAAATTTCACTGCACCTTGCTAAGTACAAGTGACGATAAAGTATCACTGTCATCAGAGAATCAAACAACACGGAAACAGGCAGCCAAGCCCAACCCGACCACGCCGACTAAGATGCCACAACTAAGGTAGGCCCATTTGATAGTTCTCGATCAATAACTTTTCATAAATTCGTCATAATAGCAGAATTAGGCCATTCGGCCCATCGAGTCGACTCTGCCATTCAATCATAGCTGATCTATCTCTCCCTCTTAATCCCATTCTCCTACCTTCTTCCCATAACCTCTGACACTCGTACTAATCAAGAATCCGTCAGTGTTAAAGAGGGAACTGCAGATGCTGGAAAATTGAGGGTACACAAAAGGCTGGAGAAACTCAGCGGGTGCAGCAGCATCTAAGGAGCGAAGGAGATAGGCAACGTTTCGGGCCAAGACCCTTCTTTAGACTGATGGGAGGTGGGGTGGGCGGGGAGAAGAAAGGAAAAAGGAGGAGGAGGAGCCCGAGGGCTGAGGGAGAGGTGGGAAGGGGAGGAGACAGCAAGGGTTAACAGAATTGAGAAAATTCAATGTTCAAGCCCAGAGGATGCAGACTCCCCAAGCGGAATATGAGGTGCTGTTCCTCCAATTTGCGGTGTTGCTCACTCTGGCCGTGGATCTGTCAGTCACTGCCTTAAAATTATCCACTGACTTGCCCTCCACAGCCGTCTGTGGCAAAGAATTCCACAGAATTCCACAGATTCACCACCCTCTGACTGAAACTTTAAAAAATAATAACTCAACTGGTCAAGCATTTTGTTACCTCACCTTCACTAAAAAACTCCCGTCTTCCTCTTGGATCACCATGACAACGGAGTCGTGCAGCTTCTCTTCAAAGTGAACATGGTTGGCTGTCCCCTCGTGACTCTCGGGCCTGAAGCGAACGCCCCCGACTTTGGGCTTCGTGCCTGGAGATATACGAAGAAGCAGATTTTCATTTTGAATTTAGTTTTGAGTTTAGCCACCAGTCCTAGACTCTCCCACTAGTGGAAACATCCTCTCCACATCCACTCTATCCAGGCCTTTCACTATTCGGTAAGTTTCCGTGAGGGGACCCCTCATGCTTCCAAACTCCAGCGAGTGTAGGCCCAGTGCCGTCAAATGCTCATCACAGGTTAACCTACTCATTCCTGGGATCATTCTTGTAAACCTCCTCATCTCCAGCACATCCTTCCTCAGATATGGGGCCCAAAACTGCTCACAATATTCCATAAGTACAAGCCCAGTGTCGCCATAAGATAGGAGCTATTCCTTCTAATAGCTGGGCGACTATTATGACACACTGTACTCCGAGTGTGGTCTCATCAACGAGTTTCAGTTAGGTTAGAAACATAGAAAACAGGTGCAGGTTTGGGCCATTCGGCCCTTCAAGCCATTCAATATTATCATCCAAAATCAGTACCCCGTTCCTGCTTTCTCCCCATATCCCTTGATTCCGTTAGCCCTAAGAGCTATATATAACTCTTTCTTGAAAACTAGTTTATCTTTGAAGATTAGTTGCAGTTTAGTTTATTGTCATGTGTACCCAGGTAGTGAAAAGCTTTAGTGGCGTGCTAACCAGTCAGCGGAACGACAATACATGACTACTATCGAGCCATTCACACATACAGATGCAGGATATGGCAATAATGTGTATAACGTTTAGGGCAAGATAACGTCAGTAAAGTCCGATCAAAGATATGGACACTAGGGACAATTTTTGACATTTATACATTTATACCAAGCCAATTAGCTGACAGACCTGTACGTTTTTAGAGTGCGGAAACCGTTGCTGTTAACCGAATTAACAAACGCCAGAAACAAACGAGAGGAGAAATGGACCATAAATCACCTCAGCACTTATCTGAGAGCTCTCAGTGCCCGAAGCTGCAGACAACCTTTCCTCAACCTCCTTCCTGTACAAACCACGCCACTGATCTTGGTTTTACTATGACAGGGAAAGCAACGGATGGCACATTGGCTCAGCGGTAGAGTTGCTGCCTCACCGCGCCAGAGACCTGGGTTTGATCGTGACTATGGTAGCTGTCTGTACAGAGTTTGTATGTTCTCCCCGTGACCAGCATGGGCTTTCTCTGAGATCCTCGCTTTACTCCCAAAGACGTACAGGTTTGTACAGTGCCCTCCATAATGTTTGGGACAAAGACCCATAATTTATTTATTTGACTCTATACTCCACAATTTGATATTTGTAATCGAAAAAAAACCACATGTGGTTAAAGTGCACAGTCAGGTTTTATTAAAGGGTATTTTTTATACATTTTGGTTTCACCATGTAGAATTACAGCTGTGTTTATACATTGTCTCCCCATTTCAGGGCACCATAATGTTTGGGATACCTTAATGTAGGTAATAAGAGAGCTCTCAGCACCTTGTCTTTCCTCCAGTCTTTCCATCACCTTTGGAAACTTCCATTGCTGTTTATCAACATGAGGACCAAAGTTGTGCCAATGAAAGACAAATAAGCCATTATGAGACTGAGAAACAAGAATAAAACAAGAAAGAGAGCACCAATGAGTTTACTAATCGCAAAGGGACTGGCAGGCCAAGGAAGACCTCCACAGCTGATGACAAGAATTCTCTCTATAATAAAGAAAAATCCTCAAACACCTGTCCGACAGATCAGAAACACTCTTCAGGAGTCAGTTGTGGATTTGTCAATGACCACTGTCCGTAGAAGACTTTGTGAACAGAAATACAGAGGCTACACTGCAAGATGCACACCACTGGTTTGCCACAAAAATAGGATGGCTGGGTTACAGTTTGCCAAGAAGTACTTAAAAGAGCAACCACAGTTCTGGAAAAAGGTCTTGTGGACAGATGAGACAAAGATTAACTTATATCAGAGTGATGGCAAGAGTTATGCCCCTGTCCCACTTAGGAAACCTGAACGGAAACCTCTGGTGACCTTGCACCGCACCCAAGGTCTCCATGAGTCGGCAGAGGTTTTGGTCACTCGCCTGGATAGGCTCGACCGAAGCGTGAGCTGCATCTACTGACCAAAGATCCTACATGATCTTTGCTACCGACCACACAGACGCACACACACAAACACATCGCAAAGGTGGGGGCCAGGGACAGCGGAGGAGCTCTGTCTGCGCGATGAAGAGGATGGTAAACGGCTGCCACAGAGCGCGGCAAGTCCTTTAGAGAGCGCGGGAGGGAGAGAGAGAAGGACAGAGAAGGGGAAAGAAGGGGAGAGAGAAGGGGGGAGAAGGAGTGGAGACAGTTTTAAGAAATTTAATAAAGTTAGCGGGCATTTTACCTTCCGGTGGCTCTTCTAGGTCCTGAAAACCAACGATCCTATAGGATCTTTGCTGAAAACTCCAATGAGCCAATCAAAATGGCCGGTCAACGAAGGAGATTGCCTTCGACTGCCTGTAAGTAAATAGCAACCCCACTACACTGGCTTCGACCAGACGGCAACCTACTTTTAGTCGAGGCCGGTTTTTGATTTTGTTGAAATAATCGCAGGAACATAGAAGAAGCCTCGACTATGCGGAAACCACTTTCGACCATTAGGGAGAGTGATCACCTCCCTAATGGGACCCTCACGGAAACCTTGAGTGGGGTGCAAGGTCACCAAAGGTTTCCGTTCAGTGGGACAGGGGCATAAAGGAGAGAAGGAACTGCCCAAGATCCAAAGCATACCACCTCATCTGTGAAACACGATGGTGGGGGCGTTGCGGCCTGGGCATGTATTGTTGCTGAAGGTACTGGCTCACTTATCTTCATTAATGATACAACTTAATAATGATACAATTAAGGGACAGATGTTTAGGGGTAACGTGAGGGGGAACTTCTTTACTCAGAGGGTGGTGGCTGTGTGGAATGAGCTTCCAGCAGAAGTGGTGGAGGCAGGATCGATTTTAACATTTAAGAGTAAAGTGGATAGGTATATGGACGTGAAGGGAATGGAGGGGTATGGTCTGAGTGCAGGTAGATGGGACTAGGGGAAAACAAATGGTCGGCACGGACTGGAAGGGCCGAGAGGGCCTGTTTCCGTGCTGTAATTGTTATATGGTTATATGGTTAACTGCTGATGGTAGAAGCATAATGAATTCTGAAGTGTTTAGACACATCTTATCTGCTCAAGTTCAACTAATTGCCTCAAAACTCATTGGCCGGCGATTCATTCTACAGCAAGACAATGATCCCAAACATACTGCTAAAGCAACAAAGGAGTTTTTCAAAGCTGAAAAAAGGTCAATTCTGGAGTGGCCAAGTCAATCACTCGATCTGAACCCAATTAAGCATGCCTTTTATTATCTGAAGAGAAAACTGAAGGGGACTAGCCCCAAAACAAGCAGAAGCTAAAGATGGCTGCAATACAGGCCTGGCAGAGCATCACCAGAGAAGACACCCAGAAACTGGTGATGTCCATGAATCACAGACTTCAAGTAGTCATTGCATGCAAAGGATATGCAATAAAATACTAAACATGATTACTTTCATTTACATGATATTTGCAGTATCCCAAACATTAAGGTGCCCTGAAATGGGAGGACTATGTATAAACACTGCTGTCATTTCTACATGGTGAAACCAAAATGTATAAAAATGGCCTTTATTAAAATCTGACGAGGTGCACTTTAACCACATGATTTGTTTTATTACAAATCTCAAATTGTGGAGTACAGAGGCAAATAAATAAATGATGTTTGTCCCAGACATTATGGATGGCACTGTAGGTAAATTGGCTTGGGATCAATGTATAAATGTAATTTAGTTAGATATAGCTCTTAGGGCTAACGGAATCAAAGGGATATCGGGAAAAAGCAGGAATGGGGTACTGATTTAGGATGATCAGCCATGATTATATTAAATGGCGGTGCTGGCTCGAAGAACCGAATGGCCTACTCCTGCACCTATTTTCTATGTAAAATATTGTCGCTTGTGGGTATATAACCATATAACAATTACAGCACGGAGACAGGCCCTCTCGGCCCTACCAGTCCGTGCCGACCATTTGTTTTCCCCTAGTCCCATCTACCTGCACTCAGACCATACCCCTCCATTCCCTTCACGTCCATATACCTATCCACTTTACTTTTAAATGTTAAAATCGATCCTGCCTCCACCACCTCTGCTGGAAGCTCATTCCACACAGCCACCACCCTCTGAGTAAAGAAGTTCCCCCTCACGTTACCCCTAAACTTCTGTCCCTTAATTCTCATGTCATGCCCTCTTGTTTGAATCTTCCCTACCCTCAATGGGAAAAGCTTATCCACGTCAACTCTGTCTATCCCTTTCATCATTTTAAAGACCTCAATCAAGTCCCCCCTTAACCTTCTGCGCTCCAAAGAATAAAGACCTAACTTGTTCAACCTTTCTCTGTAACATAGTTGCTGGAACCCTGGCAACATTCTAGTAAATCTCCTCTGTACTCTCTCTATTTTGTTGACATCCTTCCTATAACTAGGCGACCAAAATTGTACACCATACTCCAGAATTGGTCTTACCAATGCCTTGTACAATTTTAACATTACTTCCCTACTCCTATATTCAATGCTCTGATTTATAAAGGCCAGCACACCAAAGGCTTTCTTTACCACCCTATCTACATGCGATTCCACCTTCAGGGAACTATGCACAGTTATTCCTAGATCCCTCTGTTCCACAGCATTCCTCAATTCCCTACCATTTACCATGTACGTCCTATTTTGATTTGTCCTGCCAAGATGTAGCACTTCACACTTATCAGCATTAAACTCCATCTGCCATCTTTCAGCCCACTTTTCCAAATGGCCCAAATCTCTCTGTGGACTTTGAGAATCTACTTCATTATCCACAATACCACCTATCTTAGTATCATCTGCATACTTACTTATCCAATTTTCCACCCCATGATCCAGATCATTGATGTACATGACAAACAACAGTGGACCCAACACAGATCCCTGAGGCACCCCACTGGTCACCGGCTTCCAACCTGACAAACAGCCATCCACCATTACTCTCTGCCATCTCCCATTCAGCCACTGTTGAATCCATCTTGCTACTCCGCCATTAACACCCAAAGATTGAACCTTCTGAACCAACCTTCCATGGGGAACCTTGTCAAAGGCCTTACTGAAATCCATATAGACAACATCCACTGCTTTACCCTCATCAATTTCCCTAGTTACCGCTTCAAAAATTCAAGAAGGTTTGTCAAACATGACCTTCCAGGCACAAATCCATGTTGACTGTTCCTGATCAGACCCTGTTTATCCAGATGCTTATATATATTATCTCTAAGTATCCTTTCCATTAATTTGCCCACCACTGACGTCAAACTAATAGGTCTATAATTGCTAGGTTTATTCTTTGAACCCTTTTTAAACAATGGAACATCATGCGCAGTACGCCAATCCTCCGGCACTATTCCCGTTTCTAATGACATTTGAAATATTTCTGTCATAGCTCCTGCTATTTCTACACTAACTTCCCTCAATGTCCTAGGGAATATCCTGTCAGGACCTGGAGACTTATCCACCTTTATATTTTTCAAAAGTGTCAGTACTTCCTCCTCTTTGAATCTCATAGTTTCCATAGCTACTCTACTTTTTTCCCTTACCTCACAGAGTTCAAAATCCTTCTCCTTGGTGAATACCGAAGAAAATAAATTGTTCAATATCTCCCCCATCTCTTTTGGCTCTGCAGATAGCTGTCCATTCTGGTTCTCTAATGGTCCAATTTTATCCCTCGTTATCCTTTTGCTATTAATATAGCTGTAGAAACCCTTTGGATTTACTTTCACCTTTCTTGCCAAAGCAACCTCATATCTTCTTTTAGCCTTCCTAATTTCTTTCTTAAGATTCTTTTTACATTCTTTATACTCCTCTAGCACCTCATTTACTCCATGCCTCCTATAATTATTGTAGATATCTCTCTTTTTTCGAAACAAGTGTCTAATTTCCCTTGAAAACCATGGCTCTTTCCAATTTTTACTATTTCCTTTCAACCTAACAGGGACATAAAGATTCTGTACTCTTACAATTTCCCCTTTAAATGTCCTCCATTTCTCTTCTACATCCTTCCCATGAAACAAAGTGTCCCAATTCACTCCTTTAAAATCCTCACGCATTCCCTCAAAGTTAGCCTTTCTCCAATCAAAAATCTCCACTCTAGGTCCTGTTCTGACTCGCTCCATAATTATATTGAAACTAATGGTATTGTGATCACTGGTCCCGAAGTGCTCACCAACGCATACCTCCGTCACCTGTCCTGCCTCATTTCCTAACAGGAGGTCCAGCACTGCCCCTTCTCTGGTCGGTACCTCTATGTACTGCTGCAAAAAAACTATCCTGCACACATTTTACAAACTCCAAACCATCCAGCCCATTTACAGAATGTGTTTCCCAGTCTATTTTTGGGAAATTGAAATCTCCCACAATCACTACCTTGTGCTTACTACTAATATCTGCTATCTCCTTACATATTTGCTCTTCCAATTCTCGCTCCCCATTTGGCGGTCTATAGTACACCCCTAAAAGTGTTGCTACACCGTTCCCACTTCTCAGTTCCACCCAAATAGCCTCCCTAGACGAACACTCTAATCTATCCTGCCAAAGCACTGCTGTAATATCCTCTCTGACAAGCAATGCAACACCTCCACCTCTGGTCCCTCCAATTCTATCACCCCGGAAGCAACGAAATCCTGGAATATTTAGTTTCCAATCACAGCCCTCCTGCAACCATGTTTCACTGATTGCCACAACATCATATTTCCAGGTGTCAATCCAGGCTCTAAGTTCATCCACCTTACTTACAATGCTCCTAGCATTAAAATATGCACATTTTATTCTCTGTCTATTATCTTTTTCATCTTTCTCGCCTACATTTTGGGTCCGAGTGCTTCCCTTCCCTGCCTCTTGCCCCACACCCTGTCCCCTAGCCCTCTCTACCCGAGTCCCTCCCCCCAGCCTTTCTAGTTTAAAGTCTCCCCAGTAGCCTTTGCAAATCTCCCTGCCAGGATATTGGTCCCCCTCGGGTTCAAGTGCAACCCGTCCTCTGCGTACAGATCATGCCTTCCCCAAAAGAGGTCCCAGTGATCAAGAAACTTGAATCCCTGCCCACTGCACCAGTCCCTCAGCCACGCATTTATCCTCCACCTCATTTCATTCCTACTCTCACTGTCACGCGGCACAGGCAGTAATCCTGAAATCGTTACCCTTTTGGTCCTTCTCCTTAACTTTCCCCCCAACTCCCTAAATTCTCCCTTCAGGACCTCGTCACTTTTTCTGCCTATGTCATTGGTACCTATGTGTACCACAACATCAGGCTCCTCTCCCTCCCTTATCAGAATCTTTTGGACACGTTCTGACACATGCGAGACCCTGGCACCAGGGAGGCAAACTACCATCCGGGTCTCCCGACTGCGTCCACAGAATCGCCTATCCGACCCCCTAACTATAGAGTCCCCTATTACAATTGCCCTCATCTTTTTGCTACCCTTCTGAGCATCAGGGCCGGTCTCTGTGCCGGAGGCCCGGCCGCTGTTGTTGCCCCCAGCTAGGCTGTCCCCTCCAATCGTACTCAAACCCGAGTACCTATTTTCCAGTTGTACGGTCACAGGGGTACTCTCTAGCCCCTGCCTCCGCCCCTTGCCCTTCCTAACCGTATAGGGTAATGTTATTGTGCGGGGATCGCTGGTCGGCGTGGTCTCGGTGGGCTGAGGGGCCTGTTTCCGCGCTGTATCTCTAAACTAAATTAAACGCTGCAAGCAATTTGCTTCCAGCTAATTGGAGCTTATCTCCATAATAATTCAACTGAAAGCTCATCATCTTCTCCCGAGGCAACGGGGGATCAGTTCTATGCGGAGAGCATTTAGAAATAGTAGCGAAAATTAACTGAGTGTTAAATTAGTTGACAAGTATTAAACAGATGTCAGACAACTTGCTCTGCAGAGCTGAGTGGCTTCAATGGGTAGAATGAGGCAGAGACGAGAAGGCTGATTGCAGTGAGATGGGTAGAATTCCGAGCACTTTGTTCCGTGCCGACCAGCGATCCCCGCACACTAACACCAACCCACACAAACTAGGGACAATTGACATTTTTTTACCAATGCCAATTATACTACAAACCTGCACGTCTTTGGAGTGTGGGAGGAAACCGGAGCACCCGGAGAAAACCCAGGCAGGCCATGGGGAGAACGTACAAAATCCGTACAGACAGCACTCTTGTCAGGACCGAACGCGGTTCTCTGGCGCTGTAAGGCAGCAACTCGACCGCTGCTCACACAAAGAATGGCGGGGAACCAGCTCGCTGACAATCGAGTGATTTCATGGTCACAATAATTGAGAGCAACTCTCCCATGAAAAATTCCAGATTTTATTTGGCATTTGAATCCAAGTGCTTCATCTCCCGTGGAGGGATCTGAACTCAAGTCTCTGGATCAACAGCTCCAAACACTGGCTTCCATTCAAACAACCGTTACGCTAATGCTCCCTTAAGGCTATGTGCTTGTTTAATGAGAAACTGCTGGTTAACATTTCTCATGCTGGCTCCTCTATTCAATTACAGTTCAGTAATTGGTTAAATGTACCAATTACTGACCTGTGGGACAATGAGACGAGCTCAACTCTGCAGTAAACAAAACATCAACTGGCGGCCACGGTGGCGCAGCGGTAGAGTCGCTGCCTCACAGCGCCGGAGACCCGGGTTCCATCCCGACTACGGGTGCTTGTCTGTACGGAGTTTGTACATTCTCCCCGTGACCTACGTGGGTTTTCTCCCTGATCTTTGGTTTCCTCCCACACTCCAAAGAAGTACAGGTTTGTAGGCTAAATGGCTTGGTGTAAATGTAAAAAATGTCTCTAGCGTGTGTAGGGTAGTATTAATGTGTTTGGACTCGGTGGGCCGAAGGGCCTGTTTTGGCTCTGTATCTCTAAATTAAACTAAACTGGCCTTGCAACTCAACCCATTATTACAATCTAATGGTATGAACTTTGAATTCTCTGATTTTAATTAACACCCCCCTTTTTCCTGCCTTCCCCCCTGCACACCCACTTAGTTTAGTTTAGTTTAGAGAAACATCGTAGAAACAGGCACTTCATCCCACCGAGTTCACGCTGTCCGATGATCACTCGTTCTATCCTACACACTAGGTGCTCATTTACAGAGGCCAATTAACCTAGAAACCTGCAAGTCTTTGAGATGTGGGAGGAAACCGGAGCACCCGGAGAAAACCCACAAGATCGTACAAACTCCGTACAGACAGCGCCCATAATCAGGATCGAACCCGGCTCCCTGGCGCTGTAAGGCAGCAACTCTACCACTGCACCACTGTGACAACGTGGTTAACATTGTTAATAAATTTGCAAATAACACCAAATTTGTTGATAGAGTGGTGAATGACAACAGGATTTACAACAGGATCTGGATCAGTTGGGAAATGTGCCACGGAATGGCAAATGGAATTTAACTCGGACAAGTATGAGCTATTGCACTATGGTATGTTAAACCAGGTTAGATCAAAAGATCATAAGTGACAGGAGCAAAATTAGGCCATTCTGTCCATCAAGTCTACTCCGCCATTCATTCATGGCTGATCTATCTCTCCCTCCTAACCCCATTCTCCTGCTTTCTCCCCATAACCCCTGACACCTGTACGAATCAAGAATCTATCTATCTCTGCCTTAAATATATCCACTTGCTTGGCCTCCACTACCTTCTGTGGCAGATAATTCCACAGATTCACCACCTTATGACTAAAGAAACGTCTCCTCATCTCCTTCGGAAAAGAACGTCCTTTAATTCTGAGGCTATGACCTCTAGTCCTAGAATCTCCCATGAGTGGAAACATCCTCTCCACATCCAATGTATCCAAGCCTTTCACTATTCTGTATGTTTCAATGAGGTGCCGTCAAACGCTCATCATATGTTCCTGAGATCATTCTTGAAAATCTCCTTTGGGCCCTCTCCAGAGCCAACACATCCTTCCTCAGATATGGGGCCCAGAATTGCTCACAATATTCCAAATGCGGCGAGCTTCTGGAGCCTCGGCTCAGTTCAGACTATCACAATGTTTAAGAAACATTTAGGTAGGTACATGGATAGGACAGGTTTGGAGGGATATGGACCAAGAGCAGGCAGTTGGGTTGAGTGTAGCTGGGACAATGTTGGCCGGTGTGGGCAAGTTAAGTCAAGTCAAGTCAAGTTTATTAATCACATTCACATCCGAGATGTGCAGTGAAATGAAACGTGGCAATGCTCGCGGACTTTGTGCAAAAAACAAACAAACAGACAATCAAACTACAAACAGAATGGAACAGAATCACATATTCACATATTACATATTGTTGGAGGAAAGAAAAAGGAAAAAAACAGCAATTTTAAAAATACAGTAGAATGGTACAGTAAAGTTTGTCCCTGGTGAGATTGGAGTTTACAGTCCTAATGGCACTCTGGGAAGAAACTCCTTCTCATCCTCTCCGTTCTCACAGCATGGCAACGGAGGCGTTTGCCTGACCGTAGCAGCTGGAACAGTCCGTTGCAGGGGTGAAAGGGGTCTCCCATGATCTTGTTGGCTCTGGAGTTGCATCTTCTGATGTATAGTTCCTGCAGAGGGGTAAGTGAAGTTCCCATAATGCGTTCGGCCGAACGCACTACTCTCTGCAGAGCCTTCCTGTCCTGGGCAGAGCAGTTCCATAGAAACATGGAAAATAGGTGCTGGAGGAGGCCATTTGTCCCTTCGAGCCAGCACCGCCATTCATTGTGATCATGGCTGATTGTCCCGTGTAAATAACCCGTGCCTGCCTTCTCCCCATATCCCTTGACTCCACTAGCCCCTAGAGCTCTATCTAACTCTCTCTTCAATCCATCCAGTGACTTGGCCTCCACTGCCCTTTGTGGCAGGGAATTCCATAAATTCACAACTCTCTGGATGAAAAAGTTTTTTCTCACCTCAGTCTTAAATGACCTCCCCTTTATTCTAAGACTGTGGCCCCTGGTTCTGGACTCGCCCAACATTGGGAACATTTTTCCTGCATCTAGCTTGTCCAGTCCTTTTATAATTTTATATGTTTCTATAAGATTCCCCCTCATCCTTCTAAACTCCAGTGAATACAAGCCTAGTCTTTTCAATCTTTCCTCATATGACAGTCCCACCATCCCAGGGATCAATCTCGTGAACCTAGGATGTCACTAGGATGTCCTTCCTCAAATTAGGAGACCAAAACTGTACACAATACTCCAGATGTGGTCTCACCAGAGCCCTATACAACCGCAGAAGAATCTCTTTACTCCTGTACTGAAATCCTCTTGTTATGAAGGTCAACATTCCTTTAGCTTTCCAAACCAATCGTGATGCTTCCGGACAAGATGCTTTCCACAGCCGCTGAGTAGAAGCACTGGAGGATCCTCAGAGACACTCTGAATTTCCTCAATTGCCTGAGGTGGTAAAGGCGCTGCCTTGCCTTACTCACGAGTGCTGCAGTGCGTGATGTCCATGTCATATCCTCAGAGATGTGGACTCCCAGGTATTTAAAACAGCTCACCCTATCCACAGTATCCCCATTTATCTTCAATGGTGTGTACGTCCTCGGATGATGTGCCCGCATAAAGTCCACGATCAGCTCCTTAGTTTTTTGATGTTCAAGAGGAGGCTGTTGTCCTGACACCAGAGTGCCAGATCAGCCACCTCCTCCCGGTAGGCCTTCTCATCGTTGCCTGAGATCAGGCCCACCACCACGGTGTCATCAGCAAACTTGATTGTTGAGTTGGAGCTGAGCCTAGCAACACATTCATTTGTGTACAGGGAGTACAGTAGGGGGCTGAGGACGCAACCCTCAGTTGGGCCGAAGGGCCTGTTTCCACACTGTATCACTCTATGACACTATGTATATATGTCTGTGCATATACAGTGGCTTGCAAAAATTTTCATACTCCTTGAACTTTTCCACATTTTGTCACGTTACAACCACAAACGTAAATGTATTTTATTGGGATTTTATGTGATAGACCAACACAAAGTGGTGCATAATTGTGAAGTAGAAGGAAAACGATACGTTTTCCAAATTTTATTACAAATTCTTATTAAAAAAGTGCGGCGTGCAAAAGTATTCAGCCCCCTTTACTCTGATATCCCTAAATATAATCCAGTGCAACCAATCGCCTTCAGAAGTCACCTAATTAGTAAAATACACTTGTGTGTAATCTAATCTCAGTATAAATACAGCTTGTTAGAGAACATTAGTGAACAAACAGCATCATGAAGACCAAGGAACACACCAGACAGGTTAGGGATAAAGTTGTGGAGAAGTTTAAAGCAGGGTTAGGTTATTTAAAAAAAATCCCAAGCTTTGAACATCTCACGGAGCACTGTTCAATCCATCATCTGAAAATGGAAAGAGTATGGCACAACTGCAAACCTACCATGACATGGCCGTCCACCTAAACTGACAGGCCGGGCAAGGAGAGCAATGATCAGAGAAGCAGCCAAAAGGCCCATGGTAACTGGAGGAGCTGCAGAGATCCACAGCTCAGGTGGGAGAATCTGTCCACAGGACAACTATTAGTCGTGCACTCCACAAATCGGGCCTTTATGGAAGAGTGGCAAGAAGAAAGCCATTGTTAAATTAAAGCCATAAGAATGTGTGTGTTTGTGTTTGTGTGTGTGTGTGTGTGTGTATAGTATGTGTAGGAAGGAACTGCGGATGCTGGTTTAAACCGAAGAGGGACACAGAATGCTGGAGTAACTCAGTGGGTCAAGCAACGTCTCTGGAGAAAAGGAATGGGTGTTGTTTTGGGTTGAGACCCTGCTACAGACAGACGTGTGTGTGTGTGTATATGTGTGGGCAAGTCTGGTTGAAAGGCCTGTTTCCATGCTGTAAGACTATGACTCTTACATGTAGTCACTTGTATTCTGTGACCTATTAAATTGTCAGCAGGCAGAGATCACAGTCAAGACTGTACTCCTGACCCTCTAACATTGTATGATTCACATGACACAGATGAAAGATATCCAACTTGAAGCCATTGAGTTGACACCAGTTCTCAGAGCAATCCCATCTGTTGCCCATTCCCCCTGGCAAGCCCATCAGTACCCTCCTGAAAAGTGGTGGACACTGCCCGGTCTATCGTGGGCACTGACCTCCCCACCATCGGAGGGATCTACAGGTGTCGCAGCCTCAAAAAGGCAGCCACACACACACACACACACACACACAGTTCAAGAGGTGCAGATCTATCCATCTTTCTAGCTTGTTGTTTCAAAGGGAAACTGCACCCATGTGAATCCGGAGAGGTGGGGCAGATGAAATGATCTTGCCCTGTATCCTGAGGCTGTATAAGTGTTGAGATCTGTGCAAGACCACGGTAAGCTTCAAGGGAAAAGGCGTAACCAGATGATGTCACCGTGTTGTAGGAAAGATATTGTCAAGCTTGAAAGGTTGGCATGCAACAAAAACTTTTGCATAGAGAAAGAAAACAGACCTGTTTTGGGCGTCACGGTAGCGCAGTGGCAGAGTTGCTGCCTCACAGAGCCAGAGACCCGGGTGCGATCCCGACTACAGGTGTTGTCTGTATGGAGTTTGTACGTTCTCCCCATACCGTTTTCTCCGGGTGCTCCGGTTTCCTCCAAAGAGGTGCAGGTTTACAGTTTACAGGTTAATTGGCAAGATAAAATGGATAAATTGTCCCTAGGGTGTAGGATAATGTATCGTGTACGGGGTGATCGCTGGTCGCAGAGACTCAGTGAGCCGAAGGGCCTATTACTGCACTGTATCTCAAAACGAAACTGGGATTAGTTGGCAGCGACGAGCCATGATTGAATGGTGGAGTGGACCCGATGGGTAGAATGCCCTAATTCGACTCCTATAACTTGGGAACTTGTGAAATGAGATATTTTATCCGATATGCTCCAACTGTGCATTTCCTCGGCACTGTCATTGGGACGCCAGCCTAGACTAGTCTCAGGAAAGTGGCTTAAAAACTGATTCTTCCAGCCGGTGGAAATCTCCCTGAGCTACTTATACCCGTGTAACTTACAGAACTGTCCCACTTGTGTGATTTTTTTCTGCGACTTGCCGGCACCCGTCTGTCACAGCAGGTGGCCGAAAATCTCCAACATGTTGAAAATCCCGCGGAGACCAGAAAAAGGTATGACTCTTTAAGCGATTACTCACAACCATACAGGCGACATGTCGTGGGGCCTGTATGGTCGTGAGTAGTCACCCAAAGAGTCGTACCTTTTTCTGGTTGCCGCTAGATTTTCAACATGTTGAAAATTTTTGGCCACCAGCTACGACTATGATGGGTGCCGGCAATTTGCCGCAAAAAATCGCGTAAGTGGGACAGGCCCTTAAGGCTTCCTTGAACCAACGCGGAAATAATTACAGGCTCATGGCCAGGAAACTTAATAGGAACCTGAGGGGTATCTCTTTTACACAAAGGGTGGTGGGTGTATGGAATGAGCTGCAGGAGGAGGTTGTTGAGGCAGGGACTATCGCAACATTTAAAAAAACATTTAGACAGGTACATGGATAGGACAGGTTTAGAAGGGTAGTTATCAATGTTGATAGTTCTGTTGAAACAGCTTCTTGCCTTCACTGTTGACTGATCTCCACCCTTGCTCCCTCTGTTCTGACATGCCCGAAGAAATTTCAATAGATTCCCGTGCAACTGAACACGCCTCGGATCTAAGCCAGCCTCCATCGGACAGTCAGAGTCTTGCAGCATAGAAACTGGCCCTTCTGCCCAACCTGCCCACATCGATTAACATGTTCCATCTACATTAGTCCCATCTGCTTGTGCTTGGCCCATATCCCTCCAAACATGTCCTATCCATGTACCTGTCTAATAGCTCTTAAACGTTGGGATAGTCCCTGCCTCAATTACCTCCTCCGGCAGTTCGTTCAATACACCCACTACTTTCTACGTGAAAAAAACACTCAAAGATTCCTGTAAAATCTTTCCCCCCTCACCTAAAGCCCGCAGATTCTCGATTCACCTACTATGGGCAGTAGACTCCTTGTGTTTACCCGGTCTATTCCTCTGATGATTTTATACCCCTCTGTAGGATCACCCCTCATCCTCCTGCATTCCAGGGTATAGAGTCCCAGCCTGCCCCAACCACTCCCTGTAGCTCAGGCGCTCGAGTCCTGGCAACTTCCTTGTAAATCTTCTTTGTATTATTTCCAGCTTGGAACATGGTGCCTAGAACCAGACCTCCCAACATTTGATTGTCAAAATTCATAATATTTCCCCTCAAAATTCATATTTTTAAATGAAAATTCATAATATGTCGCGGCGCCCTATTCGGGGTCCCATGTCACAAATTCTAAATTGTGAAGAAGTATTTTAAATGCCAAAATGTGAAAAAGGTACATGTATGCTGAAACATTTATAATTCTATGTTAAACTTTGATAAACTTGGCACTAGACTCACCTTAATTTTCTCTCACCTGGGGTTGTTGCCGGCGGCTATGCGCCTGCGCACTGGTGCAGATCAGCGGGCTGCCGGCGGGCGGGTGCGGCACATGCGCACTTGGCCAGGTTGCCGGCGGGTCTGCGCCTGCGCACTGGGTGGGGGTGGGGGGGGGAGGCCCGGTGATGGGGCTTCCGCGAGCGGCCGGCTGCCGGCAAGAAAGTGCCGCTGATCGCGCGGGCCGGCGCTGCCCGGACTCTGGGCCGGGCGTGGCGTGGCTCGAAATGGCGCCAGGCCCGGCAACCCTCCCCCACTGCGCACGCGCGGCCACTGGGGCCCGGCAAACCCTCCCCCACTGCGCACGCGCGTCCACTGGGGCCCGGCAACCCTCACCCACTGCGCACGCGTGGCCACTGGGGCCCGGCAACCCTCCCCCACTGCGCACGCGCGGCCACTAGGGCCCGGCAACCCTCCCCCACTGCGCACGCGCGGCCACTAGGGCCCGGCAAAGTGCCGCTGATCGCGCGGGCCGGCAAACCGGGGACACATGGCGCCGGCGTTCACCACGGGAGGAAGAATTTAGCGGGATAATTAGGGTACAAATCGGGATGGCGGGAAGGGAACCTAAAAAGCGGGAATATCCCGCCAAAAGCGGGATAGTTGGGAGGTCTGGGTGGTGCAGGCTCGAAGGGCCGAATGGCCTGCTCCTGCACCTATTTCTATGTTTCTATGTTTCTATAATGACATTGGCTGTCATCTACTTCTTACAACCCTAGCCCTGTGACTGAGATCCTTGTCCCTCCCCCAACTTCCCGTCAAACCTCCCTTATCTGGCCCTGCCAGTCTTTGTTCACCCTCCCACACCCCGATTCATCTGCCTAAACTTTCTTCTCTTCTGCATGCAGGTTTGGTCTCCAAATTTGAGGAAAGACATTCTTGCTATTGAGGGAGTGCAGCGCAGGTTCACGAGGTTAATTCCCGGGATGGCGGGACTGTCATATGTTGATAGATAAACATATGTTGGAGCGGCTGGAGTTGTATACTCTAGAATTTAGAAGGATGAGAGGGAATCTTATTGAAACATATAAGATTATTAAGTGATTGGACAAGCTAGAAGCAAGAAACATGTTCCCGAAGTCGGGGGAGTCCAGAACCAGGGGCCACAGTTTAAGAATAAGGGGTAGGCCATTTAGAGCGGAGATGAGGAAAACCTTTTTACCCAGAGAGTTGTGAATCTAGGGAATTCTCTGCCTCAGAAGACAGCAGAGTCCAATTCTCTGGATGCATTCAAGAGAGATATAGAGATAGCGGAGTTAAGGGATATAGAGATAGCGGAGTTAAGGGATATGGGGAGAAGGCCGGAACGGGCTACTGATTGTGGATGATCAGCCATGATCATAGTGAATGGCCGTGCTGGCTCGAAGGCCAAATGGCCTACTCCTGCATCTATTGCCCTTATCTGTTCTCCGCCTGTTGCCTCAAAGACTGTCTCTGCCCCTCCCCCCTTGGATACATCAGCCCATCACACAGTGTTGGGCAGCACAGTGACGCAGAGATAGAGTTGCTGCCTCACGGAGCCGGAGATCCAGGTTCGATCCTGACTACGGGTGTTGTCCGTACGGAGTTTGTACGTTCTCCCCGTGACCTGCGTGGGTTTTCTCCGGGTGCTCCGGTTTCCTCCCACACTCCAAAGACAAACAGGTTTGTAGGTTAATTGTCTTCTAATCAATTAGAGTCATAGAGCGATACCCTTCGGCTCATCTTACCCACACATGCCAACATGTCCCTTCTACACTAGTCCCACCAGCCTGCGTTTGGCCCATATCCCTCTGAACCTGTCCTACCCATGTATCTGTATAAACAATCAACATGGAAAAGTACCACAAGAGGCTGCAGATGTTGGAATCTTGAACTAAACACAAAGTGCTGGAGGAACTCAGCAGGTCAGGCAGTATCTACAGAGAGAGTCTCTCCATAGAAGATGAAGCATCTTGGTCGGTATGGGCGCTGGGCTGAGGAGCCCATTTCCATGCTGTATGAGACTATGACGACGACATCTTTCAGGTCGAAGGTAGACACAAAATGCTGGAGTAACTCAGCAGGACGGGCAGCATCTCTGGGTAGAAGGAATGGATGACGTTTCGGGTCGAGATCTGGTCTGAAGAAGGGTATCGGCGGGAAACGTCACCCATTCCTTCTATCCAGAGATGCTGCCTGTCCCACTGAATTACTCCAGCATTTGTGTCTATTTTCGGTGTTAACCAACATCTGCAGTTCCGTCCTACACATTCTCTCCACAGATGCTGACTGACCTGCTGAATTTCTCCAGCACTTTGAGTTTTATTCAAGATTGCAGCAGCTGCAGTCTCTTGTGCCTCCGGTACCTTTCCATGTGGATAGTTCTGTTCTTGCCTTCACTGTTAACTCCGATCTCCACCCTTGCTCCTGTTCTGACATGCCCAAAAGTGGGAGAGTCTAGGACCAGAGGGCACAGCCTCAGAATACAAGGACGTACAGTGCCCTCTATGATGTTTGGGCAAAGACCCCTCATTTATTTATTTGCCTCGGTACTCCACAATTTGAGATTTGTAATAGAAATAAAATCATGTAAATGATGGGTCTTTGTCCCAAACATTATGCAGGGCACTGTACCTTTAGAATGGAGATGAAGAGGAATTTCTTCAGCCAGAGGGCGGTGAATCTGTGGAATTCATTGTCACAGACGGCAGGGGAGGCCAAGTCATTGGGTATTTTTAAAGTGAAGATTGATAGGTTCTTGATTAGTACGGGTGTCAAAGGTTATAGGGGGAAGGCAGAATGGGAACTAGATCAGCTATGATCGAATGGTGGAGCAGACTCGAAGGGCTGAATGGCCTAATTCTGCTCCTATGTCTTGTGCTCTCTACACTACAACCAGCAGTTTAGTTTAGAGATACAGTGTGGAAACAGGCCCTTCGGCCCACCAAGTCTGTGCAAAGAATTCCACAGATTCACCACCCTATGAATAAAGAACTTCCTCCTTCCTAAAGGAACGTCTAATTCTGAGGCTATGACCTCTAGTCCTAAACTCCCCCACTAGTGGAAGCATCCTCCACATCCACTCTATCCAGCCATTCTACATTGTATAGCCATGAGTTTGCCTGATTAACCATATATATCGGTGTGCTTAGCGGTGGCGCAGCGGTAGAGTTACAGCCTTACAGCGCCAGTGACCCGGGTTCGATCCTGACTACAGGTGCCGTCTGTACGGAATTTGTACGTTCTCCCCGTGACCGCATGAGTTCTCTCGGGATGCTCTGGCTTCCTCTCACATCCCAAAGACGTGCAGATTAGTAGGTTAATTGGCTTCCGTATATTGTCCCTGGTGTGTGTAGGATAGAACTAGTGATCAGTGTATGGATGATCGTTACACCCATACACTGATGGATATGTTTAAGGCAGAGATAGATAGATTCTTGATTAGTACGGGTGTCAAGGGATATGGGGAGAAGGCAGGAGAATGATGTTAGGAGGGAGAGATAGATCAGCCATGATTGAATGGCGGAGTAGATGGGCTGAATGGCCTAATTTTTCTCCCATCACTTAAGACCTTATGAATAGCAGCTTCCATAATGAGAACACTTGGGCATAGTCTGAACAAGGTACACAGTCGTAGGGAGTAAGTAATCCCTGCGGAAAATAGTAAATATACCTCTAAGACACACCCAACGCTCTAAAAATGGATGAAAATGGTAACACTTTATCGATTGTAATCATGTATTGTCTTTCACTGACTAGATAGCATGCAGCAAAAGCTTTTCACTGTACCTCAGTACACGTGACAATAAATTAAACTGAACTTGGGAGTACTAGTGCAAGATCCCCAAAAAGTTAATCTGCAAGTCGAATCAGTAGTAAAGAAGACAAACGCAATACTGGCAAACAAAAATAGGGGTGTAATGCTGAGGCTCTATTTGGAGTATTGCGAGCAATTATGGGCCCCATATCTGAGGAACGATTTGCCGGCTCTGGAGAGGTTCCAGAGGAGGTTTACGGGAATGATCCCAGGAATGAGTGGGTTAACATATGATGAGTGTTTGACGGCACTGGGACTGCACTCGCTGGAGTTTAGAAGGTTGAGGGGAGAGGTCATTGAAAGGACGTTGCATTAGGAAGTAGATGAGAAGGCATTTCTTCAGTCAGTGGGCGGTGGGTGGTGTGGAATTCTTTGCCATAGAAGGCTGTGGAGGCCAAGTCAATGGATATTTTTAAGGCACAGACAAACAGATTCATAATAAGTATGGGTGCCAGGGGTTATGGGGAGAAGGCGGGAGAATGGGGTTAGGAGGAAGAGATAGATGAGCCATGATTGAATGGCAGAGTAGACTTGGTGGGCCAAATGGACTAAATCTGCTCCTATCACTTGCGACCTGTTGAGTAAACAGTAGCTGGTAGAAATATCCAGCAGGTCAGGCAGCAACTGCGTAAAGAGAAACAGAGTTAACATTGCAGGTCTTTGACTTTCTGTACGGATAGTTGTTGACCTAAAACACTAATTAGGTTTTTTTGGTTCTGCTCTATGTTCCCAACAGCTTGCTGTTATTTCAGGCTTCAAGCACGTGCAAACTCTTAAACAGGAAATGTATTTAGAAAATATAACCGCAATAATAGTAAACCCAGGCACAGCCCAGGGTATGTGGGTGGGGGAGGAAGCCAAGAGAAGGGAGAGGCACCAAGGGAGAGAGATGTGCACAGAACATAGAACAGTACAGCACAGGAACAGGCCCTTCGGCCCACAATGTCTGGGGCGATCGTAATGGCAAGTTAAACTGATCTAAACACATGGCGGTGCAGCGGTAGAACTGCTACCTTACAGCGCTAGAGACCGGTTTAGATCCCGACTACGGATGCTGTCTGTACGGAGCTTGTACGTTTTCCCCGTGACCTGACTGGCTTTTCTCTGGGATCTTCGGTTTCTTCCCACATTCCAAAGACGCACAGCGTTGCAGGTTAATTGCCCTGGTATAGATGGTGTGTGTGTGTGTGTGTGTGTGTGTGTGTGTGTGTGTGTGTGTGTGTGTGTGTGTGTGTGTCTCTCTCTGTCTCTCTCTCTGTGTGTCTCTCTCTCTCTCTCTCTCTCTCTCTCTCTCTCTCTGTGTCTCTCTCTCTCCTCTCTCTCTCTCTCTCTCTGTGTCTCTCTCTCTGTGTCTGTGTCTCTCTCATCTCTGTGTCTCTCTCTCTGTTCTCTCTCTCTCTCTGTGTCTCTCTCTCTCTGTCTCTCTCTCTCTCTCTCTCTCTCTCTCTGTGTCTCTCTCTCTCTCTTCTGTGTCTCTCTGTCTGTCTCTCTCTGTCTCCCTGTGTGTCTCTCTGTCTGTCTCTCTCGCTCTCTCTGTGTCTCTCTCTCTCGCTCTCTCTCTCTCTCTGTCTCTCTCTCTCTCTCTCTCTCTCTCTGTGTGTCTCTCTCTGTGTCTCTCTCTCTCTGTGTCTCTCTCTCTGTGTCTCTCTCTTCTCTCTGTCTCTCTCTCTGTGTCTCTCTCTCTCTCTGTCTGTCTCTGTCTCTCTCTCTCTCTCTCTCTCTCTGGTCAGTGCAGGCTCAGCGGGCTGAAGTGCCTGTTTCTGCACTGTATGTATAAACTATGCTGAAACTAAACGTTATTCTCCTTATCCTGTCTCTGTGCACAGTGGACGACTCACCTGTAAATCATGTATACTTTTTTTATCTACTCCTATCAAGTCTCCCCTCAATCTCCAACTGTATTGGAGGTACTGTATGACAGTACTGGTTTATTTATGGCAGGTGTACTAACATACAGTGAGAAAATTCAGGGGAGACTTAATAGAAGTACATAAAATTATGAGACGCATAGATCGCATCGACCGTCCGAACATTTTTGATTAGTAGTGTCAGGGGTTATGGGGAGAAGGCAGGAGAATGGGGTTGAGAGGGAAAGATAGATCAGCCCTGACTGAATGACAGAGTAGACTTTATGGGCCCCATGGCCTAATTCTGCTCCGACAATTCCTACACTAGGGCAGTCACGATGGCGCAGAGGTAGAATTGTTGCCTTGCAGCGAATGCAGCTCCGGAGACCCGGGTTCTGTCTGTGCGGAGTTTGTGCGTTCTCCCCGTGACCTGCGTGGGTTTTCTCCGAGATCTTCAGTTTTCTCCCACATTCCAAAGACTTGCAGGTTTGTAGGCTAATCGGCTTGGTAAATGTAAAAATAGTCATTAGTGGGTGTAGGATAGTGTTGGTCGGCGCGGACCCAGTGGGCCAAAGGGCCTGTTTCCGTGCTGTCTCTGTAAACTAAACTTATGAACTTTTTCCCAGGAGCCATTTCCCAGAGTATAGCTATGTGAGAGGGGGAAAAGGTCAAAGGACATGTGTCAAGTCTCTTTACACAGAGGGTGGTGAGTGCCTGGAACGCGCTGCCAGGAGTGGTGGTGGAGGCAGATACGATAGTGGTGTTTAAGAGGATTTTTGAAAGACACTTGAAAGTGTAGGAAATGGATATGGATCAGGTGCAGGCAGAAGTGATCAATTTAGTTTTAATTCAGTTTCGTTTATTGTGTACCGAGGTTCAGTGAAAACCTTATTGTTGTGTCCTAACCAGTCAGCAGAAAGACAATACATGATTACAATCCAGCCGTCCACAGTGTACAGATACAGGAACAAAGGAACAATGTTCAGTGCTACATAAAGTCAAGAAAAATCCGATTAAAGATAGTCCAAGGGTCTCCAATGGGGGGGAGGGGGGGGGGGGGGGGGAGTAGGAGATATCGGAAGGAACTGCAGTTCGACTCTCCAGCTGACCCGCTGAGTTACTCCAGCATTTTGTGTCCATCTTCGGTTTAAATCTGCAGTTCCTTCCGACACAAGATGCTGGTTTAAACTGAAGATGGACACAAAAACCTGGAGTAAGTCAGCATCATCTCTGCAGAAAGTCAGGCAGCATCTCTGCAGAAAGGGAATAGGTGGCGTTTCGAGTCGAGACCCTTCTTCCTACTGAGAGAGTCAGCGGTAAGGAAACGAGAGATAGTGACGGTTATATGGAGAGATATGGAACAAATGACCGAAAGTTATGCAAAAAAAAAAACAATAATCAAGGAAGTGGCCCATTGTGGATCTGTGGGCTAGGTGAAAACAAGTTGCAGACAATGAAACTCAACAGGACGACAGTGAAACTTGTACCACGACTTGGGTGGGGGGGGGAAGGGACGGAAAGGGGGGGGGGGGGGATGCAAGGGTTACTTGAAGTTGGAGAAATCAAATTTTGTTGTGTGCTATCCAGTCAGCAGTAAGATTATAATCAAGCCATCCACAGTGTAGAGATACATGATAAAGGGAGTAATAGTGGTGCAGCGATACGGTATAGGTTTTATTATTGGCACGTGTACAGAAATACAAGGATTAAATCCATGGCAAGCAGATGTGCAGAGCATAAAATCTCCATTAACTCGACATAACTCCACTGCTCAGATGAGTCTGCTGCTCGCAATCCCATTAGAGACTCTGCCAAAGGTCCACGCACAATACTCAACAGGAAGAGGCACATCTAGATCTGGGAAAGGGGCCCCTTCAAGCCAGCAACGCTGAAGAGTGAAGCCAACAACATTATTTTGTAGACACAAAGTGCTGGAGTAACCCAGCGGGCCAGGCAGCATCTCTGGTAACGTTTCACAGAGCGCTGGAGTAAAGGGCCTGTCCCACCTGGCGCTTTTTTCGGCGACCGCCGGCATCATTGACTGACGTATCAAGTCACCGAAATATTGACCTGTGATGCCGCAGTGGCGCGGGTGACGGCGTATTGACACGCAACGTTTTTTCAAGTATCGCAACATTTCTTTTGTCGCCGCTGGATTTTGAAAGGATCAAAATCTTTCAATGACCCTGATATGACACCGGCAGTCGCCAAAAAAATCAGCAAGTGGGAAAGGCCTTTACCTCAGCGGGCCAAGCAGCATCTGTCTTAGTTTTAATTTTAGTTTCAGAGATACAGCGCGGAAACAAGCCTCTTTCGGCCCAGCGGGTCCACGCCGACCAGTGATCCCCGCACATTATAGACAAGAGGCAATAGGTGCAGGGGTAGACCATTCGGCCCTTCGAGCCAGTACCGCCAATCAATAACACTATTCTATACAAACTTGGGACAATTTTTACATTTACCGAGACAATTAACCTACATCTTTGGAGTGTAGGAGGAAACCGAAGATCTCGGAAAAAACCCACGCAGGTCACGGGTAGAACATACATACTCCGTGCTGACAGCACCCGTGGTCGGGATCGAACCCGCGTCTCCGGCGCTGTAAGGCAGCAACCGATGTGCCGCCTACATGGAACATGTATCGGTGAAGTTTCGGGTCCGGACCCTTCCTCAGACTGAAGAAGGGACTGACGAAGGGTCCCGACTTGAAACGTCACCTATCCATTTTCTCTTGCCCAGAGTAGGGGACTCAGGAAACCAGAATGTTCAAGGTGACTTTATAGGAATCGTGGTAGTATCTATTTCACACAGAGGGTGGTGGGTGTACGGAACGAGCTGCCGGAGGAGGTAGATGGGGCAGGCACCATTGCAACGTTTAAGAAGCAATTAGACAGGTACGTGGACAGGACAGGTTTAGAGGGATGTGGGTCAAACAGGGGCAGGTGAGACTCGTGCAGTGTAACACAAAGTGCTGGAGGAACTCAACAGGTCGAGTGTAGGTGGGAATATGAACTCGCCGGGAGGTTCCCAATTAGAACGTGGAAAAGTACGGCACAGGAATAGGCCCTTCCGCCCACCATGTCTGTGCCAAACATGATGCCAAGAATAAATTTTATCTCCTTGCACATAGGAGCAGAATTAGACCATTCGGCCCATCAAGTCAACTCCACCATTCGATCATGGCTGATCTATCTCTCCCTCCCTCCTAACGCTATTCTCCCCATAACCTTTGACACTCGTACAGATCAGGAACCTACGCTTTAAAAATACCCACTGACTTGGCCTCCACAGCAATGAATTCCACAGATTCACCACCCACTGGCTAAATAAATTCCTCCCCATCTCCTTTCAAAAGGTATGTCCTTCTATTTTGAGACCATGCCCTCTAGGCCTAAATATATAACAGTAGTGTATAGTACAGGAACAAACCCCTCGGCCCACAGTATCTGTGTTAAACGATGCAGAGAGCAACTTTAATCTGTTCACACATGATCCATATCCCTCCATTCCCAGCATATCCATGTGCCTATCCAAAAGGCTCTTAAACGCCACTATCATATCTGCCTCCACCACCCACACCTGCCCCACACATCTGTAAAATTTGTACCTTCTCAGCTTAAAGCTACGCCCTCTAGTATTCAATATTTCCCTCCTGGGAAAAAGGTGCTGCCTGCCCTGATCCGTCCCTCTCCACCCCACCAAACATGTCCCACGACCCAGGTAACACAGGACGGGTGTCAGGAGAAGGCAGGAGAACGGGGTTAGGAGGGAGAGATAGATCAGCAAAGATTGACTGGCGGCGTAGACTTGATGGGCCGAATGGCCCTTCAGTTATGACCTTATGACGGCAGTGGCACAGCGGTAGAGTTGCTGCCTTACAGCGCTTGCAGCACCAGAGACCCGGGTTCGATCCCGACTACGGGTGCTTCTCTGTACGTTCTCGTTTGTACGTTCTCCCCGTGACCGCATGGGTTTTCACCGAGATCTTCGGTTTCCTCCCACACTCCAAAGACGTGCAGGTATGTAGGTTAATTGGCTTGGTGTAAGTCTAAACTGTCCCTAGTGTGTGCAGAACAGTGTTAATGTGCGGGGATCGCTGGTCGGCGCGGACTGGGTGGGCCGAAGGGCCTATTTCCATGCTTGTATCTATAAACTAAACAGGTTTTGTTGCTGCCTCACTGTTCTAGGGACCCAGTTCGATCCTCACCTCTGGTACTGTTGAGGTTCACTCTGCTTGGCAGTCTCTCTGACTGCTCGGCAGCTTCAGTTTTCATGTTCATAAGTAAATAGGAACAGAATTTGGCCGTTCGGTCCAATAAGTCTACACCATTCAATCATGGCTGATCTATCTCTCCCTCCAAACCCAATTCTCCTGCCTTCTCTCCATAACCTCGGACACCCGTACCAATCAAGAATCTATATATCTCTGCCTTAAAAATATGCACTGACTTGGCCTCCACAGCCGTCTGTGGCAATGAATTCAGATTCACCGCCCCCTGACTAAAGGAATTCCTACTCATCTCCTTCCTAATCTCCCACAATCAGTCGCGTTTACAAAGCTGTTGTGCCGCTGCAAGTAAGAATCTATTTGTTCCGTTTTGGGACAAATGACAAAGAGCTGGAGGCGAGAAAGCACCAGGACCAGTCCTTAACGTCTTTTCTCAATGCCTTACCTGAGGTCATTTATTGCTGGACCTGGTTTGTCCTGGTCTTTTCTCGCCTCCATCGCTTCACCTTCCCCCAACCCCCTACTTCCAGACTGAAGAACAGTCCCGACCAGAAACGTCACCCATCCGTTTCCTCCAGAGATGCTGCCTGATCCGTTGAGTTACTCCAGCATTTTGTGTTTATCCAAAGTATAGAGGGATAGGGGCAGATCTGTCTGGTGTGGATGGGACATCTTGGCCAGCATAAGAATAAGGGGGTAGGCCATTTAGGACTGAGATGAGGAAAAACATTTTCATCCAGAGAGTTGTAAATAGGTGTAATTCTCTGCCACAGAGGGCAGTGGAGGCCAATTCACTGGATGCTTTCAAGAGAGAGTTCGATTTAGCTCTATGGGTTAAGGGAATCAAGGGATATGGGGAGCAAGCAGGAACGGGATACTGATTTTGGATGATCAGCCATGATCATATTGAATGGCGGTGCTGGCTCAAAAGTTCAAACTATTTTCTAGTTTCGATGCATGGGCAAGTTGGGCCGAAGGGCATGTTTCGAATCTGTATCACTCGTATGACCCTCCTGCATTACAGATACCATTTTGCAAATATCTTTTAAGACCCATCTGTAAAAATAGAATGCATCATGTTGAGGAATACAAGCCTCCAGTTCAGTAAAGCGATCGCAAGCTGATTAAATATATCTAATCGGAATGGATATTTTACTGAAAATGTAATTGACTCCAACTGTACCTTGCCTCAAGTGTCACAATGGACACAGGAGGAAGATAGAAAGGTACAGGCAGAATAATAGTTACCCTTGGGGGTGCAAAGGCTAAATATTGGCTTTTAGTTTAGACCACAGATACAGCGTGGAAACAGGCCCTTCAGCCCACCGAGTCCGAGCCGACCAGCGATCCCCGCACATTAACACTATCCTACATACACTAGGATAGTGTCTGCATTTACCAAGGAGAAAGACAGTAGGACGGAGGAAATTGGAGCAGTCACTGGAAGTGTCTTGAGATTAGTCAGCGTTACCGTTGAAGAAGGACTGAAGGTACTATCATGTATGAAGATGGACAAATCTCCGGGGCCTGATCTGATACATCCGAGGACATTGCGGGAAACCAGAGTGGAAATTGCGGGAGACCTGGTTGAAATTTACGAGTCGTCCTTAAATACAGGAGAGGTGCCGGAAGACTGGAGGGTGGCAAATGTTGTGCCTCTTTTCAAGAAGGGCTGCAGGGAAAATGCTGGGAACTATAGGTCAGTGAGCTTAACATCTGTAGTTGGTAAGTTACTGGACAGTATTCTGAGGGACAGGATATACAGGCATTTGGATCGGCAAGGGCCGATTCGGGACAGTCAGCATTGTTTTGTAGGTGGGAGGTCGTGTCTCACAAATCTGATTGATTTTTTTGAAGACGTGACCAAAAAGGTTAATGAGGACAGAGCTGTAGATGTGTACATAGACTTTGAGGTTCGGTGCTGCGTTCGTTACTGTTTGTCATCTACATCAATGATTAGCATGGGAACATACAAGACAAGATAAGCAAGTTTGCTGATGATACAAAATTTAGTGGTTTTGCATATAGTGTAGATGGTTGTGAAAGATTGCAGCAGGATCTGGATCGATTGGCCAGGTGGGCAGAGGAATGGTTGATGGAATTTAATACAGAGAAATGTGAGGTGTTTGATTTTGGGACATCGAATAAGGGCAGGACCTACATAGTAAATGGTAGGCCTCTGGGTAGTGTTGTAGAGCAGAGGGATCTAGGAGTACAGGTGCGTGGTTCCTTGAAGGTCAAGTCACAGGTAGATAAGGTGGTCAAAAAGGCTTTTGGCACTTTGGCCTTCATCAGTCAGAGTATTGAGTATAGAGGTTGGGAGGTCATGTTGCAGTTGTATAAGACATTGGTGAGACCGCATTTAGAGTATTGTGTTCAGTTCTGGGCACCATTTGCAAATATCTTTTAAAAGCCCATCTGTAAAAATAAAAAGCATCAACCAAAAGAATACAAGCCTCCAGTTTAGTAAAGCGACCACAAGCCTACAAGCTGATTAAATATATGTAATAGGAATAGATATTTTACTGAAAATATAATCGACTCCAACTGTCTCTGGCACTGCAAGCACTGTAAGGCAACAACTCTACCGCTGTGCCACTGTGACCACCCACATGGCTTTTCTTGATAATCATATTATCTACCAGCCATAGTTCATACTTTGCATACAGACACAAAATGCTCGAGTAACTCAGCGGGACAGGCAGCATCTCTGGAGAGAAGAAATGGGTGACATTTCAGATCGAGACCCTTCTTCAGACTTCGGTTTAAACCAGCTTCTGCAGTACCGTCATACACATTTCATCTGCTCCATTGGGAAAATCTACTCAAGGTATGTCTACCTCAAAGAAGTTTCCCAAACCCATTCCTTCTCTCCAGCGATGCTGCCTGTCCCGCTGAGTTACTCCAGCATTTTGTGTCTATCTTCGGTTTAAACCAGCATCTGAAGTTCCTTCACACCCATACTTTGTACATCCACAATCTATTATTGCCCACAAAGTGGCAGGAGAATGGGGTTAAGAGGGAAAGATAGACCAGCCAAGATGGAATGGCGAAGTAGACTTGTATAAAATCATGAGAGGAATAGATCGGGTAGACGCAGTCTCTTTCCCAGAGTAGGGGAATGGAGAATCGAATAGTGAAAGGCTTGGATAGAATGGATGTGGTGAGGATGTTTCCACTAGTGGGAGAGTCTAGAACTGGAGGTCATAGCCTCAGAATAAAAGGACGTTATTTTAAGAAGGGGATGAGGAGGCTTTTCTTTAGTCAGAGGGTGGTGAATCTGTGGAATTCATTGCCACAAAATGCTGTGAAGGCCAAGTCAATGGATATTTTTAAGGCAGAGATTAATAGATTCTAGATTAGTACGGTTGTCAGGGTGTTATGGGGAGAAGGCAGGAGAATGAGGTTGAGAGGGGAAGATATATCAACATGATTTAATGACGGAGTAGACTTGAGGGGCTGAATGGCCTAATTCTGCTCCTATCACAAGAGTAGTTGAATCGAGGACCAGAGGACATACGTTCAAGGTGAAGGGGAAAAGATTTAATAGGAACCTGAGGGGTAACTTTTTCACACAAAGCTGGCGGGTGTATGGAGCGAGCTGCCAGAGGAGATAGTTGAGGCTGGGACTATCTCAACATTTAAGAAACAGTTAGACAGGTACATGGATAGGACAGGTTTGGAGGGATTTGGACCAAACGCAGGCAGGTGGGACTAGTGTAGATGGGCATGTTGGCCGGTTGTGGGCAGGTTGGGGCGAAGAGGGTGTATCCATGCTGTAAGACTCTATGATGTGATGGGCCGAATGACCTACGTCTGCTCCTACAACTGATGAAGTTCATCCAGCAACCAAACTTCTTTGAACAGAGAACGGAGTGAGGGGGTGTGTGTAGGATCGAGAGATGGACAAGCATAGACCAAATGAGAATGTGAAGGGTGGGGTGAATGGTGTAGGTCGAACAGTACAGCAGAGGAACAGGCCCTTTAACCCACCATGTCTGCGCCGGCCACAATGTCACTTTAGACAGCGTATATGCCTGCACCACATATCTCCCCATTCCTTGCCTTTTCAAGCACCTATTGCACCTGCTTTCAGCACCGATGCGACACGGTGGCTCAGCGGTAGAGCGGTAGGGAAATTCGGGGAATTCTGGTTGTCTTCGGGTAATTTTTGGGAAATTAAATCATTTCGGGAAATTTCTGCATCCGGCCCGGGGGATGATTTGGGGGGATAAAAGTACATTTACGACCATCCGCGCCTGCGCAGTTGGGGGAGACCCGTCAGCTGCGTCACAATTGAAAATGGCGGCAGTGACACGGTAGGGACGCAAAATAACTGCTTGCTATTTTTCTCCCTGCTTGTGCGCAGTGGGCCCAGTATCCGCGTGTGCGCAGATGGGGAATTTCAGGAAATTCCATCAAATTCCAGGAAATTTGGGATTCTATTTAAGGACATTTGTTTTTGAGGTGTGGGAGCACAGGACCAGGGTTCAATCCCAACTACAGGTGCTGTCTATACGGAGTCTGTACATTCTCCCTGTGACCGTGTGAGTTTTCTCCAAGATCTCAGGTTTCCTCCTACACTCCAAAGACGTACAGGTTTGGAGGTTCATTAGCATTGGTTATAAATGTAAAATTGTCCCTAATTGGTTGTGGGCTGGGGATCGCTGGTCGGTGCGGACTCCGTGGACCCAAGGGCCTGTTTCCGCGCCTTATCTCTAAACTAAACCATCACATTGTTCTCTAGGGAACCTTACCGAGCAGAACTCGACAGTTCGATCCTTCCGAGCGACTCCACTACCAAACACACACACTTCACTGCTTGCACAATATGTCAGCACGCCTCTTTAGGAAATCTTATTTTGTTTCACAACATTTATTGTGGACGATAAGAATCATTAAATAAAATACCTTTAAAAATGTGTTAGCAGGGTTTAACGGACAGGGTAGGCGTGTCCCCAGTGACACAAACGCATGCACACATACACATGCACACACAGAGGCACAGACACACACACAGTCACACACACAGACACGCGCACAGTCACACACACAAACGCATACTCACTCACACACATGCACGCACACACGTACACACACACTCACACACAGGCAGGCACACAAACAAAGAGAGGCACACAAACACACACAAAAAGGCACACACAGAGGCACACACAGAGGCACACACAAAACACACACACACACACACACACACACACATCCAGAGGCACAAACACACACACACAAACAGGCACACACACACAGTCACACATACATACACACCAAGAGGCACACAAAGGCGTACACACACAAAGGCACACAAAACGCACAGAGGCACACGCACACATATCTACACACAGTCACACATATACATACGCACCCAAAGGCACACACACACAGAGACACCCTCCTACGCACACACAGTCACACATATATACACACCCAAAGGCACTCACACACACACAAAGGCACACACACACTCAGAGGTACACACACATGTACAGAGGCACACACACACAGAGGCACGTACAGTCACACACACACAGTTACACACAGGCACACACAGGCACACACACACACAGTCACACGCACATACACACCAGAGTTACACACACATACCTTCGCAAAGAGAGAGAGAGCGAGAGAGAGAGAGAGAGAGACAGAGAGAGAGAGACAGAGAGAGAGAGACAGAGAGCGAGAGAGAGGGGGGGGAGGGGCAAAGAGAAAGTGCACACACTGACACAGAAAGACAGAGACACAGTCAGACAGAAAGACACAGAGAGAAGCAGAGAGTCAAGGAGCCGAGCTCCTGATCACTCACCCTTGCAAGTTGAAGCCATCCGCTGGGCTGAGCTGAGCTGAGCTGATCTGTCTGTGTCGGGGCAAACTTGTGCTGGGGGTCAGCGTGTGGCCATGGGGACGGGCAACGAGAAACTGCCTGCAGAGCGAGAGGATCACACACAGATACCAGGATCACACGGAGAACACAGGCAGCACGGCTCAACACAAACCTCCAACCTGCCCAGAGCAGCGCACACTCTGCTGCTCATAAAGCGAGACACAGAGAGAGGGGGAGAGGGAGGGACAGAGAGCGAAAGGGGAGGGAGGGAGAGAAGGGGAGGGAGGGACGGAGAAGGAGAGAGAGAAAGGGAGATGGGGAGAGGGAGAAAGGGGAGGGAAAGAGAGAGAGAGGGAGGGAGGGAGATGGGGTGAGAGAGGGAGGGACGGAGATGGAGAGAGGGAGAGGGGAGAGAGGGAGAGGGGAGAAAGGCTCTCTCTCTGGGTCGTAGTACTGTGGCAAGCAAGGCAAGACGCACAGAACTTGAACAGTGACTTTTTTGACACAAGGCCCTTCTTTAGGTTGAGAGACGGCTAGAGGGATGCACGGAAATGTGGAAATGTGGGGTATTGAGTTGAGGAGCAACTCGCTGCCAGCACAGCTCCCTGGTAGTTTACAAGTCACAGCTTAGAACCACAAGCTAAAAGTAGACAGAACTTTACTGTTTGTGTGCCTCATTGGCACCTTCCCCTCAGCCAACAACGAACCATTTCAACATTTCCTTGCCACTGTCTGCTTTGATCCGTCCTTTTCACACCTTACATGCTCTTTGCACCCTTCCATATCTCTAGTTTCCCTCGCCCTTGACTCTCAGCCTGAAGAAGAGTCTCGACCCGAAACGTCACCCATTCCTTCTCTCCAGAGATAACACAATCGGTGCAGGAGCAGGCCATTCGGCCCTTCGAGCCAGCACCGCCATTCAATGTGATCATGGCTGATCATCCCCAATCAGTACCCAGTTCCTGCCTTCTCCCCACATCCCTTGACTCCGCTATCTTTAAGAGCCCTATCTAGCTCTCTCTTGAAAGCATCCAGAGAATTGGCCTCCACCGCCCTCTGAGGCAGAGAATTCCACAGATTCACAACTCTCTGGGTGAAAAAGTTTTTCCTCACCTCCATTTTAAATGGCCTACCCCTTATTCTTAAACTGTGGCCCCTGGTTCTGGACTCCCCCAACATCGTGAACATGTTTCCTGCCTCTAGCGTGTCCAAACCCTTAATTATCGTATATATTTCAATAAGATTCACTCTCATCCTTCTAAATTCCAGTGCATACAAGCCCAGTCGCTCCATTCTATCAACATATGACAGTCCCGCCATCCCGGGAATTAACCTCGTGAACCTACGCTGCACTCCCTCAATGGCAAAACACAAAGTACTGGAGCAACTCAGCGGGTCAGGCAGCATCTCTGGAGAGTGGGTGACGTTTCCGGTCGAGACTCTTCCTCAGACACAATGGAACTGCAGATCATAAGGTCATAAATGATAGGAGTAGAATTAGACCATTCGGCCCATCAAGTATATGCCATTCAATCATGTCTGACCAATCTCTCCCACCTAACCCCATTCTCCTGCCTGCCTTCACCCCATAACCTCTGACACCCGTACTAATCAAGAATCTATCTATCTCTGCCTTAAAAATATCCACTGACTTGGCCTCCACAGCCTTCTGTGGCAAAGAATTCCACAGATTCACCACCCTCTGACTAAAGAAATTCTCCGTCAGTTCCATCTTAAAAGAACGTTCTTTAATTCTGAGGCTGTGACCTCTAGTCCTGGACTCTCCCACTAGTGGAAACATCCTCTCCACGTCCACTCTATCCAAGCCTTTCACCATTCTGTGTTTCAATGAGGTCCCCCTCATTCTTCTAAATGCTGGTTAACAAAAGACACAGAGTGCTGGAGTAACTCAGCGGGTCAGACAGCATCGGTGGAGAACATGGATAAGCAATATTTTGGGTCAGGACCCTTCCTCAGACTCAAGACTCACTGAAGACAGAAGGAACTGCAGATGCTGGTTTACAAAAAAAGACACAATATGCTGGAACAACTCAGCAGGTCAGTTGCATCTCCAGAAAAGGTGATTTAATGTGGCGTATTAACACATCTGTTTGGATAAAGCTAAAAGACAAATGGAACTGACGATTCTGGGATAGAAATAAAACACAAAGTGCTGGAGTAACTCAGTCGATCTGGTGCCATAATGTGGAGGAAAGACAGCACATGCTGGTTGAAATAGAAGATAGACACAAAATGCTGGGGTAACTCAGCGGGACAGGCAACATCTCTGGAGAGATGGAATGGGTGATGTTTCGGGTCGAAAACCTTCTTCAGACCAGCAGCTATGGAGACCATGGATAGGTGACGTTTTGCGTCAGGACCCTTCTTCAGACTCACTGTCGTCAGGAGACAGACAAAACCACAGGAAAAAAAGACACAAAGTGCTGGAGTAAATATCTGGAGAACATGGGTTTATGTATAGTATTATTTCACCTGATGGGATAAAGCTGAACCTAATTGTCACTTGCATCCAGGTACAATGAAAAGCTTTGTTTTGCATGCTAGCCAAACGGATTAGATATACCATGCTTAAATACAATTGTCAAACTCAAGTATAATAGGTAGAGCATTAAATGCAACAATAAAATAAATAAATAGACAGTAAGAACCATTTTCTCAGTGTGGAAATGCCAAAGAGTAGGTGACACAGATTTAAGGTGAGAGGGAAAACGGTCTCGAACCGAAACATTACCCATTCCCTCTCTCCAGAGATGCTACCTGTTCCGCTGAGTTACTCCAGCATTTTGTTTCTACCAAAGTATAAAGGAAATGTGCGGGGCAAGTATTGTTTAGTAAGATTGGTGGGTGCCTGGTAAGTGTTAGTGATGGTGGCACATATGATGGATATATTTAAGAGTTTAGTTTAGTTTCGTTTCGAGAAACAGGCCATTTCGGCCCACCCAGTCCGCACCGACCAGTGATACCCGCACACTAAGACTATCCTACACGCACGAGGGACAATTTCCATATTGATACCAAGCAAATTAACCTACAAACCTGTACATCTTTGGAGTGTGGGAGGAAACCGAAGTTCTCGGAGAAAACCCACGCAGGTCATGGGGAGAACGTACAAACTCTGTACATACAGCACTCGTGGTCGGGATCAAACCCGGGTCTCTGGCGCTGCAAGCACTGTAAGGCAGCAACTCTACTGCTGCGCCACCGATAGGCACGTGGATAGGCAGCGAATGGAGGAAAATGGATTATGTGCGAGATTTGGTCAACTAGGCATCATGTCCAGCACAGACATTGTGGGCCGAAGGGCCTGTTCCTGTGCTATATTGCTCTATGTTGTATATATATATATATATATATATATATATATATATATATATATATTAATTAAAACTCTGGTCTTGACCACTTCCTGTTGCACTGCATATTGCTTTTAGAAAAAACGCTACCACTTACGGCTGTGATTTTTGGCCATCTTACTCAGAGTCCCCCTCCGCTGCACAGGACAAGCAGATTTTTCCCATCGATGAAAAATAAAAGACTTATTAATGTTTTAAAAACGTTGAGATTCTCTCTCCTGTCAATCACACCATGAAGGCCACGCCCCTTCCGGTGGGAGGGGGAGGGACTATAAATCCCAGGGTGTGGAGGTGCCTCAGTTCTCTGCAAGATGGGGGAGGGAGAGGTCCCAGCTCTCTGAGCTGTGAATAATACTGAACACATGTCTACTAAACTGTGAGTGGTTTTAGTGACCTCTCAGTGCCCTTAATGTGGTTTGAAAGTGTGGTTTGAAAATGCAAAAGGTGGTTTGGTTTGAAAATGCAAAATGTTTGGTTTGAAATGCAAAAGGTTTGATTTGAAAAGTAAATGGTGGTTTGGTTTGAAAATGCAAATGGTGCTTTGCTTTGAAAATGCGAAAGGTGTACTTGGTTTGAAAATGCGAAAGGCGTGCTTGGTTTAAAAATGCGAAAGCTGTTGCTTGGTTTGAAAATGCGAAAACTGTTTTTCGGTTTGAAAATGCGAAAGCTGGTGTTGCCTTATTGAAAAGCTGGTGTTGCCTTATTGCAAAGCTGGTGTTGGCTTATTGAAAAGCTGTCTTGAATTTGGTGGCTTTACACCCTGCCTGAAGTGGCAGGAAACTGCACTTGAGTTTTTGGCCTTGCACCCTGCCCGAGGTGGCAAGAAACTGCACTTAAGTTTGGTGGCCTTGTACTCTGCCTGAAGTGGCATTTCAAGGAATAGCCGTGAGTCAACTGCCAGCCCACCAGCCGTGAGTGAGCTGCCAGCACATCAGGCTTGAGTGACTGAGCCGCCAGCCCAATAATCCATTCGGCCCACAATGTCCATATTAGCCCTCTGGAAACCAGTCCCTTCAGCCCACAACACCCATACTAGCGCTCCAGAAAGCCACCGCCCCCCCCTATTGGCAACCAATGGGGGACCAGCCCTCCCGTGTGATGCTGGGTCCCAACGGGTCCCACTTAGTCTAGTACACACTAAATATCAGTTATAGTGGCTACAGCGTGGAAACAGGCCCTTCGGCCCAACTTGCCTGCCCCCTACACTATTGGCGTTTGGCTATCCCTCTAAACCTGTCCTATCCATGCATCCATCAAAATGGGGTTTTTTTTCAGTTGCGGTAGTACCTGTCTCAACTACCTCCTCCGGCAGGGCCCTTTTTGTAAAAAAGTTGCTCCTCAGGTTCTATCAAATCTTTTTCCCTGTCCTCTGGTTCTCGATTCCCCTACTCTGGGTAAAAAGACTCGGTGCATCTACCCGATATTCCTCTCATGATTTTGTGCACCTCCGCAAGATCACCCTCATTTCTGAGTTCTAAACTCGTAGCCTGTCCAACTGCTCCCTGTGCTAGCTCAGGCCCTCGAGAAGCTCTGGCATCCTACCACAAACTCTTTCAAAAAAAGTGCTGGATTAACTCAGGGGTTGTTGTGGAGAAAAAGATAAGGGAACTAATAATCATGAAGTCCCTCTTCTCTGGTTGTGCAGCTGCCCGATAGCTGGGAAGAAGCTGTCCTGAATCTGGTGTCCCATTTTCCACACTTCCCATACCGGTTAGTAAGTGATAGGAGTAGTGTGAACAGAGTTGGAGGCCATTCAGCAGCCATCCGATCTTGGTGGTGCATCGGGTAGTGCTGCTGCCTCACATTTCCATTCATGGATGACCTACTCTCCCATCCTCCTAACCCAAAAAAGTGCATTCTAATAATCACCCTCTTGCAGCTTGCTGATTCTAAGGTCCCCATAACCCCTGACACCCGTACTAATCAAGAATCTATCTATCTCTTAATAGCCTTAAAAATATCCACTGACTTGGCCTCCACAGCCTTCTGTGGCAAAGAATTCCACAGATTCACCACCCTCTGACTAAAGAAATTTCTCCTCACCTCCTTCAAAACAAAAAAGGTCCTTTAATTCTTGGTAATCAGTAGGAAGGGGGTTGTTTATGAGCAGGGGACTTAGCAGGCAGTGTGGAAGAAGGATTGATCCGATAACTGTCACACACGTGATGGGCCAAATGGCCTCCTTCAATGTAATAGTTTAAAAAATTAGCTTTAAACTTTGTCATTTGTACTGAGGTACAGTGAAAATCTTTTTAGTTTGGTTTAGAGATACAGCATTGAAACAGGGCCCTTCGGCCCAGAGTCTGCGCCGACAAGCGATCCTTGTAAATCACCCCTGTCCTACACACACTAGGGACAATTTACAATTATTCCGAAGCCAATTAAACAACAAAACCGTACGTCTTTGAAACATGTGAACAAACCGAAGCACCCGGTCAAAACGCATGCAGTTACGGGGAGAACGTACAAACTTCATATAGACAGCACCCGTAGTCACGATCTAATCTGGGTCTCTGGCGCTGTGAGGCAGCCAATCTACCAGCTGCGCCACTGACCCTCATATAGTTCCATGCTATCCAGTTAGTGTACAGATACATGATAAAAGTGAATATCGTTTAATGCAAGATACCGCCCAATAAAGTCAGATCAAAGATATTCCAACGTTCTCCAATGAGGTAGATAGAAGGTTAGGACTGCTCTCTAGTTAATTAAAAAAAAAACATAGACCATCAAGGCTCCAAATGCTCTACTCGTCTTCAGAGAACAGCACATAAGACTCTTCTTCAGACTGCCTCGACTCAAAACGTCACCCATTCCTTGCTGCCTGTCCCTCTGAGTTACTCCAGATTTTTGTGTCTACCTTGGGTTTAAATCAGCATCTGCAAATGCATAGAACAGTGCAACACTGGAACAGGCCCTTCAGCCCACAGTTTCAACTCTCATCATGATGCTGTTAAAGTAACCTCTGCTGCCTCTGAAACACCGCTATCGTATCTGGCTCCACCACCAGTCCAGCAGCACGCTCCAGACCCCCACCCCCCTCACTAGACAATAGGTGTAGGAGTAGGCCATTCAGCACTTTAACCCTCCAGGTACAAAACTTGTCCCGCACATCTCCTTTAAACTTTACCCCGCTCACTTCAAAGCTATGCCCTCTAGTCTGTGACATTTCCACATCTCCCTGGGAAGAAAGGTTCTGACTGTCTATAGTCACAAAATGCTGGAGTCACTCAGCGGGACAGGCGGCATCTCTGTAGAGAAGAAATGGGTGACGTTTCGGGTCGAGACCCATCTTCAGGTGTCGACCCGAAACGTCACCCATTCCTTCTCTCCAGAGATGCTGCCTGTCCCACTGAGTTACTCCAGCTTTGCCACGATCATATCTGCCTCCACCACCATCCCTGGCATCGTGTTCCATGCCCCCACCACCCTCGGAGTAAAGACTATCTACGCTTAGTTTAGTTTAGAGATACAGCCCGGAAACAGGCCCTTCGGCCGACCCAGTCCACACCAACCAGCGATCCCCACACTATTCCACACACTAGGAACGATTTACATTTACACCAAGCCAATGAACCTACAAACCTGCACGTCTTTGGTGTGTGGGAGGAAATCGGATCACCCGGAGAAAACCCACACGGGTTACGGGGGGAACGTTGAAACTCCATACAGACAGCACCCGTAGTCAGGATCGAACCCGGGTCTACGGTGCTGTATTGCAGCAACTCTATCGCTGCGCCACCGTGCCAAGACCAATTCGTATCTGCCTGCACATGATCCACACCCCTCCATGTCAGCCCATCAAGTCGACTCCGCCATTCAATCATGGCCGATCTATCTCTCTCTCCCAACCCCATTCTCCTGCCTTCTCTCCCATAACCTCTGACACCCATACTAATCAAAAATCTATCTATCTCTGCTTAAATATATCCATTGACTTGGCCTGCACAGCCTTCTGTGGCAAATAATTCCACAGATTCACCACCCTCTAACGTAATTACACCTTTCTCCTCTTCTGACGGCACTGGGCCTGCACTCACTGGAGTTTAGAAGAATGAGGAGGGAACTCATTGAAACGTAACGAATAGTGAAAGGCCTGGATAGAGTGGATGTGGATAGAATGTTTCCACTAGTAGGAGAGTCTAGCATCAGAGGTCATAGGCTCAGAATTTAAGGATGTTCCTTTAGGAAGATGAGGAATTTCCTTAGTCAGAGGGTGGTGAATCTGTGGAATTCATTGCCACAGAGGGCTGTGGAGGCCAAGTTAATGGATATTTTTAAGGCAGAGATATTCTTGATTAGAATCTCCTTGGTCAACTTGTCCTTCCCACCCAAACCAACCCCTCCCCAGGTACTTTCCCCTGCAACCGCAGGAGATGCAATATGTCCCTATACCTCCCCCCTCGACTACATCCAAGGACCCCAACAGTCTTTTCAGGTGAGGCAGAGGTTCACTTGCATCTCCTCCAACCTCATCTCCTGTATCTGCTGTTCCAGGCGAGACCAAGCGCAGGTTCGGCGATCGTTTCGTGGAACGCCTCAGCTCAGTCCGCTAAAAATACCTGATATCCCAGATGCTCAACACTTTAACTCCCCCTCTCATTCCCAATCTGACCTTTCTGTCCTGGCCCTCCTCCATTGTCTGAGTGAGGCCCAGCGCAAATTGGAGGAACAGCACCTCATATTTCGCTAGGGCAGCTTACACCCCAGTGGTATGAACATTTACTTCTCTAACTTCAATTAGCCCTTACTTTCCCTCTCTCTCCATCCCCCTTCCCAGTTCTCCCACCAGTCTTACTTTCTCCGACAACATTTTATCGCTGTACCGCCAACTCCCCAGACATCAAGAAGTGCCTCGACCCGAAAGGTCACCCATTCCTTCTCTCCAGAGATGCTGCCTGTCCCGCAGAGTTACTCCAGCATTTTGAGACTATATTCTTGATTAGTACGGGTGTCAGGGGCTATGGGGAGAAGGCAGGAGAATCGGGTTTAGTTTTAGTGAGAGATAGATCAGCCAAGATTGAATAGCGGAGTAGACTTGATGGGCCGAATGGCCTAATTCTGCTCCTATCGCTCATGAGCACCACACAACACAAACTTCAACAATGGACTTCTATTGTCTGTCTTTGGTTTAATTGAAGACTATTATTTTGTGCACTAGTATTGTGATTATTAATGTATTAAATTTCCTTTATGTATTGTGTACACCAACCTTTTATGCTGCTGCAAGTATGACTATATTGTTTCGTTCTCAGTACACATGACAATTGAACACGCTCGACTCTTGAAATCTAGTTAATTAAGGGTGGGGAAAGATAAAAGGTCAGTGGCTAATATAAAGTGAAGTTGTTCTCTGATCTCACAGCTAGCGATGATAAGCATCAAAGTTACTGAGTCGTGATGTTACCAACACAGCAGCTTCTGTGCAAGTGTTTACAATTTATACTTTAAAGATTCTGCACAGAAACAGACCCTTCAGCCCAACGAGTCCATGCCGACCAGCGATCACCCCGTAGTTTTGGTTTAGTTCAGTTTAGAGACACAGCACGGAAACAGGCCCTTCGGCCCACCGGGTCCGCGCCGACCAGCGCTCCCCGCACACTAACACTATCCTACACCCTCTCCAGACAGTTTTTACATTTACCAAGCCAATTCACCTACAAGCCTACACGTCTTTAGATTGTGGGAGGAAAGCGAAGATCTCGGAGACCCGCGGGTCTGTGCTGCTGCAAGCTCGCTGTAAGGTAGCGCGTCTACCGTTGCGCCACCGTGCCGCCCCGCTCTGTGATACGCATTGTGAACCAGAATGCCTGTTTGTGTGTGTGTGTGTGATACTCTTCTATGTTCTGTGTAAACCCATAGCTGACGGGCAGTGAAGTGCACAGTGTGTAGTAACCCGAGCCAAGGGCTCAAATGTCACCGCATTGTAACATGAGCAGTAAGGAAGTTTGTTGTAAATGTGGCCCCACGCATTGAGATCAAATGTGGTGCTAAATGATCAAAGAATTACCATAGGCAAAGTCAAAGAGTAATACAGCGAGGAAACAGGCCCTTCGGCCCAACATGTCCAACCTACACTAGTCCCACCTGCCAGCGTTTGACCCATAATCCCTCTAAAATTAAAGAGTGCATCTACCCGATCTATTCCTTTCATGATTTTATACACCTTCTTAAGATCACCTCTCATCCTCCAAGGAATAGGCCCGCGTGGGTGCTGTCTGTACGTTCTCTATAAGATCACTTGTGTCAGGGTATCCAAGCCTTTGTACACTTCTGTACTTTCAATGAGGTCCCCTCTCATTCTTGTAAACTCCAGCGAGTCAGGCCCAGTGCCGTCAAACGCTCATCATATGTTAACCTACTCATTCCCGATAGCACTCTAGTAAACTCGTCTGCGTCCTTTCATAAGTCATCACATCCTCCCTGCAAAGGCCCATCAAGGATGATCCGAGGGTCACCAATGAGGTAGATAGTAGTTCAGCACTGCTCTCTAGTTGTGGTAGGATTCAGTTGCCTAATAAAAGCCGGGAATAAACAGTCTGTGAATCTGGAGGTGTGCGTTTTCACACTTCTATACCGTTTGCCTGATGGGAGAGGGGAGGGGAGGGAGTGGCCGGGGTGCGACAGGGCCTTGATGATGCTGCTGGCCTTGCCGAGGCAGCGTGAGGTGTAGATGGAGTCAATGGAATGGAGGTTGGTTTGTGTGATGGTCTGGGATGCGTCCACAATTCGCTGCAATGTTTTGCGGTCGTGGATGGAGCTGTTTACACACCAAGCAATGATGTGTGCCGATAAAATTATTTCTATGGTGCACTTATAGAAGTTGGTGAGAGATAGACACAAAATGCTGGTTGGCGCCTTCACGCCCACGTTAGTTTAGCGTACAGCCTGTCACCACTGGCAACTCGCCAGCAGCCTCACGTGAAGGTCCAGCCACAGAAGCTCAATAACAACTCCAAGGTCAGATGCACTAATTGGCCTTATCTGCATACGGTTTGTGATTGGGGCTTCTGGAATAAACGTGACACAAAGTGTTCTGGCTCAGATAAGTGTCATTTGTTCTTTACTTTCTGTCATGGGATTCAGTAGATCCTACAACTGGTGTTGTCGTTTGGTTTACGGAACGCATCACAATCGTTCCAGTGTTTCATGGACCACGTACTCTCCGGCCTCGATTTTGTCTACGACGTGTTGGTAGCAAGCTCCAGCGAAGACGAATACAACAAACACCTCGGATTACTGTTCCGGCGTCTCAATAAATATGGTATTGTCATTGACACGAACACATGCGTGTTTGGCGCTCGCGAACTCACTTTCCTCGGGCATCGCGTGACGGAGAACGGCATCCTGCCCGGCGAATCAAAGGTGCAGGAAATCCGAAACTACCCAGCGCCAAATTCGTTAAACCAATTACGGCAATTTTTGGGGATGACGAATTTCTACCGCCGCTTTCTACCGAACGCCGCAGTAACCAACTTACTCAAGGGTCTGGACAAATCGTCTTCAAAGAAACCGTTGTGTTTACCCGAGGATGCAGTGCAGGCCTTCAACGCTGTTAAAAGGACTCTCGCCGACGCAATTACGCTGGTCCATCAGATGCCTTATTTTCATTCTCCACTGATGCCTCCATCAATGCCGTAGATGCCTTCATGGAGCAGCGAGTCAACGGCAGGCGGGAGCCTCTGGCATTCTTTTCGGCAAAACTATCACCCACTCAGATGAGGTACAATACATTCGGGCGTGAACTTTTGGCTATGTATTTCGTCGTCAAGCATTTCCGCCATCTGTTGGAAGGCCGTCCCTTCATTATTTATACGGATCACCAACCGCTCACATGCACTACTCGTACAAGTGCGGGGAGCTACTTGGACTTTCGTTCTGCAATTCGCCAGTGACATCAGGCACATTCAAGGAAAAGCAAGATCAAGATCGAGAGAGTTTATTGTCATGTGTCCCTGATAGGACAATGCAGTTCTTGCTTTGCTTCAGCACAACAGAACATAGTAGGCATTGACTACAAAACAGATCAGTGTGTCCATATACCATTATATACGTAAATACACACATGAATAAATAAACTGATAAAGTGCAAATAACAGGTAAAGGGCTATTAATGTTCAGAGTTTTGTCCGAGCCAAATTAAATATCTGATGTATGTGGGGAAGTAGCTATTCCTGATCGTTGCACTCTTCAGGCTCCTATCCCTGCTACCTGAAGGTAGCAGGGAGATGAGTGTGTGGCCAGGATGGTGTGGGTCCTTGATGATACTGCCAGCCTTTTTGAGGCAGCGACTCCGGTTGGCGACGCCCTATCAAGACTGGAGGTGGATGCTCTGAATGCGGCCACACTCATCGATTTTTATGCCGTGGCTCGCGCGCAGTATACTGATCCCGATCTTATCCATTACCACCAGACACATACAGCCCTAAAATTAGAAGATGTACCTATCGGTGACATGAGAGAAACCATATTTTGTGACACTGTCACTGGCAAACCGCGGCCGTTTGTGCCTAGGACGATGCGTCGAGAGGTTTGCAGCGCGCTGCACAACTTATCACATCCGGGCAAGAAGGCTACGTTAAAACGAATCTCCGAACGTTTCATCTGGCCTTTCTTCAAGAGGGACATTGGATTATGAGCGAAGACTTGTCTACCTTGTCAACAATCCAAGATCTCCAGGCACACGAGGACCCCTATCGATGAGTTTCCTGTACCGAACACCCGTTTCAAGCATGTACACCTAGACTTGGTCGGCCCACTCTCACCGTCAAGAAACTATACATTCCTGCTCACTTGTGTAGACCGGTTCACAAGTGGTGCTGTTCCTCCAATCTGCGCTGGGCCTCACTCTGACAGTGGAGGAGGCCCAGGACAGAAAGGACAGTGTGGGAATGGGAGGGGGGAGTTAAAGTGTTGAGCAATTGGGAGATCAGGTAGGTTTAGGCGGACTGAGAGGAGGTGTTCAGTGAAATGATCTACGAGCCAAACGCAGGGCTGAAGAGCCAGTTTCCATGATATGTTGCTCTCTGACTGAAGAATGTTTACTACAACAGTCTTGGTTGTATGCTACTTCTCCCTCCCCTGTGCATGCCTGCAATTGACAATGAAGAAGAAATGCTGATGGGAATTTAATGTTTGTTCAATAAATCAATAAGAATACTCGAGAAAACCTGAGCTATAGGGAGAGGTTGTGAAGGCTAGGACTTTATTCCTCAGAGTGCAGGAGGCTGTGGGGTGATCTTATAGAGTGTATAAAATCATGAGTGGAATAGATGCACGGGTAAATGCACAGTCTTAGGGAAATCGAAAACCAGAGGACATAGGTGAGAGGGGAAAGATTCAATAGGAAGCAGAGGGGCAACTTTTTCCACAGAGGATGGTGGATAAATGGAACGAGCTGCTATGGGAGCTATGAGTCGTGGCTGAGACTGTCACAACTGGGGCCTCGCGGGATGGAGTCCCGGTCGGGCGCAGCGGCCGATGGAGCCAAAGATCGACACCACAGAGGTGCTAAGTGGGGACGTCGACAGCAGTGAGATGTTTGCGGCGACGAGAGCGTGGAGGACCACCGTGAGGGAGGAGGGCAAGAACAATGGACAATAGAGGGGGGGGGGGGGGGCAATGGATAATGGGGATCCGGCGTGGGGCGAACTGCTGTTTGGGAGGGGGTCAAAAGGGGGAGCCAGCGACGACGCTTGGTAACTTTGTCAGCGCCGTAGGTGGACGCTATTTGTATACATTGTGTATGCAAGCAAAGAATCTCACTGTGCCTAATCACATGTGACAATAAAGTATTCCTATATTCTGTTGTGCTGCTGCAAGTAGGAATTTCATTGTTCTATCTGGGACACAAGACAATAAAACACTCATGACTCATGAGTATCTAGTTTATCTGTCGATTGTGCCACACAAATCAGAGATGGGTTTTAAGCGCATCATTTGTATTCTGCACCAATTGCCACAGGCAAGCTGCATGAGAAGATTAATTTAAGTAATTAATATTCCTGTGCTGCGCGCACACACACACACACACACACGCCAGGCATCTTCAGGCTTCTAGTTACCTGGCTCCGACTTGTTTACCGTCCTCCTGATTAAATTTTACTTTGTGTGTCTCGTTGTCACCATCTCCTCGGTGTCACACCTTACCCTTCCATGTCCCTCACTTCCCTCTCCCCTGACTCTCAGTCTGAAGAAGAGTGACGACCCGAAACGTCACCCATTCCTTCTCTCCAAAGATGCTGCCTGCCCCGCTGAGTCACTCCAGCATTCTGTGACTACCTTACATGGCTGAGGTGACTTGCCACAGAGCTAAATGAGGGCTTGAAAGCAGAAACAACAAACCACAGATGCTGGTTTGTACCAAAGATGTAAACCATGTTTACGAGGATGTTGCCAGGACTAGAGGGTCTGAACTATAGGGAGAGGTTGAGTTAGCTGGGTCTCCATTCCTTGGTGCGTAGGACATGAGGGGTCATCTAATAGAGATGTATATATATACTAGACTAATTGGGACCCGTTGGGACTAATTGGGACCCGCAATATTCCACCTCTCCACCAATTCTAATATTGGTGGCCAGTGGAAGGGGGGGGGGGCTTTCTGGAGCGCTAGTATGGGTTCTTGGGGTGGCAGCTCAGTCCCTCAAGCCTGATGTGCTGGCAGCTCACTCACAGCTGGTGGGCTGGCAGTTGACTCATGGCTATTCCTTGAAATTCCATTTCAAGCAGGGTGCAAGACCAACAAATTCAAATCAATTTTCCTACCTTCAAGCAGGGTGCAAGGCCACCAAATTCAAGTGCAGTTTCCTACCACTTCAAGCAGGGTGCAAGGCCACCGAATTCAAGTGCAGTTTCCTACCACTTCAAGCAGGGTGCAAGACAACCGAATTCAAGTGCAGTTTCCAACCACTTCAAGCAGGGTGTAAGGCCGCCAAATTCAAGTGCACTTTCATTCCACTTCAAGCAGGGTGCAAGGCCACCAAATTCAAATGCAGCTTCATAACATTTCATGCAGGGTGCAAGGCCACCACATTCAAATGCAGTTTCATACCATTTCAAGCAGGGCAAAACCACCATAAAACCACACAAAACACCAAACTCACAGTTCAGTAGACATTCAGTGTGTTCAGTTGATTCACCGCTCAGACAGAGTCGTGACCTCTCCCTCCCCCATCATGCAGAGACTGAGCCACACCCACACTTCCGGGTTTTATAACCCCTCCCCCTCCCACCGGAAAAGGTGTGGCCTTCATGGCATGATTGACAGCATTTGCAGTAGTGCCTTTTAACTTCAACTCAAAGCACCCAAAACACCTTTGCAGTAGTGCCTTTTTACTTCAACCCAAAGCACCCAAACCACCATTTGCAGTAGTGCCTTTTTAATTCAACCCAAAGAACCCAAACCACCATTTGCAGTAATGCCTTTTTACTTCAAAGCAACCATATTTTCATTTTCAAACCACATTAAGGTCACTCACAGTTGAGTAGACATGTGTTCAGTGTTATTCAGTGCTCAGAGAGACGTGACCCTCTGACTTCCTCCATCTTGCAGAGACTGAGTGAGGCACACCACCTCCGGGTTTTATAGTCCCTCCCCCTTCCCACCAGCAGGGGCAGCAGAGAGAGTAGCAATTTTTTTTTTAAACATTTAATATATCTCTGATTTTTCATCGATGGAAAAAATCCTCCGGTCCAGGATTGCGGAGGGGGGCTCTGAGGTGGCCAAAAATGACTGCCGTAGGCTTTCTCTCGGAAATCACAGCACAGCGAGCCAAGATCAGACCTCACCAGAATTGAGATCAGAACTCACCAGAATTGAGACTGCACAAGCCTGCCATCGTCGTTACTGACGGGCCAGCACCATCCAGCATGGGAAAAGACCTAATCCAGCTTTTTGTGTCTATCTTTGTTTTAATCCAACATCTGCAGCTCCTTCCTACACAAAGGATTACAACCAAAGATGACACAAAGCTGGGTGGCAGTGTAAACTGTGAGGAGGATGCTATGAGAATGCAGGGTGACTTGGACAGGTTGGGGGAGTGGGCAGATGCATGGCAGATGAAGTTGAATACGGATAAATGTGAGGTTATCCACTTTGGTAGCAAAAACGGGAAGGCAGATTACTATCTAAATGGCGTCAAGTTAGGAAAAGGGGAAGTACAACGGGATCTGTGGGTCCTTGTACATCAGTCTATGAAAGTAAGCATGCAGGTACAGCAGGCAGTGAAGCAAGCGAATGGCATGTTGGGCTTTATAACAAGAGGAATCGAATATAGGATCAAAGAGGTCCTTCTGCAGTTGTACAGAGCCCTAGTGAGACCACACCTGGAGTATTGTGTGCAGTTTTGGTCCCCTAATTTATGGAAGGACATTCTTGCTATTGAGGGAGTGCAGCGTAGGTTTACAAGGTTAATTCCCAGGATGGCGGGACTGTCATATGCTGAGAGAATGGAGCAGCTGGGCTTGTACACTCTGGAGTTTAGAAGGATGAGAGGATATCCTCATTGAAACATATAAGATTGTTAAGGGCTTGGGCACACTAGAGGCAGGAAACATGTTCCCGATGTTGGGGGAGTCCAGAACCAGGGGCCACAGTTTAAGAATAAGGAGTAAGCCTTTGGAATTCTCTGCCTCATAGGGCGGTGAACGCAGGTTCTCTGGATGCTTTCTAGAGAGAGCTAGATAGGGCTCTTAAAAATAGCGGAGTCAGGGGATATGAGGAGAAGGCAGGAACGGAGTACTGATTGGGGATGATCAGCCATGATCACATTTCATGGTGGTGCTGGCTCGAAGGGCCAAATGGCCTCCTCCTGCACCTATTGTCTATTGTCTAATCGAGCCATCCACAGTGTACAGATACAGGATAAAGTGAATAACGTTTAGTGCTAGATAAAATTCCAGAGAAGTCTGTATTAACGATAGTCCAAGGTCTTCAATCAGGTAGATGGGAGTATTCAGGACAGCTCTCTAGTTGGTGATAGGATGGTTCAGTTGCCTGACAACAGCCGGGAAGAAACTGTCATTGAATCTGGAGGTGTGCATTTTCACACTTCTGTACCTTTTGCTTGGTGGGAGAGGGGAGAAGGAGTGGCCGGAGGGGGGGGGGGGAGGGGTGGGATTGATACTGGTCCTTGATTATACTGGTGGCCTTGCCGAGGCAGCGCGAGGTGTAGATGGAGTCAAAGGAAGGGAGAAATGTGCATGAAGGAACTGCGGATGCTGGTTTTGTGTCTATCAATGAAAGGGAGGTTGGTTTGCGTGACGGTCTGGGCTGCGGCACGACTGCAACGCCCGGGTTTACGATATCGAGTGCTCTGGTGGCCAATGCACTCCTTGGATCATTTGATGCTGCACAAAGGGCTCTGCTAACACAAATCTTTTTCCTTATTTTGCAGAGATTCCTGCTCTTCGATTAGCTTAGACCTCAGCAGCGGTTTGATGATGCAATATGAAGATAGACACAAAATGCCGGAGTAACTCAGCGGGATAGACAGCATCTCTGGAGAGAAGGAATGGGTGATGTTTCTGGTCACGTCCCGAAATGTCACCCATTCCTTCTCTCCAGAGATGCTGCCTGTCCCGCTGAGTTACTCCGGCATTTTGTGTCTATCTTCGGTTTAAACCAGCATCTGCAGTTCCTTCCTGCACATTATGGTGCAATACGCACGCTGAGCTCAGGAAGTTCTGGTTCCTGTTCCCAGCCGGCTGAGCACACTGCTCATCTGTGAAAACTCAGTCATCCATAACCCAGGCACCTAAAACCTGCTCCCTGGCTAACATGTCTCAGTCATACAGTGATACAGTGTGGAAACAGGCCCTTCGGCCCAAATTGCCCATGCCAGCTAACATGTCCCATCTACACTAGTCCCACCTGCCCGCGTCTGGCCCATATCCATCTTAACCTATACTTTCCATGTACCTGTACAAACGATTTGTAAATATTGTGAAGGTACCTGCCTCAACAGTAGAGTTGCTGCCTTACAACAGGTTCAAGCCTGACTATGTGCTGTCTGTACGGAGTTTGTATGTTCTCCCCGTGACCTGCGCGGGCTAACCAAATAAAATTGATTATACGGTTTCGACCACCCGTTTTCCTGCAACTGGTGGTCTGGATCCTCCTTTAATCGGTGCTGCCCATCGGATGTTGGCTTTATTCCGAAGATAGACACAAAATGCTGGATTACCGCAGCATCACTGGAGAAAAAGGATAGGTGACGTTTCGGGTCTTAGTTTAGAGCTACAGTGCTAAAACAGGCCCTTCGGCCCACTAAGTCTGCACCGACCAGCGATCTTCACACATTAACACTATCCTCCACACACAAGGCACAATTTTTACATTTTTACAAGCCAATTTACCTACAAACCTGTAAGTCTTTGGAGTGTGTGAAGAAACTGAAGATCTCGGAGAAAACCCACGCGGTCACGGGGAGAACGTACAAACTCCGTACAGTACAGCACCCGTACTCAGTATTGAACTCAGGACTCCGGCGCTTGCAAGCGCTGTAAGGCAGCGACTCTACCGCTGCGCCACCGTGCCGCCCGGATCCTTCCTCAGATAAACCCAGCTAGGTAGTTGGTGTGGGTTATATCTGAGGACTGAAGAAGGCATGCGAGTTACAACAAGCTTCCACACTGGGAATAGACGGGAATAGACGGGACAATTAAATGGGGTCAGGACCAAAGCCTAAAAATACAACTGTCTATAAACAGCCGCTGCCTAATGTTTTACACTCAGCGTGGAACAGCTGGCCTCCCGCTTGTTGTACGTTCACTGGTGTCACAGTCACGAGTTCACATTATAGGATAGTATTAGGCCATTTGGCCCATCAAGTCTACTCCGCCATTCAATCATGACTGATCTCTGCCTCCTAATCCCCTTTTCCTGCCTTCTCCCCGATTTGACACCCATTCTAGTCAAGAATCTATCTCTGCCTTAAAAATATCCACTGACTTGGCCTTCACAGGCCTCAAGGCCGGAGCCGTTGCACACATTGCAATGGTCACAACGAGCCCACAGTCTTTGGACTTTAGAGATACAGCGTAGAAACAGGCCCTTCGGCCCACCGAGTCCGCACCGACCAGCGATCACCCCGCACACTAGCACTATCCAACACCCTTGGGGACAATTTACACTTTTACCAAAGCCAATTAACCTACAAACCTGTACGTCATTGGAGTGTGGAAGGAAACCGGAGCTCCCGGAGAAAAACCTCGCAGTCACGGGAAGAACGTGCAAACTCTGTATAAACAGCACGCATAGTCAGGGTCAAACCTAGGGTCTCTGCAGTCCGTTTGTCTTTTCTTTTTTTGTTTTCTTTTGTCCCGTTGTTAGTTTATTTCGGTTTATTTTAGTTGTGTATGTGTGGGGGGGGGGGGGGTGAAACATGTTTTTGGTCTCTTCCTTCAGGGGGATGCGACCTTTTTTGCCGTATCTCCCGTCTCCGTATCTGTCTGCGCTGAGGGCTATCTCGGGCGGAGCTGGCGGCCTCCAACTGGGATCGACCTCGAGGCTCCGGAGGCAGAGCCAGCCGGGACTTCCCAACGCGGGGCTGGCCGACTTCGGGGATGTGGCGGCGTTGCGGCGGCGGCGACCCGACTTCGGAGCCTCGGAGGCCCGGCCGCGGGCCGAGTGGTCTCGGCCACGGGCCAGTGGACTACATCATCGTCGGGAGCTCGCAGGTCCCAGGTTGGTGACCTGTTTTTCCGGAGCTCCCGCAAAAACAGCTCAGTCCGCTGGACTGGAGGGCGGCAGCTTCGGCAGCTTCGACCGCCCCGGGCTGCGGAGTTTGAACCGGCCCGTTTGCGGAGCTCGGATTCAGCCGCGGGACTTGCTTACCATCACCTGGCGGGGTCACAACATCGGAGGCCTGGACCGCCTCAGCGCAGAGGGAGAGGAAGGAGGGAAGAGACATGGACTTTGGGACTTTTGCCTTCCATCACAGTGAGGAGGTGCCTGGTGGACTCACTGTGGTGGATGTTAAACTGTGTTGAGTGTGTCTTTTGTTATTTATTCTATGTTATGACTGCAGTCTAAATCATTTCATTGTACTGAAAAGTGCAATGACAATAAAATTGAATCTGAATCTGAATCTGAAAGGCAGGAACTCTGTAGCTGCGCCACTAAGTTTAGAGATACATTAGGACACTGGTATTCCGCTGTCTCGTTCAACCCCCCCCCCCCCCACACACACACATTAGGACGCAAAGTGCTGGAGGAACAGTGGAAACCTGTTGATCCCTTCAAACGTGAGGTAGTGTGAAATGGGTGAGAACACAAGGGTAGGATGTACACAGCAAATGATCAGGCCGAAGATACACAACAGAGAAACAAGAACAGCGCAGCAACAGGCCCTTTGGCCCACAATGTCTGTGCTGAACATGATGCCCAGACTTATCTGACTGCACATAATCCATATCCCTCCATTCCCTGCATCTCCATGTGCTTGGACAAAAGTCTCTTAAACGCCACTATTGTACCTGCCTCCACCACCACCCCAGCAGCAGGTTCCAGGCACCCACCCTTCTCTGTCAAACAAAAACCTGCCCCGCGCATCTCCTTTAAAGTTAAATGTTACCGCTCTCATCTTAAGGCGACTATATGTCCTCCAGTATATAGTATTTCTACCATGGGCAAAAAGGTTCTGACTGTCTACCCTATCCATAGAGTAGTAGATTCTATCACAACATTTCACAAACACTGGGACAGGTACATGGATAGGACAGGTTTAGAAGGATATGGGCCAAACGTAGGCAGGTGCGACTAGTGTATATGGGGCATGTTGGTCAGCGTGAGCAAGTTGGGCTGAAGGACCTGTTTCCATGCTGTTGAGCTATGACCATTGCTTCTGATAATTTTACATACTTATTTCAGGTCGCTCCGCTATGCCAAGCGTTGCAGGGAAAACGTTCTATGTCTGTCCAACCTCATCATGTAGGTGATATCCCCTAATCTAGGCATCATCCTCTGCCCCCTGAGCAAAGCCTCCACATCCTTCCTGTATTGTGGGGACCAGAACTGCACATAATACTCCAAACGCAGCTTAACCAACGTCCGATAATGCTGCATCATGACTGCCTGATTCTTATACTCAATGTCCCTATTTATGAAGGCAAGCAGCGGTAGAGTTTCTGCCTTACAGCGAACGCAGCGCCAGAGACCCGGATTTTATCCCGACTACGTATGCTGTCTGTACGGAGTTTGTACGTTCCCCCCGTGACCTGTGTGGGTTTTCTCCGAGATCTTCAGTTTCCTCCCACACTCCAAAGATGTACAAGATTGTAGGTTAATTGGCTTGGTAAATGTAAAAATTGTCCCTAATGGGTGTAGGATAGTGTTAGTGTGCAGGGATCGCTGGTCGGCGCTGTATCTCTAAAACTAATACAGAGTGGAAACAGGCCCTTCGACCCACCGAGTCCGTGCTGACCAGCGACCCCCGCACACTAACACTATCCTACACACACACACACTAGGGACAATTTTGCATTGATACCAAGCCAATTAACCTACAAACCTGCACCTCTTTGGAGTATGGGAGGAAACCGAAGATCTCGGAGAAAACCCACGCGGGTCACGGGGAGAACGTACAAACTCCGTACAGACAGCACCCGTACTCAGGATCGAACCCGGGTCTCTGGTGCTGCAAGTGCTGTAACGCAGCAACTCTACCGCTGCGCCACCCTGCCGCCCTCACTCGACAGGTGTCAGACCCTCGGTGGGTCTAGGGACTTGCGCAGCCCAGCATGTGGAGTCTACTCCTGGCGGACTGAGTGGAGGAAATCCATTGGAGAGTTGAATGAACCAGAAGGCAGCTCAGCAGCGCTCTGTGGAGTGTAAAGGGCACGCCAAAGCACGGAAGAAGACATGGCCGTCCGCTGAAACCAAAGGAGTTTCCAGCCGTAATGTCTAGCCCGTGTTATTGGAGTCCAGCTCGTGCGGCCGAGCTCGTGCGGCCGAGACAGTAGGGTTGCTCGTGTGTAACAGCCTCTCCCCCTTCGTTTCTCCCACACACAGGTGTGTGCAAGTCGAAAGACTCCTCCTCCCTCGACTCTGTCCATCGACCCCGACAGTCCTTTCAAGTTAGGTAGAGATTCGCTTGTACCTCCTCCAACCTCGTCTACTGTATCCGTTGTTCAAGATGTGGACTCTTATACATCGGCGAGACCAAACACAGACTGGGCGATTGTTCAGCCCGCCTAAACCAACCTGATCAACCGGTTGCCAAACACTTTAATTTTTCTTCCCAGACTTTTCTGTCCTCGGTCTCCTCCATTGTCAGAGTGAGGCTAAATGCAAATTGGAGGAACAGCATCTCATATTTTGTTGGGTATCTCATGTTTAGGCGACGTGCGAGACCCTTCTTCAGGTCAGCTTACAGCCAGTGGTATGAATATTGATTTCTCTCCACTTCAGGTAGCCCGGCATTCCCTCTCTCTCTATCCCTCCCCCACCCAAGTCGCACTAGCTTCTCGCATGCTTCAGGGTTACACCTGGAGAAAATCAGCACCGCAGCGGAGCGAAGGAGATAGGCGAAACAGCTAACAATGGCCTGTTTCCTTTATCATTGTTACTTTTTTGCATATCTTCCATTCATTGGTCTTTATCTCTCCACATCACCATCTATATCTTTTGTTTCCCTTATCCCTAACCAGTCTGAAGAAGGGTCTCGACCCGAAATATCACCCACTCCTTCTCTCCAGAGATGCTGCCTGTCCCGCTGAGTTATTCCAGCTTTTTGTGTCCATCTCTGGTTTAAAGCAACATCTGCAGTTCCTTCCTACACATACATGCTATTGTCATCTACGGGCCAATATGAAAAGTGGTTGGACAAAGTGAGATTGCTTTCTCTGATGGATCAGACAAAGGTCAAAATGTTGAAAATTAGAACGCCCAGCTTGAAGGTCAGAGTGAAAGTTTAAAGATGTGCAGGGCAAGGTGTCTTTTAAACTGAGGAGAGTTCAGTTTAGTTTATTGTCACGTGTACCGAGGTACAGTGAAATACTTTTTTGTTGCATGCTAACCAGTCAGTGGAATGACAATATATGATTACAATCGAGCCATTCACAATATGCAGAGACACGATAAAGGGTATATTGCAAATAACGTTTAGAGCCTCGAATGTGTTGCCAGGGTTGGTGGAGGCAGATAAGGGCCTCTTCCTGGGCTGTCCAAGTTCTAAAGACGTATAAACCAAGAAGAGTTGTCAGTGAAGGCCTGTTACAAATTGACAAAACTCATTCTGAAAAAAACAGCCGTCACATTGTGAAAGCATGAAAGAGGAACAAATAAGGCAGATTCAAATCCAGTATCAATCTCAGGACAGGAATAATCGGGGGGAGGGGGGTCCCACAAAGGCACAACCTGGAGCTTTTCAAAAAGACTATTCGTTATTTGAATTACATTTTATGACACTTGTAGGTTTTGCAAACTATTGGCCGTAAAGATACTGGAACGAAATTAAAAACCGGAGAATGCTGCTTCTTTCTTGACGTGGATTTGTAAACACAATGCTGCACTGCACACTTTGAATAATTTCCACTTCAGATTTTCAGCAGGAATTAAAATAACGCCCTCCAGTTTTGCGTGACGGCAGACTGTGCTGGGCGGATGCACAGCACAAGGAAAGCAGCATGCATTCTACAAACCTTGCATTTCACTGCATTACTGGGGTATATGTCAGATACTCACGTGCGTTGCTCCGGAGATGCAGTCAGCAGGGAAGCGATGGCTGGCAACAAACCGCACTTCCGCATTCCCATCCCGGGCCACGTTCCATCGCTCCGGGGTGATTGACAGCCGGTCCCGGAGCCTCCGCCTCTCACTGCACTTTGCAGCAAAAAATTTGCAGAAAGTTTTACATTCGCTTTCCAGCTCGGTTCCATGCACACGTGTAAATGCACCCAGATGCAGGCCTGCGCGTTTGTTGCCCCTCACCACATGTAGGAAGGAACTGCAGACGCTGGTTTACACCGAAGATAGGCACCAAATGCTGGAGTAACTCAGCGGGTCAGGCAGCATCTGTGGAGAGAAGGGATGGGTGACGTTTCGGGTCTGAAGAAAGGTCTCAACCCGAAACGTCACCCATTCCTTCTATCCTGAGATGCTGCCTGTCCCACCGAGTTACTCCAGCATTTTGCGTCTATCTTAGGTGTAAACCAGCATCTGCAGTTCCTTCCAACACACTTGGCATTCTAAACTGGATTAGGGTTCAAGAAATAAGTTCACAAACATCAAAACTGAAAAATACTAGTTGGAAATAGGAATGTTCAAAGGAACTGAGTTGGTTCTTGTATTGAACTTACGGGGCTGCCAACCCTCAGGATTTGAGCGTGAGAATCACGCATTTGAAGAAACTCTCACGCTGATCAGAAATTTCTCACGCTCTGGTGAGAAATTCTGTGATCAACGAAAATTTCAAAACTCAGATAAACTGCATGGTCTGCGGGCGTTGGAGAGCCGGGGCTGAGGGAGGGGTGGGAGCAGATGTAGCGGCGGGAACAGATGCGGACGGAAAGCAGGGGCTGGCGAGTGTTTGCGGGGCTGGCGAGTGTTTGCGGGGCTGGCGAGTGTTTGCGGGGCTGGTGAGTGTTTGCAGGGCCGGCGAGTCGCTCGCTGCAGCTCCGGCCATGGAGCAGTGCAAGAGTCCCGGGCCGTCGGAGGCGTCGGAAGCGTTGCGCCGCTGCCGCGAGAGTCTCTGTGCCGATGGGACAGAGACTCTCAAAGGGAGGGGAAGGAGACAGGGAGACAGGGGGGAGAGAGGGGGGCTGAGAGAGGGGAGAGACAGAGGGGGAGTGAATGGGGAGAGAGAAGAGGAAAGTGGAGAGAGAGGGGAGAGATGGTGGGCGGGGGGGGAAAGAGAGAGGGGTGAGAGGGAAGAAAGAGGGCAGAGAGCGGGTGGAGAGGGAGGAGAGGGTAGGAGAGAATGGGAAGAGAGGGGGGAAAGAGAGAGAGGGGGAAGAGGGAAAGGGGGAAAGAGAAAAACGGGAAAAGATAGGGAGATGGGGACAAAGAGAAATAGGAGATAAAGAGAGAGGGGGTAGAGAGCAAGGGGGGGAGTAGGGTGGGAGGAGAAATGGGGGGATCGAGGAGGAGAGGAGGAGAGAGAGGGAGGGGGAAGAGCGAGGTGAGAGAGAGAGAGGAGAGAGAGAGGGGAGAGTGTGTGGTGAGGGAGCGAGAGGATGAGAGGGGGAGAAAGAGAGGGAGGGAGAAAGAGATAGAGAGAGGGCGAGAGAGAGGGAGAGGGGGGAGCGAGGGGGAGGGGGAGAGAGGAGAGAGAGAGAGAGAGAGGGGGGAGAGAAAGAAGAAAGAGGTGGAGAGAGAGAAGAAAGAAGGAGAGAGAGAGAGAGAGAAAAGGAAAGGAGAGATAGAAAGAGAGAGGGAGGGAGAGAGGGAAGGGAGTGATGGGGAGAGAGAGAGTTAGGGGAAATAGAGGGGAAAGAGATGTAGGAAAGAGAGGGAGAGGGGAAGGGGAGAGAGGAGAGAGGGGACAAGAGGGAGGGAGAGTGAGGTGGGAGAGAGGGGGAAGAGAGAGAAAGGGGAGGGAGAGACGGGGAGAGATGGGGGGAGAGAGAGGGGAAGAGAGAGCGAGAGAGGGGAGAGAGAGGGGAGGGGAGGGATAGAGGGGGAGAGAGAGGGGGGTGAGAGAGAGAGAGCGGAAGAGAGGGGGAGAGAGAGGGATGAGTGACGTGGGAGAGAGAGAGGGGAGAGAGGTGGAGGGCTGGAGAGAGAGGGGGAGGGAGAGGAGGGAGGGAGGGAGGATAGGGGAGAGAGAGGGAGAGAGAGAGGCAGGGCTGCCAACTGAGCGTGAGAATCACGCATTTCGCCAAATTCTCACGCTGATCACAAATTTCTCACGCTCTGTCGTGAGAAATTCTGAGATGAACGAAAATTTTAAAACTCATGTCAACTGCATGGGCCATGGAAGTTGGAAGCAGAAGCAGCGACGGGGACAGATGCAGACGGGGAGCGGGGCTATCGAGTGTTTGCCGGGCTGGCGAGTCGCTCACTGCAGCTCCGGCCATGGAGCAGCCTCTGTTGCAAAGGGGCTAGGAGCAAGACCAAGTGTGCATCCAGAGTCAAGGTCTGGGATAGTACTAGGTGTGCAGTCAAAGCGAAGTGTTGCGCCGCTGCCGTGAGAGTCTCTGTGCCAAATTCGCCCAGGTGACCGGCATGGATCAGGCTGCGGCTCGGTGCATCCTGGAGGACAATCAGTGGCTGCGATGTTTTGTTCCGATCGGTGGAATTATCCAAAAGTTACGAAGGTTTAACAAAATCATGAGATCAGCAGATTGGTCTTCTCACCATGAAGGTAAAGCCCCTTCCAGCACCCGCTGGAGAATAAATCCCCGGAGGCTGGGCTGAGTCCACAAGTGCTGATTGAGTCTGCAAGAGTGTAGTCTGGAAAGTCGCTGCGTGGAGTCGGGAAAGTCGCTGTTTGGAGTCGGGAAAGTTGCTGTGTGGAGTCGGGAAAGTCGCTGTGTGGAGTCGGGAAAGTTGCTGTGTGGAGTCGGGAAAGTCGCTGTGTGGAGTCAGGGAAAGTTGCTGAGTGGAGTCGGTGACGCCGCTGTGTGGAGTTGGGAGGTGCTGTGTGGTGCCACGGCCAGTGGCCGCTGAGTGGAGTCTCTCCCCCCCCCCCTCCCACACACACCCCTCCTCCACCCTCCTCCCTCCCCTCCTCCCCACACATGTCCCCGCCCCCAAAACACCCACACCCCCCCCTTTAAACCCCCTCCCCCGTTCTCCCCCCACCCCCCACCCCCTGGTAAGCACGCAACAAAATGTTCACTGTACCTCGGTACACGTGAGAATAAACTAAACTGAAATGAACCGAAACATGCAGCTTTGACAAGCAGTCAGAAAAGCAAATGGCCAGAGAGGGTGAAAGTGCGAGATACAGCGTGGAAACAGGTTCTTCTGCCCAACTTGCCCATACCAACCATCATGCCCCAGCTACAATAGTCCCACCTGCCTGCGTTTGGCCCATATTTGTAGATTGATGTTGTATGTTAACCAATCACACACAAGCCAGCATCTCTAACTCCACCCCACTGTAATACTTATACTAACACTTCTTTCCAGCACGGGCAGTTGGAGCAGCCAGGATGTACTGACAATTAATCATCCTTTATGTTGTTAAGTTTCAGTGCTGATGAAAGATGTATTTGAATCACACACTGAGTCTGGAGTCTGTTTACATGGTGTCAGAAGTGGGATGCAGGAGGCTACGCGGTCCCGTATGTTCAAATCTGGCCATCTCAGAAGTTCTGATCTGAGCTTTAGGTCACTAATGCCATTCACTAAAATGTCCCTTGTTAACTGATCAGTCAGCTGATCAACCGGCATATTTTGAAATCAGCTGCGCTGGGCTAAATACATTAAGTCTGAGATAAACGAGTCTACTCGTTCACCAGGGAGTTGACAGCGAGAGAAAAACCTTGCCCTGTCCAAGATGTGATTTGAGGGCAGGTCACAGATCTGGCTACATTTACACAGCAGAACATTGGGGTTATCAGGAGATTCAGCTGGGGTTATTACCTGGTCGTTGGCACCGCGGACTGACGGAGCATAGCGGAATGTTCTGGATCGCCGAAGGGCATCTGGGCCCGCAAGGTTGAGTAGGAGAGAGGCCTTGACAGCATCAGGTTCACTTCGGTGTGCAATGTTCATGTAGTGTCGGTAATCAATTTCAAACGTGGCCCAGCGTTCGCTGATATCCGCATCAAAGACACGAGGGTCAGGCTTTCGACAGGAAGAGGCCATCATAAAGCAAAATAAAAACTCACAAAAAGGTAAAACAAAAAACCGATATACAAAAGGAGCGGATCAGATCACTTCCATGGTATGGACTTGTTCAGGATTGTCACTAGTGTTTGTTGGTCCGTCTCGACCGTGAAGGTGTTGCCAAAGATGAAGTCGTGGAATTTGGAGCAAGCAAAGACGACAGCCAACAGTTCCTTTTCGATTTGCACGAAGTGCTGCTCCGTGTCGGTCGTGGTGCGAGAAACATACGAGACAGGTAGTAGGGTGCCCTCGGCAGATGGTTGCGAGCAGGCTGCACCGAGACCAAATTTCGAAGCATCGCAGGTGATCGTCACCGAACGTTTCAGGTCAAAAAAAGTCAGGGTCGGTGCACTTGTCAGTTTGGACTTTAAAACATCGAAAGCAATCTGATGTTGCTGAAACGATGCCCTTGCTGTGTCCTTTTTGGTCAGCTCCCGGAGTGTGGAGCTTAGTTCGCTGAGGTTCGGTATGAACTTATCGAGATAGTTCACCAGCCACATTTTCAAGCTTTTCGCAGACTGATGGAACTACAGCATGTCACAAGTAGTCCCGAGTCTCCACGGAGTAATGGACTCGCTGAACGCGCTGTCAGAAGCGGCAAACACTTGCTGGAGTGAGCACAGATTTCAAAGTCAGGCGTTTATCTCGATCTCCTGAATCTCAGAAACGTTGCCAGGGACAGAACCTTGGCATCGCCGGCACAGCGACTGATGTTGAGGTTGATGAGGCCTCCGGGAACCCATCGCACAACAGCAACTGGTCCCTCGGGTGCTGAAGCCTGCTACCATCCAGCAACGTCTCCAAGAGAAGCATGACATCCAGAAACGGTCATACGACAGTTCCGGCAGACCACTCAAGCTTCTACGTCCGGGCCAGGTCGTCCGACTATGAACTTCAACTGGACATTCCTGTCCGGGTACTGTTGTCAACCCGACTGACGAACCACGGTCCTACCTTGTAGACTGTGAGGGAGCTGTATACCGGAGAAGTCGAGGACACCTGCTTGCTGTGAGGGAGCCTCGACCACCGCCTGCTGGTCCCTTTGCTTCACCGCTCCAGTTCCAGCCGCCTTTTGCAATGTCTTCCCTCTTCCTCGTCTCTACCCACCCCTCTCTCAACACGTCCCCCCCCCCCCCCTTGCTCCCTCTCTTCGACTTCCTTCCTCCCACCTCTCCTCACCCTCACTTCACCCCCCCCCGCCCCGCCGCCTTGCACCCCTCCACGTCCCGCGGTCTCCACTAACCACGGGGCCTCACCTACCGTATGTTTCCCCTATCGGTCACCACAAGCCTCCACCGCGTCATTCTCACCTCCAGGCTCTCTGTCTCATCTTTCAGGTGAGGGGGGGAGGGTTTGGTCCGCACGAGCTCGGGCCATGTTAGTAGACAGATATGGCGAGTATGTTTAACTCCATGTTACGGGTGCTCTTCCACACTTAATCTTTAGGGGGAAGGACGTAGATGGATGTTGTATATTAACCAATCACACACAAGCCGGCATCTCCAACTCCACCCCACTGTAATACTTATACTAACACTTGTTTCCAGCACGGGCAGTTGGAGCAGCCAGGATGTACTGACAATTAATCATCCTTTATGCTGTTATGTTTCAGTGCATTAAAGATGTATTTGAATCACACACTGAGTCTGGAGTCTGTTTACAATATTCTTCTAAACCTGTCCTATTCATGACCCGTCCAAATATATTTTAAATGTTGTTATAGTCCCTGTGTCAACTACCTCCGCTGGCAGCCTGTTCCATGCACCCACCACCCTTTATGTGAAAAAGTTACCCCTCAGATTCCTTTTAAGCATGTTCAAGCTTGCTGAATCTTTAGTGAGAAACTATCCTCTGTGTGAAAAGAAGTTGCCACTGAGGTTTTTGTTAAATATCTCTCCTCTCACCTGAAACATATGTTCTCTGGTTCATTAAAAAAGAAAAAAAAAAAAAAAAAAAAAAAAAAAAAAAAAAAAAAATTCCGCAACTCTGGGTTAAAGACTCTTGTGGTTTGGGGGGGGCATCTAATCCTATCTATTCCCCTCATGATCTTATACACCTCTGTAAGATCACCCCTCATCCTCCTGCGCTCCGAGGAATAGAGTCCGAGCACTTATTGCTGGTTATGTGGACTGATGCTCTCCAGCAACATTTACCATATACTCGGGAGTGCTTATAATGACAAGAAACGCATGGTGAATGGCAGGTAAAGGGCGGAATATTAAAATCTTGGAGAAAATTAGGCAGTTTAGTTCTGAAGAAGGGTCTCGACCTGAAACGTCACCCATTCCTTCTCTCCAGAGATGCTGCCTGTCCGGCTGAGTTACTCCAGCTTTTTGTGTCTATCTTTAGTTCTGTTCAGTTTAGTTTAGAGATACAGTGCGGAAACAGGCTCTTGGGCCCACGGAGTCCACACCGACCAGTGATCACCCCGCACACTAACATTATCCGACACACACCAGGGACAATTTACAATTTTTATCAAAGCCAATTAACCTACAAACCTGTACGTCTTTGGAATGTGGAAGGAAGCAGGAACACCCGGAGAAAACCCACGTGGTCACAGAGAGAAAGTACAAACTCCGTACAGACAGCACCCGTAGTTAGGATCGACCCTGGGCTTCTGGCGCTGTGAGGCAGCAACTCTACCGCTGCGCCACCGTGTCGCCCAAATGTTGAAGGAGTGAAATGACTCTCACAATGAGAATGAAGAGAGTGGGCTGTTCAAAGGTTCACGGCAGTCGTACAATTTAATTAGGAGTTAATCAATAATGAACCCAAGACCGATTATCTCAGTTCAGTGTCCGAACTGCCTGCGTTACCGACAACGTGTGTCTATGCAACTGATGTCATTCCAGAAACATCCCAGCTGTCATCACACAACCGAACCATCTTATCAACAACTGGAGAGCAGTTGTGAGCTATTATATATCTCATTGCAAACCCTCGGGCTATCTTTAATCAGACTTCACCGGACCTTATCTTGCACTAAACGTTATTCCTTATTTTATGTATAATCATGTATAATGTTGCCACTAACTGGTTTGCACGCAACAAAAGCTTTTTATTTTACCTTGTTACACATGTCAATAAACTAAACTAAACTGAACTAAACTAAACTAAACTAAGCTATCTTATGTTAACCCAATCAACCACAGGATCATTCTTGTAAACCTCCTCTGGACCCCCTCCAGCGCCAGCACATCCTTCCTCAGATATGTGATCTGACCAGTGCCTCTTCTAAGATTAATGGCGTTCCCACTATTTAATTAGGAGCTGATCAATAATGAACCCATAAACTTTGATTGAAGACTGATGATCTGCCTAGAGTGTCTGAACTTCCTGAGTTACGGACAATGCGAGTCTGCAACCTGCTGTCATTCAGGAAACATATCCTCAATCTAATTAATTTTACTCGTTAAAACTAAAACTTCTGTTATATTGTGTAAGAGTTTTTGGTTTTCTCATGGATTGAACTGCAACTCAGCTGTAACTGGAGAGGTATATTAATGAAGCAATCAATAGGACTCCCAAAATCTGGCCACTCTAGACAACAATGTCCAGTTATGTTTTGAGATACGTTGGGAAACTCTTGTCCTACTTTCTCAACCACTCCTTACAGATTAGGCTGGAGTAACTCAGCGGGGTCAGGTAGCATCTCTGGAGAAAAGGAATACGTGACGTTTCGAGTCGAGACCCTTCTTCAGACCAGACAGGTTCAGAAGTTCTAGGATCAGAACTAGGCCATTCGGCCCATCAAGTCTACTCCGCCATTCAATCGTGCCTGATCTATCTTTCCCTCTCAACCCCATTCTCCTGCCTTCCTCCCAAAACCCCTGACACCCATATTAATGAAGAATCTATCTATCTCTGCTTTAAAAATATCCACTGACTTGGTCTCTACAGCAATCTGTGGCTTTTGTTTCTATATTTTCTAATCCGACATCCTGCGTAACTCAGTTAACACCCGGATTTATACGTCAAACCGGTTTGATCCATTTTGAAAGTGTTCCTTGCTGCTTCCAACATTCACGACACACCCAGGGGGGTGTGGGGGAGGGTGATAATACATGTGTTGATAATAGCAAACTAAAATAAATCTATAAACATGTAGAACATAGAACAGAACATAGAACGAGTGTCACGGATTATGGATAACATAGAAAATAGGTGCAGGAGGAGGCCATTCAGCCCTTCGAGCCTACACCGCCATTCATTGTGATCATGGCTGATCGTTTGCTATCAATAACCCGTGCCTGCCTTCTCCCATATCCCTTGACTCCACCAGCCCCTAGAGCTCTAGCCAACTCTCTCTTAAATCCATCCAGTGATTTGGCCTCCACTGCCCTCTGCGGCAGGGAATTCCATAAATTCACAACTCTGGGTAAAAAAGTTTTTTCTCACCTCAGTCTTAAATGACCTCCCCTTTATTGTAAGACTGTGGCCCCTGGTTCTGGACTCGCCCAACATTGGGAACTTTTTCCTGCTTCTAGCTTGTCCAGTCCTTTTATAATTGTATATGTTTCTATAAGATACCCCCTCATCCTTCTAAACTCCAGTGAATACAAGCCTAGTCTTTTCAATCTTTCCTCATATGACAGTCCCGCCATCCCAGGGATCAATCTCGTGAACCTACGCTGCACTGCCTCAATCACAAGGATGTCCTTCCTCAAATTATTAGACCAAAACTGTACACAATACTCCAGATGTGGTCTCACCAGAGCCCTGTACAACTGCAGAAGGCAGGAGAATGGGGTTAGGAGAGATGGATCAGACATGATTGAATGGCAGAGTAGACTTGATGGGCTGAATGGCCTAATTCTGATCATATCACTTATGACCTAATGAGAACAGCACAGGTACAGGCCCTTTGGCCAAGAATGTCTGTGTTGATCATGATACCAAGACTAACACTTGCCTTCCTGCAGATAATCCATATCCCTGCATATCCATGTGCCCATCCAAAAGTCTCTTAAATTCCAGTATCGTATCTGCTTCCACCACTCCCCCCAGCATCACGTTCCAGGTACTCACCACCCTCTGTGAAAAAAAACCTGCCTTGCACATCTATATACTTTTTTAAACTGTGTGTGTGTGTGTGTGTGTGTGTGTGTGTGTGTGTGTGTGTGTGTGTGTGTGTGTGAGTGTGTGTGTGCGCGTGTGTGCGTGTGTGCGTGTGTGCGTTTATTTGTGGGTGCTGGGTGTGGTTGTGTGTGTGTGTGTGTGCGTGTGTGCGTGCGTGTGCGTTTAGTTATTGTGGGTGTAATTCAAGATTAGAGTTTTCAGATTACATTTTTGGCCTTATGATTCGTTGGTCCCGCCAAAGCCACACGCAAAAACTCAGAGATGTTTTCCATTTCGCAAGCGATTTCACTTTTACATTTGCAAATCCACTCCTCATTACATGTAGACATTTTATCTGAACACATTGTTTAATAAATTCACCTTCCCCCCCACTACCCCTTCCCCCATTCACTCATTTTGTCGCCTCCTGCTGGCTACCTTCTCATAACGCGACTCCCGCGCGACTATAACGGCTGCTCTCCTCCACTTTCCCCCCCCCCTCCCCAGACCGGCTCTGTCACGCTGGCCAAAACCAAAGATTGGCTGTTCCCCTCGGCTGCTATTTTGCCCTCCCCTCTGTCCCGAAAAAAGGACCCTGGCAAAAAGCAGCGGGGAAACAGTCGATCTTTGGCTTGAGCCAGCGTGACAGAGCCGGCACGTCAACACCTGTCTGCCCGCAGCGCATTGAGGCGACACAGCGTCTCGACATCATACGCAGCGTCTCGACGTCATACCAGCATCACGGACGCGTACGCCTGGCCCCGCAGCTAAATCGGCATCTGCCCGACCCAGCCCATTCCACCCTCCCCCCCACCACCCCCCCCCCCCCCCACCCCCCCCACCCCCTCTCGACTCGGGTCTGAAAATCAGCGAGATGCGAGGCCTCAACAGTCTCTGATGGGGCCCTTTCACAGACTTAACCGTGAGCGGACCCCCCCCGTTTAACCAAGGCTCTGGGAACTCGGCCTCTCATGGGACGAGGAGGCTTCCAGAGGGAAGGCAGGGACAAACTTAGAATCCAGCAGCATAAACGTGGCTCCGTTAACTGGAGCGATTCATGCCACCGTGAGTTCAGTTCGGTAACAACCCCCCCCCTCCTTCCCCCTATTCGCCACCCCCCTTTCTCCCCCCCCTCTCCCCCTCACCCCTTCGCTCTCTCCCATCCTCCCATCCATACCCCCTTTCACTCATTCCCCTCCCCCCCTCTCTCACCCTCCCTTCCCCCACCACCCCACCTCTCCCCCTCCCTTCCCCCCACCATCTCCACCTCACCTGCCCTGCCCCCCCCTCTCTGTGGCCCCCATCCCCCCTCCCTGTGGCCCCCGTCTCCCTCTCCCCCACTCCTCCCTCCCCACTCCTCCTCCCTCCCTCCACCGCTCCCTCCCTCCCTCTCCCCCTCCCACCCTCCCTCACCCATCCCTCTCCCCTCCCCCTCCTCCCGCGCTCTCCCCCCGCCTCCCTCCCTCTCTAACCCCTCCCTCAACCCTTCTCCTCCTCCCCCCCCCCCTCAACCCCTCTCCCCCCCCTCAACCGCATGTTCTGGGAACAGACCCAATGGGTCTGCACTTGGTCTAGTCTCCTTTAAACTTTGCTCCTCTCACCTTAAAGATACACCCTCTAGTATTGGACCTTTCCATCCTGGAAAAAAGGTTCCATCAAAGACGTTTCCCATCCCAGTCATTCCTCCTTCTCCCTGCTCCCATCGGGCAGAAGATACAGAATATTGAGTATTGAGTACAGAGGTTTGGGAGGTCATGCTGCAGTTGTATAAGACGTTGATGAGGCTGCATTTAGAGTATTGTGTTCAGTTCTGGGCAGCGTGTTATAGGAAAGATGTTGTCAAGCTGGAAAGGGTGAGGAGAAGATTTACGAGGATGTTGCCAGGACTTGAGGGCCTGAGCTACAGGGAAAGGTTGAGTAGGCTGGGACTCTATTCCTTGGAGCGCAGGAGAATGAGGGGTGATCTTATGGAGGTGTATAAAATCTTGAGAGGAATAGATCGGGCAGATACACATATGTGGGGGAATCGAGGATCAGAAGACATAGGTTTATGGGGGGAAAAGATTTAATAGGATTCTAAGGGGTAACTTTTTCACACAAAGGGTGGTGGGTGTATGGAACAAGAAGGTAGTTGATGCTGGGACTATTCCAATATTTAAGAAACAGTTAGACAGCTACATGGATAGGACAGGTTTGGAGGGATATGGGCCAAACGCGAGCAGGTGGGACTAGTGTAGCTGGGACATGTTGGGCTGAAAGGCCTGTTTTCACACTGTGTCACTCGATGACTTGAAAGCTCGCACCACCAGGCTCAGGAACAGCTTCTTCCCCTCTGTTGTCAGGTTTCTGAACGGTCCTGCCACAAACACATACAATTCCACTTATCTCTACCTCATTACGAACATAGGACTTTGTCTCTGGAACTGTTATGTTACAATGCTGAGAACTATATTATGCACTCTGTATCTCATATAATCTGATGGGATTGGATAAAAACAAAGCTTTTCATTGTACCTTGGTACATGTGACAATAATAAACCTAATTCTTAGTTTAGTTTTGAGGTACAATGTGGAATCAAGCCCTTTGACCCCACCAAGTCCGTGCGGACTCGCGATGACCTGTACATACGTTCTATCCTACATGCACCAGGGACAATTTACAATTTTTACCGAAGTCAATTAACCGACAAACCTGTACGAATTTGGAATGTGGGAGGAAACCGGGCACCCAGAGAAAACCCACGCATTGGCACGGAGAACGTACAAACAGCATACATACTGCACTTGTGGTCAGGATCGTACGTAGATCTCTGGCGCTGTGGGGCAGCAATTCTCCCGCTGCGCCACCCTGAGATATAATCCCTAAACCTATATCCTAAGTCCCCAAGCACTTTAAACTTAAGTTTTTGAGCTGACTAGATGTTAATTAAATCTTGACCTTACGTCTGATCATAAAATTAATGTAAGACCAGTCTCAAATGATCATATGCAAAATTGCACATCTGGCACTAGCAAGGTGATTAATTCAGCTCTAGGATTGGAAATGACTAAAGAGACTTTCCTCTTCAATTAATCAAACCAAATGATTTTGTCTAATTAATATGCTTGGGATAGACAATAGACAATAGGTGCAAGAGTAGGCCATTCAGCCCTTCGAGCCAGCATCGCCATTCAATGTGATCATGGCTGATCATCCCCGATCAGTGCCCCGTTCCTGCCTTCTCCCCATATCCCCTGACTCCGCTATCTTTAAGAGCACTATCTAGCTCTCTTTTGAAAGCATCCAGAGAACCTGCCTCCACCGCCCTCTGAGGCAGAGAATTCCACAGACTCACCACTCTCTGTGAGAAAAAGTGTTTCCTCGTCTCCGTTCTAAATGGCTTACCCCTTATTCTTAAACTGTGGCCCCTGGTTCTGGGCGCCCCCAACATCGGGAACATTTTTCCTGAATTTACCCTGTCGAATCCCTTAAGAATTTTATACGTTCCTATATGATCATCGTGTAGTGCAGGAAGCTGAGAGGTGATCTTATAGAGCTGGACTGGGGTGGAAGATTGCAACCTTCACGTGGTCCGCCCTATTTCGTCAAATGCAATCAACCCGGCGTGCACAATCAAATAAGATCAAATAGAACAAGTTGTCCTACAACTTTAGGCTGTGCATGCCATATGCAAGAAAAAGAAGAAGTGTTGGACCTATACAAGGTTAATGAGGATGTTGTCTGCATGTATTGTGAACAATTTTGGGCCCCATAATTGAGGAAGGATGTGCTGTCTGAAGGATCTGTTTCCGAGGCCGACATCTGAGGCAAACTTTGCAGGCCGGTATCTTGCTCCCCCCCCCCCCCCCACCGCACGGCCGAACGTTCCAGTACTGTTGGACTCCTCTCGGAGGCCGTGACCCCTGTTGGTCCGGCAAAATGGATAATAAGCGAGTTCGGCATTCCGACTGCACTGGCCAGGTCATAGCTCACTAGCTATAAAGTCTAGGCAACGGTGGTGCTGAATTTTGTGCAGGCTTGCGTTTCGTCCGTGGTCGGGTTCGGGCTGCTCTTGTTGCTGCTGGGCCGTCCGCGAGCCCTCCCCGGTGTCCCATCCCTGTCCAGAGGTGTCTGGGGTGGCCCTGGGCTGGCGGGGCGGCCCTGGACTTACGACGAGGACGGTACAAACACTCAGTTCACTCAACGCAAACTTTAGGTCATTTGTTCCTTGCGCCCTCGGAAATCTCCAGTCCAGTCGAGACGAGGACGTTGTGAAGTTGCATTCTCTCGATTGAGGACATTTTCTCGACTCTCCAAGGTGCAACGAGCCATGGCTTTACCAGTGGTTGCCTGTCAAGCTGAAACCTCTCTCCCCCACCTCTCACCGTCGTCTCTCGTCTCCTTCTCGCAGCTGCCCCCACTCTCTCACTGTTACAGCCCGCTCTCCCTGCTACCAGGCACCCCGTCTTATTCTCAAATGACCTCTGACAAATGCCATGATTACTTGCATTCTTGTGTTTTTCGGAATACCGAACTGGCTTATCAGGCAAGTGTTCTGGAACCAAGGTTGCCGGAAAATCGGTGGTGGACGTGTACAATAAATCGCGCATTGCTTCTAGCATCAGCCAGCTATAGTCTGGCGTAGAGCTCCCACTGGTGGCCAACTGAGGTTTGCCAACGTGACACTCCTGCATCTGAGACTGTCACAATTTGATCAACCGATTATAACTGAATTGCATTGAATCGAGTTAAATTTCCTTTATTGTCATTCAAAGCTAAGTTTGAACGAAATTTCGTACCATGCAGTCCTGACAGAAAAGGCAACAAAACACACAATGAACACAATGTAACACAAACATCCATCACAGTGAAACTCCATGCACCTCCTCACTGTGATGGAAGGCAAAAAGTCTTATCTCTTCCTTGCTTGTTCCCCGCTGTGTCGAGGAGATCAAGGCTCTCGATGTAGAAGCCCCCGCCGGGTGATGGTAAATCCTACGGCAGATTTTAAGTTCCACGAACGGGCCGATTCAAACTCCGCGACTAGGGGCGGACAAAGCTGCTACCCTCCAGTCCAGCAAACGAACATGTACGACATGCAGACAGGCCCTTCGGCCCAATTTTTCCATGCCGACCAAGATGCCAAATCTTGGCTAGTCCTATTTGCCCATGGCTTTAGGCACATCATAAGCAATAACATGAAGATAGGCACAAAATGCTGGAGTAACCTCAGCGGGATCTCTATGGAGATGAAATGGGTGTGTGTGTGTGTTTTGGTTTGGGTGTTTCGGGTCGAGATCCTCCTTGAAGCAACAACACGACAGATAAATAATGCGATAAATTATCTCTCGGTAACCAGACCCATGACATAAGACACAAGAACCTACTACACCTTGCTATTGAGGGATAGTGCAGCGTAGGTTCACCAGGTAAATTCCCGGATGGCGACTGACATATGATGAAAGAATGGGTCGACTGGGCTTGTAGTCACTGGAATTTAGAAGGATCTTATAGAAACATATAACATTCTTAAGGGATTGGACTGGCGGAGTCCAAAACCAGGGGTACATTTCAAGAATAAGGGACAAAAAAAGTCTCCATTTAGGACAGATGAGGAAAAACGTTTTCACCCAGAGAGTTGTGAATCTGTGGAATTCCCTGCCACAGAAGGCAGTGGAGGCCAATTAACAGGATGTTTTGACCTCCATTGCCTTTTGTGGCAGAGAATTCCACTTCCGTGGCAGAAAAATCCACTTCAGTGGCAGAGAATTCCACAGGACGTACAGGTTTGTAGGTTAACTGGCATTGTAAATCATCCATAGTGTGTGTAGGATAGTGTTAATGTGCGGGGATCGCTGGTCGGTGCGGACCCGGTGGGCCGAAGGACCTGTTTCTGCACTGTATCTCTAAACTAAACTAAATAACACCAATACTATTGCAAAAGTCCGTAGTGGAACCAAAGAAGTTTAGGTCTTGGTTTATTATTATTATTGTTGCATGTACCACGGTACTGTGAAAAACATTGTTCTGCATCCTGTCCAAATACCTAAGGCATACTACCATTGGCTGGTGCCATCGTAGTGGCAGCCTCGCCAGCAGCTGTCCGTCCTTTCACCCTATTTGGCATTTTTAGTGTGTCTATGTTTTAAAGGTTCCTTAGTCTTCTTTATGTGGGGGTGGTGGGGGTAATAGGAGGAAACCATTTCTCAGTCACTTACCTGGACGGAGATGCGTCTTTTCTCCGTGTCAAATCTTTGCCCCCCCCCCCCCCCCCCCCGCCCATTCGCGGCCTACCAACTGGATTGGCTCGGCCTTTCCCGCCGGAGACCGGCCAGAGCTTCAGCAGCGGCGCAGCACCGATTTACCATCGCGGAGTAGGACGATGCCTTGCCGGGGATCTCCGTGTTGAAGCTCCGGAGTGTTGGGCCTGCTGATTAACACCATGGAGCTGTGGTCTGCGGAGCTTCTAGCCACTGGCGTCGCTGACTTTAACATCGCAGAGGTCTGGGACCCCTTGCCGGGGGTCGCCAGTGTTGGAGCTCCGCCCAGCTCGGCCTGTGGATTTCGGAAGCCGCGGTCTCCGGTAGGAAGCGGCCATTTCGGAAACTCCAAGCCACGAGTGTGTTCCAATCCATTCCGATGTCAGAGTTCCAATCATTCCGGCAAGAGGTCCTGAACATCGAACCGTCCGAAGGGGCGACTGTGGAGGGTTCAAAGGCCCAGACCATGGGTGAACAAAGCGGAAGATGACTGAACTTTATTGCCTTCCCTCACAGTGAGAAACATTGATTCCACTGTGGGGGATGTTTATGTTAAACTCTATCGTGTGTTGTGTTCTTTTTATTTGTATGGCTGTATGGTAGCTCAAATCTCACTGTACCAATTGGTGCATGTGACAATAAATGTAACCTGAACTTGAATACAATCAGTTCAAACTCAGGTACAATAGGTAGAGCTAAGGGGAAGATACAGAGTGCAGAATATAGTTCTCAGCATCGTAGCTCCCACCCTCTCTCCCTCCCGCTCCCCATCTCGTCTCTCTCTAGCTCGCTCACTCCCTCTCTCTCACCCTGTTACCCGCGGCATTCCCTGAACCATTGAGTTTTGGGCGGTAGACAAAAATGCTGGAGAAACTCCAGCGGTGAGGCCAAACATCTATGGAGCAAGGACTAGGCAACGATTCGGGTCGAAACCCTTCTTCAGACCCGGCATTAAACGTTGGCGATTTCCTTGGCTCCATAGATGCTGCCTCACCCGCTGAGTTTCTCCAGCATTTTTGTCTACCTTCGATTTTCCAGCATCTACAGTTCCTTCTCAGACGTTTTGCGGAGACGGCTGCATCTGTAGTTCCTTTCTGTTGGGGGGGGTGTCCTGGCCCGTGGCGGCTCCTGATAAGTGATATAGTGTTTAAGAAGTTACTGCAGATGCTGTAAAAACGAAGAATGCATTTGACAGTTCAAACAATGAGCTGCCGTAATGGGCTTGCCTTGGCATACATTTCTTGTATTTTTTATGTTATTAGAAATATTAGCACCAGACCCAATAATAAAAAGAAGAATCTCCAGTGGTCTTGTCTCTCTGTGATACACGGAAGCATGTCCGTATGTGGTGCAGTGCAATACTGGAGATTTTAAAGTTAGTTAAAATGTCACCTGCCCTGTTTCAGCTTTTTTGACCAAGGTCAATATTAATAACACTCACGAGGCCGAAAGCTTCCATAGCCAAGCGTTGTCCATTCCTTCTCTCCGGAGATGCTGCCTGTCCCGTTGAGTTACTCCAGCTTTGGTGTCTATCTGCAGCCTAGCGTTATTCGGCCGAGTGACCCTTTGAACCCATCCATGTATGTTGTTTCCCACTATAATATTAAATGTTTTCGGTGAAACAATCCCTCTGATTTTTGGACACATCCCTGCCTCATACGTGTGCGTTGTGTATTATAAGGCACTGCTAGTTACTTTCGTCAAATGATCGATCACTGGGAAACTATCGTTAGAAATGCTGCGAAAATAAGTGATATTATCCCGTGTCCATGGGTGCTGCCTTGCCCGCCAGATTTCCTCCAGCACTCCAGTGTTTTTTTTGTTTGGCTCTGAAGTTGAAGGTGGAAACCCCCCTGTATCTACCTTCAACTCCCTGTCTGTGGTGGCTCAGCGGACGGGCGGGCTTCTGGGGAGAGGGTTGCATTTCTGGTCGAGACTCTTTCAGACAATGCACAAGTAACTCTCACCAACGAGAGTTCATTTCAGTCTGAAGAAGGGTCATCTCTCCAGATTCACTGCGCTGCCTGTCCGGCAAACTACTCCAGCTTTGTCATATCGTCATTTTCAGAGTTAATATAAAATTTCTCATGGGGGGCTTTATCCGTCGACCACCAACCCCTCGCCCCCCCCACCTCCCCTCCCACCCCCCCCCCATCCCCTTCCTTTTCAACCTCAGCCTCACAGACCTTAGCATAATACCCCTATTCCTTAAAATCCATTTCCATCACTGATCTGGCATATAAATTCATGACAGTGAGATTTTTAAAAATCATGTTATAATACTTGTGTGAATGGTGAATTATGTTGATCATTTGGTTACTTAGGCTATTTTTTTTAAATATTCTTTTCCCTTAAGAAAAGGAATCTAACAGGACCTTCTTATGGGGAAGTAGTGGGCAGAAAGCATGTCATGTGTGGATTGAAGAGCAAAAACTTGTATTTTACAATGGCAAAATGAAAGTTGAAGGAAAAACAAGGTGTTACAGAGTTGCTTATTGGTTGCAATCTGATGAGTATGATGATGTTACTGTATTATGATATGCCAATGTCACCAGCTAAGCAACTGATCTTCGCCCTAAAGACCTGTCTATTGATAGAAATTGTAATTTATTTTACCTATCGTGTTACGGACTTACAGCATATAATCAATAATATTTAATTGCTGATCTTGAGAATACACATTTTTGAATTTTCAAGGCAGTCTGGGTGTTTATTACTATTTCTGTCACAACGGTCAATTTTGTAATTAGCTACAATTAGGTAACTAACTAATTATTTGCTTTAATTTCAGGTCATCCAAGTAAGATGTTTTATATCTCTTTCAGAATGCTTCAATCTATAATACTGAAAATGTCATTCAGTTCTCTTAATTTTTAAGAAAGATAGGCTTTTGACGTCCTCGATCACAGCTTTTGTGTTGTCAATGGAAAAGCAATAGAATAAATTGCAGACTTGATTTCTAAAATCTCAAAATTTTGTAACATTGCTAGAAAAAGTCCCTGCATCTTGAGAAGACACCCCGACACCACCACCGAACCACCAAACAATCCCGGACCACGAAGGTTAGGCTGTTAGCCAAGAAAGATAGACTTTGTTATTCCCTCAGTACAGCAACATCAAGAACGATGTTGCTGCATTGAGAAATAGCCAAGTCTATCCCTCGTTACTAGCAGCTGATGGGAAGCGGTTGTAAATGGACAGTGCGCTGGGGGGGGGGGGGGAAGTTCCTTTTCACAGCGTGTGGGTAGTCTGCCAAGGTAAAAGATGCGGGGAGGTCAGGAGCATTGAGAAGGAGGGGGTTACGGGGATTCATGCCAGCATCCGCACAAGTAGTGGGTCAGCGGTCGATATATAACAGGATCCCTTGTTCTCGCTGACAGCAGGGGTAAGCTCCACCGCCCGCTGTGATGCTATCCATCACCCGCAGACCCACTCCCTCTTAATGATCTTTGCTCTTGAGCTGGTCCCCTGGACTGTTTCAGACGGATAGCACGCCAACTGTGGAAGACGGGCCGGCAGAAGGCGCTGAGATGGCAGTCGGTTTCCTCCCCGCTTCCGGAGATTGTGGCCGCTCGTAGCCACGCGAGCTGCTTCCTCCCCCGCCACAATGGCTGCTCCGCGTCCCAGAGCGCCACGCAAGCGTGGAGTGCTTGGTTACACAGGCATGACCCTGACCCCCAAACTACTCAACGCTCCTGCCCTCCCCGCAACTTTTACCCTGCTAGACTCCCCCACATGCTATGAACTGAACTCTCCCTCCAATGTGTGGTCCCTTGAACTTGTATAGTCATTCAATAAGATGGACAACTGAATTCAATTTGGTCCCGGCGAGCTCCTGTTTTTTTCCAACCAGCCTTTCCTCCTGCAATCCACGGGATGAGGGAAGGGGAGAGGAGAGGGGTAGGGGGGAAGGTAGGGGGAGAGAGAGGGGTGCGGGAGGTGGTCAGGGAGAGAGGTGTGGGGGAGGGGGGAGAGGGGAAGAGTGGGGAGTGAGGGGAGAAGGGGTAGCAGGGAGTGGTGCAAGAGAGAGGGGAAAAGGGTGGTGGGAGATGGGGGTTGAAGATGGGTGGGGAGGGGGAGAGAGAGGAGTCGTGATGAGGTAGAGGGGGTGAGGAGATATGGAGATGGAGAGGGGAGAGGAGAGGGGAGAGAGAGGGGGAGGAGGAGGATGAGGGGGGGAGGGGGTGAGCGAGGGTTTCGGGTAGGGGTGAAGAGAGGTGGGGAGGGGGGAAGGGTGTGGGAAAGGGGAGGAGGAGGAGGGAGGAGGGGGGGAGGGGAGGAGGGGAGGGGAGAAGTGGGGAAAGGGTATAGAGGGGAAGAGTGAGGGAGTGAGGGGGAGGGGTAGGGAGAGGGGGAAGAGTGAGGAGGGGAGGGGGAGAATGGTAGGGGGGGGAGGGGGAAGAGTGGGGAGGGAGGGGTAGTGGAGAGAGGGAATGAGTGGGGAGGGAGAGGGAAGGGGGAGAGATGAGAGAGGGGTGGGAGGGAGGGGCGAAGAAGTGAAAGAAGGGGAAGTGGATGGAGAGGTGGAGGGGAGTAGTGTAGGGGGAAGGTGGTGGGGGGAGAGAGGGAAGGGGGCGGAGAGAGGGAAGGGGGTGGGCAAGAGGGATGGGGTGGGAGGAGGAGGGGGGGGGAGAGGGGGAGGAGGGGGTGGAGAGGGATAGGGGTAAGGAGAGGTGAGATGAGAGGGGGAGGAAGAGGGTAGGAGGGGAGGAGAGAGGGGTGGGGAAGGGAGGAGAGAGGGAGGGAGAGTGTGGGGGAGGGAGGGAGGAGGGAGATGGGGTAGGGGAGAGAGGGAAGAGTGTGGAGGGAAAGGGGAGAGTGGGAAGGGGTTGGGGGAGAGAGGGAAGGGGGTGGGGAAGAGGGAAGGGGGGTGGGGGAGAGAGGGATGGGGGTGGGAGGAGGAGGTGAGGAGAGGGAGAGGGGTGAAGAAGGAGTTGGAGAGGAGATGAGACGGGAAAGAGTTGAGAGGGAGAGGGAGAGGGCACCAACAGAAGGGAAAGAAGGACCGTGAGGACGAACATCCATCTATTCCCCACTCCCTATCACCCCTCAATCCTGCTTTCTCTATACCCCCCCTCCTCACCCCACCCAACCCTCACCCCCACTCTAAACCACCACACCCTCTCCCCAATCCACTTACCACACAATCCCACACACGTGATCAAGTTGCGCTTTGACACAGGCTGCTGCTAGGGGGGGGCGTGGCTGGCTGCTGGGGGGGGGGGGCTGGGGCACGGGTCAAGGCAGATGTAAATGAAAATCCATTCCGATGTAATAACCCCACATGAACTTCTTTATATAAACTTTCTTCCCGTAAGGACAATCTGTGAGCATTGGGCAATTAAGAAGGGGCGAGGGGGGGGGGGGGAATAAATAGATTAATAAAAATTTTAATAAAATCTTATCAGAAAAAAAAATGGAATGTGATATACACCCACAAAACACACACACACACACACACACTACACACAGTTTTTTAAAAAGTAATACTAACCAAGTGCAGACCCGTTGGGTCTGTCTTTTCCCCTCCCCTCCATCACGCGTTTGTAAAATAACTGTAGTTCCAGCATCGAGCATGGCGGTACCCCACTAGTCACTCGCCTGCCATTCCGAAAGGGACCCGTTAATCCCTACTCTTTGTTTCCTGTCTGCCAACCAATTTTCTATCCATGGCAGCACTCTAGTCCCAATACCATGTGCCCTAATTTTGCCCACTAATCTCCTAAGTGAGACCTGATCAAATGCTTTCTGAAAGTCCAGGTATACTACATCCACTGGCACTCCCTTGTCCATTTTCCTAGTTACATCCTCAAAAAAATTCCCAGAAGATTAGTCAAGCATGATTTCCCCTTAGTAAATCCAAGCTGACTCGGGACCGAATCCAGTTACTGCTATCCAAAAGCTTTTATAATTGACTCCAAAATCCAACATTTTCTCCTCCACCACCGATGTCAGGGATCTGACCTATAACCCCCGTCAGTTTTCTCTCACCTCTCCCGTCTACCTTTTCTCAAAAAGCGGCCTAAAATAATACAGCATAACATTACCTACTATACCTCCAAGCCACATATATTTTCTCTATTTCAGTTACCAGAGGGGTGACAGATCCTGAATCTATAGAACATTTAGGGTGGAAAATGGGTTAATTGCGGACATTCAGCAAGGCGCGTTTTAGAGTACGCGGCAAGTTGTCTAGGTTGCTGCGGGGCAACCTGCTCAAGTTGATCTCCACTGAATAGGGTCAGAATTGAGGACCAGAGGAATCCCCCACTAGGTTTGGTGAGGCGCAAAGCGCGAGAAACACAGATTTAACCCTAGAAATCTGAGACCTCTCTAACATTTTTCACACACATACTGTGGTGGGTGTATGGGAACAGCTGCCCTAGAAGACGGAGGTAGTTGAGGCAGGGACTATCCATTGTTTAAGAAATAGTTAAACAGGTACATGGATAGGACAGATTTGGAGGGATGTGGACCAAATGCAGGCAGGTGGAAAAAGGGTGACCAGAGAGAGGGTCGGACCCCTCAGTAATCAAAGCGGTCAACTCTGTGTGGAGCCACAGGAGATGGGCAAGGTCCTCAATGAGTATTATTCTTCTGGTTTTACCGAGGAGAAAAACAGGAGGATGGAGGAACGTGGGGCAGTAAATCGAAATGTCTTGTGAGCAGTCAGTGTTACAGTCTAAGAGCTGGTGATGGTACTATCGTGCATGAAGGTAGACAAATCTCCAGGGCCAGATCAGATATATCTGAGGACATTGTGGGAAACTAGAGAGGAAATTGCGGGAGCCCTGGTTTAAATTTTTACGAGTTGTCTTTAAATATAGGAGAGGTGCCGAAAGACTGGAGGGGTGTGTCTCTATTGAAGATTTACTGCAGGGGAAATGCTGTGAAGCCAGTGAGCTTGTGGGCTGTAGTTGGAAAGTTACTAGAGGGTATTCTGAGGGATGGGATATACATGCATATGGATGGACAAGGGTTGGTTAGGGATAGTCAATATGGTTTTGTACCATCTGCTTGAGTTTTTGAAGAGGTGACCAAAAAGGTTGATGAACTGTAGATGTTGGATATATGGACTTCAGCAAAGCATTTGACAAGGTTCCACATGGTAGGCTGCTCTGGAAGGTAGATCGCATAGGATCCAAGGAGAGATAGCTGAATGGATAGAAAATTGGCTTCATAGAAGATGGAAGGCTGCTTCTCGGACTGGCGGCCTGTGAATAGTGGTGTGCCTCAAGGTTTGGTGATGGGCTCGTTACTGTTACAAGTTTGCTGATGATACAAAATTAGGTGGTTTTGCAGGTAGTGAAGATGGTTGTCAAATATTGCAGCAGGATCTTGATTGATTGGCCAGGTGGGTGGAGGAATGGTTGATGGAATTTAATACAGAAAATGTGAGGCGTTGCATTTTGGGGTCTAACATGGACAGGACTGACACAGTGAATGGTCGGTCTCTGGGAAGTCTACCCCACAACAAAAGGGGGAGGAGTTGTGCAGTTTGATAGCCACAGGGAAGAAAGATCCACTGTGGTGTTCTGTGTTTGTCCAGGATGCTCCACAGTTTGAGGAGCATCCTCCTCTCCAAGACCACCACCCATGAATCCAACTCCGCCCCCAGGATGGAGCCAACCTTCCTGATGAGTTTGTTGATCCTATTGGCATCCACAGCCTTCACCCTGTTGCCCCAGCACATGGCAGTGAAGAAGATGGCACTGGCAACCACCGATTGATGGAACATCTGCAGCATCTCACTGTTGAAGGAGTGGAGACTTCTCAAAAAGTACAACCGTCTCTGTCCCTTCTTGTACGGGGTCTCAGTGTTCCTAGACCAGCCCAGTTTACTGTCCAGGTACACTCCAAGGTATTTGTACTCCCTGGTAAACTGCTCATCCACACCATTGATGGAGACAGGGGACAGGGTGTTCCTCTCCTTCTAAAGTCCACCATTAACTCCTTAGTCTTGTCGGTGTTGAGCTGCAGTTATATAAGACGTCGGTGAGGCCACATTTAGCGTATTATGTTTTGTTCTAGGTACAGTGTTATAGGAAAGAAGGTCAAGCTGCAAAAGTTACAGAGAGGATTTACGAGGATGTTGCCAGACTTGAGGGTCTGAGCTATAGGGTGAGGTTGAGTAGACACGGACTCTATTCCTTGGAGCGCAGGAGGATGAGGGGTGATCTTATAGAGGTGTACAAAATCATGAGAGGAATAGATCAGCTAGATGCACATTCTTGCCCAGAATAATTCTTGACCAGAGGACATAAGTTTAAAGGTGAAAAGATTTAATAGGAATGAGAGGGGTCAATTTTTCGCACAAAGGGTGGTGGGTGTATGGAACGAGCTGCCAGAGGATGTAGTTAAGGAAGGGACTATCCCAACGTTTCAGAAGCATTTAGACAGGTACATGGAGAGGACGTTTGGAGGGATATGGCCAAATGTTGGCAGGTGGGAAGAGTACAGCTGGGACATCTTGGCCGGTGTGGCCAAGTTGGGCCAAAGGGTCAGTTTCCATGCTGTGTGTCTCTGGGACACGAGGGCCAGATTTATAAGAATAGGTTGGGCAGGCTAGGACTTTATTCCTTAACTCGTAGGAGGCTGAAATTCATACGTCATACAGCCGGAAACTCACGCTTCTCTTTGTTCTCTGCAGCTCCCCATGTCGGGTCCCTCTTTGTTCTTTCGGTGCATACGCTCCCCCCTCACCGGGACCCTCTTTGTTCTCGGCAGCCCCCAATGTTGGGTCTTGCTCTGTTCTCGATGGCTGACGGGGCTGACGTAGCCCGTCCTTGACTGACCTCCAGCACTCACCGACCACTGGGCTGCAGGCATTCATGCAGGCGAAGGTTCTCCGACACCCCTCCTCTCTCACCGATGTCCCTCCTCACTCGGCCGCCGGGCTCATCCTTGTTCGCGGCAGAAACCGGCCGAGTCTGGCCTTAATTGGCTCCGCACCAACCAGGAGCTCCCTCATAACCTCTCCTTATAGCTCAGACCCTCAAGTCCTGGCAACATCCTCGTAATTAGAATGTGATATTATAGAGGTATCCAAATCATGAGGGAAATATACAGGGAGAATGCAGTCTTTTACCCAGGATAGGGGAATCAAGATCTAGTGGATATAGGTTTAAGGTTAGAGGGGCAAGTTTAATAGGAAATTGTGGGGCTACCTTTTCACTCAGAAGGTTGAGGATATATAGAACTACTAGACTAAGTGGGACCCGTTGGGTCCCATGTTCACACGGGAGGGCTGGTCCCCCGACGCAATATTCCACGTCTCCACCAATTCCAATATTTGAATTTCTGGAGCGCTGGTATGGGTGTTGTTGGCTGCAGGGACTACTGGTCTCCAGAGGGCTAGTATGGACATTATGGGCCAAATGGATTCTTGTGGTGGCAGCTCAGTCCCTCAAGCCTGATGTGCTGGCAGCTCACTCACGGCTGGTGGGCTGGCAGTTGACTCACGGCTATTCCTTGAAATTCCATTTCAAGCAGAGTGCAAGGCCACCAAATTCAAATCCATTTTCCTACCATTTCAAGCAGGGTGCAAGGCCACCAAATTCAAGTGCAGTTTCTTTCCTCTTCGAGCAGGGTGCAAGGCCACAGAATTCAAGTGCAGTTTCATACCACTTCAAGCAGGGTGCAAGGCCACCAAATGCAAGTGCAGTTTCATACCATTTCAAGGAGGGTGCAAGGACACCAAATTCAAATGCAGTTTCATACCATTTCATGCAGGGTGCAACGACACCACATTCAAATGCAGTTTCATACCATTTCATGCAGGGTGCAAGGCCACCACATTCAAATGCAGTTTCATACTATTTCAAGCAGGGTGAAACCACCATAAAAACTATCATAAAAACACAGAACCACACTCACAGTTCAGTAGACATTCAGTGTGTTCAGTTGATTCACAGCTCAGACAGAGTCGTGACCTCTCCCTCCCCCATCATGCAGAGACTGAGCCACACCCACACTTCCGGGTTTTATAATCCCTCCCCCTCCCACCGGAAAGGTTGTGGCCTTCATGGCGTGATTGACAGGAGAGAGATTCTCAACATTTTTAAAACACTTATGACACTTTTGTTTTTCATTGATGGGAAGAATCCTCTGCACCTGATGAGCAGAGCGGGACTGAGTAAGATGGCAAAAAATCACAGCCGTAAGTGGTAGCGTTTTATCTAAAATCAATGTAGTGCAAACAGGAAGTTGTCAAGTTTAGACAATCAACCATTTGCAGGCAGTGCCTTTTTGCTTCAACCCAAACCCCCCAAGCAACCATTTGCAGGCAGTGCCTATTCACTTCAACCCAAACCCCCCCAAGCAACCATTTGCAGGCAGTGCCTTTTCACTTCAACCCAAACCCCACAAACAACCATTTGCAGGCAGTGCCTTTTCACTTCAACCCAAACTTCCCAAACAACCATTTGCAAGTAGTGCCTTTTCACTTCAACCCATGCTTTACTTCAAACCAACCATATTTTCATTTTCAAACCACATTAAGGGCACTCACAGTTGAATAGACAAGTGTTCAGTTTTATTCAGAGCTCAGAGAGACGTGACCCTCTGGCTTCCTCCATCTTGCAGAGACTGAGTGAGGCTCACCACTTCCGGGTTTTATAGTCCCTCCTCATTCCCACCAGCAGGGGCAGCAGAGAGAATGGCAATTTAAAAAAAAAACATTAATATCTCTCCAATTTTTCATCAATGGAAAAAATCCTCTGGTCCAGTTTGGAGGGGGGCTCTGAGCGAGGTGGCCAAAAATGGCGGCGTTCGCTCGGAAATCAAATCACAGTGCGTCAAAAGTGGTCAAGATCTTACTTTTAGTAATATAGATATTGAACTTCCTGAGCCTTTCATAGAACAGTACAGATTATTTCATAGAACAATCTGATTCATTTTGTGATTCGTATCTTATTCTAGGAATTCACTTTGTAATTAATTAAACCACTTCCAATACTCCTATACCAGGCACATGCCGTGAGTGATTACTTAGGGTAGGCACTCAGTCGACTTAAAAAAAAATTAAATCGCGCATGCGCAGATTGTTCTCATCGTAAAAATTAAAAATAAAAATAAAAACAGTAACAATTCAATTTTCCAAAGGCTTCCTAGTCTCCTTTATTCTGAATTACTGAATGGGTGGGTGGTGAAGGGTGATGGCAGGTGGAGGGATGGTGGGAAAAACGGGAGTACAGGGAAAAGTTGAATCAGTTATTGAAAGACAACACTTGTTCAAGGGACTAATTGGGGAGAGAGTTCCTTTCACAGCGTGTGGAGAGTCTGTGTCAGGGGTAAAGTTGCGGGGAGGACAGGAGTGTTGAGTCGGAGAGGGTCGGGGATAATGTCTGTAACTCACTCACTCACCGCTGCCGCACCTATCCGGGCGCGAAGCCACGTACTGTAGCCGGTGATAGAAGCATCTCGGGTAGCTGCGAGCGGTCGCCGCGATCCGACAGCAGAACTGGCCGCCACTTCAGCGCCTTCTGCCGGCCAGCTCACTTCTGGCAGTGCTCTCCGTCTGAACACCTCTCACCTGACGCTCGCTCATGTCAGCCGCTTCCTGCAAATCCTTAAATTCCCACAGCCGAGTAACCTCAATCGCGCTGTTGAATTTTAAAGACATGAGTGAGGCCAGCGAGCCGCAGGAGAGAGGTTTTACACGCCTCCATGCAAGGAGCGTCGCAAGTGGCATTATCCCGATCCCGTTCTTCATAACATTCGTGCCCTCCCCACAACTTTACCCCGGGCCAGACTCCCCAAACGCTGTGAAAGGAGCTCTCCTCCCACCCTCATACCCCGGGAAATACAGTATTTAAAAACATCACCTACAAATGTACTTACCATATCATTGGTACACAAGCTCCATTCTTCTCTCCCTGTTTCCTAAGATACACTTAAAATAATGCCAATCCATATTTGAAAACCCCGCCAAGAAACTTGCTCTGCGCATGCGCGGTAGGCTGCTGCGCATGCGCAGTGCTGCAAAGGCAGAATTTCTGCTGCCTTCAGCCCCGATTGAAAGTGACGGTTTCAGGCAGCGCTGACGGCACATGGGCTGCACAGACCTTCCCGTGTTACAAGCGCAGCGGTAGAAAGGCACAGAGAATTATGCCTACCTAAGAGATCGATCTCTTAGATAGGCATAATTCTCCCATGCCTTTACTATTTATATTTAGTAATTACTATGTTATAATTTTAGTCAGGGTAGGCAGTGCCTACCTTGCCTACCCTGACGGCACGTGCCTGTCCTATACCCTTTTTTAAACAAGGTGACTATGACCGTCCTATACAATTGTAACCACACTTCTTGATACCTTTGCAATAATCTCATATCTGATGGAGATAATTCACAATGTTAACCAGCATTGCAGATGTATGAAGGAAGGAACTGCAGATGTTGGTTTATACCAAAGACGCATAATGCTGGAATAACACATCGGAATGACCCACGTATCATTTCTATACACGTGGCCACTTGGCTTCCCGATGGGCCACAGCTGTGGACTGGGAACACGGCCGGAATCACTTATCTGGGCGCAAGGGTTTCGATGCCTCTCGGATTGCCGCGTAGAAACCCGGGTCGGGGCCACGGAGGCGTGAAGTGGGGTGGTGGCAGCGGTGAAGCCTTGCAACGATGGGGCCTCAGCGAGGTGAAGCCTTGCCGCAGCGGTGATGCCTCGCAGGTCGACAGTCGATGAGAGTGAGGACCACCACCCGTGAATGGGGAGGGGAAGACCAATGGAGGACTCGGCGTGGGGGGTCCGTCGTGAGGGAGGTGGGGGGAGGACAATGGACAATTGTGGAGGGGGGGGGGACAAATGACAATGGGGACCTGGCTTGGGGGAACTGTTGGCGAGGGCAACAAAAGGGGGAGCCGACATGCTTTGTAACTTTGTCAGCGACCTAGGTGGCTGCTATTTGTATACATTGTGTATGCAAGCAAAGAATCTCACTGTGCCTAGTCACATGTGACAATAAAGTATTCCTATTCCTTCCGGGTCAGGCAGCATCTTTGGAGAAAAGGAATAGATGACATTTCGGGTCAGAACCCTGCTTCAGACTGAAAGATAGAGAAGGCCAGAACTAAACAGCAAAGATCCTCTTTGCTAAACAGGGCTGCAACAGATGACCTCAGGGAGGGTGGAGTCCATAATGGCCCATTGTTGGGTGGGGAAGACGTGTTAACAACAGGGTTACATGGAAGCTAACAGTGGAACTCGTGGGATGACGAGGGGAGGAGTTCAGGGGGACGTGGGGGAGGGGGAAATGCAGGAGTTATTTGAAAGTGCAGAAATGAATATTCATACAGCTGGATTGGAAGCTGCCCAAGTGAAATATGAGGTGCTGTTCCTTCCATTTGCACATGGCCTCATTGTGACAGTGGAGGAGGCCCAGGACAGAAATGGGTCAGTATGGGAATAGGAATTTAAATCTTTGGCAACCGAGAGAGCGCATAGGTCATGTCATAGGAACTGAATTAGGCCATTTGGACCATCAAGTCTACTCCACCATTCAATCATGGCTGATCTATCTCTCTCCTAACCCCATTCTCCTGCCTTCTCCCCATAACCTGTGATAGGCCAAGTTGGACTAAGTATGTGTTCAGTGAAATGATCACCAAGTCTATGCTTGGTCTCATTGATATAGGAGCCCGCACATAGGGTAGGAACGAGGAGTAATATAGTATTATTGTAAAGAAGCTGCACTTGCACATCAAGCTATGTGAGAGAAGGCTAATGGTGGAATTAATGCGATTGGTCAACATGAACATGATGGGCTGATTGGCATGTGATATGATTCTAAGCAAACTAATTATGAACGTGTGAATTAATACCAAGCAATATTTGTTATTTTAACAGTATGTATGAAATAAAATACATTTCTTAGCTGCAGCATAATTGAATAAGCAGCGGGCTGGGACGTTCCCGGCAAACAAACAGGGTTGGAGAGGGGAGGAGGGGAGGAGGGGAGGAGGGGAGGTGAGTGGAGGGGGAGGGGAGGAGAGGGAGAGGGACAGGGACGTTCGTTTGGGGAACTGCTCCAGTACATTGAGCTTGCAGCATGAGCACATGTGTAATAATGCAAAATTAATTTTATTGTGCAGTTGTATACGTGACAAATAAAGCATATTGAACTACTTAAAATATAATTTCTTTCCAAGCTCCATTGAATGTCACCGCGGACTACTGTTATGAGGGAGAGAGTGGAGAGAGTGAGGGAGGGAGTGAGGGGAGGGAGAGGATGAGGGAAGGAGAGAATGAGGGAGGGAGTGAGTGAGTGAGAGAGGGAGAGTGGCGGAGAGAGTGAGGGAGAGAGTGAGTGAGGGGGAGAGTGATGGAGGGAGAGTGAGGGAGAGTGTGAGGAACGGAGCGAGAGAGTGACAGAGAGTGTGGGAGGGAGAGAGTGTGGGAGGGGAAAGAGTGAGTGAGAGTGAGGAAGGGAGCGAGAGAGGGAGTGAGGGAGTGTGGGTGGAGAGCAGGGTAAGTGGGTAGGAGTGCTGAGGGAATAGGAGGGGAGGAGGGTGACGTGAGGTTTGGGAGGGGGGACTGCAGGTAATGGGGATAAGAGTGAGGGGAGCGGATTGGGGGAGAGGGTGTGGGGACGTGAGGTATGGGGATGATGGTTTAGAGGAAGGGGGTTGGGGGATGAGGGAAGGTGCTGAAGGGAGGGGAAGAAGGGGGGAGATGGGGGCAAAGGGGAGGGGCTGAGGACGGGAGGGGCAGTGAGGGAATGTGAGGGGGAGGTAAAGGGTGGGTTGGGATGAGGATGAGGAGTGGGGGGTGAAGGGGTGGGAGTTTAAGAAAGGTAGGAGAGAGAATTCAGGGAACTCTAGGCCTGTGAGTCTCGGGCAAACTATTGGAGAGAATTCCTTGAGATCGGATTTAATTTCATTTTGAAGAGAATCAGCTAATTAGGGAAAAGCCAGAACTGGCTTTGTAATCATAATCATAATCGTAATTTATTAACCAAGTATATTTTGCAACATACGAGGAATTTGATTTGCCATGCAGTCATACCAATAAAAAGCAACAAGACACACAACTACATAAAATTTGGCATAAACATCCACCACAGCGGCTCCTCCACATTCCCCACTGTGATGGAAGGCAATAAGGTCTTATCTTCTTTTCCCCTTTTCTCCCGCGGTCGGGGGAGTCGAACCATCCACAGTCGGGGCGATCGAAGCTCTAGCAGCCAGTGGTCGAAGCTCCCACGTCAGGACAGTCGAAGCTCCTGCGGCTTGGAGCTCCCAAAGTCGGTCCCTAACTAGGGAATGCAAGCTCCACGATGCTAGTTCACAGGTTCCCGCGGTTGGAGCTTCCGAGGTCAATCCCCGACAGGGATGGCAAGCACCACGATGATAAGTCCACAGGCTCCCACGGATGGAGCTCCCAAAGTCGGTCTCCAGCAAGAGGCTGCCAGCTCCACGATGTTCGGCCGCAATGTGGACAGAGATACGACATGGAAATATTTGTATCTCATTTGAGGAGTGATTTAAAAAAAAATTCACCCCCCCCCCCCCCGCACATAATACAAAACTAAAGATAAAAACATATATTTTACAACAAACTAAAAATAACAAAGAAGGAAATAGACGAGACAGACCGTTAGCGAGGCAGCCATCATTTGTGCCACCTGGTGTTCGTCAGGTCTTGTCTCACTAATTAGTTTTTTGAGGTGGTGACGAAGAAGATTGATGAAGGTAGGGCAGTGGCTGTTACATACATGGATTTTAGTAAAGCTTTGGATTAGGTTCCTCATGGTAGGCTCATCCAGAAGATTCAGATGTATGGTATTCACAGCGACTTGGTCGTATGGATTCAGAACAGGCCTATTCAGAGAATTCAGAGGGTTGTGGTGGAAGGTAGATATATTGACATGAGGTCTGTGACAAGTGGTTCTGTAAGGATCTGTGCTGGGACCTCTGCTGTTGGTGATCCTAATAAATAAGGGCGGCTTGGTGGTGTAGCAGTAGAGCTACTGCCTTTCAGCCCCAGAGACCTGGGTTAAATCCTGACTCCGGGAGCTAGTCTGTACGGAGTTGTTACGTTCTCCCTGTGACCGGCGTGGGTTTTCTCCAAGATCTTAGGTTTCCTCCCAGATTCCGAAGTCGTACACATTAATTGGGTTGGTATAAATGTAAAATTGTCCGCAGTCAAATTGTCACTGGGACCCTACACATTGTCCCATTCTGTAGGGTCGTGTTAATGTGTGGGGATCGCTGGTCGTTTAAACCCAGTGGGCCAAAGGGCTTGTTTCTGTGCTGTATCTCTCAACTAAACTAAACTAAAATGACCTAGAGGTAAATGCGGATGGTTTGTGAGTAAGTTTGCTGATGATACCAAATTTGGAGTTGCAGACAGCAAGGAAGGCTGTCAGAAGATGCAATGTGATATAGATCAGCGACAGAAATGGTCAGAGAAATGGCAGATGAGGTTTAACCCGAGCATGTGTGAGGTGTTGCACTTTGAGAGGTTGAATGTAAGAAAGAGTGTACAGTTAATGGCAAGATTTTGATTTGTCCTGCAACATCTTGGCAGGACAAATCAAAATAGGACGTACATGGTAAATGGTAGGGAATTGAGGAATGCTGTGGAACAGAGGGACCTAGGAATAACTGTGTATAGTTCCCTGAAGGTGGAATCGCATGTAGATAGGGTGGTAAAGAAAGCCTTTGGTGTGCTGGCCTTTATAAATCAGAGCATTGAATATAGGAGTAGGGAATAATGTTAAAATTGTACAAGGCATTGGTAAGACCAATTCTGGAGTATGGTGTACAATTTTGGTCGCCTAGTTATAGGAAGGATGTCAACAAAATAGAGAGTACAGAGGAGATTTACTAGAATGTTGCCAGGGTTCCAGCAACTATGTTACAGAGAAAGGTTGAACAAGTTAGGTCTTTATTCTTTGGAGCGCAGAAGGTTTAAGGGGGGACTTGATTGAGGTCTTTAAAATGATGAAAGGAATAGACAGAGTTGACGTGGATACGTTTTTCCCATTGAGGGTAGGGAAGTTTCAAACAAGAGGGCATGACATGAGAATTAAGGGACAGAGGTTTCGGGGTAAACGTGAGGGGGAACTTCTTTACTCAGAGGGTGGTGGCTGTGTGGAATGAGCTTCCAGCAGAAGTGGTGGAGGCAGGATCGAGTTTAACATTTAAGAGTAAAGTGGATAGGTATATGGACGTGAAGGGAATGGAGGGGTATGGTCTGAGTGCAGGTAGATGGAACTAGGGGAAAACAAATGGTCGGCACGGACTGGAAGGGCCGAGAGGGCCTGTTTCCGTGCTGTAATTGTTATATGGTTATATGGTTATAAGATCCTCAAACAGCATTAATGTGCAGAGGGATCTTGGAGACCAAGGTCATAGCTCACTGAAGGTGGCAGCACAAATAGATAGGGTGGTAAAGAAGCATACGGTATGTTTGCCTTCATTGCTAGGGGCATTCAAATATAAGTCAGAAAGTAAGGCAGTTCAACATTTGGGGTATTGCCTTTAGTTCTGGTCATCCCATTACAGAAAAGATGTGGAGGCTTTGGAGAGGGTGCCGAGGAGGTTTACCAGAATGCTGCCAGGATTAGAGAGTTTTAGCGAAAGGGAGACGTTGGATATACTTGGATTCACAAGTTCACAAGTTATAGGAAGAGTATTAGGCCATTCGGCCCATGGAATCTCCTCAGCCATTCAATTATGGCTGATCTCTGCCTCCTCATCCCATTTTCCTGCCTTTACCCCATAATCCTTGTCACCCCTTCTAATCAAAAAATCTCTGCCTTGAAAATATCCACTGGCTTGGCCTCCACAGCCCTCTGTGGCAATGATTAACTACCCTCTGACTAAAGACGTTCCTCACCTTTCTGAAAGAGACCCCTTCCTAGACTCTCCCACCAGTGGAACCATCCTTTCCACATCCACTCTATCTATGGCTTTCACCATTCTGTAAGGTTCAATGTCCCCCCCCCACCCTCAACCTTCTTAACTCCAGCGAGTACAGGCCCAGTGATGTGAAGCGCTCATCATATGCTAACCCACTCATTCCTGGGATCATTCTTGTAAACCTCCTCTGGATCCTCTCTAGAACCAGCACATCCTTCCTCAGATATGGGGCCAAATTTGCTCACAGTACTCCAAATACAGCCTGACCAGTGCCTTATAGAGCCTCAGCATTACATCTCTGTTTTTGTATTCCAGTCTTCTTGATATAAATGTTAGCATTCAATTTGCCTTCCTTACTACAAATTAACTTTTTGTGAATTCTGCACCAGCACTCTCAAGTCCCTTTACACCTCTGATTTCTGGATTCTCTCTCCATTTAGAAAATAATCTATGCCTTTATCCTTATTACCAAAATGCATGACCCCGCACTTGCTACTATATTCCATCTGCCACTTCTCTGTCCACTCTCCCAACCTGTCCAAGTCCTTCTGCAGAGACCTTGCTTCCTCTACACTGCCGGGCTCCACCTACCTTAGCATCATCTGCAAACTTGGCCAAAAAGCCTAATCCAAATCATTAATAAACAATTGTTTTCTCTGCAATGTTGGAGGTTGAGGGGAAGTATATACAATTATGAGAGGCATATATAGGGTAGAATATATTCCCAGGGTGGAAATGTCCAACCCCAGAGGGCATACCTGCAAGGCAAGAGGGGAAATATAATAGAGATGTGGGGCAAGTTATTTTACACAGAGGGTGGTGGGTAGTTGGAACGTATTGCCAGGAGTGCTGGTGGAGGCAGATACAATAGTGATGTTCAAGAAGCTTTTAAATAGGCACATGGAATTGCAGGGAATGGAGGGTTATGGAGGCAAATTAAATCAGTGTAGCTAGGTTCCATGTTTGGCATAAACATTGTGGGCTGAAGGGCCCGTTCCTATGTTGTACTGTTCTGTGTTCTTATAAACCACAAACAGCACGGATCTCTGGGGCACACCACTGGTCACAGGCCTCCGGTCCATAAAACAACCTTCCACCAACATTACTGCATCCTTCCATGAAGCCAATTCTCTGTCCAGCCAGCTGGCTGTCCCTGGATCCATGCGATCTAACCTTCTGGAGCAGCCACCATGCGGAATCTTATCAAAGGTTTGCTGAAGTCCATACAGACAAAGTCTACAGCTTTGCCCTCAACCTTTTTGGTTATTTCTGCAAAAGCAATTTTAATAAGCAATTGGTTGAAACTCTGTTCTGATTTTATGATTTGTGATTTATAATCAGATTTGAATTTTAAAGTTGTGTGATTTATTCTGCCATTTCCTTTATAGGAAAGTAGACCATTTCTACGACTAACTGAGTGATGTCATGTACAGGCACCTCACCAAGACTGAATGTTTGTGTTATACGTCTTATTCAGATCTCCCCTCACTACATCCCAGTCAATGTTCCAGCCTTCATCGATCTCTGCAGGTTTTGCTTTGTATATTTCAGCAAACTGCTTATTGAAAGTGTAGAAAACCTTCTTCCAATAGGATGCTGCCTGTGCGGAAATTTCCCGCTGGATGATCCAGGATTTGTAGTAATCATTGACAGTTTGGTAATCCTTGTAGGGTTTCCATTCCCCATTTGTGTCGTTATTTTTAAACAATCTATTACCTGCGACTGAAGCGGTGCAGACATCAGTTACAAGATGTTCACTTTTTATGAAGCGATAGCCATTGAGTCCTTTAGCTGTGTGCTGCTTACAAGAGTGCTGTGAGTGTACCGGGGTCTCTGAATCACAGAAAACCCCACAGAAGGGACATTTCTTAGTACAACTGAATAACCCTTTGAACAGCTCATCCCTGGGTCTAATGGATAATTCTTCAATCTTTGCTTGGACATCCCAGCCTGTTACCTCACTGAGGAGTCTCTGCTCCACCTCTTCAATAGATGACAGAACTGCTTCTGCCCATTTCTTGCCGTCACCGTCACTGTGAAACAGAACGAGTTTCATTTCATCTTTGGGCATTGAGATCCTGGTCTTTAACTTTTCAACAAACATGTCCAGGAAGCTCTGAGCATTTCCAGCAAAGTTCTGCGTCACTGCATCCTTAACAATCTCTTTAGCTTGCCCAGTGATCTGTGTGAGGATTCCTTGAGCCAGACGGGTAAACGTGCTCTCCCCATCACGTTGTGTCTTGCAGTGTTCAATAACCTGCTGATGGAGCCAGTCTTTGGCCAAATTCTCACGGTCAGTGATATACCGGTGATAGCCTTCAAACGTATCCCTTTCTTTCAGGTGCACCAGGAGGGCCACAGTGAAGTTGTTGTGGAGACTGTACTTTCTCTCAGGGTCATTTTGTTTCATATCATCCATGATGTTCACACTGAGAGCCTTGAGGGTGGCATCTGTGAGAGCTGGCAAGAAACAAGATTGTGCAAACCGTTCTGCTTGTCTCTGGTTCTCATCCTGCTCAGTGTAAATATCCATGAAGACATCAAAGTATTGACCCTTCATGTTTGCCAGTCTTTGCCGCGGGTCGTGTTTCTGGATGAACCTTGTCTGCATCTCTTGGAATTTTGGTACAGCGTAACCACACAGGTGAAGTTTAAACTCAGCCCTGAATTCCTCACTCATTTTGAAGTTTGGGTGTGAAATATTGTTAATTTTCTCCTCTATAAAAAGCAAAAGTTCAATACAATATCTATTGTCATAATCCATGTCCACTTTGGTGATGTCACTGATCCATTGATGGCATTCATCCTCGAGTGTCTGTGTTATCATTGCTGCCCGATTAACATCTGATTGTTTGGCGGACAACCTGACTGTTTTAACACATCTCACCCATTTCACGTTGATGTGTTTCCCTTCAATTTGAAAGCGCCGGGTTCCCTGTCTACAGAGAGGTTTACTTTCTAGCATTTCATTAATCACCCTCCCTTGAGTTGCTGTGTTCGCTCTGAGATGATTTTCAATCTCCAGTTCAATGTTTCTTTCTCTACAGGGCTGATAGTCCAGCTGTAACAGTGTGTCTTGCCACATCTTTCCAAAGGCAGTTTGCAGTTCCTCGTCACCCAACACCTGATTTGCCCCTTTACACTTTAATAAAAGCTCCTTGACATGTTGTTCGATCTTCTTGTGAAATGTATTCCAAATAGCATCCACTTCCTGCAGTCCCACACATCTGTTCACGGCATCCTTACATCTCTGTATTGAATCGTCCTGAAGCCATCTGCATAAACTGGAGATGCTGAGCTTGAATTCCTCCCTGTATTTCTCCATCAGCTGCATGTTATCAGCCCCACTTTCAAACAGAGCTTTTAGTTTATCCAGAGTCTCACCCTCCCTTTTGTTAATCTCCGTCCTGATCTCATGTTCCAGTGTTTGGAGCAGTCGCTTGAGGTCACCAATGGCATTGTTTACTGTGTTTTCAGCCTCATTTCCCCAGGAGTGTGTGAATTTGCGGAGTTCCCACTCCCAGCCCTTGTACTTCACAGAGAGCTGGTTGTAAGCCTCTGCGGACAGACTGTTCTGGAAGCTGAAAATGAAATTCTCATGTTTCACCTGCTCCCAAAGGCCAGTCATCCATTTGGTAAAGTCTGGGATTGTGAAAGCACCTTGGTCTAGTTTCCCTTTGAGTAAACATTGAATGAGACTCTTCTTCAGTTGGAAGACGTGTTCACTATAGCCAGTGTTGACGGCAGCCATTGGGGGCGTACCTTGCCACAGACCAGGGATGTACCAGTTGTCCTTGTCAGCATCATAGTCCATCACATCACGGAACGTTACTCCCTCCACCTTCTCCAGTTTTGCTGCAGCCTCTGTCATCTTATCCAGCTGTTCCAGTAGTTTTTCTGACGGCCTCTCAGATTCTGATCATGTGCACTCACATCTCCAACATTCTGGTGGACAAATATACACTTTGGTCTTCTCCCCGTCAATTTCATGCGGAGTAAGGAATGAACAACAATCTGTAAAATATCTTTCATCTCTGCGATGTTTTCCATGCCTATGTTTACCAACGTTATGTTGCTTAACCCCACCACGAATGTTGCCAGCTCATTGTCGTGTTCGTAGCTGTCTGTTAGTGTTGCAAGTTCGGGAGCTCTCAGCCCCTCCGTGTCAATGACCAGGATGAAGTCACAGCCCAGCTCCTCCGCCAGACTCCCTGTGACCTTCATCAGCTGCATGTAGGCCCCTCGAGTACATCGGCCGCTGCTCACAGCAAACCGCAAACAGAACATTGTATTGAGGAGCGTGGACTTGCCTGTGCTCTGAACTTCCAATCACTGTCAGCACAAACACTCGGGAAGCACGTCCCACCTTCTCGGCCACTGCTCTCAGTACAGCAGTGATCCATGAAACAGGAACGTTGGAGACGTCTCCATCAATGAGCTCCAGTGGGAACCCATCCAGCAACAGCTCAGCAGCAACACCCGGTAACTGAAGCACATGTGGGTGGATCTGTGTTTGTTGCTTGATGTTGTGTTGTGTCACTGAGAGTTCATAAACCTGGCCCAGTTCCCTCATGAAGTGCTCAAGTCCCAGGGAACTATCAGTCATCTTCTGATCCATGTCCTTCAGCTCCTGGACCTTCTGCATTGAGTCTTTGCTCAGTTCTTTATAAGCCCTGCGCAATCCTGCCATGATTTCCCTTGATTTACTGTCCAGCATCAGCTTCAGCCACTGCAAGGAAATGGCCCTGTCATCCCCACCAGGACAGGTGAGGTGGTCAATGAACATCTGCATCTCGTCCGACAAGCTCCGTCTGAGCTGAGCTTCCCGGATTCTTTTCTTCTCTTGGTCCAGCTCCTGGTTATACTTCTCTGTGGTTCTGTCCCCACGGAATTTCATCCGAGACTTCTCTTTCTCAACTTTAGATAGTCCTTGCCAGGGCTCTCCATGAAAGGGCAGCACTCCCTTTTTATACCCAGTGATGTCTGCAGGGACAAGACTGCCCAGTATTTTGGTCAGGTCCTTGGCCCGTTGAATTTCAGGCTGATGTTCATCGACCTGAATTCCACTTTCTCTCGCAATGTCACTCATTTGTTCCAGACTCAGGAAATTCTGGTCCCTGTTCCTCATTAGAATCACTTGTTTTATCTTCGAACAAAGTTCTTCCACAAGATCGGCCTCATTTACATGAGTCCGAACAATACATTGTTGAGGTTGTAACTTCAGATCTTTGAATAGTTTCTTTACCTGCTCAGGGGTGATGTGTTGCTGACTGATGTGAGTGTTCACTATCAGAAAGAGCTTTGCCGGTGACTGTGCGAGAGAGGTGAGGAATTCTCTTTCCTTCTCACTGATAACGTCAATGAAAATAAAGAGAGCAGCAGAGACTTTTGCCAGAAACCGAGTGTGTCCCTGGTAAGTTTCAGCATCACCTCGGAGGTTGATGAATGCAGCAGCCTCCGGGAAAATGTCTGTGTTGCTCTTCCCAGAAGGTAGATACCAGCTGATCTCAGCCATCCCATCCGATATCCCACGGGGCACATTCCCACATTTCATCCCGGAGTGCAGGAAGATGTTTTGCTGCTGCTGGGTCTGGCTCAAGGTGAGATTGAGGACTCTGGATTTGGACACCGTGCACCTTCCGAGTCTGAGGAAGGAGACAGTTGGCACGGTTGCTGTCACGATGGGCATCTCCACAACGGGGCTGCTCCCTGTGGGAGATTGTGGGCACCACATTTTAACAATGGGTCTCATGGCCCAGAGGAGAAGGGTAGCACCAGGCCCTTCCATGGGTCCCCTCACCCTGTCCCTGGGGTAACTGTGCCCTTCCGGCAGCAGAAAGGGTAATGCAAGTTGGCACAGAGACATCTTCAGCATCAGTTCCTGCTGGAGAGAGTGGTCGGCACAGAGGAAAATGGCAGCAATTATATCCAGAGGGTTAATCCCAGAATTTCCTGGCCTTCGTTCTTCAAAGAAATGACTGAAATCTTTAATGTCATCTTTGTTGTCTTTTGAAAATTGATCAGGGGGCCATTCAGGATTCCTCGCCAGTGAATTAGCAGAGAGGATCATTTGGAGAAATCGCCAAGGAAGATCTTCTGGTTGAGTTGGTTTGCTGTCGTCCAGTTTACGCCAGGATACCTCACGCATGGACGTCAGTGACAGTGTGTGAGGATAATGATCCTGTAAACCCAAATCCTTCACAAGTTGTATGGTGCTCCGATTTTCAGATTGGTAATTTCCAGCTGGTGGAACACCAGTCATTCCCTCTGGGAGACCCGGTGAATGCCGGTGAGATGGATCCTCTGATTCCCAACTTTCTCCAGGGTCGGCCTCTGTCTGTGGTTTGGACGCCATGTCCTCGGCCCATTGTATTTCAGTGTGATGTTCTTCGACCTGAATCCCACTTTCTCTCGCAATGTCACCCATTTGTTCTAGAGTGACGAAGCTCTGGTCACTGTCCCTCATTAGAATCACTTGTTTTATCTGAGAACAAAGTTTTTCCACAAGTTCGGCCACGTTTAGATTTGTCCGAACAATGCATTGTTGAGGTTGTAACTTCAGATCTTTGAACAGTTTGTTTACCTGCTCAGGGGTGATGTGTTGCTGACTGATGGGAGTGTTCACTATCAGAAAAAGTTTTGCCGGTGACTGTGCGAGAGAGGTGAGGAATTCTCTTTCCTTCTCACTGATAACGTCAATGAAAATAAAGAGAGCAGCAGAGATTTTTGCCAGAAACCGAGTGTGTCCCTGGTAAGTTTCAGCATCACCTCGGAGGTTGGTGAATGCAGCAGCCTCCGGGAAAATGTCCGTGTTGCTCTTCCCAGAAGGTAGATACCAGCTGATCTCAGCCATCCCATCCGATATCCCACGGGGCACATTCCCACATTCCATCCCGGAGTGCAGGAAGATGTTCTGCTGCTGCTGGGTCTGGCTCAAGGTGAGATTGAGGACTCTGGATTTGGACACCGTGCACCTTCCGAGTCTGAGGAAGGAGACAGTTGGCACGGTTGCTGTCACGATGGGCATCTCCACAACGGGGCTGCTCCCTGTGGGAGATTGTGGGCACCACATTTTAACAATGGGTCTCAAGGCCCAGAGGAGAAGGGTGGCACCAGGCCCTTCCATGGGTCCCCTCACCTTGTCCCTGGGGTAACTGTGCCCTTCCGGCAGCAGAAAGGGTAATGCAAGTTGGCACAGAGACATCTTCAGCATCAGTTCCTGCTGGAGAGAGTGGTCGGCACAGAGGAAAATGGCAGCAATGATATCCAGAGGGTTAATCTCAGAAATCTCTGGCCCATTCACTTCAAAGAAATAGTTGAAATCTTCAACATCACCTTTCTTTTCTTCCAAGGGCTGAGCAGGGGGCCATTCAGGATTCCTCGCCAGTGAATTAGCTGAGAGGATCATTTGGAGAAATCGCCAAGGAAGATCTTCTGGTTGAGTTGGTTTGCTGTTGTCCAGTTTACCCCAGGATACCTCACACATGGACGTCAGTGACAGTTTGTGAGGATAATGATCCTGTAAACCCAAATCCTTCACAAGTTGTATGGTGCTCCGATTTTCAGATTGGTAATTTCCAGCTGGTGGAACACCAGTCATTCCCTCTGGGAGACACGGTGAATGCCGGTGAGATGGATCCTCTGACACCCTGCAGTCTCCAGGGTCTGCCTCTCTCTGTGGTTTGGACGTCAGGTCCTTGGCTTGTTGTATTTCAGGATGATGTTCATTGACTTGAAGCCCACTTTCCCTCACAATGTCACCCATTTGTTCCAGAGTGACGAAGCTCTGGTCACTGTCCCTCATTAGAATCACTTGTTTTATCTGAGAACAAAGTTTTTCCACAAGTTCGGCCACGTTTAGATTTGTCCGAACAATGCATTGTTGAGGTTGTAACTTCAGATCTTTGAACAGTTTGTTTACCTGCTCAGGGGTGATGTGTTGCTGACTGATGGGAGTGTTCACTATCAGAAAAAGTTTTGCTGGTGATTGTGCGAGAGAGGTGAGGAATTCTCTTTCCTTCTCACTGATAACGTCAATGAAAATAAAGAGAGCAGCAGAGATTTTTGCCAGAAACCGAGTGTGTCCCTGGTATGTTTCAGCATCACCTCGGAGGTTGATGAATGCAGCAGCCTCCGGGAAAATGTCCGTGTTGCTCTTCCCAGAAGGTAGATACCAGCTGATCTCAGCCATCCCATCCGATATCCCACGGGGCACATTCCCACATTCCATCCTGGAGTGCAGGAAGATGTTCTGCTGCTGCTGGGTCTGGCTCAAGGTGAGATTGAGGACTCTGGATTTGGACACCGTGCACCTTCCGAGTCTGAGGAAGGAGACAGTTGGCACGGTTGCTGTCACGATGGGCATCTCCACAACGGGGCTGCTCCCTGTGGGAGATTGTGGGCACCACATTTTAACAATGGGTCTCAAGGCCCAGAGGAGAAGGGTGGCACCAGGCCCTTCCATGGGTCCCCTCACCCTGTCCCTGGGGTAACTGTGCCCTTCCGGCAGCAGAAAGGGTAATGCAAGTTGGCACAGAGACATCTTCAGCATCAGTTCCTGCTGGAGAGAGTGGTCGGCACAGAGGAAAATGGCAGCAATGATATCCAGAGGGTTAATCTCAGAATCTCCTGGCCCTTGTGCTTGAAAGAAATGGCTGAAATCTTCTACGACAACTTTGTTGTCTTTTGAATATTGAGCAGGGGGGCATTCCTGATTCCTCGCCAGTGAATTAGCTGAGAGGATCATTTGGAGAAATCGCCAAGGAAGATCTTCTGGTCGAGTTGGTTTGCTGTCGTCCAGTTTACCCCAGGATACCTCACGCATGGACGTCAGTGACAGTTTGTGAGGATAATGATCCTGTAAACCCAAATCCCTCACAAGTTGTGGAGTGTTCAGGTTTTCAGACCAGTTGTTTACAGTTGATGAAACAATCCCCATTGCCTCTGTCTGGGTGAATGTACTTCCTGGGATCTGTATAGTCTTTCCCAGAGAGGTGGTTCTTGTCCTGGAATTCCCAGGATGTCAGGGCTCCGGTCTTGTATATTGCAGTTGGGTGAATCTTCACCAGTTGTACGTTTCTGTCCCTTGAGGCCTGGTCTCCTATTCCACAATATAGCACGGTGCCTGGAAACTGGCCCAGGATTTATCGAGTTGTCCAGTCTTCTGTCCCGGAATATTTCACAGAGCCCAGACTACCAAGTTGTGATGTGTTGGAGTGCTGGAGTTCCTATCCTGGGATCACAGGGTTGGTCACTTCTTTGGCTCAGACTGACGATCCTCTTGTTGTCCAGGCACCGTGTGTTTCAAGTACAGTCAGTGTGTGATCACCGTGGTACCTGGAATTGGTCACCAGAATTATACATGGCATTGGAATTGTATTATTATTGTCATGTGTATCGAGATACAGTGAAAAACACGGCATACTATCCAGTCAAATCATACCATACATGATACAATGAAGCCTTACAAAAGTACAACAAGTAGCACAAAAATAAATATACCAGTGTAGATGCAGGAAAAATGTTCCCAATGTTGGGCGAGTCCAGAACCAGGGGCCACAGTCTTAGAATAAAGGGGAAGCCATTTAAGACTGAGGTGAGAAAAAACTTTTTCACCCAGAGAGTTGTGAATTTGTGAAATTCCCTACCACAGAGGGCAATGGAGGCCAAGTCACTGGATGGATTTAAGAGAGAGTTAGATAGAGCTCTAGGGGCTAGTGGAGTCAAGGGATATGGGGAGAAGGCAGGCACGGGTTATTGATTGGAGACGATCAGCCATGAATGAATGGCGGTGCTGACTCGAAGGGCCGAATGGCCTCCTCCTGCAACTATTTTCTATGTTTCTATCTCTTGCGGGTGCAAGGGAAAGTGCCCGGGGAGGGGGTGGGAAGGGAAGAATTGACCAGAGAGTTACGGAGGAAGCAGTCTTTACAGAAAGCAGACAGGGTGGGAGATGGGAAGCTGTGGCGAGTGGTGGGTTCACGTTGGAGGTGGTGAAAATGATGGAGGACACTTTGTTGTTTGTGACGGCTAGTAGTGTGGAAGGTGACGACCAGGGGGACTCTGCTCTTGTTACGAGTGGGGGGATGGGGAGAGAGAGCAGTGTTGCGGGGTATTGAAGAGACCCTGGTGAGAGCTGCATCTATAGTGGAGGTGTGGAACCCACGTTCCCTGAAGAATGAGGACATTTCCGATGTCCTGGTGTGGAACACCTCATCCTGGGAGCAGATGTGGCGTAGACGGAGGAATTGGGAGTAGAGGATGGAGTTCTTACAGGAAGCAGGGTGGGAAGAAGTGTAGTCTTGATAGCCATAGGAGTCAGTGGGTTTATAATGGATGTCGGTCAGAAGTCTATCCCCTGCGATGGAGATAGTGAGGTCAAGAAATGGTAGGGAAGTGTCGGAAATGGTCCAGGTGTATTTGAGTGCCGGATGGAAGTCAATGTTCACACCGCTGGGGTGTAAACTACCCAAGCAAAATATGAGGTGATTATATAGTTTATTATCATTTACTTTACACTTGGAATATTTTTTAAACTATATGCTTGTATTTTAGTAAGGAAGTAAGTTTGTGAAAACTGAGACCTTCTGCCTTTTGTTAAGATAAGACATTCCTCCTGTGAGGCCTCTATTATTATTTGTATTAGCTTGACTGCATGTTTCGATTAGCTTGCTCATGTTGAGATAAGACATTTGTTCAGGATAGTGGATTCGCCTTTGTGTGTTTTGTATATATAAAGTGAGGGGAAAGGTGTTTGGGTTCTCCCCTCTCATTGCTAGCTCACTTAGCATAAATCTGTGGTGATAGTTATGTGACCTTTGTATCAATTGTATCTGTTATATTTTTTGTACCTCTGAGAAAGTATTGAAAATTAGTCTCTGAGAACTGAGACCAATTGTCTCTGGCTTCTCCCTACATTCCTGTGCTCTGTGTAACACAATTAGTGAGATAACTCAGAATGATAACAGAGGCCCAGGGTCTATGCAAATAATAGTGGAGTCTGTGGTTGGGACCTCTCCCCCTAGAGATAACATTAATAAAGAGGCCTCAGCCAACATGAAGCTCTGGATGCGAGCCTAGCAAGGAGCAATTAGCAAAGTCAGTTTGACAGTTATACGACAAACCACGAGAAAAGCCACGAGGAAGGCGAGGTGTCTAACAAAGGGGAATCATGTGACATAACAGTTACAAGTGGAAGACTGGAGAGGAGGAGATAGGTGGGAGCAAGTGATTGGCTGACGATAGGGAAATGTCTGCAAGTGATTGGGTACGGAAATGCACCGGGGGTGGGACATACATAGTTAAACATGCCATAAAAAGAGGCGAGACTTTGTCTGAAACTGAACATTTACGTGGGCACTCAAAGTGACTGTTCCAGCTTTATTTGCAAATAAAGGTTTGAACTTCTTCAACAATTCTCCGCATCACCTGAGTTAATTTTGAGCATTAGTAACCACAACAAAATTGGCACAGTGAGCAGGGTCGGAAAAAGACCCGTTAATTAAAAGACAAACAACCCAGGGCACTTCCCAGCCCCTCAGTGGCTCTAAGAGACAACAGGACAAGGGTGGCCACCAGCATAAAGATAGGCGGTTTTTCGCTTCATTTGGACTAATAGCCTGTTGTACACTGGGGACCCAGAAGCGTCTAGGCAGTCAGAAGGCCTCTCTGACCCAAAGAATATGTCACTAAATTCTTCCAAGAGGAGACCAGGAGGATTGCTCGAGAAGACTGCGCAGTAGGATAAGTAGAAAATAATTAATCTGAGTAGTAGATTTTGTAGGATAAGAATGAGACCTTGTGGATACTGCACTTAGAGAAGAATAAGAGGACTGAATAGGCAGGATAAGAATCTGTGGCTACTGCCCGAGAAGAAATCGGGGTCTGTATGGACAGGACAGATAAAGTCAGGGAGAATAGGGACTAATTGGGTAACATAAAATTGCAAAATTTTAAGGACCAGGGCACAGAAAGAAAGCACTGATAAGAAGAGTTCAGAAAACAAGCACTTAGTAGTTAAGAACAAACCCAGTGTTGGTAAATTCTCTGGAGGAAACCTCTGGAATGACAAGCAACACTGTTTATAGAAGAGGGGGGATGAAGGAATAAATTCGGTGGGGAAATAACGAACAAAGTTAGGAATTGTGTAGAAGAGTAGAGTCTTCGGAGGGAGGAGACCTTCTTCAAAGTAGGCATACCTTGAGGAACTCTAGCCCACGCCGCCTGCCCGAGTCCCGTGACATCATTTTGGCCATGAGGAGCAGCCCCAGCACTCACCAGTACGCCGCCTTCCCCCATCTCCACGTCGATGCTGCCACCGACCTTCTCCGGCCTACTGATGACGCCCAGCCTCGCTGCCACACCTGTAACTTTCACTATCTCCTCCTCCCCGATTCCTCCGACTATCGCCACAATAACGCGACCGCCAAACCTTGCAGCCCCCCCCCCCCCCCCCCCCGGGACCGGCTAATCTTGCTGCCACATCGGGGCTTACTCACCACGCCGCCTCTCTGGGCCCACTGAACCTTACCGCCGCACTGGGCCCACCAAACCTTGCCACCGCACCGGGCCCATCGAACATCGCTGCCACACCGGGCCCATCGAACATCGCTGCCGCATTGGGGCTCACCGAACCACGCCTCCGCACCAGGACTCACCAATCATCGCAGCCTCATCGAGGCTACTCACCACGCCACCGCACCGGGCCCGCCAAACCGCGCCACCCCACTGACCATCCGCCCACCGGTACCTCCCACGCTTCACCCACTGACCCGGACTATACTTCCCGCGGACCTCCACCATCGATTCCACCGACCCTCACCACTCCACTACCCTCCAGCAGCCCGCAGCCGTTGCCTTTCCTGCAGCCTGGACTCAGCACCGGGCCTGAAGCTTCCACGCTGCAGACTCCTACTCCCCTGGGTTTAACTGTGCTGTGTCCTAGTGCTAGTCCCCCTAACCCTGGTAACCTCAGTGGCTGTTCTACTGGGTCTTCCTCATCCCCCTCAAACCATGTGACCCCAGTACTTCCTCACCCACACTAGTCTTCATACCCCCTTCCTCCGTGACCACCCACCATCCCCCCACCAGACATCGCCTCAGCCTCAGTCCACTCACCTACCTGCCTTCCTCCAGCCCCAACCCCCATCCCTGCCATGTGTTCGCCATCCTCCCTGACCTCCCCCTCTCTGATACCAAATGGTCTGTCCTCAGCAGAGGCCTTACCTTTGACCCCCACCTCAATGAGTTCCGCGCCCACCACGATTTGGAGGTCTTCTACCGTCGCCTCCGCCTCACAGCATTCTTCCATGGGAAGGAGTCCTCGCACCCCATTGTTGATCCCTTTTCCCATCCCCAGCGGACCCCCTTCTTTTGGACCGCTCCTCATGGCCATCTTCCGGCTTTAGACCTTTTTATTCAAAACTGCCAGCGGGACATCAACCGCCTCAACTTCTCCACTACCTGTGTCACTCTAAACTCTCCCCCCTCGAACGTACAGCCATCAAGAGTCAAGAGTCAAGTCAAGAGTCATGAGTCAAGAGAGTTTATTGTCATGTGTCCCAGATAGGATATCAAATTCTTGCTTGCTTCAGCACAACAGAACATCAACTCACTCCGCAACAACCCAGAATGGGTTATCAAACCTGCCGAATAGGGAGGTGCCATGGTAGTCTGGCGCGTTGATCTCTACAAAGCTGAGGCCACGAGCCAACTCTCGGACACCTCCTCCTACTTATCGCTGGACCATGAATTGTCTACCGGGAATGGTGTAGGCCACCTCCCCTATATAAGATCCCGTGGGGGTGGGGAAGCACATCTACAGGGAAGGTCACTCCCAGTTGAAAATAGTGACTTGGAGACTGAAAAGGCAGATGAAAAAGAAGGAAAAGGGCTGAGGCAGAAGAGCACAGACAAACAGTATTAAATCCAGCTGTGAGTTAAAACAACGCAGAGCACTAGAGAAGAATGATGAAAAAATGTAGGTTGCTTTGTCTTATTGATGTTTTAAGTTAAACCCCTGTCTCACTGTGCGAGTTGGCCCACGAGTGACCCCGAGTTTTCACTCGTGGTGATCACGTAGCGGGAACGTCGGAACTCGCACGAGCAACTTATCGACTCGTTGCGCTAACGGCAGGTACTCGGGAAACTTGTTAACTCGTGAAAAAAATCAAACATGTTTGATTTTTTCCACGAGTCAAATTAACTGTTCAAGTTAAAAATGGAAACATTTAAACTCGTTGTAATAACGTAGTGGCCCCGTGCGTTTATCTTAGTGTCTCGTGAGTCTACCGTGGGAACTTTAATAATCTGTTCTTTTGCTCGAGTAAAGACTGAACCAAACATAGACACAAAATGCTGGAGTAACTCAGCGGACCAGGCAGCATCTCTGGAGAGAAGGAATAGAGTCGAGACCCTTCTTCAGACTTACCCGAAATGCCACCCATTCCTTCTCTCCAGAGATGCAGCCTGTCCCGCCGAGTTACTCCAGCATTTTGTGTCTATCTTCGGCCTTTCTGCCACTTGTCCTTTATTACTGAGGCGCCTGCCCCGTGGCTTCACTCTGTCTCAATGAACGGCTTAAAGACCTGCCGAAGGGGCAAGTCTGGGGTGGTGGGTGGGATGTGTCCACGTGTGATGGTCCATCCACCCCCCCGGGGCCGAGAGTGTGGGATTGGGAAGGAACTGCAGATGCTGGTTCACACCGGAGATAGACACACACAATGCTGGAGTAACTCGGCGGGACAGGCTGCATCTCTGGAGCGAAGGAATGGGTGGCATTTCGGGTAAGTCTGAAGAAGGGTCTCGACTCTATTCCTTCTCTCCCAGAGATGCTGCCTGGTCCGCTGAGTTGTGTGTGTGTGTCTCTCTCCCTCTCTGTCTATCTGTGTGTATCTGTGTGTGTGTCTGCTGTCGGGTCCCGGTGGCCGCTCAAAGTCACCCGAGCTGCTTGATTCCTCTGAAGTGGTGGCCAGCTGTTGTCTGTGTGTATCTCTCTCTCTATGTGTGTGTGTGTGTGTATGTGTGTGTGTGTCTCTCTCTCTCTCCCTCTCTGTCTATCTGTGTCTATCTGTGTGTGTGTCTGCTGTCGGGTCCCGGTGGCCGCTCAAAGTCACCCGAGCTGCTTGATTCCTCTGAAGTGGTGGCCAGCTGTTGTCTGTGTGTATCTCTCTCTCTATGTGTGTGTGTGTGTGTATGTGTGTGTGTGTGTCTCTCTCTCTCCCTCTCTGTCCATCTGTGTGTATCTGTGTGTGTGTCTGCTGTCGGGTCCCGGTGGCCGCTCAAAGTCACCCGAGCTGCTTGATTCCTCTGAAGTGGTGGCCAGCTGCTGTCTGTGTGTGTGTGTGTGTGTGTGTGTGTGTGTGTGTGTCTCTCTCTCTCTCCCTCTCTGTCTATCTGTGTGTGTGTGTGTGTGTGTGTGTGTACTGTCGGGTCCCGGCGGCCGCTCAGTCACCCGAGCTGCTTAATTCCTCTGAAGTGGTGGCCAGCTGCTGTCTGTGTGTATCTCTCTGTGTGTGTGTGTGTGTGTGTGTGTGTGTGTGTGTGTGTGTGTGTGTGTGTGTGTGTGTGTGTGTGTGTGTGTGTGTGTGTGTGTCTCTCTCTCCCTCTCTGTCTATCTGTGTGTATCTGTGTGTGTGTCTGATGTCGGGTCCCGGTGGCCGCTCAAAGTCACCCGAGCTGCCTCATTCCTCTGAAGTGGTGGCCAGCTGCTGTCTGTGTGTGTCTCTCTCTCTCCCTCTCTGTCTATCTGTGTGTGTGTGTGTGTGTGTGTGTGTGTGTGTGTACTGTCGGGTCCCGGCGGCCGCTCAGTCACCCGAGCTGCTTAATTCCTCTGAAGTGGTGGCCAGCTGCTGTCTGTGTGTATCTCTGTGTGTGTGTGTGTGTGTGTGTGTGTGTGTGTGTGTGTGTGTGTGTGTGTGTGTGTGTGTGTGTGTGTGTGTGTGTCTCTCTCTCCCTCTCTGTCTATCTGTGTGTATCTGTGTGTGTGTCTGATGTCGGGTCCCGGTGGCCGCTCAAAGTCACCCGAGCTGCCTCATTCCTCTGAAGTGGTGACCAGCTGCTGTCTGTGTGTATCTCTCTGTGTGTGTGTGTGTGTGTGTGTGTGTGTGTGTGTACTGTCGGGTCCCGGCGGCCGCTCAGTCACCCGAGCTGCTTAATTCCTCTGAAGTGGTGGCCAGCTGCTGTCTGTGTGTATCTCTCTGTGTGTGTGTGTGTGTGTGTGTGTGTGTGTGTCTGCTGTCGGGTCCTGGCGGCCGCTCAATGTCAGTCACCCGGGCTGCTTCCTTTTTTAAAATTATTTAAAATAGAGATCCATTGCAAAAAAGTATTTAAAAACATAAAACAACAAGAAATGCTTGGTTACTGGAGGATGCGCATTTTCCCATCCGCGCTGAAATAACTCAAAACCACAGGATGGAGATGTATTTTAACATTGTTGCTTTATTAAAACATACCTTCATTCACGGTTGGCTCAAGAGTAACGGGAGAGGAACTTGCTGATGGCCCTGTCTCACTGTGCGACTTGACCCACGAGGTACCCCGAGTGAGAGACTCGTGGTTGTGCACGATATCCCAAGTTGATGTTCAAGTGTTTGAACCGAGTTCCCACGGGTATGGTATACTGCGATGTTCCAAGTTCGTCTCCCGTTTACTCTTGAGCTGACAAAGTTCGTCTCCCGTTAACTCTTGAGCTGACAACATCTCCTGAAATGTGACACAGTGTTTCTAACAGGAGTGACTTGATACACACAAATAGACTGGATGGGCTCAACAGGTCCAGTGTCATAATGAAAGATGAGGCATTCTGCGGTTCGTCCGTGCGCTTGTTCACGCTGGATATCGGGGCCAGATCTTGCTTTCAAAGTTCATGGTAAAAACGAGAGGGGATATGTGATGAAGCTTTTGTGGTGAAGAAATGGGTAATTGTGATTGGCTGCATATTTGGCCCATTTCTTTACCAAATTCCTAGTATAGGCAGCCCTGCCCGGATCTGTCAGTACCAGTAGTATGAGAACAGGTGGGGACGGGCGGGCAGGCAGCAAGCGGCGGGAACGTTGGCCAGGAGTGGGGGCATCACGTACACATTAGCCAGCTCACCTCATACATGTTGGACACATACATGTGGTGTCCACAAATACACAGACTGTACGTTTACCTGTGTGTGTCTGTCAATGTCTGCCAGTTGTTTGCCAAGTGTCTGTCAATGTTTGCCAAGTGGCAGATCATCGCAGAAAGGCCGAAGATAGACACAAAATGCTGGAGTAACTTAGCAGGACAGGCCGCATCTCTGGAAAGGAATGGGTGGCATTTCGGGTAAGTCTGAAGAAGGGTCTCGACTCTATTCCTTCTCTCCAGAGATGCTGCCTGGTCCGCTGAGTTACTCCAGCATTTTGTGTCTATCTTTGGTTCAGTCTTTACTCGAGCAAAAGAACAGATTATTAAAGTTCCCACGGTAGACTCACGAGACACTAAGATAAACGCACGGGCCACTACGTTATTACAACGAGTTTAAATGTTTCCATTTTTAACTTGAACAGTTAATTTGACTCGTGGAAAAAATCAAACATGTTTGATTTTTTTCACGAGTTAACAAGTTTCCCGAGTACCTGCCGTTAGCGCCACGAGTCGATAAGTTGCTCGTGCGAGTTCCGACGTTCCCGCTACGTGATCACCACGAGTGAAAACTCGGGGTCACTCGTGGGCCAACTCGCACAGTGAGACAGGGGTTTGACTCGGGAGAGGAACTAGGAACATCGCAGCAATGACATACCCGTGGGAACTCGTATTACACACTTGATCATAAACTTGCAGTCTCGTGCACAGCCACGAGTCTGTCACTCGGGGTACCTCGTGGGTCAACTCGCACAGTGAGACAGGGCCATTAGTTTCCTTTCTATTTCTTATCTTTGAATTGAGTTTAAAAGGAGACTTGAATGCCTCGCTGGCCATGTTGTTAGATGAGATTGGATAAGCTAATATATAAAAAAGTGTTAATTTTGGAAATTGTAATTATGTAACTATGTTGTTACTATGTTGTTACTATGTATTAATACTAGGAATTTCAAATTGTGAATAATGGGGGGGATTGGAATAATTGAAAGTAATTTAATTGCTGGAACATGACCAAATTTTTATTTCAAGTTCAGACAAGCGTTCTGGTTGAAAAAGGTCAATCAATCAGAGGGGCCTGGAAAGGGGAACTAACTGACAACGGGATTTAAAGTGGTATTTTGGGGAACCACTGGATTCTTCTGGATTGTAACTTTTCTGACCACTCCTGTTTGACGGAAAAAGTGAAAGCTTGTATGGTTTACTTTAATGTGTTGTATTTTGCCTGTTTTTAAGATGGAAACAGTATAATTTGGCAAGCCAGCTGAGATTTCACGGGGACCATCAACCAACGACTGACTAAGTAGCCGCAAGGTTTACCGGGTTCAGACGGGAGAGAAAAGTGCACTTGTCAGACCCATTGAGACTGACCCCCCGAATAAGCTCCTGGGGACACTGAGGTCCTTTGTAGTGGGTTGATCTGGTTCCCTGCTGAAGTTCTCTGAAACAGACAGTGAATAGGATAGTATGGTAACTACAGAAATGGGACGGAATAAGAGTAAGGACAACGACTGGACTGATTGATAAAGTTCACTGGACAAGATAATACAATGAGTAAGGTAACTGCAGTTGAACTACTAAGTAAAAAGTTCCCTGTATCTAAAGAGGACATTATGAAGCACTCTGAGAAAAGGGAAGAAAGAATGGAAAATTGTGATGAAGTGGCCCAATGAAGGCACTTTCAAGATAAATATGTGTGACAAGATGAAAATTATAGGCCCACAGATAAGTTGGAAACGCAGAAAAAGAAGAGACAAAAGGAGTTAGATGTACTTAAGCTATTTAAAGCAGAAGGAGCGAGGTCGAGGAAAGAATACCAGGTGGTAAATGACAAAGGAAGAGGGTGAGAGAACTGAAAAGCGGCATGAGAGCCAGAAACTCCAAGGGAGAAATTCGACCTTATATCCAAGCTTGAGAGACCCTGGCTATCCCTCTCCCTATTCAGGCCCGAACGATGCAATGCAGTGTCCCTTGGTAAAAGGAATAGTGGAGATAGAGGGAGAAGTTGCAATTTGGGCCGATGTGAAGGAAATGAGGGAATATACCATATAACCATATAACCATATAACAATTACAGCACGGAAACAGGCCCTCTCGGCCCTTCCAGTCCGTGCCGACCATTTGTTTTCCCCTAGTCCCATCTACCTGCACTCAGACTCAGACCAATATAAACAGAGAATGGGACAAAGAGAAAGGGAAAGGATGAAGCAAGAAATAAGGGAAGAGGAGTCACAGGAAGATTTTAAAAGGAAGGTGAAAGAATCGCAAAGGAAGGCTAGAATGTCTGAGAAGTAGAAAATTGAGTTTAGAATGGGAAAGAAGGCACTCCAAAAAGAATTGGAATGGGAAGATATAGGGGTGGAAGGAGAGGAACAGGAACGGGAGCATAAAATGATGCAATTGCTTTTATTAAGAGTGGGACAGACACAGTATATCCCTTGGGGGACCCAGGACATGGAAGGGTTAAAAAATACTTTGCCCAATATTCATGATGGGGCAGGAAAGTGGATTAAGGCTTTTAAGGAGGAGAATGCGGGACGCGTGTTGGCTATGGGAGATTTGAGGGCACTGTTGGCGAAAGTGATAGGAACCACTAAACTGACAGAACTCCTGAAGATGGCTGGTATAAAAAATGCGGTGAATAATGCAATGATCAATGGCATGTCGTTTGACACAGTCAGGCAGAGGGTATGGTAGGCCCTCAGACACTGTTACCCACTAAAAGTGGACCCCAAGGCATTAAGGGGAGATCCACTGGGGGAGGCAGAGAAACCAGCACCCTATCTGGAGAACCAGCTGAAAAGTTGGAGGCTCGAAACTGAACAAAAAATAGAAGGCAACCAGTTAATGAACACTATGTTCCAGACTGCTGTTGTGGATGCCATGCTTCCTTAAGTCAAGTCTAGAGGTGGTGGGATTGTCATATATGTCCCACCCCTAGTACAACGATCATTTGGTCCACGCGGTCAAGAAATATCGCAAAGATAGGAAAAAGACTTGCAGACCAGCAGGAAGAGGTGCAGAGAAAAGTGATGCAAATGGAACTTGAAGAGCTCAAAAAGAAAGAGCGTGAAAAAGGAAAGCAATGTTGTCAGTAAAAACAGACCTGGTTGAAAAGACTGAAATAAATGATGCACCGACATACAGTGAGTCCTATGACAGAGCCAAACGGGGGCCGGAGAATCCCGTGCTGTTAATAAATGTCTTTGAGGGAGCATTTCCTCAAATGCCCTATCAGGAGTGAAATAAATCTGAATATAAGCCCGGACAGGACTGGAGTCCCCAAGGAAGGAAGGGATCTCAAGGAGGAGGTCGAGGAAGGCTAGTAAGGAGAAAGGTAATGGATAAGGTGTGCTGGGGATGTGAACAGGTAGGGCACCTGAGGAGGCACTCCCACTTTATCCGTGGCCCAGCCCATATCAACAGGGACCAGTGGAAGGCGAACGATATTTTAACCCAGAGCCAGCCCCGACGGGCCTGGCTGGACCTGTGAACCCCTATGCGAGATACTAGGGGTGCCCAGAGAACCCGGATGGGGAGGGACATTACCCAATGATAATACGAGAGGCAGAAGCAATAATAATTGGAACAAAGGGGCAGCCTTGCAAATTAAATGAAGCGTATTTTTGGAAAAGAGGAATAGGGTGCCAGGAGCTGCACCCCATGTGAAATTGCTTGTAAATGAGGGACACCAGTCCAGAGACATTGGGCCCCTGGTGAAACAGGCAGGTACTATTACTAATTGGGAAAAAATTACACCACAAGTATGGAAATCAGGAAATAATAATTATATCAAGATAGTGGTGAATATAGCTATGACAGGAACTTTAAGAAGAGGTACTAAATATACCCAGGCTTGGATGCCGCAGGGATTTAAACCTTTGCCCTATGTTTTCAATCAGATATTAAAGGCAGATTTGGAAGACATACCCTTAGAAAGTACATTAACAATATGTGGATGATTTGTTGGTTTGCTCCACAAGTGAGGAGCAATGTGAGCGAGACACTTTAATTATCTTGGAAAGGCTGGCGTGTGGAGGCCATAAAGTACCCAGGAAGAAGCTGCAGTTTTGTAAGCAGCAGATGGAATATTTAGGACGAGTAATATCCAAAGGAGTAAAAGCTAGAGCACCGGATCAAATTGAGGCAATAATTGTACGGAGTCACGTGAGTGACTACGTGAAGAAGGCCCGCCTGGCACTAGAACGGCATTACGTCGACACTGACGGCAGAAGCAAGAGCTGCAGAGTGCAGCTCCTTGCAGCGACCGAAACGGACCCGCAGGTAAGTAGCAAAGAAAGTGGGGACGTTCTAAAAAAGACGTTACGCTGGTAGAACCAGCAAAAGAGAAAGTTAAAGTTAAAATCAGAGTCACGCTGGCGTACTGATTGAGCCAGATAATAAAAAAGAAAAATGGAGAAGTCTCAAAGGAAAATTTTGCGGGTAAAAAGATCGTCCCGGGGAGAAGCTAAAGAGTCGGGACAAGAGATTAGTGCGGATCCGGTTCCGATACCAGTGGCCGCTGATTCACCCATTAGTGAGACTATAATTTCTCCAGAAATGCAAACCACGGAGGGAAATGTTCCAAGAAAAAGTAAAAAGAAATCCGTGAGGCCCGTGGTTTCTGATAATGACTCTGATAATGAAAGTCCTCCGGATAATAAAGCTATATGGCTTAAAATGGAACATATGGAGAAAGTGCTCCAAAATATAATGAGACAAGGGTCACAGTACCCAGAAGTTTCCCAAAATGACCCTGAGGGGTTTGAATATACTGAATATGGCTATGTGCCAAATTGGGAATTTGAAACTCCAGACCCAGGATTAAGGGCGGAGGAAGTCTCATTGGATATAATTCCAAGTGTATCAGGGCTGCAGAAGACAGACCCTGCAAGTGGTGATGTGGATTATGAGTGCACACCACGAATAAAAAAGAAAAGGCCAGATGTGCCTGATATGGCAAAAGATTTTGCTATACCTGAAGGAAGTGGTGAGGCTATGGAAGAAAACCTAGCTGCCAGTATTAATTATATGGTATCTCACCAACTTCAAGATTCTGTGATGATTGAAACAGCAGAATTATATAAAACACCGGAAAATTGCACCTTATTGAAGGTACCTACAGTAAATCCGTCCATATGGACGCCTATGACTCCAGGCATGAGAGGACAAGAAATAAGATTTCAAAGAATCCTCAAATTGATTTCAGCTGCCATTACTGCCTTTGGAAGGCAAATGGAGGGGTCGGAAATGGTTAAAATCCAAAAAGATACTTTGGGCTTATTGTGCAATTCCTTCTATGAAATTAATTGTATGAGGAAAATTGCAATTCGGCCCATATTTCATCCAAGGTTTGCAGGTCTGTGTCGATCAAGTGGTGTTCAAGCTTCTGGTTATCTATTTGGAGAGAACCTGCCTAAGCAAATAAGAGAAATGAATGAAGAGGCTAAATCTATTAGCCACATGAGACCTTTCGTTTTCGGACAAAAAAGGTATTTTTCGTCAAGAAGGGGATTTGATTTTGGAAACAGAGGCAGGAATATGATAAGAAAATATTGCCATCCGACTCAGCCTAATGTTCACCCGTATACGGGGAGAAGGAGACCACCACGTTCATATGGAGAGGTACAAAAAATTTATTCAATTCTTAAAGAAACTGTGGACAAATCTCCAGTTGGAGGGAGATTACAAATGTTTTATGATGAATGGCTGGCCATCACATCTGATCGATTTATTTTACAAACAGTTTCAGGAGCTACTATTACATTTAAAGAAGGTATTAATTCTCCGGTACAAAATAAACCTGCTTATGGTTTCATGTTTTCTGCAATTGAAGAGGCAGAAATTAATGTGGAAATTGACAAATTGTTTAAAAAAGGTGTTATTGAAAAAACTGTTGAACATAAACATTAATTTGTGTCAAATATATTTCCAAGAAGTAAAAAAGATGGTGGTTGCAGAATTATTCTGGACCTTACAAACTTTAATAAATTTGTCGAGTATAAACATTTTAAGATGGAAACATTCAACACTACAAGACATTTGATATCAGCAGGTTGTTATATGGCTACAATTGACTTAAAGGATGCGTACTATTCAGTACCGATACATCAGTGATTTCGAAGGTATTTAAAATTTAATCGGCTGGGACAGCTGTGGCAATTCAAAGCTTTACCAAATGGGTTAAGTTCAGCTCCCAGGCTCTTTACAAAGCTGTTGAAACCAGCTTTAGCACAATTAAGAGCACAAAAGCACATTATTATGGCTTATCTGGATGACAATTTAATCATCAATAGTAATCTGGATTCAGCTGAAAAATCAGTTTCAGCAACTAAAACTTTATTTGAGAAATTAGGTTTCTTGATTCATCCAATTAAGTCCCAGCTGCAGCCAGCACAGTCAATTAACTATTTGGGGTTTGAGATTAACTCAGTTACTATGTTAGTAACTTTGCCAACAGATAAGATTGATGATATTTTAATGACCTGTAGGGGTCTCATTCACAAACCTTATCCCTCCATCCGAGAAGTAGCAAAGGTTATTGGTAAATTAGTAGCAGCATTTCCTGCAGTAGAATTTGGTCCATTACATTACCAAAACCTTCAAAGGGACAAAATAAGAGCTCTAAAAAAGAGAGCAGGCCATTTTGATAGGCCTATGCAATTAACAAAAGAAGCTTTATTGGAATTACAATGGTGGATTGAAAATGTCCCACAAGCTGCTAAATACATTCTGATACAACAGCCTGAAGTAATTTTACAAACAGATGCTAGTGCTCTCGGATGGGGGGCAACAGATTCATTTACCAGCTGTGGGGGCAGATGGACTGTCCAAGAGGAAATGTTTCTCCAAACATATGGTATTAACTATTTAGAATTATTGGGAGCGTTTTATGGGTTAAAAGCCTATTGTTCTACAAAAAAGAATCTGCATGTACTGATACAATTAGACAATAAAACAGCTGTTGCATATATTAATCACATGGGTGGAGTCAGATCGGTATCATGTGATTGTCTGGTCAATCAGATATGGCAGTGGTGTGTTAAGCACCAAATTTGGATTTCGGCAAATTACATCCCAGGTAAAGACAATGTGGTGGCAGACAATAGATCAAGGGTGTTTAAAGACAACACAGAATGGATGTTGAACCCAGTAATTTTCAGTAAAATTGTGATTCGATATGGGTTACCAGACATTGATCTGTTTGCATCAAGATTAAATCATCAATTGCCTAAATAAGTGTCTTGGGAACCAGATCCAGATGCAATAGCAGTAGATGCTTTTTCACTACATTGGGGGAATATGTTCTTTTATGCCTTTCCGCCATTTGCTCTGGTTCAGCAATGTCTGAAGAAAATAGAACAAGATTCTGCCACAGGATTATTGGTGATTCCAAATTGGCCGACACAACCATGGTTCCCATTGATGTTAAACATGATTAAAGAACCATATATGTCAATTCCTAGCAGCAGTGATTTATTGATAAAACCAGTAACCAAAGAAATTCATCCATTACATGCTTATATGAATTTGTTAATCTGCAGGTTTTGACCAGACCACTACAAGAGCTTGCATTGTCGGATAGAACTATGGATATTATAGTCGCATCATGGCGAGATAGCACTCAGAGACAATATATGACACATATAAAGAAATGGGAAAATTTTTGTAGACAATCAAATATATCCTATCATACTGTGAACATTGCAAATATATTGGAGTTCCTTGCCGAGTTACATTTTGAACAGCACTTAAGTTATAGTGCCATTAATAGTGCACGTAGTGCCTTATCATCTTATTTAGGACAAATCTCTGACCAGAAATCAATTGGATCACATCCATTAATATCCAGATTTATGAAAGGAATCTTTAACAAAAATCCACCCAAACCAAGATATACAGAAATTTGGGATGTCAGCATTGTACTTACTTTACTTAGGCAATGGACTCCAATCGAAGTTTTGTCATTGGAAAAATTAACATTTAAATTAGTAATGTTAATGTCATTGGTTTCAGCTCAAAGGCTACAAACATTACAAATGCTACGTTTAGACTGTATGCATGTGGCTGCAGATAACATTGTGTTCTATGTTTACGATCTGATCAAACAAAGCAGACCAGGGAGAACTGGAGCAAAGGTAATGTTTCAAGCTTACCCTATTGATCCAACGTTGTGTGTAGTTAAACATTTGAATCAATATGTAAAGGTTACCAAAACTCTTCGAGGTGATGAAAAAACATTAATGATTACGCATAAGAAACCACACACAAAAGCTTCAGTGCAAACAATTTCAAGGTGGTTAAAACAGGTGTTACTTTTTAGCAGGAGTAGACACTGATGTGTTCAAATCTCACTCCACCAGGGCAGTAGCTACGTCCGCGGCGAAGTTACAGGACGTACCACTCGAACACATTTTAGAAACCGCAGGGTGGTGTAAAGAAGAAACTTTTTCAAAGTTCTACAATAAACCTGTTCACACAATGACAGGCTTTGGACACGCGGTGTTGGGTTCACTATAATCACCTGCTTTGTTTCACTATCGATTGATATTATCGATTATGTTATCACTTATATCTTTTATCACTTTGTAATGGTTTCCCCTGATGAAAAAAGGGGGTTATTATATGTTCTTTTATCATTAAAAGATTTATGGAAAGAACTAAAACTAGTCTGGTAAAAGGTTTTTTACTCATGTATGTGTTGACCTAGCCGGACTGTCGTATGGAAGAATTCTACGACATGAAAAACACAGAAGCTTCAAAATCTTCACGTAGTCACTCACGTGACTCTGAAGTAAAATAGTAAGATTAAACGAGAACTTACCAGTTCGAAGTTTGATCGTTATTTTATGAGGAGTAACGATGAGGGATTACGTGAAGAAGGCCCGCCTGGCGCTAGAACGGCATACTTCAAAGCAGCGGCATGAAAAACACAGAACACAATAGCCGGAGTAAGATAGTAAGGCTCACCATAGATTTAGAACTACCAGATGATCATTTATTTTATGAGGGTGTGGAGTGGAGGGCATGTAATCCCTCATCGTTACTCCTCATAAAATAACGATCAAACTTCGAACTGGTAAGTTCTCGTTTAATCTTACTATTAAAGCTCCCAAACCTCAGACAGTAGGACAGATGATAATGGTCTTGGGAATGGCAGGATACAGTTCTGACTGGATTGGAAAGTATGCTGAAATTGTGACGCCATTAAGGAAAATAATGAAGGAAGCAGGACACACAAGTCTGAGAAATATTTTAGTCAGAGCCATTGAATGATGAGGACAAAAAGGTCTTGTTTGTGGATGGTTCTTGTTATAGGGATCATAATGGCAATCATGCAGGGTTTGCAGTAGTGCAACAGAGCCAATCAGAATTTCAGGTAATTGAATTGGAAGCTTGCCCGCAATCTTGCTCAGCTCAGTTGGCAGAAATGAATGCTTTTATAGCAGCATGTGACATGAGGGAAGGTGAGAAAGTTGATGTTTATATAGACTGAGCATATGCACACGAGGTCCGTTCTGTCACTTGTTTGGGGCAGTATGTAAACAGAGAGGTTTTAAGAAAAGCAACAGAAACCCCATGCAACGTTATCAGTAAAGTACAGACCTGATAAGGGCAATAATGACACTAGTTTTCATTAAATACCAAGCACATGAGAAGGGAAACAACATGATCACAAAGGGAAATCATGCTGCAGACAAGGCAGTCAGAACAGCTTCTGGATGCCGATCAGCTGTTGTTGCATCTCAGGTAAGCTTGGATCTGGAACCCACCGAGGAGGACATAATTGAAATGTAAGGTAAGGCAACCTTAGCAGAGCAAACAATGTGGAGACAAAGGGGAGCTAAGCAGAACTTGGAGGGCTTGTGGATTACTGAAGGATTGTTGGTAGCACCCACACCATTACTGACCATTTTATTTCAGAAGTGCATGGGTTAGACCATTGTAAAAGGGGGAAGTAATAAGAAAGATATAAAAGGATGGGTTTTGGTCAGCTTATTTGCAGGCTTTAGTGGACCACGTTTTGTTGCAGTGTGAGGTATGAGGTATGCGCTCAAAACTATGTCAGAAAGGGAATAATAACGCCTACTCGTCACATTCCTGTGCCAGAAGGGCCATTTAGGCACCTGGTGATCGACTATGAGCGGCCTGAGTTTTTTTTTCCTCTCCCCACCCCCCCCCCCCCCCCCCCCCCCCCCCCCCCGTCCCTATCAAGTCCAATTTTTTTGTTGCTGTACATGTTAAGCATGTCCCCTTTGGCCCATAATGTGCCTTCCACACTGGGCGTTTCAGTTTACACTTGTGTCTGCTTTTAATTTTATCAAAAATGCTGAGCTTTGGTAAATAGCACTTTTTTACCATGTGCTAGTAGTGCGGAGAAGATAACTTGAAGCAGGTGCCCTAAAGCACGCTATAGAAATTGAAAGGTGACTTCGAAGATGGGGACGGAGTAAAACCGGAGCGCGCAAACAGTGAATAGTATTATAAGAAATTGTCTGCGGAAACTTAAACTCTTTGAATCACTTCCCTCTGGAAGGCGACTCTGGACTGCCAAAGCTGCCACAGTCAGACATAAAAAGAGCTTTTTTCCATGAGTCGTAGTTCTACTCAATAACCAAAAATCTGTAGCCTCCTTTTGCTCTGGTATTTTATTTAATTCACATGTTTAATCAATAATGTTTTATTATTAATATTTAATGTTTTATGTGTCATTCATAACTGTCACTTATGTCATGTTTCCACTTGCGGGCAGAGCACCAAGGCAAATTCCTTGTATGTGCATACTTGGCCAATAAACATTCATTCATTCGTTTTACAGACTTGTGAAAAGAATATGGGAGGCAACATTAGTCCATCAGAGAAATCTGATCCTACTGATAGAGACCTGAGGAAAAGAAACAGGTGGTCCAGGAGGGAAAATGCAGAAAAGAGAGAACAATGCCAAGGTGATAAAACAGACCATAAGACACCAGGAAAAGGTAGATCTCATTGTTCCACCGGGATCACCAGCAGATGTGGAAATAAAAAAGAACGGAGATGACCAATGTCTGGTAAATATTTGTGGTAATCTAGCTGATCGATCAAATGGAGATAGTGTGGCGCCAGCCTATACACGGGCCACTTATGCTCGAACCCTCATCAGGAGGTACAAGGGCGGGCACGTGACGCCATGGGCTAGAGGGAGTGTCCCGATACTTAAGGTTATCTCACCTCGAGACCTTAAGATAGGTATGTTAAAAAACTTACCTTGAGCGGCGCTGCAGTTCTGCCACTCCCCGTGTGCGCGACTTTGGCGCCTTTCAGAGGGGGGCAGGTTTAAAGTGCCGTTTTTCTCCAGACAGGGCAAATCGATCCATCTCAGGGGATTTTGTTGCTAAAGAGAAATTGCTCCGACATTTGTTTTATGAAGGTATTTTTAAACTATGCTAGATCATTTATTAGCTAGAGTAATTTAAAAATCATCTTCTAAAGCCGTGAGCGCCGACAACGGGAAGGATTTTACATAGAGGAGAAAAGAAGGTACACAGTGTATTTTTACATAAAAACGTGCTTCTTAGGAAGCCTTTAATCAAATTTTCATGTTGCGAAAAGTGAACAAAAAATATATACGAACCGGCAGTGTTTTTCCTGCGGACTGTAGGTAAATTCACCGCAAACCGCAACGTTCCAATCCACCGCATTCCACTAAAACCCACTCGCAAGCTGATTTAAATGGCCATTAATTAACGGGAATTAAACACTAAATTCCTTCCATTTGGCGTAAAAATTCATGAAAATTAGATTTAAAAATAATGTTATATTGTGAATTATTGTGTGAATATTATTTGGACACTTAGGCAATTAAAAAATGTTTATCTTTTCTTAAGAAATGGATAGATGTTTAGATCTAGTAATTGAATTTTGTAATTAGCTACAATTATGTAACTAGCTAATTATATGCTTTAATTTCAGGTCATCCAAGTAAGATTGATTCATATTTGGTTCTGAATGCTTCAATCTATAATAACTGAAAATGTCATTGAGTTCTCTTAATTTTTAAGAAAGTTATGGGCTTTTGACTGTCCTAGATCACAGCTTTTGAGTTAAGTCAATGGAAAGACAAGATGCTAATTTCCATGTATGAAAATGGCCATAACTTTTTTAATACTGAAGATATGAAAGTGAATTAGGTGTCAAATTAAACTTCTGTTTATGCTTTATCTGTTGGGATAAATTGCAGATTTGATTTTTAAAATCTCAAAATTTTGTAACATTGCTATTTAAGGTAGTCAACAGGTAGCTGAGCCGGAGAGAACAACCTCACTCAGCTACAGCAACATTAATATAGTTAGCGCACCAACCTAACATGTCAAACCTGAATAAACGACTGTTTGAACCGGCCTGACATCTCACCTTTATTCACCATGTTTGGTGCCGCTACAATAGGACGAATGGGGGAAATTTCAAGCTATTTCTGTCCGACTTATCTCTAAAATGGTTTGGCGAGATGGGAAAATTTAATATTTGCAATGGTGATGTTATTAGTTATAGTTGGAGGGCTGTATCTTATCTTATCATATCTCATATATCTATCTATATACTTTCAAAACTCTGCGTGTGTGTGTGTGTGTGTCATTTTGCCTGTGAAGCTTATCTCCTCGAAAAGCAGACGCCGAAACGAGAAAATTTTTACATATTTCAATAGAGATTTTCCTTGTGATTTTAGAAATCCTCTGTATATTTGGTACATTATTTTCCCGACTTTATTATTAAAATGTTGACCAATATGACCTTTTTTTAAAATCTGACCGCTGCCCAGCCACTGACGTTGCAATAGCAGTGATTTATTTACATCTTCTGGTAAAAAGTTTCCGTATGATTTCAAAAATCCAATCCTCTATAAATTTGGTCAATTATTTCCCGAGATATTTGCTAAAAATTATCACCAAACTGCCATTTTTTTTTAATATAAAGACTGCCCAGCTGCTGACCTCACAATGCCTTTCCTTGTGGCCCATCCCCCCGCTGCTCTGGATTAATGCAGCTGCTGTCAACGCGTATGCGCAGTTTTCCATGAGGTATGTTAGCCCACCCACTCCCACGATCTTCAAAAGGCGCAGAAAAATCGAGAAAGTTCTGCAGAACAAAGATCCTACAGCTCAGCTCCACTATAAGTTCTTTGTTCCGTAGATCGCAAGCTCAGAGGCGCCTCACGCACGGAAGATTCTCCGCGCTGCCCGTGCAGCTCGTGAAGCCCCGCCCCTGGTCTATAATCCCCTGTTTTCTCTCTCCCGCTTTTCTTAAAAAGCGAGATAACATTAGCTACCCTTCAATCCACAGGAACTGATCCCGAGTCTATAGAACATTGGAAAATTATCACCAATGCATCCATGATTTCTAGAGCCACTTCCTTAAGTACCCTGGGATGCAGACCATCAGGGCCTGGGGATTTATCAGCCTTCAGTCCCATCAGTCTATCCAACACCATTTCCTGCCTAATGTGGATTTCCTTCAGTTCCTCCGTCACCCCAGATCCTCTGGCCATTAGTATATCAGGAAGATTGTTTGTGTCCTCAGTGAAGACAGATCCAAAGTACCTGTTCAACTCATCTGCCATTTCCTTGTTCCCCATAATAAATTCACCTTTTCCGGTCTTCAAGAGTCCAACTTTGGTCTTAACTAATTTTTTCCTCTTCACATACCTAAAGAAGCTTTTACTATCCTGCTTTATATTCTTGGCTAGCTTACCGTCGTATCTCATCTTTTCTCCCTGTAATGTATTTTTGGTTAGCTTCTGTTGTTCTTTAAACATTACCCAATCCTCTTGCTTCCCGCTCATCTTTGTTACGTTGTACTTCTTCACTTTAATTTTTATACTGTTCCTGACGTCCCTTGTCAGCCATGGTCGTCCCTTTATCCCCTTGGAATCTTTCTTCCTCCTAGGAATGAACTGATCCTGCACCTTCTGTACTATTCCTGGAAACACCTGCCATTTTTGTTGCACTGTCATCTAGTGTATCTTTCCAGTTAACTTTGGCCAGCTCCTCCCTCGTGGCCCCATAGTCCCCTTTATTCAACTGCAAGATGGATAGGAAAGGTTTAGAGGGATATGGGCCCAACGTGAGAAAACGGGACGCTTATATAGTCAGTATCTTGGTCGATATGGACATGAAGGTAGACACAAAAAGCTGGAGTAACTCAGCGGGACTGGTAGAATCTCTAGACAGAAGGAATTGGTGACGTTTCGGGTCGAGATCCTTCATCAGCCTTGCCTGAAGGGTCTGTTATCATGCTATATGATTCTAAGCAGGCCCTTTGTCTCACCATGTCCATACATATTTGCCCATATGCACTAATCCATTTACCCGCATTAGATTTGTATCCTTCCACGCATTGCATAGCAGAATCATGAGCAGGACCCTCAAGATTGTAATCTCTGCATTGCTTCTGGTGTCACATGCTCCTGAATATAGGAATACAAAGATAGGCTAGATGAATGTGTGGCCAAAGGGATGGTGTAGGATGGAGGGCTTTGGATGTTGGGACATAGACATTTCTGGAGTGGATGCAGCCTATACAAGTAGATCAGTTTGCATTTGAATGGGGCAAGGTCCAATATCCTTGCTGGTAGTTTTACTCCTATTGTTGGGAAGGTTTGAAACTAATTTGGTCGGGGGAAAATAGAACTTAGACTAGATGTGTGATTGTGGGTAAGTTTCCGTCAATTGTAGAAACACTAGGTCAGTCATTGGGTAGAACAGACATGGGCATGATGTTGTACATGGTAGGATGAGAAGGCCAAATTGCATTTATTTTGTTGTAAAGATTCTGACCAGTAAAGCAGATGAACTTAGCAGATCAGCAGGTGGATATATGGTATTTTTGCAATCACTGAGACATAGTTGAAAGACTCAATATTAAAAGGTATAAAAGTTCCAGGCATGACAAGGCCAGTGTAAAAGAGGAGAGAGCATTGCATTATTTGTGAAGGACAATATTAATGCACTAATGAGGGAGGATGATTTAGCAGGCACGTCAAATGCAACAATATGGGTAGAGGTTAAAAAAGGAGGGGATCAGATTCCCAACTGTTAGCAGAAGATAGAGGATCAAATATCAAGCAAAATTGCAGAGAGAAATTGTATTGGAATAATAGAGGATTTGAATTTCCCCAGTATTGTGGGATCATCTTCACGAGATAGGATTACAGAGGGTAACGTTTTTAAAGTATATCCAAGAAATCTTTTTGTGCCAGAAAATAGAGAGTCCACCTATGGATGGGGCCATGCTGGACATAGTCCGATGGAATGGTCAGATAAATGGGTGAAGTGTCAGTTGGTGAGCATTTTGGCATTAGTAGCCGTATCTCAGTAACTTTCTGTTTAAGTTTAAATCTCAGCAGCATCAGTTTGACTTCACAATCCCTCCCAACACGGCCGCTCCCACTCTACCTGGCCCTCGTTCTATACCTCCGTCGCGGCAATCCCACCGCTGCTGCCGGTCTCCGTCCCCTCTCTTGGCCTTAACTCTCTCGAGAGTTGTGTCGATGGCTCCGATCACACGATCTCACCGCTTCCACTCTGCCAGAAATAACGTTGGAAGGTGAGTGAACTGAACACCAGAGACAGCACTGAATAAGTGTAACGCAGACCAATAGACAGTAAAACGCACAGTGACTGTTTACCAGCTCCTTCCTTAAATGTCCCGGACAGTTGAGTGGCTGCTTCAGGTTGTCAGTGTAACTTATGCCCAGTTTGAAAGCTTCAGTGCTTTCAGTTTCACCACAACCACACCGTTGGCTTTTCACAGAAATCATGTGACTGTCTCTGAGGGGTTTGATTTGCATAATAATAACAACTTTATTACGGACTCAAGGTCCAGACAAGGGGCAACATTACATTAAAAATGCATTGCATCTCAAATATCATAAATATATATAAAATCAAGGTAAATCACATAAAAACATCATAATTTATATATTTTTAAAAAACCCCACAATTCGCCCCCTTGAGCCAGCACTGCTATTCACTGTGATCATGGCTGATCATCCACATTCAGTACCCCGTTCCTGCTTTCTCACCATATCCCTTTACTCCACTATCGCTAAGAGCTCTATCTAACTCTCTCTTGAAAGCATCCAGAGAATTAGCCTCCACTGCCTTCGGAGGCAGAGAATGCCACAGATTCACAACTGCATGTCCAATCCCTTAATAATCTTATGTTTCAATAATATGCCCACTCATCCTTCTAAATTCCAGAGTATACAAGCCCATCCGCTCCATTCTATCAACATATGACAGTCCCACCATCACAGTTATTAACCTCGTGAACCTACGCTGCACTCCCTAAATAGCAAAAATATCCTTCCTCAAATTTGGACATCAAAACTGCACACAATACTCCAGGTGTGGTCTCACTAGGGCCCTATACAAATGCAGAAGGAACTCGTTGCTCCTATATTTGATTCCTCTTGTTATATAGGCCAACATGCCATTTGCTTTCTTCACTACCTGCTGTACCTGCATGCTTACTTTCAGTGAGTGATGAACAAGGACCCCCGATCTCTTTGTACTTCCCCTTTTCCCAACTTGACACCATTTAGATAATAATCTGCCTTCCTGTTTTTGCCACCAAAGTGGATAACCTCACAATTATCCACTTTGAACTGCATCTGCATGCATCCGCCCACTCACCCAACCTGTCCAAGTCACCCTGCATCCTCATAGCATCCTCCTCACAGTTCACACTGCCACCCAGCTTTGTGTCATCTGCAAATTTGCTAATGGTACTTTGAATCCCTTCATGGCTGGGTGAGTGGGCAAATGTTTGGCAGATGCAGTATAATGTGGATAAATGTGAGGTTATCCACTTTGGTGGCAAAAACAGGAAAGCAGACTATTATTTAAATGGTGGCCGATTAGGAAAAGGGGAGATGCAGCGAGACCTGGGTGTCATGGTACACCAGTCATTGAAAGTAGGCATGCAGGTGCAGCAGGCAGTGAAAAAAGCGAATGGTATGTTAGCTTTCATAGCAAAAGGATTTGAGTACAGGAGCAGGGAGGTTCTACTTCAGTTGTACAGGGTCTTGGTGAGACCACAACCTGGAGTATTGCGTACAGTTTTTGGTCTCCAAATCTGAGGAAGGACATTATTGCCATAGAGGGAGTGCAGAGAAGGTTCACCAGACTGATTCCTGGGATGTCAGACTGTCTTATGAAGAAAGACTGGATAGACCTCGGTTATACCTCTCTGGAATTTAGGAGATTGAGAGGGGATCTTATAGAAACTTACAAAAATTCTTAAGGGTTGGACAGGCTAGATGCAGGAAGATTGTTCCCGATGTTGGGGAAGTCCGGACAAGGGTCACATCTTAAGGATAAGGGGAAATCCTTTAAGACCGAGATGAGAAAGACTTTTTTCACACAGAGAGTGGTGAGTCTCTGGAACTCTCTGCCACAGAGGGTAGTTGAGGCCAGTTCATTGGCTATATTTAAGAGTGAGTTGGATGTGGCCCTTGTGGCTAGGGGGATCAAAGGGTATGGAGAGAAGGCAGGTACGGGATACTGAGCTGGATGATCAGCCATGATCATATTGAATGGCGGTGCAGGCTCGAAGGGCTGAATGGCCTACTCCTGCACCTAATTTCTATGTTTCTATGTTTCTATGTTTCATCTAAATCAGTGATGTATATTGTAAATAGCTGCGGTACCAGCACCGAGCCTTGCGGTACCCCACTAGTCACTGGTCTATAATTCCCTGTTTTTCCCTCTCCCGCCTTTCTTAAAAAGTGGGATCATATTAGCTACCCTCCAACCCACAGGAACTGATCCTCTATACGACTATAAAACATTGGAAAATTATTACCAATGCGTCCACGATTTCTAGAGCCAGTTCCTTAAGTACCCTGGGATGCAGACCATCAGACCCTGGGGATATATCATCCTTCAGTCCCATCTGTCTACCCAGCACCATTTCCTGCCTAATGTGGATTTCCTTCAGCTCCTCCATCACCCCAGATCCTCTGGCCACTAGTACATCAGGGAAATTGTCTGTGTGTTCCTTAGTGAAGACGGATCCAAAGTACCTGTTGAACTCGTCTGCCATTTCCTTGTTCCCCATATTAAATTCACCCTGTTTCAATCTACAAGAGTCCAACTTTGGTCTTAACTAATATTTTCCTCTTCACATACCTAAAGAAGCTTTTACAATCCTCCTTTATATTCTTGTTATACTTATCTTTTATTTTTATATTGTCCTTGACTTCCCTTGTCAGCCACGGTCGCCTATTACTACACTTGGTATCTTTCTTCCTCTTTGGAAAGAACTGAGTCTGCACCATCTGTATTATTCCAGAAATGCCTGCCATTGCTGTTCCACTGTCATCCAAGCTAGGGTCTCTTTCCACTCAACTTTGGCCAGCTCCTCCCTCATGGCACCATAGTCCCCTTTGTTCAACTGTAACACTGACACTTCCGATTTTCCCTTCTCCCTCTCAAATTGCAGATTAAAACATCATATTATGGTCGCTACCACCTAATGGCTCCTTTACCTCGAGTTCCCTTACCAAATCCGGTTCATTACACAACACAAATCCTGAATTGCCTTCTGCCTGGTATGCTCCAGTAGAAGCTGGAGCAACTGGGCTTATATACACTGGAATTTAGAGGATGAGAGGGGATCTTATTGAAATAAGATTATAAGATTATTAAGGGATTGGAGATAAAGAAAAACCTTTTTACCCAGATTGCGAATCTGTGGAATTCTCGTCAGAAGGCAGTGGAGGCCAATTCTCTGGATGTTTTCAAGAGTTAGGTAGAGCTCTTAAAGATAGCAGATTCAGGGGAAAAGGCAGGAACGGGATACTGATTGTGGATGATCAGCCATGATCATAGTGAATGGCGGTGCTAGCTCGAATGGCCTACTCCTGCACCAATTGTCTACTGTCGATTTTCTATTTTCATGATAATTGGAGGTTGAAGGGTGACTATACAGAAGTTAATATGTTCAAGTTCAAGTTTGTGTTTATTGTCACATGCACCAATTAAGATACAGTGATATTTGAGTTACCATGAGAGGCAAAGATAAGGTGGATGGTCACCGCCTTTTCCCTGGTATTGGGGAGTTTAAAAATAGTGGGCACAGGGTTTAAGTTAAGAGTCTGAAGATTTAAAGGGGCAACATTTTCACACAGCTTTTCAATGTTTAAATATCTACACAGCATTGCAACATGCCCTTCAGCCCAAATCGTCTGTGCGGACCAAGTTGCAAACTGAGTTCATCCCAGAATCCCATGCCTGGTCCTTGTCTCTCCAAACTTTCCTATCAATGTACCTGTGTAAATATCTTTAAACATTGTTATTTTACCTTCTCTGACAGGTAAAATGACAATGTTTAAAAATGTTTGGACAGGTAAATAGATAGGAAAAGTTTGGAGGGACAGCGAACAAGTTAGTAACTCAGTAACTTGGTCAACATGGAAGAGTTGGCCAAAGGACTTGTTTTGATGCTGTTTAGCTCTATGATTCTAACAGTCACGTGGTTTCTGTCTAAAGCAAAGGGTGAAACTGAAAGCACTGAAGCTCTCAGTAAAACTGAGCACACCCAGGAACATGGATTGTAAAGGTTCAAAGGGATATGGGCCAAACGTGAGAAAATGGGACTAGCCTAGATGGTCAGTATCTTGGTAGGTATGGACATATTGGGCTGAAGGGTCCGTTACCATGCTGGATGACTCTAAGCAGGCCCTTTGGCCCACCATGTCCGTACATCTTTGCCCATATGCACTAATCCATTTGCCTGCATTAGATCTGTATCCTTCCATGCCTTACATGGTAGAATCATGAGCAGGACCTTTAATGATGGGTAAGATGAGAGTGTGAGGCTTGCAGGATGTGGGAGGACAGGGACACAGTTGGAGCCTCTGGCTGCTACAACTGTAGGAAGTGCGTCCAGGTTCAGCACCTGAAGGACCTGTTGGGGCACTGGAGAAGCAGCTGGATGACCTCAGGGCCATCCGGGAAAATGGGTTTCCTGGACAAGACCTACAGTGAGGTAGTCACGCCAAGGATACAGGAAGTATGAAGCTGGGTGACAGGGAAAGGGGAGTAAACATGGAGTGCGGGAGCCCAGGTGGCTGTGCCTAATGAAAACAGGTACGCCCTCTTGGGAGCTGTCGGGGCAAACAACGCTTTCAGTCCGAGCAGCAGACACGTCGGTGGCTACAATCCTAGAGATGGGACTCGACCGGCGAGACCAACGTTGGGCAGAGCCATAGTGGTGGGTGACTCCATTGTTCGAGGTGCGGACAGGAGATTCTGTGGCGGCAGACGAGATGCAAGGATGGTCTGTTGCCTCCCTGGTGCTAGGGTTCAAGATGTCTCGGTCCAACTTCTGAACATCCTTGAGAGGGAAGGTGAACAGCCGGCAGTAGTTGTGCACGTAGGCACAAACGACACCGGGAAGAAGAGGAAGGAGGTTCTGCAACGTGAGATCAGAGTTGGGAAGAAGACTGAAATGCAGGACTTCGAGGGTAGTTATCTTTGGATTGCCTCCAGTACCTCGTGCTAGTGAGGACAGGAACAGGGAGATAGGGGATCTGAATGTATGGCTGAGGGGCTGGAGCAGGGAGCAAGGATTTAGATTTATAGACCACTGGAATCTCTTCTGGGGTAGGGGTGACCTGTACAAAAGGGACGGGTTACACCTTAACTGGAGGGGGACCGATGTTCCGGCAGGCAGGTTTCCTAGGGCTACACACGTGGGTTTAAACTAAATGGGGGGGGGGGGGGGGAGATTAACAAATTGGGAATATAAAGATGGAGTTGAAGGGGAAGTGACTACAGGAAAAATTACAAAAGATTCTCAAATTAATGGGAAGGAAAGCTCGAGAATGGACAACAGAGTAAGGTCAGGGCCAACTGCGAGTGGTGCGAGGGGGGACGTGAAGACAGAGATCAAAGTGTTGTATATGAATGCGTGAAGTATAAGGAATAAAGTGGACGAGCTTGAGGCTCAGTTAGAAACTGGCAAGTATGATGTTGTGGGAATTACTGAGACATGGCTGCAAGAGGGCCAGGGCTGGGAACAGAATATCCAAGGGTATATCTCCTATCGAAAAGACAGGTGGGCAGAGGGGGTGGGGTAGCTCTGTAGGTGAGGAATGAAATTCAGTCCCTTGTGATTTTGAAACAGGAGATGTGGAGTCAGTATGGATAGAACTAAGGAATTCAGAAACTTCCGGTGGCGCTATAGAGCCCTAGAGTATAGCGCCAGCAAGCTCCGCAAAAAAATTGTAAAAAACGGGGGTTTTAAAAGACTTACCGGCTGCCTGCAACAAACTGCTTGCTGTTTCTTCACCGACTGTGCCGAGTGACGTCATCAGGCGCGCGACGAACTATGTCGGTCTCACGGAGCCCTACCGACAAGGGTAAAGGTCGAACAACCCGGCAGAGACCGGGAGAAGGCCCAAGTGAAGCCTCGGAGTCGAGTAGGACTCGATCCCTGGAAGATGTGTCCAAAAAACCAGGGACAAAAATGGAAGGTGAGGAACTGAAATCTTTTATTTCTCATCATATGGTTAGCTTAAAGGAAGAATTAAAAGGGTGAAATAAAAGATGTAAAGGAAGAAATAAATCATATAAACAGTTTGGTGGATACTCAGCTGAATCAGATGAGAAATCAACTGAAAGACTTAAAACAAGAAACGAAGTTAAATATTGAAAAAAAGGTTAAGAAAATGTCGGATGAATTAAAGGAAGAATTTATTGAAATGTTTAACACCATGGAGGAAAAGATGGATAGAAAACTGGAAAAGTTTAAAAAAGACAATCGATAATAGGATTAATCCTATTGAAGAAATACAGAAACAACAGATGGCTGAAATAAAAAACCTTGAGCAAACAGCTGAGACGAATGCTTTGACTACAGCGAACCTGTTTACAGAAAACGAACGTCTGATGAGCATGCTGACTAAAACAGCAGAGAAATGTACTGAGCTAGAAGACATCAGAGAAGGCAAAATCTGAGAATTGTAGGGATTCCTGATGGGTCTAGAGAATATCGACGGCCCTCGAGAGTTTCACTGCTAAATTACTCAAAGAAAAGTTCTATCTCTGGAAGAAATTGCCTTTATTTAGCTCGTGCTCACAGAGTCAGGTTAGTAGACTCAGATCCAGACCCAACGCGTCCTCCCAGACAAATGATTATAAAAGTACAATTTGATTTTGTTCTGGATGAGATTATGCGGAAAGCTTTCGAAAACTAAAAAACTTGACATTTGAAGGTCAAAGGATTAAGTATCTATCGAGACTATCCACCAGAGGTCGCCAGGAAACGAAAAGCATTCAATGAAAGCCAAAAGTCTTATGCGTGGAGTAGAAAATCTGAGATAACGGTTTTGAACTACCCAGCGACTTTAAGAGTTACTTATAAAAATGTGGAATACTTTTTCAAGACCCCCAACCGCAGCATTGGAGTTTGCTCAGCAGTTCAAGACTTGAAGAATACCTACAAGCAAGTAATAATACTGACTTTTACTATTTTCAGATATTCAACATGAACTTTTAATATTTACTGAGACTTTTCAAGAGGATATTGGACTTGATGGAATAGACAATGTCGAATGGAATGGAGAGGAATAAAACGAGAACCGAGATTTGACAACGTCATCTGGATATCTGGACATTGATAATTAGTTCTAACATATAACTAACATAAATAATTAAACAACTCACAAATTAAGATTATAATAATCGGTTTTATTATTAGTTTTATTTTATATTCCCACCTTTTTTTTTTTATTTAATTAGGAATGTCTACTATTTACTAATCACTATTACTAATAATTAATAATTAATTTTTTTCCTTTTTTATGAACTGAATTAATTGTATGTTATTCTTCTTTTTATATAGCCTTTGTATTTTTTTATGTCTAATATTAGTTAGATTTCTAAGTTAGCTTTAGATATGATATTTTAAACTAAAAAAAAGGAAGAATTTTTTTTTTATTCTTCCTTCTTTTTTTTATTTCTCTCTCTCCCCTTTTCCTTTCCCCCTTCACCTTTCTGTTTTTTATTATTATTAATTCCCCCCATACCCCCCCCTTTTTCCCAAGACCCCCTCCCCCCTCCCCCCTATTTTTATTTCCCCCCCTTTATTCTCCGTCCACGCCTCCCCCCCCCCCCCCCCCCCCCCCCCTCCCCCTCCCCCTCCCTCCCCCCCACCCCCGCCCCTCCCGCATCCCCCACCCTCCCTTCCCCCCCCCTCCCCCCCCCCCCACCCCCTCCCCCTCCCCCCTCCCCCCCCCCACCTAATTCTACCCCCCTACCCCTTCCCCTTCCCCCTCCCCGCCCCGCCCCCCTCCTCCCCCTCCCCTCCCCCCCCTCCCCCTCCCCCTTATTCCCCCTCCCCCATTCCTCCCTATTCCTTTATTTCCTTAATTCCCCCTCCCCCCCTCCCCCCCCCCCCCCCCCCCCCCCCCCCCCCATTTCCCAATTCCCCCTCCCCCATCACCCCCCCCAAATACCCCCTCCTTTTATCCCCCTCCCCCCCCCCCCCCCCCCCCCCCCCCCCTTTTTTTTAAATTATATAATTAAACCTGCCCACCTACCCCCCCCCCCGTTTGAAAAATATTGTTTAAGGAATAAAAAAATCCCTAATTCCAGAGCTGGTCGGGTTATAATAACAATCAGATGAACCGGAAGTTCGTTAGATTATAGAAGCCATCTAAATATGGCGGCACAAACAAAATCGATTCTAGAGTAGATCTATTTCTTTTAAAACACAATACTTCTATTTATTATTCTATCTATCTATTATATCTATATGTAATCCTTTGGTTTGATTAGGAGTAATATAATGTACCAAGGGAGCTATATTCATGAGGGGCAAAAAAGAGATTTAAATTACAACATCCATTCAGCAGGAGTTCAGGTGGTAAGGTTGGGTTTATCATCGCGCTGATCCCTAGATCCCTGCAGATCCCCATAAATCTAAGAAAGCAAGACTTAAAAGAAAAACGGGGAATGAGGGATTAACATTCGCAGTTGGAATGTTAAAGGGTATAATGAACCGATAAAGAATAGGAAAAGTTTTGCCAAATTAAAAGGCAAGTAAATCTGATGTAATTTACATTCAAGAGACCCACCTAAAAAAACTAAAAAAAAGAGGCGGAAAAACAGGTTGAAGCTAAATGGATAGATAAAATATATCATTTATCATTCATCTTTTACACATAAATCAAGAGTCGTAGCAATATTATTTCGTAAAGGTACTTATTTTAACATAAAACCATTACATAAACCATCAGAATATAAAGAAGGTAGATATTATTATTTTGATAGGGAGAATTAAATACAGAAAAATTTGATATCTTGTTAATATATCTGGACCAAATTTCGATAGACCTTGTTTTTTTTAAAAAAAGTACTTAATAAAAATATTCCAATTAAACGCCATATAATATGTTAATTGGTGGAGATTTTAAACTGTAACATATACCCATACTTAGACAGATCAACAAAACAAAGAAAAAAAAAAATCACATTCTATCTAGTGATTTCTAAATGCAATATGCAAACCAAACCAATAATAAAGATGTTTGGAGAACAGAAAATCCTACAGGACTAAATATTCCTTTATCACTCCCCAACATAAAACTTACTACTCAAGAATATATTATTATAGTTATTTTGGTGATGAAAAACTTAACACACTTCCTTATTGAATCTAAATATGATAATATAAAAAATCACAAGATCATGCTCGCAGTAACTTTTTAAAAAAATTAAAATTAATACTTAAAATATGAAAAATTTTATGACCAGTGAAAATTTAAATCTTCCACACAAATTATAAAAAACAAAGCCACTCACGGAATATAACAAACTAACTCAAATTAAAAATTTTTTTTGAAAATAAACGATCAACCAGAGATAATCGCTTCCTTATAGAGGGAAACATTTAATGCATATCATCTTCGAGGAATAATGAGTTTCTTCACAAGCAATTTGACAATAAAAAGATATCGTTAAAAGAAACAACAAGAACTAGAAAAAAGGAGATTAAGGAATTAGATACACAGAATGCAATAAAACCAGATACGATATTACATAATAAAGATTGTTATATTGAAAAATAAATTAACATACAATATATCACAGAACAAGTGATAAAATTTTACCAACATATACTAAACAATTACAGTTTGAATTTGGGGATAAGTCCCCAAAAACTGCTGGCTCGACAATTAATGCAAATTGAGAAGGCGGGAAAAAATTATAATCATAGGATTAAATCCCAAAACGGTGACTTATAAATACAACCTAAAAAGATATTAATGAAAGAATTTATATTGCCATATCTTAATAAAAATATAATACACAAGGCTAAAACCAAACCTAAGTAAAATAGAAATAATGCATTTAAAAAAAAAAATGTAACTTGAAAGGACGGATTTAACCATAATATACAAATTATTAAATGCTGATATATACAATAAAATGAAATTAAAGATCTATTATCTCATTAAAACAAAAAAAACGGTAAAACAAACCGGACCCCCCCATATGGTATATAGATCGAATTTTATAAAACATTTACATGAATAAATAGTTTCCATATCTAAAATCATTAAATGAACAGAAATACACAGAACAGAAGCTTCCAATACATTGAACGAATCTATTATAACACTCATACCTAAAATAAATAACTACTTATACGAACCCCTATGGATCATATAGAGCAATAAGCTCTATTAAATACAGATCAAAAGATATTAACAAACAAAACAATAATTAGTTAGCAAAAAGATTGAGTTCCAGTTTGATTAATGAATAAAACAATCCTGAACAACTGGATTTATTATAACCAAAAAGGATATTCAACATAGAATCTAAGGGGGGACGATTGATTAATAATTATAAATTTCGACAAGAAGAGATAAAAAAGACTAAGAGTTATTTCCGCTGAATGCAGAAAAGGCTTTTGAACCAAGAGAATGGCCTATAATTATTTTTCCGGTGATGGAAACCTTTAAACTAGGAGAGGAGATTAATACTTGGAATAAATTATTAAAATGCAAAAAATCCAATAGCTAAATAACAACAAATCGAATGTTAACAATTAATTTAAATTTATAAATCACGAGGTTATCGCAAGGTTGTTCCTATATTCACCTATATATTGTTTGCATAGCAATTAGAACCACTATTGCTGCTCATAGGATAAGACATACAAAACCCGGAAATATATGCATATGATACCCGCAAATACTAAGAAAACAAATTCCTACAACATACGCATATGATTAATTACTTTATATCACTCACCCAGAAATAAAGTATTCAAAATAAAAATTTGTTACAATAACTAATACGTAATTCGGATCAATTTTTCAGGATATACAGTATTTAATTGGAAAAAAAATGTAGACCTTAATGGCCTAGAACAATTAATCATTAACCTATAATACAACAATTTCCTTTTAATTAAGATAACAAATGAAACATATTTAAAACTCATCTTGGGATTTATGTTACAAAAAGATTTAATTCTCCTCATTTAAATCTAATTTTCACCCCTCCTACCTCCCTTTCCCTTTCCCCCATTACTAGATAAATTAAAAAATTAATAAGAAAAATTCATACTGGAAAAGTTTTAACCCTAATCGATGTATGGAAAGCATTAATGCAATAAAAATGAATTATCTCCAACAATTATTATAATTAATATTTCAATTAATCCCCCGATATATCTTTCCAAAAATTTTTTTTTTTTAAAAAAAAGTCGATACTTCTAATTACGATTATATTTGGATAATAAGAACCCATAAGAAATAAATAACAAAACATTTATGTTAAGTCTAAAATAAATTGGAGGATTAGCGTTACCAAAAAACTTGATGTTTTATTACTGGTGCAGTTAATATTAAAAACAAGAATTTTTTTGGTTAGGAGAGAAATAGACAATAAACCAAATAGGATAAATGGGAAGAAGAAGAATGTACTCCAATAGAAATTAGCTCTATAAATTTTGCTAATATTATTAATGTATGCTGAAGGGTTAAAGTTTATAGTAAATCCCGATAAAAGAAAATGAATCCGCATAATGGAAACAAAATAAAGAAAGCTATTAAAACAAACTAAAAACATACAATAAGTCTTAAGATGTGTTAATAATTTTTTATGTTTTAAAAAAAAAAAAAAAAAAAAAAAAAAAAAAAAAAAAAAAAAAAAAAAAAAATAAAAAAAAAAAATTAAAACACCTTTTCAATTTTATGGATAAAGCATTTTAATAACATGGAAAAATAAAGGAATTTCTAAGATTTTTTGAGGGGGGTGAACTTTATAAATAAGGAAAAACACTTTTCCTTTCAATTAATATCAAGAGTTGCAACAAATTTATGGGCCTACATAATAAAAGAAATATTATCAGAATTTACAAAACAGAAAAACTAAACTATGCCTCCGCAAATAGATATGAATTTAAATGAAATAGAAAATAGAAAAATAGAAATTTTAGATGAATGTTTGAATAAACATCCAAATCTGGAAAAAATGATGGATATCATAAATAATAAAAATTTATTGGAAAATGATACCACCCCATCAACAGAAATATACAGAGAATCTAGGGAAAAGAATTAGGCCAAATATAAGACCAGAAATATGGGATGAAAGTTTACAACATATACATTATTGTTCATTAAAAAAAAAACGCTAAACATTCTCTTATAACAGTTTTAAAGTTTAAAATATTACATAGATTATACATACTCAAAACAAATTACATAAAAATATTTTTCCAATAATATCTCCAATATAGACAAATGTCTAATATCAGAAGCAAAATATTGACACATTCATTTACAAACTGCATAAAAAATGTAGAATAATACTGGAAGGAAATATATAAAAAAATCTCGACTAATTATCAATATAAATATAATCCCTGTACCCAAAGTTAATTATACTTGGATATTGAAAACTTGACCAATTAATAACAACGAAACAAAGAACTTTTATTTATTATGGTTTAATAAAAATAAATGGAAAAAATTAATAATAAAATTTTGGAAAGGCCCTGCATTCCCAACAATCAAAATGTGGCATATGAAATGTCTGAGACACTTCAATTGAGAGAATAGAGTGCTTGTCCATATGGATATGGTTTAGAATCCTTCAGATGGTATTTGGTCCATAATTAAATATTTAACAGGGTACAAAAAGGTTCGGGTCGGTGGGTCGGCGGTCGCGGCGGTTTACAGGTCATAAGGTTCGGAGAGTCGGCCGGTCTCGCGAGAACCTGACTGAGGCCCTGGCATATTTGAGTGGATGAAAGAGATACATAATAAATCATGAATATATCAATAAGGACTGATTAATGATACGAATATTTTAAGCTCCATCAAACCTTTTCTTATTCTTTATTCTATTCCTAACTTTTAACTATTTTCCTATTTTCCCTTCTATCTAAATAAAAAATTAAAAAACACTAATAGAAACTCACATCTATAATATTAAACGAATATAAATATATTAGATTATAAGAACATGTTAGTATTATTAGCATTTATTTTTTTTAGCATACTTTTAGTAATTTATATTATAATTATATAAACATTGTGTAGGCTTTTAATGGTACAATAATTTTAAATTTTTAGCGATAAAAAAAAAAAATATTTGTTAAACAAATAGTGAAGAAATAAATCAATATAAAATAATACAATTTTTACTATTTTTTTGTATCAAAGCAATCATAAATTTGGTCTTTATATTTAATATTATATAATTAAAATACATAAAAAAATATAGGGAATAAAAATGAAAATTACTAATAGTACAGTATAATGCTAAAATGAGGAATGTATTAGAGAAAGTATTATGTATCTCTAATATTATATAAAATATACAACTCAGAAATTAATAACCTAAGGATATACAGTATAAATAATATTATTTTAGTATGAATAAAGTTATGAGGACTAGTTATTTTTACTATTGAAAAATATATGTAACTGGTCGTATTTTGTTCTATAAATAAAAAAATTAAAAAAAAAAAAAAAAGAACTAAGAATAATGTAACAGGTTAAAACGATCCCTAAAGGACATCTACAGGCCCCCCAAACCAGTAGTCTGGATAAGGGACCAAGTTGAATCCGGAGTTAAAATATTAAAAAATGGCATGTAGAAACGGTAATACTATTGGTTGTTATAGGCAGATTCAACATGCAGGTAGACCTGGGAAAAAGTTTGCAGCAGTCCCCCAACAAAGGGGGAATTTGTAGAGTGCCTGTGATGGATACTTAGAGCAACTTGTATGTAGGAGCCAACCAGGGTGAAGGCAATTCTGAATTTATGTTATGAAATAACACCCGCATTTGATAAGGAACTTAGGTTAAGGAGTGGCATAAAAAAGGAGGTAGGTGACCAAATACGGTCAACCTAATCTACAATTGGAGGGGAAGACGTAAGTCGGAGGTGTCGGTGGTTACAGTTGAATAAAAGGGGACTATGGAGCCATGAGGGAGGAGCTGCTGGCCAAAGTTTGAAAAGGTACAACTAGCGGGGCACGGGGTTTAAAGGGGAGTGGGATGGCGGGGGGGGGAAGGTTGGGGGGCGTTGAGAGTGGGAAGATCTAGGGGGAGGTGAGGGGCTGAGGAGGGGGGGGATAAGGGGTGTAGTGGTGGAGGTGAGGGAGAAGGGAATTGGGGGAATCCTATAAAGAGAACCAAG
>CM069131.1:188677743-189116868 GCA_035221665.1 Okamejei kenojei
TTGGAAAAGAACTGAGTCTGCACCATCGTATGAGTCCAGAAATGCACTGCCAGGCTTTCACATTCCACTGTCATCCTAGCTTGGGTCTCTGCCACGCAACGTGTGCCCAGCCCTCCCTCATGGCTCCATTAGTCCCCTTTGTTCATAATGTTACTCTGACACTTTGCCATGGTTCCCTGAGCCCTCTCAATTTGCAGATTAAAACATCATATTATGGGCGCTAACCACCTAATGGCGCGGTAACTCGAGTTCCTTACCAAATCCGGTGCTTTACACAACACCAATCCTGATTCCACTGACTGGTATGCACCAGTAAAGCTGGAGCAAACTGGGCATATTATACAAGGGAATTTAGAGTTGAGAGGGGAATGTTATTGAAATAAGATTTATAAAGTATATTATGGGATTTGGAGCTAAAGAAAGAACCTTTTACCAAGATTGCGAATCTGTGAATTCTCGCAGAGAGTGGAGGGCCAATCCCGCTGGAGTTTTCAAGAGTTAGGTAGAGCTCTTAAAGATAGCAGATTCAGGGGAAAAGGCAGGATCGGGAGACTGATGTGGAAGAATCAGCCATGAACATAGTGGAATGGCGTGCTAGCTCGAATGGGCCTACTCCGGCACGCAAGTTGTCGACGGTCGTTTTTCTATTTCATGATAATTGGAGTTGAAGGGTGACTATACAGAAGTAATATGTTCATAGTTCAAGTTTGTGATTATTGTCACACTGCACCAAGTAAGATACAGTGTTGGTTGATTACCATGAGAGGCAAAGTATAAGGGGATGGTCACCGCCTTTTCCCTGGTAAGTGGGAGTTTAAAAATAGTGGCACTGGGTTTAAGTAAGAGTCTGAAGATTTAAAGGGGCAACATTTTCACACACTTTTCAATGTTTAAATATCTACACAGCATTGCAACATGCCCTCACCCAAATCGTCTGGCGGACCAAGTTGCAAACTGATTCAGCCCAGAAACCTATGCCTGGTCCTTGTCCTTCCAAACTTTCCCGATCACTGTACCAGTGAACTATCTTTAAACATTGTTATATTACCTTCTCTGAACAGGTAAAATGACAATGTTTAATAAAATTTTGACAGGAAATTAGATAGGAAAAGTTTGGAGGGTCAGCGAACAAAGTTAGTAACTCAGTAACTTGGTCCACATGGAAGAGTTTGGCTCAAGACTTGTTTTGATGCTGTTTAGGGCTCTATGATTCTAACAGTCACGTGTTTCTGTCTAAAGCAAAGGGTGAAACTGATAGCACTGAAGGCTCATCAGTAAAACTAGCAACTTGTGTTGGTGATGGAGCCCACCAGGAACATGGATTGTACAGGTTCAAAGGATTATGGGGCCCAAACGTGAGAAATGGGACAACCTAGAGGTCAGTATCTTGGTAGGTTGGACATATTGGCTGAAGGGTCCTTATCAATGCGGATGACTCAAGCAGGCCCTTGGCCCACCAGTCCGGACATCTTTGCCCATATGCACTAAGCCATTTCCTGCAATTAATGCTTGTTCCTTCCCATGCTTACATGGAGAATCAGAGCCGGACCTATAATGATGGGTAAGATGAGAGGTGAGGCGTGCAGGATTGGGAGGGACTGGGACACAGTGGGAGCCTCTGGCTGCTACAACTGTAGGAAGTGGCGTCCAGGTGCTCACCTGAAGGTTCCTGTTTGGGCACTGAGAAGCAAGCTGGATGACCTCAGGGCCATCCGGAAAATGGGTTTCCCGGGACAAGACCGACAGTAGGTAGTCACGCCCAGATACAGAAGTATACGCTGGGTGACAGGGAAGGGAGTAAACATGGCGTGGGGAGCCCAGGTGGCTGTGCCTAATGAAAACAGTACGGCCCGCTTGGAGCTGTCGGGGCAAACAACACGCGTTCAGTCCGAGCAGCAGACACGTCTGTGGCTACAATCCTAGAGAGGGAACCTCGACACGCGAGAACCAACGTTGGGCAAGCCATAAGTGGTGGTGACTCCATTGTTCGAGGGGCGGAAGAATTCGTGGCGGCAGACGAGATGCAAGGATGGTCTGTTGCCTCCCGGGTGCTAGGGTTCAAGAGGTCCTCGGTCCCATCTTCTGAACATCCTTGGAGTGCGAAGGTGAACAGCCGGCAGTAGTTTTGCACGGAGCACATATCGACACCGGGAAGAAGAGGAAGGAGGTTCTGCAACGAGAAGATCTAGTGGGAAGAAACTTGAAAATGCGACTCGAGGTAAGTTAACTTTGGATGCCTCCCATACCTGTGCTGGTGAGGACAGGAACATGGGAGATAGGGGATCTGAATGTATGCTGAGCTGACAGGAGCAAGGGATTTTAGATTTATAGACCACTAATCTCTTCTGGGGTAGGGGTGACCTGTACAAAAGGGACGGGTTACACCTAACGGGAGGGGACCGATGTTCCGCAGCAGGTTTCCTAGGCTACACACGTGGTTTTAAACTAAATGGGGGGGGGGGGGGGGGGGATTAACAAATTGGGGCATATAAAGATGGAGTTGAAGGGAAATGTCTACAGAAAATTACAAAAGAATTCTCCAAATTATGGGAAGGAAAGCTCGAGAATGACAACAGAAAGGTCAGGGCCTACTGCGAGTGGTGCGAGGGGGGACGAGAAGACCGAGATCAATGTGTTGTAATATGAATGCTGAAATAAGAATAAATGAATCGAGCTTGAGGCCACGGGGCAGTTAGAAACTGGCATAGATGTTGTGGGAATTACTGAGACATGGCTGCATGAGGGCCAGGGCTGGGAACAGACTAATCCCAAGGTAATAATCTCCTAGCGAAAAGACCGGTGGGCAGAGGGGTGGGGTAGCTCTGTAGTGAGTGAATGAAATTCCGTCCCTAGTGATTTGACAACAGGAGATGTGAGTGCCAAGGTATGGATAGGAACTAAGGAATTCAGACCCTTCCCATTCCGTGGCCTATAGCGCCCTAGAGTATAGCGCCAGCATGCACCGCAAAAAAATTGTAAAAACACTTGGTTTTACAATGACTTACCACCTGACTGCCTGCAACAAACTGCTTGCTGTTTCTTCACCGACTGTGCCGAGGACGTCATCAGGCGCGCGACAACTATGGCGTCTCACGAGCCCTACCTGACACGGGTAAAGGATCGAACAACCCGCAGCAGACCGGCGAAGGGCCCAAGTGAAGCCTCGATCGAGTGGAAGCGATCCTCTGGAAGATGAGTCCAATAAAACCAGGGACAAAAAAGGAAGGTGAGGTAACTGAAATCATTTATTTCTCATGCAGATGGTTAGCTTAAAGGCAGATTAAAGGTGAAATAAAAGATGAAAGGAAGAAATAAATCAATAAAACATGGTGTGGATACCAGCTTGAATCAGAATGAGAATCAACTGAAAGACTAAAACAAAAAACGAATATAAATATTGCCCAAACAGGTTAAGAAAATGTCGGATGAAATTTAAAGGAAGAATTTTATTGAAATGATTTAACACCATGCGGAAAAGATGGATCAGAACTGGAAAAGTGTAAAAAAAAAAACCTCGATAATAGGATTCATCCTAATGAAGAAAATACAGACACAACAGATGGCTGAAATTACAAACCTTGAAGCAAACAGCTGAACGAATGCTGACTACAGCGCCTGTTACCAGAAAACGAACGTCAGATGAGCAAGCTGACTAAACAGCAGAGAAATGTACTTGACTAGAAGGACATCAGAGAAGGCAAATCTGAGAATTGTCGGGATTCCTGAGGGTCTAGCTGAATATCGACGGCCCTCGAGAGTTCACTGGCTAAAATACTCAAGAAGGTCTATCCTCTGGAAGAAATGCCTTTATTAGCTCCGTGCTCACAGAAGTCAGTAGACGGTCCAGACCAGACCCAACCTCCTCCCAGACAAATGATTATAAAAGTACAATTTGTTTGATTTTGTTCTGGATGAGATTATGCGGAAAGGCTTCGAAAACCTAAAAACTGTGACATTTGAAAGGTCAAGGATAGTAGCTACGAGACTATCCACCAAGTCGCCAGGAAACGAAAAGCATTCAATGAACCAAAAGTCTTATGCGTGGAGTAGAAAATCTGAGATACGGTTTGAACTACCCACGACTTTAAGAGTTTACTTATAAGAATGTGGAATTCTTTTTCAAGACCCCAACCGCAGCATTGGGAGTTTGCTCAGACAGTTCAAGACTTGAAGAATACTACAAGCAAGTAATATTACTGACGTTTACTATTTTCCGATCTTCAACAATCATGTACTGTTTTAATATTTACTAGAAGCCTTTTCAAGAGGATATTGGACTTGAAGGCATAGACGAATGTCGATGTGGAATGGAGAGAGAATAAAACGAGATTTGAACAACGTCATCTGGATTATCTGACATTGATAATTAGTTCAAACATATAACGACAAGAAATATTAGAACACACACATGAAGATTAAATACGGTTTTATTATTATTTTTCCCACCTTTTTTTTTATTAATTAGAATGTCCTACTATTACAATCACTATTAACCTATTAATTAATAATTAATTTTTTCCTTTAATGAACTGAATTAATAGTATGATTATTCTTGCTTTTTATATAGCCTTTGTATTTAGTTTATGTCTAATATTAGTAGATATCTAAGTTATGCTTTAGATATTGATATTTTTAAAGGCAGAATTTTTTTTTTTATTCTTCCTCTTTTTTTTTTCTCTCTCCCCCCTTTCTGTTTTTTATATTATTCCCCCTCCCCCCCCCCCCCCCCCCCCCTTTTTTAAATTATATATTATTATACCCCCGTAAAAGATTGTTAAGGAATAATAATTCCCTAATTTCCAGGAGCTGGTCGTGTTAATAACATCGATGACGGAAGTCGTTAGATTATAGCCATCTTAATATGGCAGGCTGGCACAAACTACATCGATTCCAGATGTTAGTTCTTTTTTCTTTTACACACAATACTTCTATTTATTTTCTATCTATCTTTATATCATAGTAATCTATTGAGGTTTGATTGGAGTAATATAATGTACCAAGGAGATAAGTCATGAGGGGCAAAAAAAGATTTAAATTACATCCATCATGGTTCAGGTGTAAGGTTGGTGTTATCGCGCTGATCCTTAGATCCTGCAGATCCCCATAAATCTAAAAGCAAGACTTAAAAAGAAATACGGGGAATAGGGATTAACATTCTGCAGTTGGAATGTTAAAGGTATTAATGAACCGATAAAGAGAGGAAAAGTATTGACATATTTAAAGGCAAGTAAACTGATGTAATTTACATTCAAGAGACCCACCTAAAAAAAGAGGCGGAAAACAGGTTGAAAGCTAAATGGATAGATAAAAATATATCATTCCTACTTCTTTACACATAAAATCAAGAGGCGTAGCAATATATTATTTCGTAAAGGTAACTTTATTTAAACATACATTAACCATAGATGATAAAGATGGTAGATATATTATTGTGATAGGAGAAATAAATACAGAAAAAAGTGATTCTTGTTAATATATAAGGACCAAATTTCGATAGTCCATTGTTTTTTAAAAAAAGTACTTAATAATATTCCGAATTAACGCAATATAATTTGATAATTGGTGGAGATTTTAACTGTACATTAGACCCTTACTATAGACAATCTACAAAACAAAGAAAAAAAATAAACACATTACTAGTGATTTGCTAAAGCATAAATGCAAACAACCATATTACAGATGTTTGGAGAACAGAAAATCCTACAGGACGAGAATAATCTTTTTACTCCCCAGTACATAAAACTTACCTCAAGAATAGATTATTTTTTGGTATATGTAAAACTTATCTCACTTACTTATGAAGCTAAATATGATTATATAGAATAAATCTCAGATCATCTCCAGTAACGATTAAAAATTAAATTAATAATAAAAAGAAAATTTAAGACAGTGGAAATTTAATCCACAAATTTTAAAAAACAAAGCCACTCAGGAATATATCATTAACTCAAATTAAATTTTTTTTGAAATAAACGATCAACCAGAGATATCGCGTTCCTTATTGTGGGAAACATTTAAGGCATATCTTCGAGGACTTATGATTTCTTCTTCACAATCATTTGACAATACAAAGATTCGGAAAGAACAACAAGAATCTAGAAACGGGAGAATTAAGAATTAGATATACAGAATGCAATAAAACCAGATACGATATTACATAAATAAAAATTGTTATATTGGAAATATAAATAAAATACAATATATACAGAATCAAGTGATAAAATTTTACCAACATACTAAACAATTACAGTTTGAATTTGGGGATAAGCCCCAAAAACTGCTGGCTCGACAATTAAGGAAATTGAAGCGGAAAAAATTATACATAGGATTAAATTTCACAAAACGGTGACTATTAATATACAACCTAAAGATATTAATGAAAGATTTGTATGCAATATTATAAAAATTTTAACACTGCAAAAACAACAGTAAGTAAAATAGAAATAGATGCATTTATAAAAAAATGTAACTTGAAAGGACTGGATTACAGAATATAAAATCAATTAAATGCTGATATTTCAATAAATGAAATTAAAGAATTCTATTAGATCATTAAAAAACCGTAAAACACCGTCCTGATGGTATAGGTTCGGAATTTTATAAAACATTTCATGAATATATAGTTCCATATCTAAAATTCATTAAGAACAGATATACACAGAACAGAAGCTTCCAGATACATTGAACGAATCTATTATAACACTCATACCTAAAATAAATAAAGACTTAGACGAACCATGATCATATAGAGCAATAGCTCTATTAAATACAGATCAAAAGATATTAACACAATATTAGCAAAAAGATTGAGTTCAGTTGTTAATGAATTAATACATCCGGATCAAACTGGATTTATACCAAAAAGATATTCTTCATATAATCTAAGACATTGTTTAATATTATATATTCGAAAAGAAGTGAAAAAAAAGACTTAGTAGTTATTTCGCTTTGATGCAGAAAAGGCTTTTGACCAAGTAATGGCCTTATTTATTTTCGGTGATGGAAGCCTTGAACTAGGAGAGGAGTTTATTACTTGGATTAAATTATTATATGCAAATCCAATAGCTAGAATAACAACAAATCGAATGTTATCAATTAAATTTAATTTATCACGAGGTTGTAGGCAAGGTTGTCCTTTATCACCTTTTGTTTGCATTAGCAATAGAACCACTTGCTCAGAGGATAAGACTACACCCGGAAATATAATGGATATGATACCGCAAATACTAAGAATAAAAATTTCCTTATACGCAATGATGTATTACTTTATATCACTCAACCAGAAATAAGTATTCAAAATTTGTTAAAACTAATAACGAATTCGGATCATTTTCAGGATACAGTATTAATTGGAATAAAAAGTGAACTTATGCCTATAACAATGAATAAGTTACATATATTACAACAATTTCCTTTTAAGATAACAAATGAAAATATTAAATATCTTGGGATTTTTGTTACAAAAAGATTTAATTCTCTATTTAAATCTAATTTCCCCCCATTACTAGATAAATTTAAATAAGAATATTTTCATATTGGAAAAGTGTTACCTATTTTCGATGATAGGGAAAATTAATGCAAATAAAAAATGATTTTTCTCCCACAATTATTATATTTATTTCAATTAATCCCCGATATATCTTCCAAAAATTTTTTTTTTTAAAAAGTCGATTCTTTAATTACGAATTTTATTTGGGATTATAAGACCCATAGAATAAATAAAAAACATTTATGTAAGTCTAAAATAAATGGAGGATTAGCGATTACCAAACTTGATGTTTTATTACTGGGCAGTTAATATTAAAAACAATGAATTTTTGGTTAGGAGAAATAGACAATAAACCAAATTGGTTAAATATGGAAGAAGAAGATTGTTCTCCCATTAGAAATTAAGCTCTATAATATTTGCTAATATTACATGTAGCTAAGAAAGTTTATAGTGAAAATCCGATAATAGAAAATGGAATCCGCATATGGAAACAAATAAAGAAAGCATTAAAACTAAAATCTATACCAATAAGTCTTAAGATTGTTAATAATTTATGTTTAAACCTTCAATTTTGGATAAGGCTTTTTTACAATGGAAAAATAAAAGGAATTTCTAAGATGGGTGAATCTTTATAAGGAAAACACTTTTTCTTTCATTTTCAAGAGTTGCCAACAAATTTATGGGCTACATAATAAAGAATATTTCAGATATTTACAAATCAAAACTATGCCTCTGCAATATATATGAATTTAGAAATAGAAAAATAGAAATTTTAGATGAATGTTTGAATAAACATCCAAATATGGAAAAAAATGATATCATATATATATAATATTTTATTGGAAATGATACCCCATCAACAGAAATATACAGAGAATCTTGGGAAAAGGAATTAGGCCAAATAATAAGACCAGAAATATGGGATGAAAGTTTACAACATATACATTATTGTTCATTAAACGCTAAACATTCTCTTATACAGTTTAAAATATTACATAGATTTACATTACTCTAAATCTAAATTACATAATATTTTTCCAAAAAATATCTCCAATAATGTGACAAATGTCCAAATTTCAGAAGCAAATTTGACACATTCATTTACTAACTGCATAAAAATTGTAGAATACTGGAAGGAAATATTTAAAATAATCTCGACCGTTATCAATATAAATATAATCCCTGACCCAAAGTTAATTATACTTGGAATAATTGAAACTGACCAATTAATAACAACGAATCAAAGAACTTTTATTGATTATGGTTTAATAATTGGGGAAAAAAATTAATATTAAAATTTTGGAAAGGCCCTGCATTCCCAACAATCAAAATGTGGAATATAGAAATGTCGGAGACACTTCATTTGGAGAGATTGAGCTTGTCCTTATGGATAGGTTAGATCTCTTCAGATGTATTTGGTCTCCATATATTAAATATTTACAGGGTCATAATGGTTCGGCGCGAGAACCTGACTGAGGCCTGGATATTTGAGTGGATGAAGAGATACATATAATAAATCATGAATATATCTATAAGGACGGATTAATGACGAATATTTTATTCTCCATCAAACCTTTTCTTATTCTTTATTCTATTTCCTAACTTTTCTATTTTCTTATATCTAAATAAAAAATTAAAAAACAATATAGAAACACACTATCTTAATATTAGTACGAATATAAATATCATTAGATTTATAAGAACATTGTTAGTATTATTAGCATTTTTTAGCATTTTTTAGTATTTTATATTTTTAATTATATAAAATTGTGTACTTTTAATGGTACAATAATTTTAAATTTAGCGATAAAATAAATATTGTTAACATTAGGAAGAAATAATAAAAATTATATAAGTTTTACTAACTTTTTGTATCAATAATATCATAAAATTTGGTCTTATACCTAAAAAATTAGAGATAAAATGAAAATTACTAATAGTACGAGTATAATGCTAATATTGTGAATGTATTAGTAGTATTATGTATCTCTAATTATATAAAATATACAACTCTGAAATTAATAACTAAGGATAATACAGTATAAATAATATTATTAGTATGAATTAGTTATTGAGACTATGTATTTTTACTATTGAAATATAATGTAACTGGTTGTTATTTTGTTTCTATAATAAATAAATTAAAAAAAAAAAAAAAGAACTAAGGAATTGTTAGGGTAAAAAGATCCTAATGGGACATCTACAGGCCCCCAAACAGTAGTCTGGATATAGGGTTCAAGTTGAATCAGGAGTTAAAATTGGCATGTAGAAAAGGTAATACTATGGTTGTTATAGGAGATTTCAACATGCAGGTAGACTGGGAAAATAGTTTGCTGCTGGACCCCAACAAAGGGACTTTGTAGAGTGCCTTTGTGATGGATTCTTAGAGCAACTTGTATGGGAGCCAACCAGGGGGAAGGCAATTCTGAATTTAGTGTTATGTAATTAACCCGATTTGATAAAGGAACTTGAGGTTAAGGAGGCATAAGGAGGTAGTGACCATAATACGGTCTAACCTAATCTACAATTGGAGAGGGGGAAGTGTAAGTCGGAGGTGTCGGTGTTACAGTTGAATAAAGGGGACTATGGAGCCATGAGGGAGGAGCTGGCCAAAGTTGACAAGGTACACTAGCAGGGATGACAGTGGAACAAAAATGGCAGGTATTTCTGGGAATAAAGCGGAAGGTGCAGGATCAGTTCATTCCAGAGGAAGAAAGATTCCAAGGGGAGTAAGAGGCTGACAAGGGAAGTCAGGGACAGTATAAAAATAAAAGAGAAGAAGTACAACGTAGCAAAGATGAGCGGGAAGCAAGAGGATTGGGTAATGTATGAAGTGCAACAGAAGATAACTAAAAAGGCAATACGGGGAGAAAAGATGAGGTACGAAGGTTAGCTAGCCAAGAATATAAATCAGGATAGTAAAAGAACCTGACATCGGTGGTGGGGAAGATGCTGGAGTCAATTATAAGAGATGAAATAGCGACATATTTGGATAGCAGTGACAGGATCGGTCCGAGTTAGCATGGATTTACGAAGGGGAAATCATGCTTGACTAATCTTCTGGATTTTTTTGAGGATGTAACTAGAAAAATGGACAAGGGAGAGCCAGTGGATGTAGTGTGCCTGGACTTTCAGAAAGTATTTGATAAGGTCCCACATAGGAGATTAGTGTGCAAACCTAGGGCACATGGTATTGGGGGTAGAGTGCTGACATGGATAGAAAATTGGTTGGCAGTCAGGAAACAAAGAGTAGGGATTAACGGGTCCCATTCAGAATGGCAGGCAGTGACTAGTGGGGTACCGCAAGGCTCGGTGCTGGGACCACAGCTATTTACAATATACATCAATGATGTAGATGAAGGGATTCAAAGTAACATTAGCAGATTTGCAGATGACACAAAGCTGGATGGCAGTGCAAATGGTGAGGAGGATGCTATGAGAATGCAGGGTGACTTGGACATGTTGGGTGAGTGGGCAGATTCATGTCAGATGCAGTTTAATGCGGATAAATATGAGGTTCTCCACTTTGACGTTGGGAAAAGGGGAAGTACAATGGAATATGGGGGGTCCTTGTTCATCAGTCAATGAAAGTAAGTATGCAGGTACAGCAGGCAGTGAAGAAAGCGAATGGCATGTTGGCCTTTATAACAAGTGGAGTTGAGTACAGGAGCAAAGAGGTTCTTCTGCAGTTGTATAGGGCCCTAGTGAGACCACACCTGGAGTACAGTGTGCAGTTTTGGTCCTCTAATTTGAGGAAGGACATTCTTGAGGGAGTGCAGTGTAGGTTTACAAGGTTAATGCCCGGGATGGCGGGACTGTCAATACTAAGAGAATGGAGCTGCTGGGCTTGTATACTCTGGAGTTTAGAAAGATGAGAGGGGATCTTATTGAAACATATAAGATCATTACGGGTTTGGACATGCTAGAGACAGGAAACATGTTCCCAATGTTGGGGGAGTCCAGAACCAGGGGCCACAGTTTAAGTGTCTGTGGAATTCTCTGCCTCAGAGGGCGGTCGAGGCCAGTTCTCTGGATACTTTCAAGAGAGAGCTAGATAGGGCTCTTAAAGATAGCGGAGTCAGAGGATATGGGGAGAAGGCAGGAACGGGGTACAGATTGGGGATGATCAGCCATGATCACAGTGAATGGCGGTGCTGGCTCGAAGGGCCAAATGGCCTACTCCTGCACCTATTGTCACGATAAAACTTTATTCATCCCCGGAGGAAAATTGGGCTGCCAACAAACACAACACACAAGGTATGCAAAAATTTGAAATTAAAAATGAAAACAAAAAGAAAAAGACTAGCGACTGTTGTCTGGCTGCCATCAGCACCATCACCGGTTCTGAATATCGACTTTATCTATTCCTCTCTTAATTTCACATACTTCTACCAAGTCTCCCTTCAACCTCTGATGGTCCAGGGAAAACTATTTAAATCTGTCCAACCATAGACACAAAATGCTAGAGTAACTTAGTGGGTCAGGCAGCATCTGTGGAGAACATGGATAGGTGACGTATCACAGAGTGCTGGAGTAACTCAGCGGGTCAGGCAGCATCTGTGGAGAACATGGATAGGTGACATTTCACAGAGTGCTGGGGTAACTCAGCGGGTCAGGCAGCATCTGTGGAGAACATGGATAGGTGACGTTTCACAGAGTGCTGGAGTAAGACAGCGGGTCAGACAGCATCTGTGGAGAACATGGATAGGTGACGTTTCACAGAGTGCTGGGGTAACTCAGCGGGTCAGGCAGCATCTCCAGAACATGGATTGGTGATGTTTTGGATCAGGACTCTCCTTCAGCCAATTCACCTCTAAACCTGTACGTCTTTGTAGTGTGGGAAGAAACCGAAGATCTCGGAGAAAACCCACACATGTCACGGGGAGAACGTACAAACTCGATACAGACAGCACAAGTGGTCGGGATCGAACTTGGGTGTTTGACGCTGTGAGTCATTAGCTCTAACACTACGCTACTGTGTTGCCCGTATCTTATCACAACTTTTCACCGTACCTCGGTAGACGTGACAACAAACTAAACTAAAAACTAAACTGGTAAGCTCAAAAGAAACACAAAGTTGTGAACGGTGAATCTAGTTGGTGGAATCTAAAGGAGTTTTGGTGGGAGGGGTGGGGAAGTGGAAGTAACCGGTGCAGGGTCAGCAAGGGTTCAGGGGAAGGGGAGCGGGAGTTGGATGTGGGGGGGGGGGGGGGGGGGGGGCAGGAGAAAGTGAAGGGAGAAGGGAGATGTTTGTAGAAGTTACCTAAAATTGGAGAATTTAGTGTTCATAGTCATGGAGTTATACAGTGTGGAAACAGGCCCTTAGGCCCAACTTGCCCACCCTGGCCACACGTCCCAGCTACGCTAGTCCCACCTGCCTGTATTTGGTCCTTACCCCTCCAAACCTGTCCTATCCATGTACCTGTCTTGGATGTAGCGGAAAAAGAGTTACAGAAAAAGAGACCAAAATTGCACACAATATTCCAGGTGTGGTCTCACCAGGGCTCGTACAACTGCAGTAAGAACTCCTTGCTCCTAAACTCAAATCCTCGCGTTATGAAGGCCAACATGCCATTACCTTTCTTCACTGCCTGCTGTACCTGCATGCTTACTTTCAGTGACTGATGTACAAGCACACCCAGGTCTCGTTGCACCTCCACTTTTCCTAATCTGACACCATTCAGATTAATAATCTGCCTTCCTGTTCTTGCCACCAAACTGGATAACCTCACATTTAAGTAAGTAAGTAAGTTTATTGGCCAAGTATTCACATACTAGGAATTTGCCTTGGTGCTCCGCCCACAAGTAACAACATGACAAACAGTGACAGTTGCGAATGACTCAGAAAATACTAAGCATTAATAATAATAAAACATTAATGATAAAACACCATTGATCAAGCATGTGAACCAACAAAATACTAGATTATCCACATTATACTGCATCTGCCATGCATTGACCACTCACCCAACCTATCCGTCACCCTGCAGCCTCATAGCATCCTTCTCATAGCTCACACTGCCACCCAGCTTGGTGTCATCCGCAAACTTGCAGATGTTACATTTAATTACCTCGTCTAAATCGTTAATATATATTGTAAATAACTGGGGTCCCAGCACCGAGCCTTGCAGCACCCCACTAGTCACTGCCTGCCATTCTGAAAAGGACCCGTTAATTCCTGCTGCTTGCTTCCTGTCTGCCAACCAGTTCTCTATCCATGTCAATATCCTACCCCCAATACCGTGTGCTCTAATTCTGCGCACTAATCTCTAATGTGGGGCCTTATCAAAGGCTTTTTGAAAGTCCAGACACACCACATCCACTGGCTCTCCCTTATCCATTCTACTTGTTACATCCTCAAAAAATTCCAGATTAGTCAAGCATGATTTCCCCTTCATAAATCCATGCTGAATGAACGATCCTGTCACTGCTTTCCAAATGCTCTGCTATAACATCTTTAATAATCGACTCAAGCATCTTCCCCACTACCGATGTAAGGCTGACTGGTCAATAATTCCCCGTTTTCCCTCTCCCTCCTTTTACATTGATTACATTGGCTATCCTCCAGTCCACAGGAACTGATCCAGAGTCAAGAGAACATTGGAAAATGATCACCAATGCATCCACGATTTCCAGGGCCACCTCCTTGAGTACTCTGGGATGCAGACCATCAGGCCCTGGGGATTTATCTGCCTTCAGTCCCAACAGTTTACCTAACACCATTTCCTGACTAATGGGGATTCACTTCACTTCTTCCCTCCCACTAGAGCCTCGGTCCTCTAGTACATCTGGGAGATTGTTTGTGTATTCTTTAGTGAAGACAGAACCAAAGTACTCGTTTAACTGTTCTGCCATTTCCCTGTTTACCATTATAAATTCCTGTCTCTGATTGTAAGGGACCTACACTTGTCTTCACTCATCTTTTCCGTTTTACATATCTAAAGAAACTTTTACAGTCAGTTTTTATATTCCCCACAAGCTTTCTTTCATGCTCTTCAATCCCCCTCTTAATTAACCGCTTTGTCTTCTGTTGAATTCTAAATTTCTCCGTTCCCGGTTTGCTGTTTCCTCTGGCCAATTTATATGCCTCTTCCCTGGATTTATCACTATCTTTGATTTCTCTCATTAGCCATGGTTGAGCCTCCTTCCCCATTTTAATTTTTCCCCAAACAGGGAAGAACAATTTTTGGAGTTCATCCATCCAATCTTTAAATCATTGCCACGCATCTCCACCGTCAATTTGCCAGTCTATCCTAACCAATTCCCGTCTCATACCATCAATGTCTCCTTTCTTGAAATTCAGGACCCTAGTCTCTGAATTATCCGTGTCACTCTCCATCCTAATGCAGATTTCCACCATGTTATGGTCACTATTGCCCAAGGGGCTTTGCACAAAGAGATCGCTAACTAATCCTTCCTCATGACACAATACCCAATCTAGGATGGCCTGTCCTCTAGTCGGTTCCTCTACATATTGGTTTAAAAACCATCCCGTCTACATTCCAGGATATCCTCCTCCTCAGCGCTGTTACCAATTTGGTTGGCACAATCAATATGTAGATTAAAGTCACTCATAGAAAGACACAAAATGCTGGAGTAATTCAGCATCTCAGGAGAGAAGGAATGGGTGATGTTTTGGGTCGAGACCCTTCTTCCCTAATTTTCAGCTTGATCCTATCCCAAACTCCTGGTATCTTTGCTATCAGCAGTTCTCTTGCACCAGTGGCGTGAATCATTTCCAGATTCACACCCAGTTCAAGTTCAACAGCATTGCTGATGGTCTTAGCAATTGTGCATTCACAGTTAGAAATATTTTACAATTAGATGTCTCTCATGCCAAGTACTCAATACTTGTTGTGAAACTGGGTACAGACGGAATATAACCCATGACGCACATGCTCATAAAGATTCAGTTTTTCAGTTTCAGATCAGGGCGCTGCCAGCAAGCTGAGGATTTACTGCTCAACCGAAACTGCCCTTGAGAAAGTGATGCTGAGCAGCGTTAGAGTCAGACAGCATGGAAAGAGGTCCTTCGGCTCAACCAATCCATGCTGACCAAAATTCCCCATCTGGACTGGTCCCACCTGGACTAGTGCCCATATCCCTCCGAACATTTCCCCTGAATAACCACAGACCTGTTTTACCAGTTTTACCAGGGTTCCTTCATGCCAGACAAATTAATTCTGCCTTCCTGTTAAGGGCAGTCAATCATACATCCCCTCTGGAATTCAACTCTTTGGTCCAGGTTTTATTCAAGGCTGCGATGGGTATGGAGTCCAGTGGAACTGGCAAATCCCAAACTGCCCATCAGTGAGCAGGTTATTGGGGAGTAATTGCTACTTGATAGCACTGTTGACAACAGCTTCCATTACTTTGTTCATGACTGAGAGTCGATTACATGCTCAGCCCCACTATCATTGAGAATGCATGGGAGCCTCTTCAGCTGCTAATTATCCACCACCTATCCAGCCTCCTCTTATAATTTATGTTTAGGAGCAGATTGTGGCAATTTGGCCCATCAAGTCTACTCTGCTATTGAATCATGGCTGATCTATCCTGAACACCCCAATCAGCCTTCCAAGGTGCTGAACATCCTCATTAATCTCCTCTACTTGCTCACCAGTTTAATGACATCCTTCCTAATGCAGAGCGACCAGAAACGTACACAATGCTTAAATGTGACCTTACTAACGCCTTGTTCTTGATTAGTACGGGTGTCAGGGGTTATGGGGAGAAGGCAGGAGAATGGGGTTATGGGGAGAAGGCAGGAGAATGGCCTTAGGAGGGAGAGATAGATCAACCATGAATGAATGGCGGAGTAGACTTGATGGGCTGAATGGCCTAATTCTGCTCCTATCACTTATGACCTGATGAACATGACATTCCAACACCCATTCTCAGTACATTGACTGATGTGTGTCAACCGATTGACCCAACTGCCCAATAGACCAACATCCTTCCTACGGCAGAGCGACCAGAAATGTTCACAGTAGTTTAAATGTTGCCGTACCAACGTCTTGGATGTTGCCTTATCAACGTCTGGAACTACAACAATTGTTCATCCCAGTATGGCAAAAGAATAAATCAGGGAAGGTGGCGCATCCGTGGATAACGAGGGAAATCAGGGATAGTATCAAAGAAAAAGATGAAGCGTACAAATTAGCCAGAAAAAGCAGCCTACCAGAGGACTGGGAGAAATTCAGAGACCAACAGAGGAGGACAAAGGGCTTAATTAGGAAAGGGAAAATGGAGTATGAAAGAATACTAGCAGGAAACATAAAAACTGACTGCAAAAGTTTTTATCGATATGTGAAGCACAAAAGATTAGTTAAAACAAATGTAGGTCCCTTGCAGTCAGAAACGGGTGAATTGATCATGGGGAACAAGGACATGGCAGACCAATTGAATAACTACTTTGGTTCTGTCTTCACTAAGTGTAGATGGTTTATATGCAACCAATAATATAGTTACCTCAGTCCCTTTAACCCCGCCTAGTTAACATCAATCATAACGCCTTCCCCATCCTGGGTGCAGCTCAGTAGAAGAATGTAGCTAGTGCTTGAAGATGTATGTAATACCCTGTGCTATCATTAAAAGATGTTGCACACTTTAAGAGTTTGTAAATTGCTTATTTACATGGTGTCGAAGCTGGAAGACACTTGCGTCTCCTGTCTATCGGGTTTTATTTCTTTTTTTTGATTTGTGCTTTTTGTGCTTCTCTCTGGCCATGGCGTCCTCTTGCAGAAAGCCCGCGCAGCTTGTCTTTGATGCTGACATCTCTGAGCGCTGGGCCACGTTTGAATTTGATTTTACACACTTTGTCAACGTCGCACACCGCGCTGATCCTGACTCCCTTAAAGCCTCCCTCCTACTCAACCTTGTCGGACCTGATGCCATGAAGAGAGCCAGAACTTTCACCTACGCTCCAGCGGTCCTGGACGACAACAACGTGGTGATTACTCCTGCAGAATCTGCCAGCGACCCCGCTTGCCTGCTACGTAAGTTCAGGGAGATTTGTGACCTGCCCTCGAACCGCATTCTAGAGAGGGCACGGTTCTTTACAAGGAGACAGTTGCCGGATGAACCTGTTGAATGTTTTATTGCTGATTTGCGTCATCTCGCCCAGCGGTGCCGCTTTGGTGACATGACAGACCAGCTCACTAGAGACATTTTAGTAACGGGCATGCATGACCAGAAGCTGCGATGTGAGCTTTTAAGGGATCCGGATCTAACGTTGGAAAAAGCCATGCATGCCTGCAGATTGTCTGAGGTCGTTGTATTGCCAGATGACCACCGGGACTCGGGCAATAAATCTGTCAACCTGGCTGGGTTTAGGAGCCCACAGCCTCGGATGGAAAACAATGCTTTTCTGCCGCGTGCCAACCCAGGTCCTGGTGAAGTGCCCCAAAAAAGGTGCCCAAACTGTAACTACATGCACCACAGACTGTCGACGTGCCCCGTCTATGGCAAGGCCTGTAACTTTTGTAAAAAGCTAAATCACTTCTCTGCCGCCTGTCGTTTATTCCATTCCCGTGGGAGACAGGCACAGACTTCCAGACCCAGTCTAAACATGCTGAGACAATCTGATATCCGTTACGACTCACAGCCCAACTTAGCTGAATCCTATGATGCAGATCCAATTAATCCCCCCGAGGACTCGCATGTGTTTACCCTCCTACAGACACCCGCCCACCGCCCTGATCCCTCCGTATCTGTGACTGTCAATGATGTAACCTTCCTTGCGAAGTTAGACACAGGTGCGAAGGTCAACGTTTTGTCCATGAATCTTTTCAACAAGATAAGGAATAATGAGCCCCTGGTTGCTGACAATGCTACCCTGCATGCCTATGGTGGAGAAATTCTAAGGCCTGCGGGGAGGGCCACTTTAACTTGCGTGCTGCAAAAGGCCACGAGAAACCTGGTTTTCTATGTTTTGAACTCTGACTGTGTAACCCTGCTGGGCAACCGTGCGTGCCAAGATCTTGGCCTGGTGTCCTTCGACCGCACGGTCCACAAAGTGCAACTGTCATTTGACCCAGTTGCAGAATACCAGGACCTGTTCAACGATGACCTGGGGAAGTTACCACTGACATACCATATTTCCATTGACCCAAATATACAACCCGTGGTCCGCGCACCTTAGGGTGTCTCACGCCATGAAAGACAGGGTCGAGGCGATGCTTAACAAGATGGTCGAAAAGGGGGTGCTAGAAGCGGTTAGCGAGCCCACCGATTGGGTCTCCACCATGGTTGCCACGATAAAGAAAGACAAGAACGAAATACGTGTGTGTATCAACCCGAAGGACTTAAACCTTGCCATCAGGCGACCACACTACCCCATGCGGTCTGTTGAGGATGTGGCGGCTCAGGTCGGGCAAGCCACCATCTTTTCGGTCCTAGACGCTAAGAACTCGTTTTGGCAGATCCCGTTGGACAAAGCGTCTTCTGACCTGACGACCTTCGCCACAACCGTTTGGCAGATTCAAGTTCCTGCGAATGCCATTCGGCATCAATTCTGCTAGCGAGGTGTTCCAGCGAACGATGGAGCAGATATTCTCGGACCTGCCATGTGCCATCATCGTGGATGATATCCTGGTTTATGGGAAGGACATTGCCGAGCACGACCTGAACCTCCGCCGCGTCCTGGATCGGGCACGGAAGGCCAACCTGAAGCTGAATCCCAAGAAGTGCCGGTTTCGTGTCTCAGAGGTCACGTATGTTGGACATGTTTTCACCTCTGACGGACTAAAACCCGACCCCTTGAAGGCAGCTGCCATCTCCGAGAAGGCACCCCCCACCGACGTGCCAGGTCTACAACGATTCTTGGGCATGGTGAACTACCTTGGAAAGTTTGTACCAAACCTCAGTGAGCTGAGTGCTCCCTTGCGGCAGCTGACAAAAAAGGATATTGCTTGGGCCTGGCTCCCACATCACCAGCAGGCCTTTGACTGCCTCAAGTCAAAACTGATTAGCACTCCGACGTTGCGGTTCTTCGAGTGAGTCGCCCCATCACCGTCACCTGTGACGCTTCCAAGTTCGGCCTGGGTGCGGCCTGCCTTCAGTCTGTCGATGGATCGTTACATCCTGTCTCCTATGCCTCCCGCACCATGACGGACACCGAGCAGCAGTACGCCCAGATCGAGAAGGAGCTGCTCGCGGTGGTGTTCGCCTGCTCCAAGTTCAGAGACTTCCTGTTCGGCAACAGATTTACGGTCGAAACCGACCACCAGCCACTGGTGACAATCCTGAACAAGCCGATTCACGCTGCCCCTGCCAGGCTGCAGCGTATGATGCTGCAGCTCCAGCGTTTCGACTTCGATATAATCTACAAGAAGGGCACCGAGATACACATTGCGGACACCCTATCGCGCGCCCCGCGGACCTCCTGCGCTCGCCACCCCTACGAAACAGAGGACTTGCTCGTACTGGGCGTTAACTTTATTCCCACCAAGCAGCTACAGGTTTTGGCCGAGCACACCGCTGCCGACCCAGTTTTGCAGCGGCTTGCCTCTGTGATTAAAGCAGGGTGGCCAACAAAGCGCTCCGCCACGCCGTCTGAAACACAGCCTTTCTTCCTGGTCCACGACGAACTGGTGCTCCAGGATGGCGTCATCGTCAAGGGACATAAAGTTGTAGTCCCGTCTTCCCTGTTTGATTCGTACTACTGCGCAGCCCATAGCGGACACCCCGGGGTCGATGCGACACTCGCCCACGCTCAGTGCCAATTCTACTGGCCTGGAATGGCCAAATATATCCGAGACCGAGTTTCTGCCTGCTCCACGTGCAATAGTCTTGCTCCACACCAGCAGCGACAGCCCCTGCTACAACAGCCCGCCCCTGCTTTGGCCTGGTCCTCGCTGGCTGCCGACATATTCGAGTGGCGTGGTAACCACTACCTTGTCCTGGTTGACTCGTACTCAAACTGGTTCGAAGTGGATTTGCTGACATCCCTCACGTCGGAGATGGTGATCTGAAAGCTGCGGAAACACTTCTCCACTTTTGGGACCCCTGTCAGGCTGCAGACTGACAACGGCAGGCAGTTTACCAGCCGAGAATTCAAAAGTTTTGCCGACAAGTGGAATTTCGTGCATTTCACCAGCAGCCCAGAGTACCCACAGAGCAACGGCCTTGCAGAACGGGCCGTCCGCAGCGCCAAGCTTCTGATGGAACAGGCGCGACTATCCAACTCTGATTTGTATTTGGATCTCCTGAACCTCAGGAATGTTTCCAGGGATCCGGCCATGGGGTCACCTGCTCAGCGTCTGATGTCCAGAACAACCAGATCTACCCAGCGCCAGCTGAAACATCGGGTGCTGGAGCCTGCCTCCGTGCAGAGGCGAATTCAAGAGAAACATGACAGCCAGCGGCGTTCCCACGATCGGTCGTGCAGACCACTCGATCCTCTGTTGCCTGGACAGGTTGTTCAGTTGCAGACCGCCAGTGGTCACTACCGTCTGGCCACCGTGGTTGGGGTGGCCGTCTCACCTCGTTCGTATCTGGTCGACTATGAGGGTACCATCTACCGAAGAAGCCGACAACACCTGCTTGCGGTTAATGAGCCAAAGCCGCAGCCCCCGGGGCCCTATGCCCCGCCACTCTCCTACCAGCAGCCGGCTGCCGTCCCAGCCAGTGTTCCCTGCATGCCTCGGTCCCCATCTCGAGCGCCTGGTTCCCCTCTGCGCGGGTCCCCTGTTGCCGGTCGCGGTTCTCCCTCTCCTGTTTCTCCCACCCCACTGCCCTTCCCTAGTTCCCCAGCTGCCTCGCGTCCTCCTGTTTCTTCTGCTCTTTCGGGGGAAGGGGGAGACATCCGTACGCGCTCGGGCCGGATCAGCAAGCCACCTGTTCGCTACGGCGATTTTGTTTAATTCTGCTGTCTAATTCTGTTGTCGTGACAACAATCTGTTTTTTGATTTTCTAAGGGGAAGGATGTAGATGGTTTATATGCAACCAATAATATAGTTACCTCAGTCCCATTAACCCCGCCTAGTTAACATCAATCATAACGCCTTCCCCTTCCTGGGCGCAGCAGTAGAAGAATGTAGCTAGTGCTTGAAGATGTATGTAATACCCTGTGCTATCATTAAACGATGTTGCACACTTTAAGAGTTTGTAAATTGCTTATTTACACTAAGGAAGACATAAATAATTTGCCGGAAATAGCAGGGGATCGCGGGTCAAATGAGATGGAGGAAATGTGTGAAATCCAGGTTAGCCGGTAAGTGGTATTGGGTAAATTGAATGGATTAAAGGCCGATAAATCCCCAGGGCCAGATAGGCTGCATCCCAGGGTACTTAAGGAAGTAGCCCCAGAAATAGCAGATGCCTTAGTGATAATTTTTCAAAACTCTTTAGATTCTGGAGTAGTTCCTGAGGATTGGAGGGTAGCTAATGTAACCCCACTTTTTAAAAAGGGAGGGAGAGAGAAAACGGGGAATTACAGACCAGTGAGTCTAACATCGGTAGTGGGGAAACTGCTAGAGTCAATTATTAAAGATGGGATAGCAGCGCATTTGGAAAGTGGTGAAATCATTGGATAAAGTCAGCATGGATTTACGAAGGGTAAATCATGTCTGACGAATCTTATTGAATTTTTTGAGGATGTAACTAGTAGAGTGGATAAGGGAGAAGCAATGGATGTGTTGTATCTGGACTTTCAGAAGGCTTTCGACAAGGTCCCACACAAGAGATTGGTATACAAACTTAAAGCACACGGTATTGGTGGTTCAGTATTGATGTGGATAGGGAACTGGCTGGCAGACAGGAAGCACAGAGTAGGAGTAAACGGGTCTTTTTCAGGATGGCAGCCAGTGACTAGTGGGGTGCCGCAAGGCTCAGTGCTGGACCCCAGCTATTTACAATATACATTAATGATTTGGACGAGGGAATTAAATGCAACATCTCAAAGTTTGCGGATGACACGAAGCTGGGGGTCAGTGTTGGCTGTGAGGAGGATGCTAGGAGGCTGCAGGATGACTTGGACAGACTGGGTGAGTGGGCAAATGCATGGCAGATGCAGTATAATGTGGATAAATGTAAGGTTATCCACATTGGTGGCAAAAACAGGAAGGTAGACTATTATTTGAATGGTGACCGATTAGGAAAAGGGGAGATGCAACGAGACCTGGGTGTCATGGTACACCAGTCATTGAAAGTAGGCATGCAGGTGCAGCAGGCTGTGAAGAAAGCGAATGGTATGTTGGCATTCATAGCAAAAGGATTTGAGTACAAGAGCAGGGAGGTTCTACTGCAGTTGTACAGGGTCTTGGTGAGGCCACACCTGGAGTATTGCATACAGTTTTGGTCTCCTAATCGGAGGAAAGACATTCTTGCCATAGAGGGAGTACAGAGAAGGTTCACCAGACTGATTCCTGGGATGCCAGGACTTCCATATGAAGAAAGACTGGATAGACTCGGCTTGTACTCGCTGGAATTTAGAAGATTGAGGGGGGATCTCATAGAGACTTACAAAATTCTTAAGGGGTTGGACAGGCTAGATGCAGGAAGATTGTTCCCGATGTTGGGGAAGTCCAGGACAAGGAGTCACAGTTTAAGGATAAGGGGGAAGTCTTTCAGGACCGAGATGAGAAAATCGTTTTTCACACAGAGAGTGGTGAATCTGTGGAATTCTCTGCCACAGTAAGAGGGAGTTTGATGTGGCCCTTGTGGCTGAAGGGATCAGGGGGTATGGAGAGAAGGCATACTGAGTTGGATGATCAGCCATGATCATATTGAATGGCGGTGCAGGCTCGAAGGGCCGAATGGCCTGCTCCTGCACCTCATTTCTATGTTTCTATGTTTCTATGTCTTGCACAGCTGTAACATGACATCCCAAATCCCATGCTCAGTACACTGACAGAATCATAATCATACTTTATTAGCAACATACGAGGAATTTGATTTGCCCTAGTCTTACCAATAAAAAGTAACAACACACAAAATACATTTTAACATGAACATCCACCAGAGTAACTCCTTCACATTCCTCACTGTGATGGAATGCGATAAAAAAGTTCAATCTCTCCCTTCTTTGTTCTCCCGCGGTCGAGGGCCTCGAGCCTTCCGTTGACGGGACGGTCTTGGCTCACGTAGCTGGAGGTCCGGCCCTCCGCGTCGGGGCGATCAAGCTCCCACATGGGGGGGATTTCAGCTCCCCCGCGCCGGGCGATCGGATCCCGGGACGGGCTAGTCGAACCTCTTGCAACTTTGGAGCTTCCCAACATCAGCTTCCCAACACTAGCCACGACTGCGAGTTCCTCCATGTTGAAATCCGCAGGCCGCACTTGGAGCGCCGATCCCAGGCAAGATTGGCAGCTTGCCCCCGCCACGCTGGCGGTCCGCTGGGTCGACTAACAGGGAGCCGGCACGGCCACTTCCTCCTGCAGGCTACGGTCCATCGTCTTCTGTTCGGCTGTTTTTCCGTTCAGGCTCACTCTGAAGACGGGACCTTGAGTTTGGCCGCAGTATCAGCTCAACGGATCTCCTGGGAACGTCAATCAAACAATCCAAGTCTGTCCACGTGGACAGAACTCAAGGGTTTGAGCTACAGGGAGAGGTTGAGTAGGCTGGGACTCTATTCCTTGGAGCGCAGGAGTTTGAGGGGTGATCTGATAGAGGTGTATAAAATCATGCGATGAATAGTTCGGGTAGACGCACAGAGTCTCTTGCCCAGAGTAGGGGAATTGAGAAGCAGAGGGCATAGATTCAAGATGAAGGGGAAAAGATTTAATAGGAATCTGAGGGGTGACTTTTTCACACAAAGGGTGGAGGGTGTATGAAACGATCTGCCAGAGGAGGTAGTTGGGGCAGGGACTATCGCATCGTTAAAGAAGCGATTAGACAGGTACACGGATAGGACGGTTTAGAGGGAAATGGACTAAACGCAGGTGAGTAGGACTAGTGTAGATGGGACAGTTGGGCCTGTTTCCATACTGTATGACTCAATAACCTCTCCCTGTAGCTAATACCCCATAATCCAGGAATCATTCTGGTAAACCTCAGCACCTTTCCCACATTGCTCTTGTAATGGAGTGACCAGAACTGCACAAAGTACTCCAAATGTGGTTAATCAAAGTCCTATAAAGTTGTATCATGACTTTCTGGACCCTTATACTCAATGCCTTGACGAATGCTTGTAAGCTTGCCTTCTTTCCCATTCCATGTACTTACGTTGCCACTTCCAGGTAGTTATGAACTTGGACCCCATGATCCCCTCAATGCCATTCATTGTATAATTTCCCCTTACATTTGATCTCCCATATTGCAGCACCTCACACTAGTTTGTATTAAACTCCACCTGCCATTTCTCTGCCTATTTCTGTAGTTAATCTATATTCTGCTCGACACCTTGCGCCTTCCTCACACTCAAAACCCCAACAATCCTAGTGACATCTGCAAACTTAATAAACAACCAATCCACGTTTACATCCAGGTCATTTTTATATATCATCAACAAAGTTATGTGAACATTGTATAGCATCTTGGGTCAGGTCCCGACTATATGTCACAATATCAGAAAACTATCTATATTACTAAAAGTAAGATCTTGACCACTTTTGATTTACTGCAATGTGATTTCCGAGAGAACGCCGTAACTTACGGCCGTCATTTTTGGCCACCTCGCTCAGACCTCCCCTCCGCTGGACTGGGCTGGAGGACTTTTCCCATCGATGAAAAATCAGAGAGATATTAATGTTTTAAAAATGTTTGCCATTCTCTCACTGGCAGCAGGGGGAGGAACTATAAAATCAGGAAGTGTTGTGGTTCACTCAGTCTCTGCCAGACGGAGGAAGCGAGATGGTCACGGATCTCTGAGCTGCGAATAACACTGAACGCACGTCTACTCCACTGTTTGCAAAGTGTTTGCCCAATTGGGTTGTTTTTTTAAAGGGCTTTCAGCAAATGTGTTTTGTTGGCTTGCAAAGTGTTTTTGTCCAATTGGTTTGGCTTTTAAAGTCTTGCTTGCAACAGTTTTCGGATGGATAAAGTGTGAATAAACATTTTATTAGATCAGGACTGTGTTTAATTTCAAAATCGGCGCTCATTCTGTGATTTTCGCTTAGTTGCAAGATGGCGCCAATGACGTAATTCCCAGTTAGCGTCATGCTGGCACTGAGTGCGTTATTTCCGGTTCGTGGCAAGAAGCTCGAGGGTGACGTCAAGATGGCGCCGAGTGCAGCCGCTGTTCAATAATTCAAGATGGCTGACTGCTCTGTCTATGATGAATGTGTTTATTGGATGATATTTAAAGCATGTTTTTGCTTCAGCACCAGCAGCCTCTACAGGAGGCTTTAAACATTCATTTTACACACTGTATATTCAACACATTTGGAAGTTACTTGCCATTTTAGTATTGGGTGAGCGTGTGTGAGTGAATGAGTCTACGTGTGTGTGCGTGTGTGTGCGTGTGTGTGCGTGTGTGCGCGTGTGTGTGTGTGTGTGTGTGTGTGTGTGAACGAGTCTGTGTATGCATGTGTGTGTGTGAACGAGTCTGTGTATGCATGTGTGTGTGTGAATGAGTGTGTGTATGCATGTGTGTGTGTGTGAATGAGTCTGTGTATGCGGGTGTGTGTGTGTGTGTGTGTGAATGAGTGTGTGTGTGCGAATGTGAATGAGTCTGTGTGTGTGTGAATGAGTCTGTGTGTGTGAATGAGTCTGCGTGTGTGTGTGTGTGTGAATGAGTCTGCGCGTGTGTGTGTGTGTGCGTGTGTGTGTGAGAAAGTGAGTGTGTGTGTGTCTATGTGTGAATAAGTCTGTGTGTGTGTCTGTATGTGTGAATGAGTCTGTGTGTGTGTGTCTGTGTGTGTGTGTGTGTGTGTGTGTGTGTGTGTGTGTGTGTGTGTGTGTGTGTGTGTGTGTGTGTGTGTGTGTGTGTGTGTGTGTGTGTGTGTGTGTGAGAGTCTGTGTGTGAGTGTCTGTGTGAGGTGGAGGGTGTGTGATCAACAAATAACAAATAGTACGAACTAGCACAACAGAAAGCCTCCCGCCCCCACTGGCCAGCAATATTGGAATAGGTGGAGAGATGGAATATTGCGTTGGGTGACCAGCCCTCCCGTGTGATGCTGGGACCCAACGGGTCCCACTTAGTCTAGTACATAACCAAAAATATGATCTTGTGCCCTTCCCGTTTGCGTGAATTTTCTATTTTGCGCAAAATCGGTGCATGATAGAGCTGCAATTTTTCGCCACATTACTCACCTTTCTCCTGTGCTCAAGTGCAACAAGCTTTGTTCCGATCGATGGTTTAACGGGATGGCGGGACTGTCATATGTTGATAGAATCGAGCGGGTGGGCTTGTATACTCTGGAATTTAGAAGGATGAGAGGGAGTCTTATTGAAACATATAAGATTATTAAGGGTTTGGACACGCTAGATGCTGGAATCATATTCCCGATGTTGGGCAAGTCCAGAACCAGGGGCCACAGTTTAAGAATATTGGGTAAGCCTTTAAGAATGGAGATGAGGAAAATCTTTTCAACACAGAGGGTTGTGAATCTGAGGAATCTCTGCCTTAGAAGGCAGTGGAGGCCAATTCTCTGTATGCTTTCAAGAGAGTTAGATGGAGTTGTTAAAGATAGTCGAGTCAGGGGATATGGGAAGGCAGGAACGGGGTACTAATTGTGGATGATCAGCCATTATCACAGTGAATGGCGGTGTTGGCTCGAAGGGCCGAATGGCCTGTCTCCTGCACCTATTGTCTATTGTTTATTTCAAAAGCTATTAAGGTTTAAAAATCTTAAAAATTGCACATGCACAGATTGATCTCCTCACCTGTCAGTCGCCGCCACACAGATTGGTCTTCTCTCCTGTCAGTCACCTGGGACGGCGACACCCCTTCCTGTGCTGCCGCGGCCTCGCCCGCCTCAATCACTAACTCCTCTCTCCCTTCCTCACAGTAACTTGTCTATCGTCTCCCCCACCACCGGCGGCAGCCGCGGGGAGGTCGGTTCAGCGGAGGCCCTGGTCCCGTCTCTCTCTCCCTCACTCACTCCTCTCCCCCGCCTGTTCTCTGCGGTAATGGCGGTCCCATCTACCCATTCCCCGGGGTAAATCGTTGCAACCGTCCGTCTTCACCGCTGCTGCGGTAGCTCACCCTCACAGCCCTCTGAGGAAATCTCCTCTACCAGCTCATCGAAACTCGTAGTGCCCACTGTGACTGACCCCTGGTGGTGGCAGCGAGCAGACAGGCAGGATGGGGATGGGCCGAGCGGCGACTGTGCTGGAGTGGGCAGAGGGAGGGAGGGAGAGTCGGGTTGCAGCGTGGCCGAGCAGATTGCGCGGAGTTTGAGTGACTCGCACACAAAATGCAAACAGGTCCAATCGTCAAGTCAACGGGATCTAAACCACAGCTAACAGTGAATGACCTGTGGACATAACGGACATTTTCAACCTCTCACTTCTGAGGTCTGAGGTTACCACCTGCTTTAAAAGGGCATCAATAATACCGGTGCCCAAGAAGAGCAAGGTGACGTGCCTCAATGACTATCGACCAGTGGCACTAACGCCTGTGGTGATGAAGTGCTTTGAGAGGTTGATTACGGCGCATATCAACTCCTACCTCGACAAGAACCTCGACCCACTGCAGTTCGCTTACCGCCACAACAGATCAACGGTGGATGCGATCTCGCTGGCCCTCCACTCCGCTCTGGACCACTTGGACAACAAAAACTCATAAGTCAGGCTGTTATTCATTGACTAGAGCTCACCGTTTAATACGATCATCCCCTCCAAGCTGGTTACCAAGCTCTCAGACCTGGGTCTCTGTGCACCCCTCTGCAATTGGATCCTCAACTTCCTCATCCACAGATCACAGTCTGTCCGTATTGGTGGAAATGTGTCATCCTCGATACCAATCAGCATGGGAGCACCTCAAGGCTGCGTGCTCAGTCCCCTGCTGTACTCACTCTATACTCATGACTGCGTAGCCGGTCATAGTGCGAACTCCATCATCAAGTTCGCCGATGACACCACTGTTGTGGGACGAATCACTGATGGTGACGAGTCAGAGTATAGAAGCAAGATCGACAGGCTCTCAACGCCAGCAAAACCAAGGAACTGATTGTGGACTTTGGAAGGGGTAGGATAGGGACCCACAATCCCGCTTATATCATGGTGGAAAGGGTCAAGAACTTCAAATTCCTGGGGGTGCATATTTCCGAAGATCTTTCCTGGTCCCAGCACACTGATGCAATTATAAAGAAAGCACATCAGCGCCTCTACTTCCTGAGAAGATTACGGAAAGTCGGTCTGTCAAAGAGGACTCTCTCAAACTTCTACAGGTGCAAAGTAGAAAGCATGCTGACTGGCTACATCGTGACTTGGTTCAGCGTCTTGAACGTCCAGGAGCGAAAAAGAATGCAGAACATTGTGATCACTGCCCAGTCCATCATCGGCTCTGACCTCCCCAGCATCGATGGGACCTATCGCAGTTGCTGCCTCAAAAACACTGCCAGCATCATCAAGGATCCACACCATCCTGGCCGCACACTCATCTCTCCGCTGCCATCAGGTAGAAGGTACAGGAGCCTGAAATCTGGTACATCCAGGTTCATGGACAGCTTCTTCCCCACAGCCATCAGGCTATTAAACTCGCCAACAAACAGACTCTGAACAATAACAGCTTATTGCACTTTATCTGTTTATTTATGTGTATATATATATATGGTCTGTGCTATATAGACAAACTGAACTGTTCTGTAAATATGCTAACTATATTCTGTTGTGCTGCAGCAAGCAAGAATTTCATTGTCCTATCTGGGACACATGACAATAAACTCTCTTGATGACTTGACTTGAGGAAGGAACTGCAGATGTTGCTTTTTATGGAGGGTGTGGGTGGGGGTGACTGAGGGTAGAGAAAAGGAGAGGGAGGGAGAGATGAAGGAGGGATTGGGGAAGAGGAGGAAGAGAGGGGAAAGATCTTAGGGAGGTGAGGAGGGAGTGGGGGGATTGAGGGTGAGGAGGGGGTAGGGGAGAAAGGGGTGGAGGGGAGGAGTGGGGGAGACAGGGAGTGGGGAATAGAGGGAGAGGAGGGCTGTGGGGGAGGTCAGGAGGGATGGTGGGGGGGATAGCGGGGGTGAGGAGTGGGGGATTGAGGGATAGGAGGGGGGTAGGGAGGAGAGGCGTTTTGGAGGGGAGTGAGGGAGTGATTGAGGGTAGGGGAAAGGAGGGAGGGAGGGATTGGGGAGGAGAGGAGGAGAGGGAAAAGAAGAGGGAGGGTGAAGAGGAGGGGGAGGGAGTGCTGGGGGATAAGGGAAAATGAGCCATGCCTGCGCAGTTGGGGGCTATGCATAAGTGGTGGAATATTGCGTTGGGGAATGGGTTGCTTTGGGGGAATGGGTGAGTGGTGGAATATTGCGTTGGGAGAATGGGTTGCTTTGGGGGAACGGGTGAGGGGTGGAATATTGCGTTGGACAGAAGACCCAACGGGTCTGCACTTAGCCTAGTACAATAAAACCTGTTGCCTCTTCCAGCATTTTCTAACTTCTTGGTCATTTTGTCGAGATGGTGCGGAGGGTGGTCTGTGTGATGGACTTGGGCTACCTCTTCCCTACTTGATCTCTTTCCCTTCTCACAATCTCCCATTGTACGTGTGTGAGAAGGAACTGCAGATGTTGGTTCCAACTGAAGATTGTTCCACTGATTGTGCTCCACGTTTGCCTAACCTCTATGATCAACAGGTCTCTCCCACTAGAACCATGCATCAGTTCCGGTGTCACACCCAGTTCCAGTTCAACAACATTGCTGACATTCTAAACATTTATGCATTTATATGTTAAAAATATCTTAGTCAGGTGTTTGACATGGCAAGAAACTGGTTGCACAGCAAAGTTGTCCTATTACATACAGACCTGTACAGCAGTTTGTTTTTCTATATTTTCCAGGTCAGTGTTTCATCGGGATTTTGCTTCCCATTCCAAATTGCCCTGGAGAAGGTGGTGGTGAGTTGATTTCTTAAACTATTTGAATGTATTTGGTCTATACAGTTATCGTGCTACTTTGCTCTATCTATTGTATTTGAGTTCGACTCGATTGTATGCGTGTAAGGTATACCTGATCAGTTCGGATGGCATGAAAAGTAAAGCTTTTCATGAACCTCGGTACACATGACAATAATAAACCTAAAGTGAAACTTCCTGCTGGTCAAGGACCTCTCAGTGATGTTGGATATAGATCTGGTGGCGGTGAGGAGTGGCAGTGTAATCCCAAGTCGGGGTGGTATGTGATATGAGGGTAGCTGCAAATGGTGGCATTCTCATGCTGTTGCTCTATTTTTTAAAAATCAAAATGGACATATTTATGTTTACAAAATTGGAGCATTACCAAAAGTCTGCTTCACCCACATTACGTTAGGTGTGGTCGGCTGCCCAGGAAGGGGATCCACAGAGAGATAGTTAATAAAAAATGTATGGGCAAAATAGTGGCTTCATGAAAGGAAACAGAGGGTGATGGTGGAAGACTGAGGACATCTCCCATGTCCTGTTATCGAACACCTCACCTTGGGCCCAGATACGGCGTAGATGGAGGAATTGGGAGTAGGGGATAGAGTATTTGCAGGAAGATGGGTGGGAAAAAGTGTAGTTGAGAGAGTTGTGGGAGTCCGTGGGTTTTTAATAGACGTCAGTGGTAGTCCATTTCCTGCGATGGAGACTGTGAGATCAAGAAATGGGAGGGAGGTATCTTCAACCTCTTCACCCCTCTGCAAACACTTCCCATTACTGCAAACAATACTCTAAACTTTTCATAGAACAGACATATGTACAGTGGTACAGTGAAAAGCATTTGTTGGGTGCTAACCAGTCAGCGGAAAGACAATACATGATTTTCTGATTCTTACACTTAATGTGCCTCAATGATGAAGCCAAGCAAACCACATACCTTCTTTTCCACTATGAACTTGTGATGCCACTTTCAGATTCATATTTCTTATCGTGATTTAAATTGCACAATACTCCAGCTGACAATATTTTTCAATGAATTTGGAGCGTAACCCTACTTAAAGTCATAGACCTGTACAGCATGGGAACAGCCCTTCAGCCCACCTTGTCCATGCCCTCTTGAGTGAAAAGGTCAATCTAAAATATCTCTCCTTTCATCATAACCTATGCCCTCCACCCTCAATCCTCTATCCTGGGAAAAAGACTATTTAAGCCCTTGCCTCCTACACTGCAAGAAAAAGGATCCGATCTATCCAAAATCTGCCAATATGTCAAGCCCACTAACCAAGTAACATCATAGTGAATCTCTTTTACACCCTTTCAACTTAATGATATCCTTACTATGGCTGGTGATGAGAAAGGCACACAGTACTCCAAGTATGGTCTCACCAGCGACATGTACAACTGCAGTATGATGTGCCAACCTTTCTACTCAAAATTGTTTCCAATATAGGCAAGCATGCCAAACGCTTTCTTGATCACAATGTCCATCCCACTCGATACTTTTAGGGAGTCATGCGCCTGCACTCCCAGATCTCCTTGTCTGCAACGCGCCCCAGGGCACTACCATTTATTTAGCAAGTCCTGACTTGGTTTCACATACCAAAATACAACATCTCATATGTGTAGGACAGAACTGCAGATGCTGGTTTAAATCGAAGTCTGAAGAAGGGTCTTGACCCGAAACGTCACCCGTTCCTTCTCTCGAGAGATGCTGCCTGTCCCGCTGAGTTACTCCAGCATTGTGTGTCTACCTACTTGTCAGTCAAATTCCATTTGTAATTTCTTGACCTACCTTCCCTTAAGTATAGCAGCGTGTCTCAATGACTACCATCCAGTGGCTTTGACATCCAACGTTATGATAGACACAAAATGCTGGACAGCTCAGCGGGACAAGCAGCACCTTTGGAGAAAGAATGGCGACTTTTCGGGTCGAGACCCCAACATCATAAAATGCATTGAGGGACTGGTGATGGCGCACATTAACTGCCATCTTCTTGGACCTAAACTCATTTCTGGAGCTTAAGGTCAGACTATTGACTAACTCTGCTTTCAACACCAAAATCCCATCCAAACTCCAGGACCTAGGAATCAGCTCTGCCACTGGGTCTGCAACTTTCTGGCCCTCAGATTTTAATCTCTGAGGATAGGTGACAACTCCTCCTCCACATTAACATCAACACCGGTTCCCCGCAAGGATCAGCCCCATACTACACACCCTTTACACTCACAAATGTACGCCAAATTCAGCTCTAATTCCATCTACAATTTTGCAGACAACACCACTGTGGTGGGTCGAATCACGAACAATAATAAGATGGAGAAGTTAGTGATATGTTTCCAGAACAATACCCTTGGCGTTAATATTACCAATGATCTGTCGTGGACCAAACGCATGTATTCATTGATTAAGGTGAATGTTAAAGCTGTAGTCCAAAATTGATTGTTCATCCAGTGAGGCTATATGGGTGCTGAGAAATGAAAAGGGGATGATCGCCTTGTTAGGAGTGTACTACAGGTTCCAGAATAGTCAACGGGAATTAGAAGAGCAAATATGCCAGGAGATTGCAGGCACCTGCAAGACTAATAAGGATGTCATGAAAAGGACTTAAAAATGGCATCAAAATATGGCCACACCTTGTATGTTGTCTCAGTATACTATTCCTATGCATGTACTGTAACTAAGATGAGCCATGCATAATACTACTTTTACTAAACTGTACGTAAAAATGAATTTCACTGTATCTCGGTACATGTGACAATTAAGGTACCAGTGACCATTGATCAAATAGGGGCAGGAGATAGTTCTGGCGATTAACATTAAGGTAAAGAGAAAGAGGGTGACTAGAGAGAAAATAGGGCCCTTAGAAACCAAAGCAGTCATCTCCGTGTGGAGCTTTAGGAGATGGGTAAAATCCTCAATGAATATTTCTCCTGTTCTTATTGTGGAGAAAGACATGAAGACTGGGGAACTTGGGACAGTTAATAGAAGTGCCTTGAGAACAGTCAGTATTATGGTCAAGGAGATGCTGAACGTCCGAATGTATGGGGGAAGACAAATTTCCCGGGCTTTTGTCGGATATTGCAGAGACGCTGGCTGAGATATATGAATCATCATTAGTTTTAAGTTTAGAGATACAGCACAGAAACACACCCATCAGCCCACCGTGTCTGCACCCACCTGCGATCCCCACACATTAACACTACCCTACACACACTAGGGACAATTTAAACATATACCAAGCCAATTTACCTGCATACATGTACGTCTTTGGAATGTGGAAGGAAACTGAAGATCTTGGAGAAAACCCACGTGGTCGCGGGGAGAATGTACAAACTCCGTACAGACAGCACCCATGGTTGGGATCGAACCCACGTCTCTAGTACAGCAAGCGCTGTAAGGCAGCAACTCTACCACTGCGCCACCGTGCTGCTCAAATGTACCAGGGGACAGGGGGGCTGCTAATGTTTTGCCTCCATTTAAGAAGGGCTGCAAGGAAAAATCTGGCAGCTATAGACCAGTAAGCCTAACATCCGTGGTAGGCACGTAACTAGAGATTATTAAGAGGGATTAGGAAAAAAATATTTAGATAGACTGGTGCTGATTAGGGATGGTCAGCATGGCTGAAGATGACAGTAAAGTGGGTGGTATTGTAGGCAGTGAAGATGGTTATGAAAATTACATCAGGTTCTCGATCAGTTCGACAAGGCTGAGGAATGGCCAATGGAGTTTGATGCAGATGAGTATGAGGTGTTGCACTTTGGGAAGTTAAACCACAGCAGGACCTTCACAGTGAATGGCAGTGCTCTGGGAAGTGTTGTAGACACTAGGATTCTAGGATCTAGGAGAGCAGGTACATAATTCCTTGTAAGTGGCGTCACAGGTAGATAGGGTGATCAAGAAGGCTATCGGCACGTTGCCCTTTATCGGTCAGGGTAACAAGACGCTGCTGAGTTACTCCATCATTTGGTGTCTCTCTTTGCTGTATTATCCATGCCTTTTAACTATCATCCTAGGACCTGACAACTACCACTCAGCAGCTCTTTCCATATACCACACCCAATGTGTGCAAAGGTTACCCCTCAGGTTCCTGTTAAATCTTTCTCCTCTCAACTGAAAACTTTGTGTTCAGGTTCTTGATTCCCCTACTCTGGGTAAAAGACACTGTGTAGTCACCATATTTAATCCCCTCGTTATGTCATACACCTCTATAAGGTCACCCCTCAGCCTCCTACACTCTGAGGAATAGCCCTTTACATACATTACAATCAGTAAGAGCCCCAGCACGGATCCTTGTCGGACACCACTAGTCACAGTCGCAAAAACAACAAACCCCCCCCCCTACCCGCATCATCCTCTGCTGCATATTACCAAGGTTCTTTTGGTTCAGTTTGCCAGTTTGCCCTGGATCTCTGCAGTAATGTCCTGGGGCTCCAGTGATTGTCTTTCCACAGTCACACCAATCATCATTTGTCTCAGGTAGAACTTGAACCACTCAATTGTATTCGCTCTGTTATCCATTGACTTTGCTGTTACCAGGGTTTCTTGACGTCAAACTCAGTCAAATGCTGCCATGATGTAAAGGGAAGACACTTTCACCATACCTCTCAAACTCAGATCTTGAATTCATGCGGTCTGAAGACAAACTATCTGGACTGGGCAATCTGATCATAAGAGTACAGTATTTATTTGTGTCAACGCCATGAATCATGCAGAAGGGCAAGACCAATGTGGTTATGTTCCTGGACAAATAATCAGAGGCTCAAACTATTCATCTACATACATCAATCCAATCCCACTGGTGCAGCTGAAAATTTGAATTAAAAAAAATTAATAAACCTGGCAGCTGGTTTGAATATCACATCTGGTTCACCAAGTCTGAGAGTTCTGCAACATCCTCTCACTTCTCTCCTGCTGTGATTAACCATATAACATCTAACAATTACAGCACGGAAACAGGCCCTCTCGGCCCTTCCAGTCCGTGTTGATCATTTGTTTTCCCCTAGTCCCATCTACCTGCACTCAGACCATACCACTCCATTCCCTTCCCGTCCATATACCTATCCACTTTACTTTTAAATGTTAAAATCGATCCTGCCTCCACCACTTCCGCTGGAAGCTCATTCCACACAGCCACCACCCTCTGAGTAAAGAAGTTGCCCCTCACGTTACCCCTAAACTTCCGTCCCTTAATTCACATGTCATGCCCTCTTGTTTGAATCTATTTGAACCTACCCTCAATGGGAAAAGCTTATCCACGTCAACTCTGTCTATCCCTTTTATCATTTTAAAGACCTCAATCAAGTCCCCCCTTAACCTTCTGCGCTCCAAAGAATAAAGACCTAACTTGTTCAACCTTTCTCTGTAATATAGTTGATGGAACCCAGGCAACATTCTAGTAAATCTCCTCTGTACTCTCTCTATTTTGTTTACTCTCCCTGTTTTATCCAGTACTCGCTACCACAGCCACATGTGTTCCTTGGCACTTGCCTACGGCTCCAGCAGTCTGAAGAAGGGTCCCGACCCGAAATGTCACCCATCCCTTTTCTCCAGAGATGCTGCCTGACCTGCTGAGTAAAGCACCTGTCCCACTTTCCCGAATTACTCACGAACTTTCCCGAGTTTTCCCCTTGATTCGAACTCAGGGAATGTCGGGGAATGTCGGTAGCCAGCTCGTAGGAGGCCGTAGGATCCGTAGATGTTTCGTAGCGGCTCGTAATGCCAGCCGTAGGAACTCGGGGCATCAGGTAAGTCGGGAAATGTTGAAAAATGTCCACGAGGAAAAAAAATAGCCCCGAGTACCTACAACTGGCTATTTCCGTAATTCTCCGAGTTCGAATCAAGGGGAAAACTCGGGAGAGTTCATGGGTAACTCGGGAAAGTGGGACAGGGGCTTTACTCCAGCACTTTGTGTCTATCTTTCGTTCACCAAAGTCCTTCACAGAAAGAAAACTACTGTTCTACTGTTCTGGTCTACATATAACTCCAGACCCATGTAGTTACTGATCAATAGTGATGTTATTGAATGGTGGAGCAGATGCAAGGGGCTGAATAGTCAACTCTTGCTTCTATTTCTAATGTTTTCATATACAGATGAGTCTTACCTGCTTCTTCATTCCAGCAACAGTTCAGGATCGACAATAAACATGTGTTGTCACCGAAGCCCACATCCTGTGAATGAACCAGTGATCGATGTTCAGAACTGACATCTTGCAGTGAGGAGATGGGGTAAGGATGGCAAAGGAAAAGGAAGTGCATGCAAGATTGAAGAGGATGGAATCTTCTGTGGAATTCTCTGCCACAGAAGGTTGTGGAGACCATGTCAGTGGATATATTTAAAGCAGAGATAGACAGATTCATGATTAGTACAGGTGTCAGAGGTTATGGGGAGAAGGCAGGAGAATGGGGATATATGAGGAAGAGATAGATCACGTTCACAAGTTATGGGAATAGAATTGGGCCATTCGGGAAAAAGCATGAACGGGCCACTGATTTTGGATGATCATATTGAATGGCGGTGCTGGCTCAACGGGCCAAATGGCTTGTTTCTGCACCAATTTTATATATTTCTATGCTTCCATTAGTAAGAAAATCAATTGAAATCAATTGAGTAGATCACAGTTTAACCATTTCAGAGTCCTTGTGGTAATCATGAGAATCTCGGCTCGGACAAAACTCTGATAACTAATAACCCATTATCTGTTATTTCCACTTTATTTGTTTATTTATTCGTGTGTGTATATATATTTATATATGGTATATGGACACACCGATCTGTTTTGTAGTCAATGCCTTCTATGTTCTGTGTGCTCAAGCAAAGCAAGAATTACATTGTCCTATCAGGGACACACGACAATAAACGCACATGAACTTGAACTTGAAGCTACCTGTAACTTCCCATCTTGAGTCACCCTTGCCACCCTGATTCAACTTTCACATCAAAGACCAACATTGGTCTTACTAGTTCCCCAAATGCAATGCTCCTTTGGAAGGGTTGCTGGGAACTTGAACCACAATGTGCAAGGAATACCTTTAATGCAGGTGCATCAGGGTATTAATCTTGCAGTGCTCACAGGACATTAATCCTGTAGCAAAGAGCGTCTGCAGAAGATTGCAAGGGTCCTTGTCATGGATCATCCCGTCTCACTTAGGACTTTTGGACTTCGGACACTTTCTTTATTTTCGTCCTTGTAAACGTTGCAAAAATATGGGGGTGACTGAGTTTGTGGGTTGTGCAAAGGAATTTCACTGTGCTGTGGCAGCATCTCTGGAGAAAAGGAATGGGTGACGTTTCGAGTTTAGACAGAAGAGTTTTTGTTTTTTATATATTTTTATTTTGAATATAGTTTACTTTTGAAACTGAAAAAGAAATCTGTATTGCCTACTGGTGCTCAGCTGGAAGACCTTCCAATGATCAAGAAACAAATCTAAAGCATTTCAAGTTCTTCCACATACTCGGTATGTTACAACTGCCCGTGTGCGCGACTTTGGCGTCTTTGAGAGGGGGCGGGTTTAAAATGCGATTTTTCTTCAGACTATCAATTTTGAACAGGCTTTGTAGTTGCTGAAGAAAAATCGCTTTGACTGCCGTTTTATTAAGTTTATTAAAATTAGCGCTGGAAAAATTAAAAGCAGGAGTAAATTAAAAATCATCTTTTAATGCCGTCAACGCCGACAACGGGACGGATCTTACGTCGGGGACAAAACAAGGTGCACAGTTTATTTTTACATAAAAACATGCTTCTTAGGAAGCCGTAATCAACATTTCATGTTGCGAAAAGGTGACAAAAAAATATACGAACTGGCAGTATTTTTCCTGCTGACTAGGGGTTAAATTCACCGCAAACCGCAACGTTCCAATCCATCGCGTTCCACAAAAACCCACTCGCAAGATGATTTAAATGGCCATTAATTTATGGGAATTAAACACTAAATTCCTTCAATTTGGCCTATAAATTCATGACAATGAGATTTTAAAGTCATGTTATATTGTGAATTATTGTGTGAATGGTATTTGGACACTTAGGTTTTTTAAAAATGTTAACCTTTTCTTGAGAAATGGATAGATGTTATATCTAGTAATTGAATTTTGTAATTAGCTGCAATTAGGTAACTAACTAATTATATGCTTTAATTTCAGGTCATCCAAGAAAGATTGGTTCATATTTGTTTCATATAATGCTTCAATCTATAGTAACTGAAAATGTCATTCAGTTCTCTTAATTTTTAAGAAAGTTATGGGCTTTTGACTGTCCTTGATCACAGCTTTTGTGTTAAGTCAATTGAAAAGCAATGGGGAACAAGATGCTAATTTCTGAGTATGAAAATGGCCATCACTTTGTTAATACTGAAGATATGAAAGTGAATTAGGTGTCAAATTAAACTTCTTTTTATGCTTTATCTGATGGGATAAATTGCAGACTTGATTTTTTAAATCTCAAAATGTTGAAACATTGCTACACATACTGTGCTCAGCGGTAATCTTCCCACCCCACCACAAACCCCACCATGATCAGATCTTCCAATCCGTGACATCCCACCACCCAACCTCTCCTGGCTGACACTTCTAATTGCCTCATCATTTCCAGCCTACCTGATCCTTCTCTTCCATGAGAAAGGTTGGTCTCTCTGAACAGCTCTGCTCCACAATGATGCCACAGTAATTTGGTTTGTCTGCCTTTGGAGCATTGTGTGCAGTTCTGGTCGTCCATTACAGGAGGGATGTGGAGACAATGGAGAGGGTGCAGAGGAGGTTTACCAGATGCTGCCTTGACTACAAGAAGAGGTTGGACAAATTTGTTTTGTTTTCTCTGGAGCGTCAGAGGTTAAGGGATGACATGATAAAAAGTAATTAAATTATGAGAGGCTGTCAGAATACTTCCCCCAGGTTGGAAATCTCAAAGACTAGGGGGCTACAACTTTAAGATGAAAAGGACAAAGTTTTAAGGAGATGTGTGTGGCAAGAGGCGTTTAGATAGGCGTATGGGTAGTCAGGAAATGGAGGGAAATGGATCACATGTAGGCAGATGCTGCCTCACCTGCTGAGTTTCTCCAGCAGCTCCATAGATGCTGCCTCACCCGCTGAGTTTCTCCAGCATTTTTGTCTACCTTCGATTTTCCAGCATCTGCAGTTCCTTCTTAAACATATAGGCAGTGATTAGTTAAATTTGGCATCATATTCCGCACAGGCATCATGGGCTGAAGGATCTGATCTGGTGCTGCACTGTTCCATGCTCAATTACTGAGAACATCACTACCTCTCTCTCCATTCCCACCGTTCAACCTGTGACCAACCAAAGAAACCCGATGACACGATTTCAAATAACCTGTGGCCTCACCTATAGTAAAGTCTTATCAAAGTACGATACAAGTGAGATGGTGGTAAATTCCATTGCACCATAACCGTCAAGGTATCCTGGAACTCCCAGTCATTGGATTCCATGATTCCAGTTAATGTTTCCCTTTGGTCAGATTCTGGTTTACTCATCATGAGGTTCAGTCTGGCCTGCTTCCTGGTTATTTCTTAACATATTTTTTTCCAGAAGATTTGATAGAAACTGAAACGCTGGACCTGCTCGATGTGTCAGACAGCCTCTATGGAAGAGAAACAAAGTTAACAGTACAGTTCAACGCTGCTTCATCAGAACATGAACTTAACTATTCCTAAATGGGGGATATATTAGGGTTTGTGGTAAACAGCAACACAGCTGCTGCCTGGCCCTCTGAGTATTTCCAACACTTCTCTTTATATTTCAGATGTCCAACAGTTACTTTGCTTTTGTATGAACTGAAATTTGAGATACTTAGAAACATAGAAAATAGGTGCAGGAGTAGGCCATTCGGCCCTTCGAGCCAACACTGCCATTCATTATGGTCATGGCTGATCATCCAGAATCAGTACTCCCGTTCCTGCTTTCTCCCCATATCCCTTGATTCCTTGACATCAAATGAACTGAAACAGTACATGAACGTTTCATTATAAGATACATCCCTATAATATCAACACATATTAATATTTGTTAACACTTCTGTATTTCAGATCCATTATCACAGTTCAATGCTATGGAGGTGGGTTTGCGCAATTGAAATGTTTCAGGATCCAGGTAACAAAGAATGCAACGTGAGGAAATTGTGAAAATGTCAACAGCTCAAGTGCCAGATCACTTTTGTTGGTAAGTTACCAGTCATTTTCTACACTTGATAATCACCATGAGGATCGTTATTAAATAGATAGTCATCATGGTCATCAGTAAAGCAACTGACATAGTCATTAATACATAGACTACGTAATCAATTAAGAGGGCCAAATAAATCAATAAATTATAACATTAATCACCAAAAGTAAAATCACATTTGCCAATGGTAAGATTTTGAAGAGCTGGAATGAAGGAACCAATGCTGATGGTATTCTCAGGTTCAGAGCACCATTTACAAAATTTCCATGAGCTCCCATCTGGAGCTCAATGGGGGAGGGGGGGTCCTGCTATCATCCTGACCTCAGGCCAAGTGTACCAATGGTTAAACAAAATATGTACTGACCAATTTGCAATGACACAAACATTCTATCAGGGTAAATTAATCTCGATGTTTGGTCCATATAATATTTGTCTTGTCAACATGAGGGCCCGGTATCTAGAAAGCTCAGCAACCCAGTGAATTCTCCTGCCCTTGGATTCCTGGATGATTGTAATATGAGGGTTAAACAGACTGGGAGCTGAAATTGTGTTGTCAAGTAATTTAGCAGCACCGTACATGGAACCCTGCTTAGGAAAACAAGTAGAATGCTTGGGCTAATTCAGAGACCAGTAGATCATGAGGACACCTGCAAGGTCACTAAGATAAGCCTTGCTTTCCCAGAGACATCCAAGGTTAGCTCGGTGTCTAATAGGACACATAACTCATGCCATTATGGTGCCATGGAGAATAGCTAGCTGACACATCATCACCTGTTATTCTTAGTGATAAAAATATTATATAAATACATGCTTCTGCCATGAGAGCATGAGCTTCATCTTCAGGGAGAGATAAAAGCTTCACCAAGGAGAGGGAGGGAGAGAGCTTGAACGCAGAGGGGTGCAAGAGTTCAGAGTCATAGAGTGACACAGTGTGGAAACAGGCCCTTCAGCCCAACTGGCCCACACTGGCCAACAATGTCCCAGCTACACTAGTCCCACCTGCCTGCGCTTGGTGAATATTCCTCAAAACCTGTCTTAAACGATGGGATAGTCCCAGCCTCAACTACCTCCTCTGGCAGCTTGTTCCATACTCCTACCATCCTTTGTGTGAAAAAATTACCCCTCGGATTCCTATTAAATCTTTTCCCCTTGCCAATGGTAAGATTTTGAACCATGAAGCTATGTCCTCTGGTCCTCAATTGCCCTACTCTGGGCAAAAGACTCTGTGCATCTACCCGATCTATTCCTCTCATGATTTTGTACACCTCTATAAAATTTCCCCTCATCCTCCTGCGCTCCATGAAATAGAGACCCAGCTTACTCAACATCTCCCTACAGTTCACACCCTCTAGTCCTGGCAACATCCTCGAAAATCTTTTCTGAACCCTTTCCAGCTTGACAATATCTTTCCTATAACATGGTGCCCAGAACTGAACACAATATTCTAAATGCGGCCTCACCGATGTCTTATACAACTGCAACATGACCTCCCAACTTCTATACAATACTCTGACTGATGAAGGCTAATGTGCCCAAAGCCTTTTTGACCACCTTATCTATCTGTGACTCGACCTTCAAGGAACCATGCACCTGTACTCCTAGATCCCTCTGCTCTACAACACTACCCAGAGGCCGACCATTCACTCTGTAGGTCCTGCCCTTGTTCAACATCCCAAAATGCAACACCTCACACTTCTCTGTATTAAATTCCATCAACCATTCCTCCACCCACCTGGCCAATCAATCCAGATCCTGCTGCAATTGTTCACAACCATCTTCACCATCTGCAAAACCGCTAACTTTTGTATCATCAGCAAACTTGTTAATCTTGCCCTGTATGTTCTCATCCAAATCATTGATGTAGTTGACAAAGTACCAGTCCCAGCACTGAACCCTGTGGCACACCACTAGTCACAGGCTCCATTCTGAGAAGCAACCTTCTACCATTACCCTCTGCTTCCTTCCATGGGGCCAATTTGCTATCCATTCAACTATCTCTCCTTGGATCCCATGCGATCTAACCTTCTTTATTGATGTTGATACTCGAGTTCCTGTTTTAATTGTGTTTGCTGTAATAAATAATTATTTGTGCTCTTCTCCATGTGCTTCCTCCATTCATTGATCCGAATCCTTGAATCCTGCATATATTTCATTACAATGGATCTAGGCAGTACTGACTGGATTGATCTGGGCTGGTGTTCCAGGGACAGGCAAAAAATAAATAACAGGTCATTTCATAAAACAGCTCAGGTGAGGACTATGATCAAATGGATCTTTGTCCTTCCATAAAACACATTCCCTCCAGCCCAATTATCCCACACCCACCAAGATGCCCCATCTACATTAGTCCTTCTTGTCAACATTTGGCCCATATCCTTCTAAATCTTTCCTATCCCTGTACCTGTCCAAATGTATTTTAAATGTTGTTACAGTACCTGCCTCAACTATTCCATACAGCAGCTCGTTCCATGTACCCTCCACCCACTTGTGTGAAAGGTATCCCTCAGGTTCCTATTAAATTTTTCGCCTCACACCTGAAACATATGTTCCTCGCTTCTTAATTCCCATACTCTGGGTAAAAGACTCTGTGCATTCACCCTATCTATTCCCCTCATAATTTTACACACCTCTATAAGATCATCCCTCATCCTCATGCGCTCCAAGGAATATTGCCATTAGTTCTATTCTACGAATGCCATTGCTTTGATGCCAGGAGCAAAGGAAAACGGTTGTTGCTAAAAACATCACTTTCAAAATTTTGTTCAAATATCTCCCAAATTGACTTTAAGGCTCTTATGTTTAATCCCCTCTTCATCTGCAGTAAAATGATTTCAAAGATGAGAGTATGCTTTTGAATAGTCTGCAATGAATATTTGTATCATGAATTGTCTTACACACAAATCACATTTCACAATATTGTTTGTATACCAGGTATGGAATGAACATTAGACAAAAAGTACTGGAGTAATTCAAAGTCAGGCCGCATCTCTGGAGAAAAAGGATAAGTGACGTTTCGGGTCGGGACCCTTCATCAGAATGAAAGTAGTGGGGGGGGGGGGAAGAGAGCTAGAGGTGAGAAAAACCAGGACAAATCTGGGCTGGTACAGATGACCTCAGGCAGGATGGTTCCCTGGTAGGCCAATTGTCGCATAGGGAAGGTGTAATCTCAAAACAGACTCATTGTTGCGAATTGTAGATCTGGTTAAACAACCAAGGTGGAGGAAGGGGACAACGGGGTGGGGAGTGTTAGTGGAAGTTATTTAAAATTTGAGAATTAAATATTCATACTGCTGGGTTGTAAGCTACCCAAGAAAAATATGAGGTGCAGTTCTTCCAATTTCCGTGTGGCCTCACTCGGGCAATGGAGGTGGCCCAGGAAGGTCAGTACGGGAATGGGAGTTAAAATGGTTAGCACCCACAAGATCCAGTACGCCACAGCAGACCAAACATATTTGTTCAGCATAACAGTCCCCGAGTCCACATCAGGGGCTCTGTTTTTGCATCGAGTTTGCATTGGGAACAGCGGTGGCAATAGGTCGGGGCCCTTGTTAAAACTGATGGTTGACGACGTTTCAGGTCAGGTCGCTTCTTCAGACCGATGACAGGTGACATTTCAAGTCGGGATAGTTCTTCAGACTGATGACATTTTAGGTTGGGGCTCACCTTCAGATGGATGATAGGTGACGTTTTGAGTCAGGGCCCTTCTTCAGACGGTTTGGGGTGAGGTTTCAGACTTTTCAGGCTCTGGAGAAGGGTCCTGACATGAAATGACACGTGTCCATTCTCTCCAGACGTTGTCTGACCCACTGAGCTCCTCCACATTTTGTGTTTTGCTCACTAACTTCATTAAGTTACAAACAGAGCAGAACTGTCCCCTAAGGCATTGGGAAATAACTTTCACCCTTATACGAACACACTGGCCCTGAACGTTCATTATTTCACTATGACATTTTAATGTTTTTTCAAACGTTTTCTATATCCTGGGATGGCACGACTTCCATATGAAGAAAGACCGGATAGACTCGGCTTGTACTCGCTGGAATTTAGAAGATTGAGGGGTGATCTCATAGAGACTTACAAAATTCTTAAGGGGTTGGACAGGCTAGATGCAGGAAGATTGTTCCCGATGTTGGGGAAGTCCAGGACAAGGGGTCACAGTTTAAGGATAAGGGGGAAGTCTTTTAGGACCGAGATGAGAAAATCGTTTTTCACACAGAGAGTGGTGAATCTGTGGAATTCTCTGCCACAGAAGGTAGTTGAGGCCAGTTCGTTGGCCAGATTTAAGAGGGAGTTGGATGTGGCCCTTGTGGCTGAAGGGATCAGGTGGTATGGAGAGAAGGCAGGTACAGGATACTGAGTTGGATGATCAGTCATGATCATATTGAATGGCGGTGCAGGCTCGAAGGGCCGAATGGCCTGCTCCTGCACCTAATTTCTATGTTTCTATGTTTCTAAATGCAGGATCTAGCTCGTATTAATCTCTGAATATATATTCAAATATCTATGTCCTGATGTAGTTCAGTTTCTGTCATTGCAATTTTAAGAATTTGTGTGATTGCATACATAAGATAAAATTATATTTTTTATTTTATAACAGGGACCAACATGAACTAGAAAAGAGAACAGAGGCCATACAACACTTTGTAAATCAGTTTTCTAAGTGGCAATGTCGAATGACAGGATACATACGTGAACTACAAGAGATTGCGAACAGTATTGATCGGTATCACAAAGGTGCCACAATTGCAAATGTCACAGGGTCGTCTGCAGGTGCTGTAGGAGGTGTGCTTACGTTTGCAGGAATAATTGCTGCTCCTTTCACTGCTGGCGGCTCCCTGATACTCACTGCAGTGGGAGCGAGCATAGGAGGAGCTGGTGTTGTCGCTAACTTGACAGCTGGCATCACTGAATATGTTAAACGGTCAAAGAAGCAGAAAAGGGTACATGAGATCATCAGACAATATAAAAATGATCGGAAAGAAATGTCAGCACACTTGAAGGACATCGACAACGATCTCCAGGTCCTGAGTCATCCTAGTGAGGAAGAAAATACCGAATGTGATTACAATGAAGGCACAGCAGGGGATTGTCGAGGGAACAGCAACGTAAAGCAAGTCACCAGTAAACACAGAGGAAAATATTTGCCGAAAGTTAAAGATAGATTACATTTACAAGGGATTAGGAAGGCGAGGAATATTTTCAACAAATGCAGGAAAAGGTATTTGGATGAAGTTAAAGCTGGATTACAATCTGGTTCCATCAGCATGAAGACATTTAAAGTGACAGTATCAATCATGGGCAAACAAGTCTTAAGCAAATCTCCTGGCCTTGGCAAAGTAGCTGAGAAATTGACAACTCTGAGTCACAATGTGCAAAAAACAAAGTATGCCCTGGAAACTGGGAAAGTGAAACAACTGCTTTATGGAACTCCTCTAGCTTTGTCCAAAACTACAAGAGCTGTTTCAGGAGTTGTGGGAGCACTCTTCATAGCGTGGGATATCTACTCTATAACTAAGGATTCTATTGAGCTGAGCAAAGGAAGTAAAACTGAAGTCGCTAAAAAGTTACGAGATGAAGCTCAGAAGATGGAGGATGCGTTAAAACTGTATGAGGACATATGTCAGTTTCTAAAAAGGTTCTTGAGAGAGACTGGGACATTGGATAATGAAGTCCAGAGGCTTGAACAGAAAAAGGATGAAAATTGTTTCTTCGTTTCCAGTGGCATTGGACTTGGACCATATAACACTACAGCAAGGGATCAAGCCCTTGGGCCTACATTGTCTGTGCCAAACATGATGCCAAGATAAACTGATCTCATCTGATTCGTACTCCCCCCATTCCCTACATATAAATGTGCCTATCCAAAAACGTCTTAAACACCACTATCCTATCAGCGTGACCACCAACCCTGACAAAGAGTATTCTAGGCATCTATCACCATCTAGGCAACATTCCCCGCATGTCTCCCTTGAACTTTGCCCCCCCCCCCCCCCCACATTAAAGCTATGACCTCTGGACATTGACATTTCAACCTGGGAAAAAGTTCCGACTGGAATCCCTCTACAAGGTAGTTTCTTTGTAGCTAGAATTTGCCACTTTGTCTCACCCGTCATTCTTTCTTATCCCCATTCCCATCAGGCAAAAAATAAGTTCATGTCATAGGTGTAGAATTCAGCCATTTGGCCCATCAGGTCTGTGCCACAATTAATTCATGGCTGACCTATCATTCCCTCTCAAAGCTCTTAAAGATAGCAGAGTTAAGGGATATGGGGAGAAGGCAGGAACGGGGTTCTGATTGTGGATGATCAGCCATGATCACAGTGAATGGCGGTGCTGGCATGAAGGGCTGAATGGCCTGCTCCTGCACCTACTGTCTATTGCTGAACCCATTCTCCTGCCTTCTCCCCATAACCCTCGACACTCTTACTGATCAAGAATCTGTCAATCTCCACCTTAAAAATACCGAATGACTTGAACTCCACAGCCGTTTGAGAAAACGACTTCCACAGATTCACCACCCTCTGACTAAAGAAATTCATTCTCATCTTCTTTCCAAAGGTATGTCCTTTTATTCTGAGGCTATGTTCTCTGCACTCTCCCACTAGTGGAAACATCCACTCCACACCCACTCTATTCCGGCCTTTCACTATATGGTAAGTTTCAATGAGGATCCTCCTCATCCTTCTAAACTCCACTGAGTACAGGCCCAGTGCCATTGAACTCTTATCATAGATTATTCCAGTCAACCCTGGGATCATTCTCGTAAACATCTTCTGGACTCTCTCCAATACCAGCACATCCTTATGGGGCCAAAACTGCTAACAATGCTCCAAATACGGTCTGACCAGTGCCTTACAAAGCCTCAGCATTACATCCCTGTTCATTCCTCCAGCCTCACACTTCATTTCTCTTCTCTCCACATCTGATGCACTTTGGTCTTTTCACTCGAAAGCGCCGTTGGCGGATTTGCATGCAGCGCCCGCTATTGCCCTGATAACGGCCGCTGCCTGCAAATCCGTTAACGGCGCATTTAAACAACCCCTCTCGCACGCCGAGGGAGGGAGAGAGAGGAGGCCTCCTTCCGCCGGGCGGCATGCCGTAGGAGGAGGCGGTGGAGCCGCGGTCGCAGCTGCCGCTGCTGCTGCTGTACGGGGCCCGTCTTTCGTTCTGACCCTTCGTCACCCCGTTCCTAGTATCTTTGCCCCGCACAGCCGCCACTCATTCATCCCGTACTGATCCCCCATTCATCCTATACTGATCCCCTCATTCATCCTGTAGTGATTCTCCATTCATCCTGCACAGACCCTCCGATCCACACTGTCCTGACCCCCCTCCCATTCATCCTGTACTGATCCCCCCCCCATTCAAGAAGAATGGGGGGAACAGTCTGAAGAAGGGTCTCGACCCGAAACATTGTCTATTTCATTCGCTCCATAGATGCTGCCTCACCCGCTGAGTTTCTCCAGCATTTTTGTCTACCCCCATTCATCCTGTACGGACCCCAATTCATCCTGTACTGATCCCCCCCATCCATCCCGTACTGAACCCCCATTCAACACCACTGACATCCCTCGTGCTCTCCCCTCATAATTTTACATACTCCAACCAACACATACTAATTCACCTGCCTCAATCCATCCATTCCGCACCAATTGCCTTCTCAACCCCCCCCCCCCCCCCCTCTCCCCCGCCATCTATCTGCCCCGCACTGAGTCACACACCCCATGACCCTATTGTGCTTCATGGTCTTCAGAGCGAACATTGACTATGTTTGATAACGGAATGTAATCAAATGTGTTTTAATTCCCAATGTTATTATTTGTTTTGACTCCTTTAAACATATTACCAATAGAACATTTGCTGCAGTTATGTCCTTTGGCCATCTCTTGTCGGTTAGTGTAATGTTTAACCTGTCAGATGGGTATAGTCGGTTTTAACAGCATTTTCATAAAATGCCTTGCAACCTGTATATTTTGTTATGGATAAATTATGTGGGAAGCCAGAATGTTTCTGTGCCAAAAGCAATAACGACCCATGCTAAGGCCATGTCATGGTAATTTTCAGTCCATCACAGAAAACATGCTTGCATCAATCTGTAGTGTACATGGTTAAGCATATATGTTACCATGGTCCAGGATTTATTGACACAGGTTGATCATATGCTGAATAATCCAACCACATTTTTGTTTGGAAGTGGAAAGAACTAATAGAAATTGCATTAATTGCAATGTGTAAAAAGAGTTGAGATATTGTATTATAATTTTGCTGCATGTCATTGTGGTATATATCATGTCTTGATTGGTGAATATATTTAGTTTGTGAGTTATTTGAAACAGAAATAATATGTGAATGTAGACAAATGTGCTGGAGAAATTCAGCGGATGCGACAGCATCTATGGAGCGAAGGAAATAGGCAACATTTCGGGCCGAAACCTTTCTTCAGACTGATGGGTTTCGGTCTGAAACATTGCCTATTTCCTTTGCTCCATAGATGCTGCTGCACCTGCTGAGTTTCTCCAGCACTTTTGTCTACCTTCGATTTTCCAGCATCTGCAGTTCCTTCTTGAACATAATATGTGAATGCTTCATTGAGCATAATTCCGACTGGTAACTACGCACTCGTCCGAGCACATTATCGCACGCGTTAAATGACCACCTAAACTGTCATTTGGCAACCTAAAAAGCTGTCAAGGTTGCCCGGCTGGCAACAGGGAAAAAAAGTTAAGTGAGAGCCCTGGTATATATACAAAATAAACAAATCAGTACCCGTGATGGACTGGGCAGTGTTCATCACTTTTTGAAGTCTTCTTCGTTCCTGAGCGTACAAGTTGCCAAACCAGGCCGTGATGTGTCATTATGCTCTCGATTGTACACCTGCAGAAGTTCAAAGGAGTATTCAGTGCACACGGAATCTCTGCAATCTTCTCAGGAAGTAGCGGCATTGATGGGCTTTCTTTAGGATTGCATCAGTGTGCTGGGATCAGGACAGATGTTCAGGCCTGATAATATTTGTATACGGTATATCTCATCTGATTGCACAGCCCGCGCAACAACGCTTTCCACTGTACTTGGTTTCACATGTCAATAATAAACTAAACCTAAAATAAAATAAAACCCCATGTCCCGGGGGATTATCTCCCTGATTCCCCCGCTACTGAGGGGAGGTTTGCCGGCCTGGGGTGTGAGGGCGGCTTCTCATTCCGCCGCTGATGAGAAGGGGGAGAGAGTAAAATGTCGGAGTAGCGTTGGGTTCAATGGGTGTCTGAGGGGGCAGCACGGACTCTAAGGGCTGAAGGGCCGTCCGGCTGTGAACACAGAACATAGTGGGACAATACTCACATTCACTCACTCACCGACAGGTTGCGGTTACCGGGAGTGAGGCGACCGCACGTCTTGTCCGCGGGTGAACTCCTCCCCCCCCCCCCCCACCCGGCGGCGCAGCCGCTCCCCTCCCGCCAAATGGCCGCATGGCACACTGCGCACGTGCCGCTCCTCTCCCGCCAAACGGCCGCCTGGCACACTGCGCACGTGCCGCTCCTCCCCCGCCAAACGGCCGCCCAGCACACTGCGCACCAAAGATACTAGAGGAGCAAGATAGACCACTCCTCCGAAATCCAATGGACTGGTGTGTAGTACGTAACGGAACGTCACAGCCGCCATTTTGGCGGATGCCTCCCGCTGTGTAATCCGCTCCATAGCTACAGAGCAGTTGCAAGCAACGATTATAGAGGATCAAGATGCATTAGAAGGTTATTAGATTTATTTGTAATAGATCTTTACTTACCTCTCGATCTCGATCTCTCTCTCTCCCCCTCCCCTATCTCTCTCTCTCCACTCTCTTTCGATCTCTCTCTTTCCCCTCTCAATCTCTCTCTTTCCCCTCTCGATCTCTCTCCCTCCCCTCTCGATCTCTCTCTTTCCCCTTCCCTCTCTCCCTCCCTTCCCTCTCTCCCTCCCTTATCTCCCTCCCTCCCCTCTCTCCCTTCTTCCCTTCCCCCTCTCTCTCCCTTCCCCCTCTCTCTCCTTCCCTTCCCTCTCTCTCTCCCAACTTCCCTCTCTCCCTCCCTTTTCCCCCTGTTCCCCCATTTCCCTCCCATCTTTCCTCCCCAGCCCCACCTTTGCGTAGTTTCCCTTGCATTGTATTGTGCAGCTTCCCTTGTATCGCTTTCACACACACTGCACAAAACTACAGGCACACAAAAACACACATTCATATAAATATATGGTGGGACAGGCCCTTGAGAGATAAATACATTTCATTTTCATGAATCAGAAGAAACTTTGATTTAAAGCATCACTATTGCTCTCTATCTTATTTGTCAGATGATGTACATAAACCATATATGCATACATACATATATATATATATATATATATATACATACATATATATATACACACATATACACACACATATACACATATATACGTACATATATATAAACACACATATATATATACACACACATATACATGCATATATACACATACATATACATGCAGATATACACATACATATATACATATGATCATTTTCCAATGTTCAATAGATTTAGGATCAGTTCCTGTGGATTGGAGGATAGCTAATGTTATCCCACTTTTGCAGAGTCCAGAACCAGGGGCCACAGTGTTAGAATAAGGGGGAGGTCATTTAGGACTGAGGTGATAAAAAACCGTACTCTGTGTTTTTGGCAGGAGTGGTCCGTTCTTGCTCCGCTATAGGATCTTTGCTCTTAGTGGCTCTCCACAGAGTATCCATTCCTGCCCATTAGGTTCCCATTGTGATGAAAGAACACACAGACATGAAAAGTGGAAAAAGGATTTATTAAAGTTTAAAATGTGAATAACTATTAAAATATCAGAACAATTTAAATGTCAGAGGAGAATTATTAAGTTATTTCTTGTTGTGTCTCTTGTTGCTGCCCACAGCGTCTTTATGTCGCTTTGCCGCGGTCAAATTTTAACCAAGATAATCTGATAATATCTCAGAAGTCATCATTCAACGAAGCACGCTTTTATATAAGCACGCATATATACACACACACACACACACACACAGATCCACACACAGGGACTCGCACACACACATACTCACACACACTGACTCTCACACTCACACACACAGACTCACTCAAACGTTTAAAGCCTCCTGTAGAGGCTGCTGCTGCTGAAGCAAAAGTCCCGTTTATATCAACGGGTCGATGGTTGAAAGGGTCAAGAGCTTCAAATTCGTGGGCATGCACATCTCTGAAGATCTTTCCTGGTCCGAGAACACGGATGCAAATATTAAGAAAGCACATCAGCTCCTCTAACTTCTGATAAGATAAACGGAGAGTCGGTCTGTCAAGGAGGACTCTCTCTAACTTCTACAGGTGCACAGTAGAGAGCTTGCTGACCGGTTGCATCGTGGCTTGGTTCGGTAACTTGAGCGCCCAGAAGAGGAAAAGACTACAAAAAGTAGTTAACGCTGCCCAGTCCGATCATCGGCTCTGGCCTCCCTTCCATCGAGGGGATCTATCGCAGTCGCTGCCTCAAAAGGGCTGGCAGTATCATCAAGGACCCACACCATCCTGGCCAAATACTCATCTCCCTGCTACCTTCAGGTAGAAAATACAGGAGCCTGAAGACTGCAATGACCAGGTTCAGGAATAGCTACTTCCCAATAGCCATCAGGCTATTAAAACATGGCTCGGACCCAAACTCTGAACATTAATAGCCCATTATCTGTTATTTGTACTTTATCAATTTATTTATTCATGTGTGTATATATTTATATAATGGTATATGGACACACTGATCTGTTCTGTAGTCAATGCCTACTATGTTCTGTTGTGCTGAAACAATGTCAAGAATGTCATTGTACCATCAGGGACACATGACAATAAACTCACTTGGATTTGATCTTGAATAGTATTACTTCAAATAAATACATTTTGAAAATTATGCACTTTACTTATGTTCCACTTTTTGAAGTTTTTTACATTTCCTTTTAACAGTCATGTTATGCATTTTTCTATTCTTGAATTTCAGTCCATAGTGTATGTGGATACTCACAAAGATTGCTACAATTCTAACCTTGACTCTATTGCAGCACAAGTTCATGTCTTTGCATTGCTGTGTGTTATGTATTGCTGTGTTTATTAGATGGGAAAGATAGAAGAGCTTATTAAAATCTTCTTACAAAGACTATTAAGTAATTTATTTCTATCCTCTTTTGGACCTAAGGCATAGCAGGGCTGCCAACTCTCACACAGAGGGAAGGGAGGGAGAGAGGGACGGAGGGGGAGAGAGAGGGAAGGAGGGAGAGAGAGGGAAGGAGGGGGAGAGGGAGAGAGAGAGGGGAGGGAGAGAGGAGAGAGAGAAGAGAGAGGGGGGGAGAGAGGGGAGGGAGAGAGGAAGGGAGGTGATGGATGGAGGGAGAGTTGAAGGGTGAAGGATGGAAGGAGAGGGTGAGGGGGGGGCGATGGAGGGGTGAGGGATGGAGGGTGAGGGATAGAAGACCGAGGGATGGAGGATGAGGTGAGGTTTGGGGTTGAAGCTTTACTCAAATCCATTTTATCTTTCATTCACTTAATGAATTTGAAAGCCACCATTGAAGCTGATCTTTGTCCCCCTCATTGCTGTTATGTGTAGGCACCGTGCAGGTCATCCGATGCTGTGGGCTGCAACAGGGGTGGCAGGGGAAAGTACCTGGGGAGGGGGTGGTTTGGGTGGGAAGGGACGAGTTGACCAGGGAGTTACGGAGGGAACGGTCTCTGCGGAAAGCGAAAAGGGGTGGAGATGGGAGTATGTGGTTAGTAGTGGGATCCCGTTAGAGGGAGGATGTGGTTAGTAGTGGGATCCCGTTAGAGGTGGAGAAAATGTTGCAGGATTTTAGTTGGAGGAAGGATCCCAACCCGAATCATCACCTATCCATGTTCCCCAGAAATGCTGCCTGACCCGCTGAGTTGCTCCAGTACTTTGCTTCTATTTTTGTAAACCAGCATCTGCAGTTCCTCATGTACAGCGCTAGCACAGCTGCACTCGGCCATCAGCAAGCAGCAGGATGCTCACCCCGACGGAGCCTTCATTGTTGCAGGGGACTTTAACCAGGTCGACCTACGAGCTGCACTCCGCAAATTCCACCAGCATGTGCAGTGCCCTACCAGGGGCTCAAACACGCTGGATAAAGTGTACACCAACATCAAGGACGCATACAGAGCCCTCCCCTGCCCATACCTGGGACAATCCGATCACCTCTCACTGTTTCTACTGCCTGCGTACAAACCCTGCCATCCGCAAGACCAAACCTACAATAAAGACGGTCAAAATATGGCCCGAGGGACGCCACCCTACAACTCCAGGACTGCTTTGATCGCACCGACTGGGACCTGTTTGCACAACAGGCTACCAGTGGGTACAGAGGTAACTTGGAGGAGTACACATCCACTGTGCTCTCCTACATCAACTGCTGTTGTGGAGACTGTCACAGTGGACAAGCAAATAAAGATGTTCCCAAACCGCAAACCGTGGATGAACAAGGAGGTTCGGAACCTGCTAAGTGCACGCATAAAATTGCCTTTAAATCCAGGGATACTTCTTTTTTTGTTTTTTTGTAAAATATTTTTTATTAGAAGTAATTATTAAGAAGAAATATAAAATCAAAGCGATACAAAAAAAGAAAACATTATCGTTCACACCCATAACATTCTTAATATATTTAAAATTTACAGTCACATCTTATTTGTACTTCTTATATTTTATTATTTTTTAACAGTAGGAAATAAAGATAGATATCAAAAAGAAAAAGAGGAAAAAAAAAAGAGAAATTTGATTGAGTGGAATATTAAACAAAAAAAAAAAAAAAAAAAAAAAAAAAAAAAAAAAAAAAACAAAAAAAGATATTCTTCATTGGGAGATATATTCATGATCTATTATATATAATTCTTCATCTATTCATTCATTCAGGCTTTAGTCATGGCTTTGAACCGGACCATCTTGACCCTTTAAATATTCAATAAATGGAGACCAGGGTACTTCTGCCTACGGTGTTGCCAGGTCGAACCTGAACAAAGGTATAAAAAAAGTCCAAAGGCATCCCACAGGCAAAGGGTGGAAGACCACTTCAACACCGCAGACACCAGAAGCATGTGGCAGGGTGTCAGGGACATTACTGACTACAAGAGCAGCCCCACCTGTCCCCACATATCACACTGGCCAATGATTAAACACTTTCTTCGCACGCTTCAAAACTGGCAGCACCACCAGGAGAGGAATAACCCCGGCCAGGGCGGAGGGACAGCCTTAACACTGAGCACTCAGGAGGTACAGTAGGGCGCTCTGCCGTAGCATTAATCCACGCAAGGCTGCAGGCCCGGATGGAGTCCAGGGTTAGGGTACTAAAGGGACTGTGCTCTACAGCTGGCGGAGGTATTTACGAGGATCTTCAACCCGTCTCTATCTCTGGCAATGGTCCCCAAGTGTCTGAAGACAGCTTACCATAGTGCCGGTGCCGAAGAAGTCTAAAGTCACCAACCTGAAATGACTACCGCCCGGTTGCCCTAACTCCGATATCCAATGAAGTGCTTTGAAAGGCTGGTCCTCTCCCCACATCAAATCCAGCATCCCTGCATCATTGGACTCCCATCAAGTTGCATACAGGGCAAATAGATCCACAGAGGATGCCATCTCTGTGGCTCTTCACACTGTCCTGGACCCACCTGGAAAGACAGGGCACCTACATGAGGATGCTCTCATTGACTATAGCTCTGCCTTCAAGTTATGGTCATCCCCACCAAGCTCACCCACCAAACCTCCACCAGGCTAGGCTTCTGCTCACCGATATGCGATTGGATCCTGAATTTTCTGACGGAGCGATACCGCAGGCAGTGAGATTGGGGCCGCACCTGTCCTCCACTATCACCCTGAGCACTCACACCGGCACACCACAGGGCTGTGTATGAGCCCCCCATTGCTCTACTCCCTCTTCACTCACGACTGTGTCCCTGCATTCGACAACAACACCATTGTCAAGTTTGCAAACGACACAACGATCCTTTTTTATTAATTTGTGAATCGGGCTGAACACCAACGGTTGATGAACAAACTACAGAGCGGAGGTGCAGACCTACCAGGCGGACTGGTGCTCACGGAACAACTTGTCACTAAACACCTCCAAGACCAAGGAGCTGATTATCGACTTCAGGAGGTCACAGAATGGGGAATATGCCCCAATCTCCATCTACGGGGACAGTGTGGAGAGAGTGTCCAGCTTTAAGTTTCAGGACACTCACATCTCAGAGAACCTCACATGGTCCACCAACACCGCTACGCTGGTCAAAAAGGCACAGCAACGACTGTTCTTCCTGAGAACATTGAAACGGACTGGTCTGCCCCAACAGCTGCTGACGACCTTCTACCGCTGCACTACGGAGAGCATACTAACGTATGGCATCTCCGTGTGGTATCTCAGCTGCACGGAGGCGGAGAGGAGAGCTCTTCAGCGCGTCGTCCACAGAGCGCAAAAGCTTCATTCCCAGAGCTATAGCGGCTCTGAACCGGCCCTGCTGAGTACCCCCCCCCTCCCATGGACTGTCTCCCCCGGATGGTCACGTTGCACAGACACATCTGCACTTTAGTCTGTTTTGACTGTTTTACTGGTCTAATGTTCTTTTTACAAACCTTGTTCTCGGGATATCTAAATCTAAATGTTATTAGTTATTTAAGTTATGACATCGGATCGGAAGCTGCATTCCCAAGTCTCGTTGCACTTGTGTGCAATGACAATAAAATATATTATCTTATTATCTATTATTATCTATAGTCATAGTGTACAGGCCCTCCAGCCTAACTTGACCATGGCAACCAAGATGCTCCATCTAAGCCAGTTGCATATGCCTGCCTTTGGCCCATATCCCTCATAACCTTTCCTATCCAGAAGTATTTGAAGTGTTTTTATAGTACCTCCTGTGGCAGATTGTTCCACACATCCACCACCCTCTGTGTGAATCTGACCCTCAGGTTGCTATGTAATCTTGCCTCTCTCACCTTAAACCTACGTCCTCTAGCTCTTGCTTTCCCTATTCTGGGTAAAAGACTATTGCTCAGATGTCTAGGGTGGCAATAGAGAGAGAGTTATGCAGTAGATTTATATTCCAGACAGTTTAATGTCCTGAAAAAGGGTCTCGAACGGAAACATCGGCAATCAATGATCTCCAGAGATGTTTCCTGACCCGCTGAGTTACACAGCAATTTGAATTTTAGAAGTATTATATTTCCTGACTATCGTGATCGGATTGGAATTGGATGATTAGTTAATGTCATGGCCCTTAACAGCATTGATGAACAGAGTGATCTTGGGGTCTAACTCCCTTGGCAACACAAGTAGACGAGTATAAAGGCATACAGTGTGCTTGGCTTCATCGGTCTGCCTACCATTTCAACTCCCCATTCCCATACTGACCTTTCTGTCCTGGGCCTTCTCCATTACCAGTGTGAGGGCACATGCAAATTAGAGAAACAGCACCTCACATGTTGCTTGGGTAGCTTACACCCCAGTGGTTTGAACATTGAATGATCTAACTTAAATAACTTCTATTTACACTTCCCCCTCTCCCTCCCACCTCCCTTGTCATTTTACCAGGTCCTCAGCTCTCTACATTATTTTTTAGTTCACACCTTCCCAAACCAACAATGGGGACCTTCGGGGGCCGCTCCAGTCAATGTCATTTGTGGCTGGTCCTAATTGATCCTGGTCTTTTCTCACCTCCAGTACTTCACCGCCCCCTACCCCCAACATTCAGTTTGAAGAAAGGCCCCGACCCGAAAAGCCACCCTTTTTCTTTGGAGAATCCGCCTGACCCACAGTGTTACTCCAGCACTCTGCATCTCTCTTTGGTATAAACCAGCACCTGCAATCCATGTTGCCTGACCCACCGTGTTACTCCAGCACTTTGTGTCTATCTGTGGTATAAACCAGCATCTCAAAGTCAAAAGTCAAAAGAGTTTATTGTCATGTGTCCCTGACAGGACAATGAAATTCTTTCTTTGCATAGCACACCAGAACATAGTAGGCATTGACTACAATTATATACGTAAATACACACATGAATGAATAAATTGATAAAGTGCAAATAACAAATAACAGATGGATCTGCAGTCCATGTTGCAAGTGGGGGGGGGGGGGGGGGGGGGGGGGGAGTGGGAGCAAGAGCGGAGCTTCGGGATACCGAGGAGACACATGCGACAACCTCTATGATAGAAGAGGTGAACCCCCGTTCCCTAAAGACGAAGACATCTCGGATGATGCTTTACAAATTGGAGGAACAGCACCTCATATTTCGCTAGGACAACTTACAACCTACTGGTATGAACATTGATTTCTCTAACTTAAAGTAAACTTGCATCCCCTCTCCCTCCATCTCCACCCTAACCCTCTTGCTAATTTCACCGTTTGTATTCCTTCGTTATCACCGCGTCCCCAGTCCATCATGGGCTCCACCTTTCCTGAGTCATGGATGCAGGCTCTGCTCTATTCTGCACCTTCCCATACCTCTAGTTTCCCCTCCCCCGAGTCGGATGAAGGGTCTCGACCCGAAATGTCACCCATTCCATTTCACCAGAGATGCTGCCTGACCTGCTGAGTTACTCCAGCATTTTGTGTCTATATTTGGTTAAACCAGCCTCTGCAGTCGCTTCTTACACAAGTCTACTTCGCCATTCAATGATTCAATCGCGGCTGGTTTATCTCTCCCGCCTAACCCTATTTACCTGCCTTATCCAACACAACACCTGACACTCGTACTAATCAATAACACCCGTACAAATCAAGTACCCTGGATGAGGTTAGAGGATCTCTGTCCCGTAGGGACTCCGTTAGACTGTGTAGATTGAGGTTGGGACATTGTGGGTTAAATTACTGTTTGTGCATTGTAGGGAAACATGTTTTCTGGCTTGTGTGAATGTGGGAGTAAGGAGACAGTTAAGCATTAAAGAAGGAACTGCAGATGCTGGAGAATCGAGGGTACACAAAAAGCTGGAGAAACTCAGCGGGTGCAGCAGCAGCATCTAAGGAGAGAAGGAGATAGGCGACGTTTCGGGTCGAGACCCTTCTTCAGGGGAAAGGGAAACGAGAAATATAGACAGATGTCTATACAAAGAACTGCAGATATATTGTGTAAGAAGGAACTTGCACGTTAGACTGAGGTTCACGTGTACCTCCTCTGAAGGGTCTGAAGAAGGGTCTTGACCCGAAACGTCGCCTATCTCCTTCGCTCCTTAGATGCTGCTGCACCCGCTGAGTTTCTCCAGCTTTTTGTGTACCCTAGACAGTTAAGCATGTTTTCCTAGAATGTAAAAAGTAAAGGGTAGAAAGAAAGGCATTGTTTGCTAGACTGACAGGACTTGGAGTTGAGGCTTTTTCTGTTTTATCTTTGTTTGGACACATTGAGAAACATCAGCTGATATCCAGGGCTGTTCTTCAATTCCTGCATGTTACAGGACTGTATGTAAGAATTTAGTTGAAACTTTGACCTGTGGAGGGCAGTAATACGCTTAGCAGCGCCTACACTGCTGGAATCCTATAAGAAGAAGAAACAGAGGTTAGAGGAGGTACACGTGAACCTCAGTCTAACGTGCAAGTTCCTTCTTACACAATATATCTGCAGTTCTTTGTTTCTACTAATGTGCAGTTCCTGGTTATTACAGGATGAGACCTGTGGCACAGTCTGTGACCTTGCGTGTAGACACAAAATGCCAAAGTAATCTCAGAGTTTGAGGCAGCATCTCTGGAGAGAAGGAATTGGCGACGTTTCGGGCCCTCTTAATTTTTTATTTCTTTTTACTCCCTTTTTTTCGAGACCCTTCCTCAGGCTCACGGTGACCTTGCGTAACTGGTGGCGTTAAGGGCCTTGGTTCTGTGTGTCCTGGTGGGGTACCGAGGCACGGAGCGGCCATGAGCGATGGATTGGGTTCGCAGCGACATCCTCCTCTATCCGACAGGAATTCTGCAACACCCTCTCTCGCTGCACCCCCTCTATGATTCCTCCTGCTATTGCGAATCTCTCATTCATTTGTTCTACGTATAGACATCTGTCTATATTTCTCGTTTCCCTTTCCCCTGAAGAAGGGTCTCGACCCGAAACGTCGCCTATTCCTTCTCTCCAGAGATGCTGCCTGACCAGCTGAGTTGTTACTCCAGCATTTGTATCTAACTTCGGTGAATGAAACGTCGGCAGTGGAGCAGACTGCCACCCAGAGGCGATGCTCAGTAATTACAAGTCGGCAGAAATTCGGCAAAGGCTGCTTCCTTTAAAGGAAGAAATGCAAATGAAGTAAGCAGCGGGGAAAAGCGGGCAAATATGAAAAAGATCAGAGGTAAAACGAGAAATGAAAGGCAAAAACATGTCCTTTTTTCTGTTTTCGGCAATCAAGTGCAATATAACAGGTTGAATTTTTGGCTCGTACTGACTAGAAAGAGTACTGGTGGAGGTTGGCTGGGAGCGAGCGACGATGTTCTAGCATACTTACCTGGCAGGGGAGAAACCGTGATCAAAAAGGCTGTGCTCCCAGGACGATACTTACCTGGGGGGGCAGGGGAGAGACTTTGATCAACAAGGAAGTTCTCCCAATCGCTTCTCTCGGCTTCTCGGCCTTTTGGCTAAGACAAGTGTATAGTATCTGTTCTTATGTGAAAGGAGACTATCTGTTTTTTGTCTTTTATCAGAAAACAGTTCTGGCGGTTCCTTTGGGGACAAGGGCCGTGGAATTGCGGAGCGAAATCGGTTGAGGAGTCGGTCGGCTGCAGGCTTAGAGGTGGATCCATGCTGGTTGGGAAAACCAACCTAACACCTTATTCACCAGCCACAATGTCAGCAGGAGCAGGAGCAGGAGCAGGAGTGCAGGGTATTCGGAATACCCTGCGAATAAGCATCAAGGACCTCAGCAAGGGGGAACCCCTTCTCACGAGAACCTGTTCGTGAAGAAGGTCTTGCTAGAGGCCTGCAAATTCGAGGCCAAGGACATCTACTGCTCCAGGATTTTCCGGTAACGGATATTTTGACGTTTACCTTCAAGTATCCAACGGGATGGCAGAAGGTGATGGAAGTCTTCGGGAGAGGGGAAATGAAGCTCCGCTGTCGCTGCTGAAAAGTGCAGCCGCTCTTCACCCTCCCCACCCAGAAGGAAAGGTTCATTACGGTGCACATGTTTACCCACAAAATGGTGCCCGTAGTGGATGTCCTCACCTTCCTTGCTCGTTACGTTGAGGGGGGAACAGGAAACTGTGTGGATGTCAAGGACATGCACGGGATTTGGACCAGCAAGCGGCAAGTCAAGGTAAAGCTGAGGGTGGACAAGGATGGAGAAATCGTCCACCCCCCCTCGGTTTTTCGCGATTGGAGGAAACCGAGGGTACTTGAGCTATGTAGGGCAACCCAGGCTGTGCAGGAAATGCAACAAGCCTGGGCATGTGATGGCCCAATGCACTGCAGTTGTCTGCAAAAAACTGCAGGATGGAGGGCCATGAGACAAAGGACTGTCAGGCCAGCAAGAACTGCAACCTGTGCGGGGAGGCAGGCCACCTTTACAGGGCTTGCCCTAAAAGAGCCTGCACCTACGCACAGGCGACAAGAGGAGCTGCTGCCAGCACCCAAAGGGGGGTGAGGCACCCCCACCACTGCCAAGACCCAGCAGAAAGGGAACACGGACGAGGACAGCCGACCACCTCGAGGCCCAAGTGCCAGAAGGAGACGCCCAGCATCCTGCCCAAGGAGGGAGAGTCAATGGAGGAGGGGGAACAGCAGGAGAAATGGACAATGGTGAAGTATAAGAAGAGGGGTCAGCCAAAGAGCCAAGGCCAGAAAGAGTGGTAAGTCCAAAAGAAAATCACAAAAAAGGTGTCTTTCTCTTACAGAAGGCAGCAAACCTCTCCTCCTCGTCGGAGGATGAGGCGACCGGGGGAAGTCCCAACGAGGGAGGCAGAGGAAGAAAACGGGGGGGAGGAAAAAGGAGACGAGAGCAGAGAAGTGGCCGAGGGGCTCCAGCCCCAGGACATCGGGAGCAGCGCAGTGGTTGAGGGGCTCCAGGCCCCGGAGACAGGAATCATCACAACGGCAAGTGGACCCCAGCTCCAGGGGACTGGGAGCAGTGCAACGGCCGATGGGCCCCAGCTCCGGGCGACCGGGAGCATTGCAGCGGCCCATAGGGCCCCAGCTCCTGGGCGACCGGGCAGGGAGCATCGCAGCGCCGCCATGGGCCCAGCTCCGGGCGACCGGGAGCAGCGCAGAGGCCATTGGGCCCCAGCTCCGGGCGGACCGGGAGCAGCGCAGAGCATGCCCAAAAGGGGGTGGAACGAGAAGGCCCCCCGCAACGACAACTTTGGTTACGCCAACTGATACTCACCTCACCGCTGGATTCCTGAGCCCCGGAAAGCTGAGGCAATTCACTGAAGCGGTGGGGATGATGGGACATGGAAAAATGGCCAGTGACTCTAAAGCCAATGGAGCTCAAACTGGCATCTCTTTAAACTCGCGCATATAAAGAGCACTGCGTCAGGCGATGTGTTAATGCCCTTACAGTACCTGGCCAAGGTCAAGGCACCTGATGTGACTTTTCTTCAAGGAGTGCGGGCTGCCACACCTCCGACTGCTATCGGAGGTGGTCGCGATTGGTGGCTCCACGGATGTCTGTTGTGGTCGGGGGGGGAAATGACTGTCGTGCTTCCGGCCTGGGGATTTTGCTGCGGGGAGGGAACTTCACCATCACTGAGGTCAAGGAAGTGGTTGGAGGGCGTCTCCTCGTGGTGGATGTTATGTACCGTGGGCTCTCCGCTCCGGCTGATAAATGTGTATGCCTCACCCACACAGAGCGAGCGGCTGGCCGTTCTCCAGCAGCTCCCAGTGCTGCTGGCCACGTCCCGGCAGCTCGTTCTCTGGCCGGTGACTTCAACTGCATCATTGATGCGGCTGGACGATCCATCAGTGCCGACAGCAGACTGGACAGCACATCCAAGTTCCTGATGGAGATGGTAAAAGACGCAAAGCTGCGGTGGACGCCTTCAGCGGACCCTGCAGGCGAGGTCCCAGCCGCAGTTTCACATTGGTCGAGATCGGACGGTTTTGCCCGATCGGATAGGACTTCGTCTTTCACGACGAAGGCCGTCACGGTGAGACACACTGACCTCACGCCAGTGTTCTTCTCCGACCACTGCCTCCTTCAGGCTTCTGTCACCTACGGGAGGACCGGAAGGCAGGCAGAGGGACGTGGGAAGTTAAACACGAAACTGTTGACCCCAGGGAATGTCGAGGAGCTAAAGAGGGACTACGCATGTTGGGAGAACGGTTGAAGCCCCTCTTTGACTCCCCCACACTCTGGTGGGAAGCAACCAAGGAGAACATTAAGAGGTTCTTCATAATTAAAGGGGTTTCAGAGAGCAAGACAGAGTCAGAGGGAATTGTGCCAACTCCAGACAGATTTGCAGCAACTGCTCCTTCTGCAGTCGAGCGGGGGGTGGATGTGAGGGAGGAACTTAGAGAGTTGAAGGACCGGCAAGCTCAGCTCTTCACCTCTGAATCCTCCAAGATCATCTTCCGATCTAGGGTCCGCCATGTGGAGCAGGATGAGACGTGCTCACGTTTCTTCTTCCATAAGGTTCACAGGGGGAGCTCTGTGATGAACAGCCTTAGGGAGGAGGACGGCACGGTAGCATCCTCACAGACAGACGTGCTGAGGATCTGCAAATCCTTTTACACAGATTTGTATGACCAAAAGGACCACAGACAGTACCTCCTCTCCAGAACTTCCTGTCCTCAATCACGGAGGTCTTGGAGGACAGCAAGCGGGAGAGTCTGGACCAACCACTGACCCTAGAGGAGCTGACTGGCTCCATCCGTTCCTTTGACTCGAATAAAACTCCCGGAAGCGATGGGCTCTTACCGGCTGAGTTGTATTTGGCTCTGTGGGACTGGATGGGCCCGGACCTGCTAGAAGTGTACAACAACATGCTTCTGGCTGGCTAGCATGTCAGACTCCATGAGGAAGGGCAACATCACCCTAATCTACAAGCAGAAGGGGAGATGAAGGAATAAGAATTGGAGACCCATAACACTCTTGAATGTGGACTACAAGATCCTGTCCAAGGCCATCGCCAACCGGGTCAAGTCTGCTCTGGGACAGGGTGATCCACCCGGACCAAAACCTGTGCTTGTACCTGGCAGGAAAATCTCAGACAGGCCTAGCGCTGCTGAGAGATACCATCGCCTACGTGCAGGACAGACGGGTGGATGCCTGCCTAGTTCAGCTTGGACAGGAGAAGGCCTTCGACAGGATTTCGCACACGTACATGAGGGACGTGCTCTCCAAAATGGGTTTTGGGGAGGGAATCAGAAATTGGATCAAACTGCTCTACACCAACATCCGTAGTGCAGTCCAAATCAATGGGTGGGAATCAGACAGTTTCCCTGTAAGGTCTGGAGTTAGGCAGGGTTTGCCCTCTCTCTCCTGTCTTGTTTGTCTGCTGTATTATTGAACCTTTTGCTGAATCCATCAGGAAGGATGCGGGGCATAAGAGGAGTGACATTGCCAGGCAGTGGGGGCATTCAAGTAAAGACCTCCCTGTACCATGGACGATGTCGCTGTCTTCTGCTCGGATCCAGGGTCGGTTCGCAGACTGATTAGTATCTGCGACCAGTTTGAGTCGGCCACGGGAGCCAGGGTGAACCGCAGGAAGAGCGAGGCCATGCTCTTTGGCAACTGGCCTGACAGATCTTCCGTCCCCTTCACCATCAAGCCTGACTTCTTGAAGGTGCTGGGGATCTGGTTCGGGGGGGCTGAGGCATGTAACAAAAATTGGCTGGAGCGGATAGCCAGGGTGGGGAGGAAGCTGGAGCTGTGGAGGCAACGCTCCCTCTCCATAACGGGAAAGAATTTGGTTCATCAGGTGTGAGGTGCTCTCGGGGCTGCTGTACTTGGCACAAGTGTGGCCTGTCCCTCCCTCATACGCACAGGGATCACCCGGGCCATCTTCCACTTCATCTGGGGGTCGAGGATGGACCGGGTGCGACGGGCTTACAATGTACAAGTCGGCAGACAACGGGGGGGGTAAAAAAAAAAAAAAAAAAAAAAAAAAAAAAAAAAAAAAAAAAAAAAAAAGCGTGCCCAACGTCGCCCTCATTCTGATGGCTCACTTCGTGTGTGGCTGCATCAGGCGGAGTGTAGAGCCAAGGCACGTGGGCACCAAGTGTCACTACCTGCTGAGGTTCTACCTGTCCCCGGTGTTGAGAAGGATGGGCCTGGCGCAGGTGCCACGCAATGTGCCAGTCAGCTGGACATTGCCGCCCCAATCTGTCGTCGGTGGAAGGGTTCTTCCGGACCAACACCTTTGAACCACATGTCCATCGGGCAGTGGTCAGCACAGAATGTCCTGCAGGCACTGCAGGGAAAGGACTCTATGGACCCGGTGGCGTGGTTCCCTGAGCAGACTGCCCAGCGCGTTCTGGCAAAAATGCCTCATCACCAGAACTCACCAACAAGCACCAAGACCTGGCTTGGCTGGCGGTGAGGGGAGCCCTCCCAGTCAGATCCTTCCTGCACCGTCGGAACCTCACTACCAGCGCACGCTGTCCTCGGGACGGCCTGCTATGGCGAGGAGACGGTTGCCCACCTCTTCACAGAGTGTGGGTTTGCTAAAAGAAGTCTGGAGAAAAATGCAAGGGTCCCTGGTACGCTTTATCCCGAACAGCTCCGTCACAGAGGACGCTGTGATTTACGGACTGTTCCCAGGGGACACATTCAGAGACTGACATCGAGTGCTGCTGGAAGGGTCATCAACTCGGTAAAAAGACGCCCTTTGGTCTGCCCCGAGCATTGTTCACCACCCAGCAGAGCGAGATGTCCGTCAGGGAATGTTGCCGACTGGCCCGCTGCAGGACTGCAGGAGTACGTGCTGAGGGACGCACTGAAGCTCGGTGCAGCCAACGCCAAGGCTCGGTGGGGGAGGGCCACAGTCTAAGGCCCTTCCGCTGCTGGACATGGGGGGGTACAGGTATTGTGGAGACTCCCCTCAATATAAGGGAAGGTATCCCACGCCATTGTGGCATGAGTGGGGGACTGATTTGTGGAAACTTGGGAAAAAGAAAATGTCTAAACTGTATTGATCTATTGTACAGCCTCCGAAAATGTCGGATGGATTTTCCGCAAGGTTAATGTATTGTATATATTTATCATTCGAATAAAGTATATTTTGAAATTAAAAATGTGCTCCCAGGACGAGGCTATCCCATTGCACTTAGGGTGTGCTGACGCCTGCGATGTCCCCAAATGCGGGATACTCGACTGCAAAATTTGTGGTAGTGGGGGACTGCGTTCGCGCTCTCCCCTGATTTATAAATGAAAAATAGAGTAAATGCACATAAACCCCTGTCTATGTGCTGCAGGATCAGTGGTGTTGCTGCCTTACAGCGCCGCGCACTCCGATTACTACATTCATAATCATTCGTAGCTATGCAAGAAGCAAAGATCCTATTGACCAGTCTGAAGAAGGGTCTCGACCCGAAACGTCGCCTATCTCCTTCGCTCCTTAGATGCTGCTGCACCCGCTGAGTTTCTCCAGCTTTTTGTGTACCCCAGCAAAGATCCTATAGCGGATCTGCTAAATCCAATGGGCTGACGTGTAGTACGCAACGGAGCGGAACATTTCAGTAAACTCGACACGACTCGACTCACAGTGTAATCAGCGTTGCGGGGGAACAATTTGTGTGTTATAAAGGGTTAATTTCATAATTCATTATTCTATTAATTCATAATTCTGTTATTTTTACTAATAATTAATATGTTAATAAATTATAATTCTGTTAATTTTCTTTTTTTAATGTTTTTTAAAACACCCCTTTTTAAATGGCTCTGGAGTTTAGAAGGATGAGAGATAATCTTATTGAAATATATAAGATTGTTAAGGGTTTGGACACACTGGAGGCAGGAAACATGTTCCTGATGTTGGGGGAGTCTAGAACCAGGGGCCACAGTTTAAGAATAATGGGTAAGCCATTTAGAACGGAGACAAGGAAACACTTTATCTCACAGAGAGTGGTGAGTCTGGGGAATTCTCTTCCTCAGAGGGCGATGGAGGCAGGTTCCGGTTGCTCTACTCTTGTCAAGTCAAGTGAGTTTATTGTCATGTGTCCCTGATAGGACAATGAAATTCTTGCTTTGCTTCAGCACACAGAACATAGTAGGCATTTATTACAAAACAGATCAGTGTGTCCATATACCATAATATAAATATATACACACGTGAATAAATAAACTGATAAAGTGCAAATAACAGATAATGGGTTATTAATAATCAGACGTTTGTCCGAGCCAGGTTTAATAGCCTATTCCTGAACCTGGTTGTTGCAGTCTTCAGGCTCCCGTACCTTCTACCAGAAGGTAGCAGGGAGATGAGTGTGTGGCCAGGGTGGTGTGGGTCTTTGATGATACTGCCAGCCTTTTTGAGGCAGCGACTGCGATAGATCCCCTCGATGGAAGGAAGGTCAGAACCGATGATGGACTGGGCAGAGTTTACTACTTTTTGTAGTCTTCTCCTCTCCAGGGCGCTCAAGTTGCCGAACCAAGCCACAATGCAACCGGTCAGCAAGCTCTCTACTGTGCACCTGTAGAAGTTAGAGAAAGTCCTCCTTGACAAACCGACTTTCCGTAATCTTCTCAGGAAGTAGAGGCGCTGATGAGCTTTCTTGATAATTGCATTTGTGTTCTCGGACCAGGAAAGATCTTCAGAGATGTGCACGCCCAGGAATTTGAAGCTCTTGACCCATTCAACCATCGACCCGTTGATATAAACGGGACTGTGCGTCCCCATCCTACCCCTTCCAAAGTCCATAATCAGTTCCTTGGTTTTGCTGGTATTGAGGGCCAGGTTATTGTGCCTGCACCATATGGACAGTTGCTCGATCACTCTTAAGTACTCTGACTCATCCCCATCAGTGATATGTCCCACAACAGTGGTGTCGTCAGCGAACTTGATGATGGAGGTCGCACTGTGACCGGCTACGCAGTCATGAGTATAGAGTGAGTACAGCAGGGGGCTGAGCACGCAGCCTTGAGTTGCTCCCGTGCTGATTGTTATCGAGGCTGAAACATTTCCACCAATACGAACAGTTTGTGGTCTGTGAATGAGGAAGTCGAGGATCCAATTGCAGAGGGATGCGCAGAGAACCAGTTCTGCGAGTTTAGTAACCAGCTTGGAGGGAATGATTGTGTTAAATGCCGAGCTGTAATGGATGAATTTTTTTTTTAAATTTCAAAATATACTTTATTCGAATGATAAATATATACAATACATTAACTTTGCGGAAAATCCATCCGACATTTTCGGAGGCTGTACAATAGATCAATACAGTTTAGACATTTCTTTCCCCCAAATTTCCACAAATCAGTCCCCCACTCGTGCCACAGTGGCGTGGGATACCTTCCCTTATATTGAGGGGCGTCTTCACCATACCGTACCCCCCATGTCCAGCAGCGGAAGGGCGTTAGACTGTGGCCCTCCCCCACCGAGCCTTGGCGTTGGCTGCACCGAGCTTCAGTGCGTCCCTCAGCACGTACTCCTGCAGTCTGCAGCGGGCCAGTCGGCAACATTCCCTGACGGACATCTCGCTCTGCTGGGTGGTGAACAATGCTCGGGCAGACCAAAGGGCGTCTTTTACCGAGTTGATGACCCTCCAGCAGCACTCGATGTCAGCCTCTGAATGTGTCCCTGGGAACAGTCCGTAAATCACCGAGTCCTCTGTGACGGAGCTGTTCAGGATAAAGCGTACCAGGGACCCTTGCATTTTTCTCCAGACTCTTTTAACAAACCCACACTCTGTAATGGATGAATAACAATGAATAATAAATATGAGTTTTTGTTGTCCAAGTGGTCCAGAGCGGAGTGGAGGGCAAGCGAGATCGCATCCACCGTTGATCTGTTGTGGCGGTAAGCGAACTGCAGTGGGTCCAGGTTTTTGTCGAGGTAGGAGTTGATTTGCTCCATGATCAACCTCTCAAAGCACTTCATCACCACAGGCGTTAGTGCCACTGGTCGATAGTCATTGAGGCACGTCACCTTACTCTTCTTTGGCACTGGTATAATTGATGCCCTTTTAAAGCAGGTGGGGACCTCAGACCTCAGAAGTGAGAGGTTGAAAATGTCCGTAATTTTATTTCGGACTCAAGGCCCAGACAAGCGACAACATTACATAAAAATACATTGAAAACCTCCCCGCAACTACCCTGGCGTCCCAGCCGTGTTGATCCGGGCCAGACTCCCCACACGCTGTGGAAGGAACATAGGCATCTTTTTGCTTTTTATTGTCATTTATTGATCTTTTTAAATGTGAATATCTCATAACAACACATTAGCAGTATATTGCACCAACCCACTCAATTTCAATTAATTCAAAATCGAAATCCATAAATAAGAATAACACTTTTTATTTCTGTCATTCATGGTAAGATTTAAATGTGAGTATTTCATAACGACACATTAGCAATATATTGCACCAACCCACTCAATTTCATTTCTGTCATTCGTGGTAAGATTTACATAATTCACATTATTCTGTGCGCGAGATATACAGGGTTGCAGTGTTTAACATATCAGCTAACCAATGAAAGTGATGTAAAATTCAACGTTTTTAACACAATGATAGCCCCACGCCTGCTTACACCAAAGGATAAAATGTCCAACGTATATACAATAATAAATAAATCGCCATTTGCATTGTTTTGTGCTGTTAACAAATCACAATTTCATAAACTAGTGTATTTTTCAAGAAATAATTTAACGAAATTATGTAGATTAGTGGCTCATGCTATGAGTCATGAAGTGAGAAGTTGTATTGCTTGTACCTAATAAACTCTATATAACCTGACATGGTGTCGCTGAGGCCACTGTTATTATAAGGACCACAAATCAACATGGTGTCAGAGTGTATGGACTCACTCCTCAATTGATTATATTGTTTTTATCTTGGTTTTTTTTTTTTACTGCAGTTATGGCTGCTGCTCTCAGGAAGCCGGAGATCTTGGTGTTTGATGCCGACCTTGCAGAGCGATGGCGTGTATTCGAGGAAGATTTCTCAATCCACATTGATGCAGCGTATCCAGCTGCTGCCCCTGCTCTCCGTGCATCAAACCTAATTAACTTGGCAGCACTGTAGCTGCTCCACATGCCAGAAAATTTCACTATGCACCAGCTGGAGTCGACGCTAATGGTGTACACATTCCAGCAGAGTCTGACCATGATCCTGAATATCTCCTACATAAATTCCGACAACTATGTGAGTTACAAATTAATGTGAGCATTGAACGACATAACATTTCCTCAATGTGTCTAAAACAAGGAGAACCTGTCGAGCTATATGTCAGTGCACTGAAGCATGTCGCTAGAGAAATTGAAAATAGTTTGATAGAAGATTGCTTGATACATGGCATATTGAATGATAAACTACGTGATTAATTGTTACGAGAAGTTGGCCTGACCTTTGAAGCTGTTGAAAACTGCGGTCGTATAGCTGAATTAACCAACGGCCACATTAAAACACTTACATGTTCTGCTGCTTGTGAAGTCAATGCAGCCAGCGTGTCTAATCAAACTACTGCTCGCCCGTTCCAGGGGCCAGTTAACAGCCCAAGATGGATTGCTAATTGGTTTAATTGTGGCGGTTCACACACTGCAGTTCGTGACCGGTGCCCTGCATATGGAAAACTCTGCAGATTTTGCAATAAAATAAATCATTTTGCAAAATGCTGCAGGTCATGAAACAACAGATTTCAAATGAGACAGTCTGTCAACTCGTTAAACCAGGAGCTCGCACAAACAGACGGTGACAGCACAGACATTAATGTGCATGCTTTGTCTCGTTCAGCGTCCAAACTTGATCCCAAGGTCGGATTGCTCATTAACGGCAAAACTCTTTATCTTAAAGTTGATAGCGGGGCTCGCTGTAACTCAATTTCGCTGGCTGTCTTCCAACAGCTGCAAAACACAGAAACTCTAACTCAGACGACTGCATCACTTATCTCGTTTAACGGTGCTCCACTGCACCCTAGCGGCCAAGTAAAGTTACGTTGCCGTCTCAACGCGCATGACCACATCCTGGATTTCTACGTGGTACGCAAGGAGGTACCATCCATACTGGGTGCCGATGCATGCCATGACACGGGGTTGATTTCCTTCAGCCCTTTAAACCCCTGTCTCACAGTGCGAGTTGGCCCACGAGTGACCCCGAGTTTTCACTCGTGGTGGTCACGTACGATGAACGTAGCGGCAACGTCGGAACTCGCGCGTTCAACTTGTCCACTCGTGGCGCTAACGGCAGGTACTCGGGAAACTTGTTAACTCGTGAAAAAAATCAAACATGTTTGATTTTTTCCATGAGTCAAATTAACTGTTCAAGTTAAAAATGGAAACATTTAAACTCATTGCAGTAACGTAATGGCCCGTGCGTTTACCTTAGTGTCTCGTGAGTCTATCGTGGGAACTTTTTTATAATCTGAAAGGGACTGAACCAAAGTAGTATAATATGTATATACATATTATATATTATATATATTTCAATTCCAACCCCGAAGCAATTGAGAGGCGATTTCTTGGGGCCATGTAATTTAACGTGTGTCTTTGCTTTTAAAAGTGAAGCTGTTTAATTGTTTACGCTGCGCTGTGTTTCGTGTTGGGGAGAGTGCTGCTGTTACAATGCTTTCGATTCTATACTGCCCTCCCCCTTCCACAGAAAAATGCCTAAATTTGTCTTTGTGCCCGCTCTCCTGGGAGCAATCCAAACCAGGGGAACAATGAACCCTCAGAGGCTTCGCGTTCCTTGCTCCAATATATGGACCTCGCTCGCTCGCAACTGTATGAACGCTCGATCAACCAGACATTAGACGACACAGAGGCCTGATTACTGAAAACAAAGTCAACTTGTACCAGACCTCATCATCTTCCTTCCGCCCACCCGTAACCACGGCACCACACTTTCAACAGAAAACTTAATATTTAAAGAATATATTATGGGACATTGGATTGTCTGAAGAAGGGTCCCGAGCAGAAACGCCACGTGTGTGTGTGTGTGTGTGTGTGTGTGTGTGTGTGTGTGTGTGTGTGTGTGTGTGTGTGTGTGTGTGTGTGTGTGTGTGTGTGTGTGTGTGTGTGTCTCTGTGTGTGTGTGTCTGCTGTCGGGTCCCGGCGGCCGCTCAAAGTCAGTCACCCGAGCTGCTTCCTTCCTCTGAAGTGGTGGCCAGCTGCTGTCTGTGTGTATCTGTGTGTGTGTGTGTGTGTGTGTGTGTGTGTGTGTGTGTGTGTGTGTGTGTGTGTGTGTGTGTGTGTGTGTGTCTCTCTCCCTCTCTGTCTATCTGTGTGTATCTGTGTGTGTGTCTGCTGTCGGGTCCCGGCGGCCGCTCAATGTCAGTCACCCTAGCTGCTTCCTTCCTCTGAAGTGGCGGCCAGTCCTGCTATCTGTGTGTATCTCTCTCTCTCTCTCTCTCTCTCTGTGTGTGTGTCTGTGTGTGTGTGTGTGTGTGTCTGCTGTCGGGTCCCGGCGGCCGCTCAATGTCCGTCACCCGAGCTGCTTCCTTCCTCGGAAGTGGCGGCCAGTTCTGCTGTCCGTGCCCGGAGCGCTGCGGCAGCCACCCAAGCTAATTCACTCCCCGGCCACAATAAAACCATATAGCAATGAAAGCATGGAAACAGGCCATCACTGCCCTTTTACTCCGTGCCGTTTACTGTCACCTAGTCCCATCTACCTGCACTCAGACCGGAGCGTGGCAAGTGGGTTACTGACCCCAATCCCCTCCTTCACAACGCCGGACTCCCCAAATACTATGAACTGAGCTCTCCCCCCACCCCGGGAAAGACAGTATTTAAAAACATAAAACAACAAGAAATGCACTTACCACGTTATTGGTTACTGGAGGATGCGCATTTTCCCTTTGTAGGTCGTATCAATAGATGCGGCCGCGCTGAAATAACTCAAAGCCACAGGATGGAGATGTATTTGAACATTGTTGCTTTATTAAAACACACCTTCATTCACGGTTGGCTCAAGAGTAACGGGAGAGGAACTTGGTAACTCGGGAGAGGAAGTTGGAGCATCGCAGAAATGACATACCCGTGGGAACTCGGTTACACACTTGATCATAAACTTGAAGTCTCGTACACAGCCACGAGTCTGTCACTCGGGGTACCTCGTGGGTCAACTCGCACCGTGAGACAGGGCCATTAGTCTGTCCACTGACTATAGGCTGTGATTTTACACATCACATTTTAACATAATACAAGGATTTGTTTAACGACGAGCTGGACAGGTTGCCTGTGAGATACACGATTACTATTGACCCCGAGGCAATCCCAGTTGTTTGTCCGGCTCACAGGATTCCCCGTGCTATGCGGGATTGTGTACGAAGTGAACTTAACAGAATGGTGGCTCTTGGTGTGATTACTCCCGTAACTGAACCCTCAGACTGGGTCTCCTCAATGGTTGTCATTACTAAGAAGAATAATGATGAGATACGGATTTGTATTAACCACAAGGACAGAAATAGAGCAATCAAGAGACCACGTTATCCAATGCGCTCTGTAGACGAGATTGCGGCGCAGATGGCTGAAGCAACTGTATTCACAGTGCTAGATGCCAAGAGTTCATTCTGACAGATTCCACTGGAACATAAATCCTCCAAGCTGACAACTTTCAGTAATCCGTTCGGACGTTATAAATTTTTGAGGATGCCTTTTGGTATAAGTTCTGCCAGTAAAGTATTTCAACAATCCATGGAGCAGTTGTTTGCCGGATATCCATGCTCCATCGTAGTGGACGATATCCTCATTGCTGGAAAAACGATCGAGGAACACGATGCCAATCTGACAAAAGTATTGAAGCGTGCCGAGGCCTTCCATCTCAAACTCAATCCCAAAAAATACAGATTCAGAGTGAATGAGGTAAAATACCTAGGCCATATATTTACCAAGGACAGCCTGAAAACTGATCCAGCGAAAACCAGTGTTATTAATGAGCTTCCAGCACCCACGGATGTGCCCAGTTTGCAGAGGTTCCCTGGCATGGCGAACTATTTGTGCAAATTCATTCCAGATTTCAGCGAAATATTAGCCCGATTGCTCCATCTCACACACAAAGACTCTGCTTGGACCTGGCATGGGCAACAACAGACAGCATTTGACACTCTTAAACAGCAGATGTCGGCCACCCCTGCTCTGGCATACTTTGATCCTATATTGCCTATTACACTTGCTTGTGACACCTCACAACACAGTCTGGGTGCTGCATGCCTTCAGAACGATGGCCATGGCAATAAGCCTGTCGCCTATGCCTCGCGCACCATGTCTGACACAGAACAACGATATGCCTAAATGGAAAAAGAGCTGTTAGCCGTTGTGTTCGCCTGCAAAAAGTTCAACTATTTCATCTTTGGTCGCACTAGTACAATTGAAACCAACCACCAACCTCTTATCAGCATTTTCAATAAACCTATTCATAACTCTCCAGCAAGCCTACAACTTCAAAAAGATGACATCGTCCTCACCTACAAACGTGGAAAGGATATGCACCTGGCAGATACTCTTTCACGTGCTCCTCGGAAGACCTGCGAGGATCTGCCCTCGCAGGATGATGACTTTATTGTGATGACCATATATTTCATCCCTTCATCTTGGATGGAGGACCTGGTTGCCCACACTGCCACTGACAAGATCCTACGGTTGCTAACTTCTGTCATTAAGCGCGGCTGGCCAGACAAACACTACAACGCTCCATTGCCAGTCCGACCTTTCTTCCCTGTTCGAGATGAGCTAGTTCTGCAAGACGGCATTGTTTTAAAAGGACACAAGGCCGTGGTTCCTGTTTCGCTGCATCACTGGTATTTTGACGCTGTCCATGCAGGACACCCAGGTGCTGGAGCCACTGTTTCAAAGGCGAAAAGCATGTTTTATTGGCCGTGCATGGTCGAATACATCAACGAAAATGTGGCAGCTTGTGCGGTGAGCAATAGCCTGGTGCCTCATCAACAAAAGCAACCACTTCTGCCACATCCTGTACCTGCGCTCCCATGGTCTACAGTGGCAGCTGATTTATTTGAGTGGCACGACAAGCATTACCTGGTGCTCGTGAATTCGTATTCAGGATGGTTTGACATTGATTTTCTCAGTAGCCCCAATTCCAGTGGTGTGATTTTGAAATTATTGCGTAATTTTTCCATCCATGGATCACCAGGCAAGCTGTTGACTGACAATGGCAGTCAGTTCATTTGAGTACAGGAGCAAGGATTTGAGTACAGGAGCAGGGAGGTTCTACTTCAGTTGTACAGGGTCTTGGTGAGACCACACCTGGAGTATTGCGTACAGTTTTGGTCTCCAAATCTGAGGAAGGATATTATTGCCATAGAGGGAGTGCAGAGAAGGTTCACCAGACTGATTCCTGGGATGTCAGGACTGTCTTATGAAGAAAGACTGGATAGACTCGGTTTATACTCTCTGGAATTTAGGAGATTGAGAGGGGATCTTATAGAAACTTACAAAATTCTTAAGGGGTTGGACAGGCTAGATGCAGGAAGATTGTTCCCGATGTTGGGGAAGTCCAGGACAAGGGGTCACAGCTTAAGGATAAGGGGGAAATCCTTTAAGACCGAGATGAGAAAGACTTTTTTCACACAGAGAGTGGTGAGTCTCTGGAACTCTCTGCCACAGAGGGTAGTTGAGGCCAGTTCATTGGCTATATTTAAGAGTGAGTTGGATGTGGCCCTTGTGGCTAAGGGGATCAGAGGGTATGGAGAGAAGGCAGGTACGGGATACTGAGTTGGATGATCAGCCATGATCATATTGAATGGCGGTGCAGGCTCGAAGGGCTGAATGGCCTGCTCCTGCACCTAATTTCTATGTTTCTATGTTCACCAGCCAACAATTCAGAGAGTTTGCCAGACGCTGGAATTTTCACCACATCACCAGCAGCCCTGAGTATCCACAGTCTAACGGGCTGGCTGAATGGGCTGTCAGAAGTGCAAAACAACTCATGGAACGCTCTCACAGGGCCAAGTCTGACGTATTCCTGGATTTGCTCAACATACGCAACATTTCCCGTGACCCTGCCTTGGGTTCTCCTGTTCAACGATTATTGTCAAGGCAGACCCGTATCCCGTTACCCGTAGCAGAGCAAACGTTAATCCCACGTGTCTTTCCACCTGAGGAGATTCAATCCAGATTGCAACAGAAGCGCGATGTTCAAAAGAAATGGTTCAACAAGACGAGTAGGCCACTGCCACCATTGACCAAAGGACAGGTGGTCCGCTTACAGACTGACAAAGGCCATGACTGTATTGGGGTGATTTCTGGTCCCGCTTCGGAGCCACACTCGTACATTGTTAGAACCGATGGCGGCACCTACCGACGCAACAGACAACATCTTCTGCCTGTGAAGGAGCCAATCCCTCCTCCTTATTATCCGGATCGTTCAAGTTCATTTCAATCTGCATCTAGTGACCCCCGCATGCTCTTGCCAGCACAACAATCCGTGCCAGCGACAGTTCCTCTGACTGTTCCATCTTCGCCTGCGCCACGGTCTTCTGCTTCGACTCCAGAGGCATTGGTCCACTCCCCCACAGCAGTGAAATCTGCTCTTTCCTCGGAGAAAAAGAATGGAGGTGGTCTTTATCGTACACATGCCGGTCATGTTTGCATGTTTACATCATGAAGTATCCGGACTATGTTTGACTTTCCATCAGTCTGTCATCGGTTGTGATATTTGCTTTGCTTAGTTATGGGTTTGCATCATTATTGATTCTTTAAGAGGGGGGATGTAGATTAGCGGCTCATGCTATGTCATGCATTTGTAGTTACGCCCACTAGCTTCTGCTTCATTCCATTAGTCTTACGTGAGAAGTTGTATTGCTTGTACCTAATAAACTTTATATAACCTGACATGGTGTGAAGCCACTGTTATTATAAGAACCACAAATCGACACTTTACTTATGTGCCACTTTTTGAACTTTATAACACTTCCTTTTAACGGTCATGTCCTGCAGTTTTCTATTCTTAAATTTGAGTCCATAATGTATGCGAACACTCACAAAGATTGCTACAATTCGAGCCTTAACTCTGGCAGCAGAAGTTTGTCCATGTATTCCTGTGTATTGTGTATTGCTGTATTTATTACATGGGAAATGTTGTTCCTGGTCATGTTAACATCACCAAATTCTGGGCGAAATACTTTTTCGCACACAATTCAAAGAACGCTAGAAAGTATTCAGAAGGCACCATCAAGGAGCCGAAGTCAGACGTCGATGTGTCGTATGCTTTATGATGGATGAATATGAGGACAGGATCAACTAAAGTGGCATCAGGTCGTAGCAGAACTTCTCTGCATGTGTGGCATTTTCAGGACACTTCATGTGAAGTGAGGATTCTACGAGAGATGTGGCCAGCGATGTAAGTCAGTGTATTCTCTTCAGGGAGATCAAGTGGCATGCTGCATACTACATTGTTCCGTTGTGCCCTATTGGCATGGGAGATAGATGGAAATGGTTTCTTTACTCTGTTCTTCGTCAGTGTTTGCAGTGTTAAGATAGATTTGGCATGGTCAGGGGAACAGTTTGCACTCGGGGATGGTTTTATCAGTTCAGCTACCATGACCATTCGAAAAGCGCATCGAAACTCCTTCGCTGATGGGTTTTCTCGGAATCCGCCCTTTTGCCGAATGGTGGAGAGCAAATTCTCAACAACATCCTGATTAAGCCGAGATGTGAACATAAAATGAGCGTCTGTGCTTTCCTTTATGTGCTGCCAGAGCTGCGAAATGCAAGAAATTGCAAGCCGCCATCCTTTGACAAACAACACATTTTTTGCTCCAAGCACTGTTATGCTTTGGAGTACAGGCAAGCATGAGTCAAAGAATGACTTATGTGCAGAATCTTCTGATATAGGCATCCTCAATTTTTTCGTGTCCTTAAAAAACTTGCTGTTAAATGAATCAAACAGTCCGTCTGTCATTGCAATGAACTCCACAGTATAAGCAGCCTCCCCAGGCGACTTTCCAATAGATGAATAGGTGTGGACGCCTGCTGCAACCGAATGACTGAGCACCTGCGCTGCTTTGTTGACTCTCAATTTAGAGAAGCTGTTTAGAACAAAGCGGCCTCTGGTCAGGTTATGGACTTTTCCAATGTGCAATTGCGATTCAAGTTAAATAAATGCGTGAATATGTGCCCATTTGATATGTTTCTTTCTGCCATCCCCTCCAAAGACTTCAAAAACATACTTTTCCAAATTTGATCTAGTGTTTTTCAGCAAGTGTGGTGGTTCATGCAGGCAATAGATCTTGGCTCCCCCGTGGATGAAGAAAGGATGATCTTCTGTCACACCCAAGTTGGTGTAAGAGTCGAACATTACTTGAGCCTTGGTCACAAACCACGACCTTCGGCTGTAGTCCAATTGCCTTAACCTCATGTAAACATTCATTGAGTAATCTTTGCAGTTTGTCCGCCCTTGTGCAGTCTCGCCACAGAAAGTAACCTACAGGTTGTTTCCATTTTCCAAACAGGCCTCTAACCAAGAAAATGAGAGCATGGTTGGCAGGCCGTGACGTCTTCCCTAGTAATCCAAAGTCCTCAAAACCCTCTCCTGTATCTTCACTAATATTGTACGAGAGACCTGCACGTAGACTCATTTCATCAAAGGAGACTACACAGAACGTATCCCTCTCTGTCATTCCTGCTATCCTGTCCTTCAAAAGTTCAAAGATCTTAGGGGGAAACCCAGGTCTTACTTCGACATTACTCAACCATCTATGCTGGGATGAAATTGCTGGAAGTGTGAAAATGCACTGGCACAACTGATATGCTCGGGGACTCTGGTGGTAGAGGGACAAGGCAAGTACCTTGTATGAATAACTCCATCGTCTTCCTCTTGCTCTACTACGTCCTGACGCATTACGCAACTGCGACGCAAGGAAAGGCAGTGCTGGTTCTTTTAAAAATTCTTCTCTGATCAAGTCACTAATTGCATTGCTTTCTGTAGTTCCCTTTTCCGTTGATAGTTTTACCTGTTGTACTCTTTTCTTGAGGCGGAAAGTACACTGTCTTTCATCCTTCAGAGCTCTTCTGTGATTTACATCTGGTGTGAATTGAAGTTCATTCTCACGAATCTGGTCCGCAGCTAAGCAGTAAGAATGGTCGGCCTGTATGTTGTGTGGCACTGCCAAGAGGAAAAAAAATTAGAAAGGGGAAAAAAAATGAGAAGCATACAAAGGAAATTGTAAATCATGGCTGCCCTTAGAATAAAGGGGAGGTCATTTAAGACTGAGCTGAGAAAAAACTTTTGTACCCAGAGAGTTGTGAATTTATGGAATTCCCTGCCACAGAGGGCAGTGGAGGCCAAGTCACTGGATGGATTTAAGAGAGAGTTGGATAGAGCTCTAGGGGCTGGTGGAGTCAAGGGATGTGGGGAGAAGGCAGGCACAGGTTATTGATAGCGGACGATCAGCCGTGATCATATTGAATGGCGGTGCAGGCTCGAAGGGCCGAATGGCCTCCTCCTGCCCCTATTTTCTATGTTTCTATGAGATGGAATTAGCATATACATGCAAATACATCAGCATCTACTGCTAATTCCTATTTAAAATAAATGAATCTGGTCCGCAGCTAAGCAGTAAGAATGTTCGGCCTCTATGTAGCGTGACACATAAACAAAAATAAATAAAATTAGAAAGGGGAAAAAAATGAGAAGTATACAGATGAAATTGATTCAGCATATACATGTAAATAAATTTAGATTAGATTAGATTCAAGTTTATTGTCATTGCACATAGAGGTACAGTACAACGAAATGCAGTTTTGCATCAAACCAGGGTGCAATGTAGTAAAGTGCTGATTAAGACAATATATACAAATGAGGATATATTGGTGTATGTACACAGGCATATACATATATACAGATAGTTAAGGTGCAAAAGGTTGACATGTGCTATATTCTGGTGAATAAGAGCTTAACTATAAATTATATAAACTATAAATATTACTGATGAGAAGGGGGTGGGGGGCTAGTGACGGGCCCGTGAGTTCAGCAGGGTAATGGTGTTGGGGAAGAAGCTGTTCCTTAGCCTGCTGGTGCGAGACCTGAGCCTCCTGTACCGCCTCCCTGCTGGGAGGAGGGCAAACAGTCCATGGTTGGGGTGTGAGGGGTCCTTAATGATTTTGCCAGCCCGTCTCAGACACCGTGTGCGGTGAAGGACAGCCATGACAGGGAGCGGGGCGCCGATGATGTGATGGGCGGTTTTCGCCACCCGTTGCAGTGCCTTCCTGTCAGCTGTGGTGCAGCCTCTGTACCACACCGTGAAGCAGGTGGTCAGGATGCTTTCTATGGTACAGCGGTAGAAGTTGGACAGGATCTGTGGGGACAGGTGAGCTTTCTTAAACCTCCTCAGAAAGTAGAGGCGCTGCTGAGCCTTTTTAATCAGTTTGGCGGTGTTGAGGGACCAGGACAGATCCTCGGAGATGTGTACCCCAAGGAATTTGAAGTTGGAGACGTGCTCCACCTCAGTCCCGTTTATGTGGATGGGGGTGTGTTTGCCGCCTCTGGTCTTCCGGTAGTCCACAATGATTTCCTTCGTCTTCTGTGTGTTGAGGACAAGGTTGTTGTTGGTACACCAAGCTGCCCGGTGCTGGACCTCCTCCCTGTAGGCTGATTCATTGTTGTCACTGATCAGTCCTACCAAATAAATCAGCATCTACTGCCAATTCTCATTTAAAATACATGTGATGCACCAATTCCAGTCTATCGATATGAAAGTAAAATAATGATCTTGTGTGTTACTGTCTCCCAGGATGCGGCGCTCACTGCGGCAGTTCGCTGATCCGGTTTTAGTCATGCTTCCTCTTTGCCCGCTCCGCTCTCACCGCGGCTGAAGGTGGCCGCACACTGCCGAGACACAGGGTCGGCAAGCGGCGAGCCGGCGTTTGCTCCGGAATGTTCTAGAACATCTCGCAAATGAAAATAGAAGTGCCATACATGCTATTACATATTGTGCCACTACCAATTGTATCAGAATACAAATTGCTCGAGTATCTTAGCGTGTTACTGTCTCCGCAGTTCGGTGTAGGAGATCTTGTCGACGAGTATTCTGGACCCACTGTCGACATCTGAAATTACAGAAAATATCACGTGGGATTATCATAACAAATTTGATTATAAATACATACTTACAAATTTGATTATTACTACATACATGCAGAATGTATGACATATCACTTAAATGCAATTTAAATATCTCCCTTAAATGTTTTTAGGTGTGGGGAGAGACATGTATAATGAAGATGCATTTTTCCTCTAATATGTCAATTTATCTTAATGATAGAAGATCTTACACTGGCATCAGGGCCGGCCTTAAGCCGATTGGGCCGATTGCTCCCAATTAGGCCCCGCGAGTAAGGGGGCCCCGCGCCAGATTAATCTACTCTCGGCTCGGGTAGACCTACCCCGGGTGGAGGGGGGGGGAGAGGGGCGGAGAGAGAGTAGAGGTGTGGAAGGGGAAGAAAGGGGTAGACGGGGAGGGGGAATGGAGAAGGGGGAGAGGGGGAGGTAGGTCGTTCGCTCACGGCAGCGCTCCCACCCCTCCAGTCGCCGTGCTTCACGCACACAGCCCCGGCTCCACCCCTCCCGGTCACTCCCTCTTCTCCCCTCCCATCAGTCAAGAGACACAGAAATGTGAAAATGCACACATCCAGATTCAGCTACAGGTTCTTTCCAGCTGTTATCAGGCAACTGAACCATCATATCAATAACTAGAGAGCAGTCTATTGACATCAACTACGGAAGACGGTAGATGGTTAGCCATGCTAGTATGGCTAGCACTAACTACACTAATACTAGATGTAGTTTTTTCCTTCTTTGTGCACAATATTAATTTCTTAATCTATCCTCTTTTCTTTACTATTATAAACTATCATTATTATTTTCAGTTTGAATGGAGTTACAAATTGGATCAAAGGAGATATACACGTGAGAAACAGTTAAGGGTCTTAAAATTCGGAGTTCGAGTGTAAGGTCGGGTCTGTCGAACTGAACCATTGGCTCTATTATAGACCCCCATAGACAAAAGATGCAATATTTAAAAATGAATATGGGGAATGAAGGAATAACGTTTTGTAGCTGGAACGTTAAAGGTATTAATGAACCAATCAAGAGAGGTAAAGTATTAGCGCATTTAAAAGCAATTAAAGCTGATGTGATTTTCATTCAAAAAACACATTTAAAAAAAGATGCCGAGCATAGGCTGAAAGCTAAATGGATAGATAAAACATATCATTCTTCTTTTACACACAAATCAAGAGGCGTAGCAATATTATTTCATAAAGGCACTTTATTCAAACATACATCAACTATAACTGATAATGATGGCAGATATATTATTGTAATAGGAGAATTATATGCACAAAAAATGATTCTTGTCAATGTAAATGGACCAAACTTTGATAGTCCACTGTTTTTTAACAAAATATTTAACAACATCCCGGAAATAGCACAACATAACTTAATAATTGGAGGAGATTTAAATTGTACATTAGATTCTTATTTAGACAGATCCACAAGACAAAGGAAAACCAAATCCCATTCCAGTGACCTATTAAATGCACATATGGATACTAGCAATATTAAAGATGTTTGGAGAGTAGAAAACCCAACTGGACGAGAATATTCATTTTATTCACCTGTACATAAAACCTATTCAAGAATAGATTATTTTTTGGTTGACACTAAACTTATCTCACTTACTTACAATTCAAAATACCATAATATTATAATCTCAGATCATGCGCCTTTAACATTTATGATTAAAATAAATGGTAAAACGGAAAAACGGGGACAATGGCGATTTAATCCACAAATTTTAAAAAACAAAGCAACTCAGGAATATATTATAGAACATCAAAATTTTCTTTGAAATAAATGATAAACCGGAAATATCCTCTTCCCTATTATGGGAAACTTTTAAAGCATATGCCCGTGGAATTATGATCTCTACTCAAGCATTTTATAATAAAAAGAATCAGAGGGAACAACAGGAATTGGAAAAGGAGATTAAACAATTAGATCCAGAGAACGCTGCTAATCCATCCATAACAACACATAATAAAATGAAAAAGTTATGGAAACTTTTAAGTTGGGAGAGAAGTTTATTACTTGGGTTAAATTATTATACACTAATCCAACAGCCAGAATAATAACAAATCAAATGCTATCAACTAAATTTAATCTATTCCGAGGCTGCAGACAAGGTTGTCCTCTATCCCCACTGCTGTTTGCACTTGCAATAGAACCTTTAGCTCAACAGGTGAGATTACATCCTGAAAAATATGGATATGACACCAGAGATACTGAAAATAAAATTTCTTTATATGCGGATGATGTATAACTTTATATTACAAAGCCGGAAATTAGTATCCCAAATTTACTAAAATTAATATCTGAATTTGGATTAATTTCAGGATATAGTATTAATTGGAATAAAAGTGAACTTATGCCAATAATGGTAAATAACTTACACATACTACAACAATTTCCTTTTAAGATAGCAAACGAAAAAATCAAATATCATGGAATTCATGAAACAAAAAGATTTTACTCTTTATTTAAATCCAATTTTCCACTTTTATTGAATAAATTAAATAAGAACATATTATATTGGAAAACATTACCTATCTCAATGCTAGGTAGAATTAATGCAATAAAAATGATTTTTCTCCCGCAACTATTATATCTTTTCCAATTGATTCCGGTATATCTTCCTAAAGATTTTTTTAAGAAGGTTGATTCTATAGTCACCAACTTTATCTGGGATTATAAGAGCCATAGAATAAACAAAAAACATTTATGTAAACCAAAAATAAATGGAGGCCTAGCACTACCAAACTTTATGTTTTATGACTGGGCAGTTAATATTAAAAATATGAATTTTTGGTTTGTAGAGACAGATAAACAACCAACCTGGTTAAAAATGGAAAAAGGAGATTATTCGCCTTTTGAAATTAGTTCGATTTTATTCGCCAATATTAAAATAGGTAAGAAAACCTATAGTGAAAACCTTATAATAGAAAGTGGAATACGTATTTGGAAACAAATAAAGAAAACGCTAAAATTGGAATGTATACCACTAGCCCTTACCATTGTAAATAACGTTACTTTTAAACCCTCAATGATGGACAAAGGTTTTGTACAATGGAAAAATTATGGAATTAATAAGATGGGAGATCTCTACAGGGAAAATTCTTTCCTTTCATTTCAAGAATTACAACAAATTTATGGATTACATTCAAAAGATTACTTTAGATATCTACAAATTAGAGACTATGTAAAAGCAAATACACAGGAAATTAGAAATAGAAAGACAGAAATTTTAGATGAATGCCTAAATAAACACCCAAACACAAAAAAATTGATATCATATATTTATAATATTTTACTGGAAAACGATGTCCCAATGACAGATATATATAGGCAATCAAGGGAAAACGATTTAGGTCAAATCATTAGACCTGAAATAACCATATATGCGAATGGTATGTTAGCTTTCATAGCAAAAGGATTTGAGTACAGGAGCAGGGAGGTTCTACTTCAGTTGTACAGGGTCTTGGTGAGACCACACCTGGAGTATTGCGTACAGTTTTGGTCTCCAAATCTGAGGAAGGACATTATTGCCATAGAGGGAGTGCAGAGAAGGTTCACCAGACTGATTCCTGGGATGTCAGGACTGTCTTATGAAGAAAGACTGGATAGACTCGGTTTATACTCTCTGGAATTTAGGAGATTGAGAGGGGATCTTATAGAAACTTACAAAATTCTTAAGGGGTTGGACAGGCTAGATGCAGGAAGATTGTTCCCGATGTTGGGGAAGTCCAGGACAAGGGGTCACAGCTTAAGGATAAGGGGGAAATCCTTTAAGACCGAGATGAGAAAGACTTTTTTCACACAGAGAGTGGTGAGTCTCTGGAACTCTCTGCCACAGAGGGTAGTTGAGGCCAGTTCATTGGCTATATTTAAGAGTGAGTTGGATGTGGCCCTTGTGGCTAGGGGGATCAGAGGGTATGGAGAGAAGGCAGGTATGGGATACTGAGTTGGATGATCAGCCATGATCATATTGAATGGCGGTGCAGGCTCGAAGGGCTGAATGGCCTACTCCTGCACCTAATTTCTTTGTTTCTATGTTTCTATAACCATATAACAATTTCAGCACGGAAACAGGCCCTCTCGGCCCTTCCAGTCCGTGCCGACCATTTGTTTTCCCCTAGTCCCATCTACCTGCACTCAGACCATACCCCTCCATTCCCTTCACGTCCATATACCTATCCACTTTACTCTTAAATGTTAAAATCGATCCTGCCTCCACCACTTCTGCTGGAAGCTGATTCCACACAGCCACCACCCTCTGAGTAAAGAAGTTCCCCCTCACGTTATCCCGAAACCTCTGTCCCTTAATTCTCATGTCATGCCCTCTTGTTTGAATCTTCCCTACCCTCAATGGGAAAAACGTATCCACGTCAACTCTGTCTATCCCTTTCATCATTTTAAAGACCTCAATCAAGCCCCCCCTTAACCTTCTGCGCTCCAAAGAATAAAGACCTAACTTGTTCAACCTTTCTCTGTAACATAGTTGCTGGAACCCTGGCAACATTCTAGTAAATCTTCTCTGTACTCTCTCTATTTTGTTGACATCCTTCCTATAACTAGGCGACCAAAATTGTACACCATACTCCAGAATTGGTCTTACCAATGCCTTGTACAATTTTAACATTACTTCCCTACTCCTATATTCAATGCTCTGATTTATAAAGGCCAGCACACCAAAGACTTTCTTTACCACCCTATCTACATGCGATTCCACCTTCAGGGAACTATGCACAGTTATTCCTAGATCCCTCTGTTCCACAGCATTCCTCAATTCCCTACCATTTACCATGTACGTCCTATTTTGATTTGTCCTGCCAAGATGTAGCACTTCACACTTATCAGCATTAAACTCCATCTGCCATCTTTCAGCCCACTTTTCCAAATGGCCCAAATCTCTCTGTAGACTTTGAAAATCTACTTCATTATCCACAAACACCACCTATCTTAGTATCAATCTGCATACTTACTTATCCAATTTTCCACCCCATCATCCAGATCATTGATGTACATGACAAACAACAGTGGACCCAACACAGATCCCTGAGGCACCCCACTGGTCACCGGCTTCCAACCTGACAAACAGCCATCCACCATTACTCTCTGACATCTCCCATTCAGCCACTGTTGAATCCATCTTACTACTCCGCCATTAACACCCAAAGATTGAACCTTCTTAACCAACCTTCCATGGGGAACCTTGTCAAAGGCCTTACTGAAATCCATATAGACAACATCCACTGCTTTACCCTCATCAATTTCCCTAGTTACCGCTTCAAAAAATTCAAGAAGGTTTGTCAAACATGACCTTCCAGGCACAAATCCATGTTTGACTGTTCCTGATCAGACCCTGTTTATCCAGATGCTTATATATATTATCTCTAAGTATCCTTTCCATTAATTTGCCCACCACTGACGTCAAACTAATAGGTCTATAATTGCTAGGTTTATTCTTTGAACCCTTTTTAAACAATGGAACAACATGCGCAGTACGCCAATCCTCCGGCACTATTCCTGTTTCTAATGACATTTGAAATATTTCTGTCATAGCTCCTGCTATTTCTACACTAACTTCCCTCAATGTCCTAGGGAATATCCTGTCAGGACCTGGAGACTTATCCACTTTTATATTTTTTAAAAGTGTCAGTACTTCCTCCTCCTTGAATCTCATAGTTTCCATAGCTACTCTACTCTTTCCCCTTAACTCACCGAGTTCAATATCCTTCTCCTTGGTGAATACCGAAGAAAATAAATTGTTCAATATCTCCCCCATCTCTTTTGGCTCTGCAGATAGCTGTCCATTCTGGTTCTCTAATGGTCCAATTTTATCCCTCGTTATCCTTTTGCTATTAATATAGCTGTAGAAACCCTTTGGGTTTACTTTCACCTTTCTTGCCAAAGCAACCTCATATCTTCTTTTAGCCTTCCTAATTTCTTTCTTAAGATTCTTTTTTACATTCTTTATACTCCTCTAGCACCTCATTTACTCCATGCCTCCTATAATTATTGTAGATATCTCTCTTTTTTCAAAACAAGTGTCCAATTTCCCTTGAAAACCATGGCTCTTTCCAATTTTTACTATTTCCTTTCAACCTAACAGGGACATAAAGATTCTGTACTCTTACAATTTCCCCTTTAAATGTCCTCCATTTCTCTTCTACATCCTTCCCATGAAACAAAGTGTCCCAATTCACTCCTTTAAAATCCTTACGCATTCCCTCAAAGTTAGCCTTTCTCCAATCAAAAATCTCTACCCTAGGTCCAGTTCTGACTCTCTCCATAATTATATTGAAACTAATGGTATTGTGATCACTGGTCCCGAAGTGCTCACCAACGCATACCTCCGTCACCTGACCTGCCTCATTTCCTAACAGGAGGTCCAGCACTGCCCCTTCTCTGGTCGATACCTCTATGTACTGCTGCAAAAAACTATCCTGCACACATTTTACAAACTCTAAACCATCCAGCCCATTTACAGAATGTGTTTCCCAGTCTATTTTTGGAAAATTGAAATCTCCCACAATCACTACCTTGTGCTTACTACTAATATCTGCTATCTCCTTACATATTTGCTCTTCCAATTCACGCTCCCCATTTGGCGGTCTATAATACACCCCTAAAAGTGTTGCTACACCGTTCCCACTTGTCAGTTCCACCCAGATAGCCTCCCTAGACGAGCCCTCTAATCTATCCTGCCAAAGCACTGCTGTAATATCTTCTCTGACAAGCAATGCAACACCTCCCCCTCTGGTCCCTCCAATTCTATCACACCTGAAGCAACGAAATCCTGGAATATTTAGTTTCCAATCACAGCCCTCCTGCAACCATGTTTCACTGATTGCCACAACATCATATTTCCAGGTATCAATCCAGGCTCTAAGTTCGTCCACCTTACTTACAATGCTCCTAGCATTAAAATATACACATTTTAGAAACCCACCATCCCTTATTCTCGATCTATTATCTTTTTCATCTTTCTCGCCTACATTTTGGATCCGAGTGCTTCCCTTCTCTGCCTCTTGCCCCACACCCTGACCCCTAGCCCCCTCTACCCGAGTCCCTCCCCCCAGCCTTTCTAGTTTAAAGTCTCCCCAGTAGCCTTTGCAAATCTCCCTGCCAGGATATTGGTCCCCCTCGGGCTCAAGTGCAACCCGTCCTTTGTGTACAGATCATGCCTTCCCCAAAAGAGGTCCCAGTGATCAAGAAACTTGAATCCCTGCCCACTGCACCAGTCCCTCAGCCACGCATTTATCCTCCACCTCATTTCATTTCCTACTCCCACTGTCACGCGGCACAGGCAGTAATCCTGAAATCGTTACCCTTTTGGTCCTTCTCCTTAACTTTCCCCCCAACTCCCTACATTCTCCCTTCAGGACCTCATCACTTCTTCTGCCTATGTCATTGGTACCTATGTGTACCACAACATCAGGCTCCTCTCCCTCCCTTATCAGAATCTTTTGTACACGTTCTGACACATGCGAGACCCTGGCACCAGGGAGGCAAACTACCATCCGGGTCTCCCGACTGCGTCTACAGAATCGCCTATCCGACCCCCTAACTATAAAGTCCCCTATTACAATTGCCCTCCTCTTTTTGCTACCCTTCTGAGCATCAGGGCCGGTCTCTGTGCCGGAGGCCCGGCCGCTGTTGGTGCCCCCAGCTAGGCTGTCCCCTCCAATCGTACTCAAACCCGAGTACCTATTTTACAGGTGTACGATTACAGGGATACTCTCTAGCCCCTGCCTCTGCCCCTTGCCCTTCCTAACCGTGACCCACTTGTCTGCCTCCTGTGGTCTGGGAGTGACTACCTCCCTGTAGCTCCTCTCTATTACCTCCTCACTCTCCCTGAGGAGACGGAGGTCATCGAGCTGCTGCTCCAGGTTCCTAACACAGTCCTTTAGGAGCCCTATCTCAACACACCTGGCGCAGATGTGGACGTCTGGAGGGCTATCAGATTCCCTGATCTCCCACATCTGACATCCAGAACAGTACACTGCCCTGGCCTTCATACTGCCCCCCCTACACAGGATACAATAGCAACACAATACAAAGTACACAACAAACTGCTGGAATCTGACTGCCAATCAGCTGCTTACCCTGGTCCACTTCCCACCAATCAGCGGCTTCCTCAAAAAAAAAACCCACTTCTCCAAATGGAATGTTATGGATTTGGGTAAAAACAAGCCCCGCGCTTGATTTTAAACCTTACCGGTCGGGTGTCGCTCCTCCCCCTCCTCCTTCTCTTCCAACGGCTCCTGTGGGCCTCTGAAAGAAAACAAGCCCCGCGCTAGATTTTGAAGCTTACCGGTCGGGTGTCGCTCCTCCCCCTCCTTCTCTTCCAACGGCTCCTGTGGGCCTCTGAAAGAAAACAAGCCCCGCGCTAGATTTTGAAGCTTACCGTCGGGTGTCGCTCCTCCCCCTCCTCCTCTTCCAACGGCTCCTGTGGGCCTCTGAAAGAAAACAAGCCCCGCGCTAGATTTTGAAGCTTACCGGTCGGGTGTCCCTCCTCCCCCTCCTCCTCTTCCAACGGCTCCTGTGGGATAAAATATGGGATGAAAGTTTACAACATATACACCACTGCTCGTTAAATACTTGACACTCTCTTATACAATTTAAAATATTACATAGACTACATTATTCAAAATCCAAACTACATAGTATTTTTTCAAATGTATCTCCCACATAATGGGTGACTTCAATCTACATATAGATTGGGTTAATCAAATTGGCAGGGGTGCTGAGGAAGAGGATTTTTTGGAATGTATGCGGGATAGTTATCTAAATCAACATGTAGAGGAACCAACGAGAGAGCAGGCTATTTTAGACTGGGTTTTGAGTAATGAGGAAGGGGTAATTAGCCGTCTTGTTGTACGTGCCCCCTTGGGCAAGAGTGACCATAATATGGTTTGAGTTCTTCATTAGGATGGAGAGTGACATTGTTAATTCAGAAACAATGGTTCTGAACTTAAAGAAAGGTAACTTTGAGGGTATGAGACGTGAATTGGCCAAGATTGACTGGCAATTAATTCTAAAAGGGTTGACGGTGGATATACAATGGAAGACATTTAAAGACTGCATGGATGAACTACAAAAATTGTTCATCCCAGTTTGGCAAAAGAATAAATCGGGGAAGGTAGTGCATCCGTGGATAACAAGGGAAATCAGGGATAGTATCAAAGCAAAGGATGATGCGTACAAAGTAGCCAGAAAAAGCAGCATACCAGAGGACTGGGAGAAAATTCAGAGACCAGCAGAGGAGGACAAAGGGCTTAATTAGGAAAGGAAAAAGATTATGAAAAGAAAACTGGCAGGGAACATAAAAACTGACTGCAAAAGTTTTTATAGATATGTGAAGAGAAAGAGGTTAGTTAAAACAAATGTAGGTCCCTTGCAGTCAGAAACAGGTGAGTTGATCATGAGGAACAAGGATATGGCGGACCAATTGAATAACTACTTTGGTTCCGTCTTCACTAAGGAAGACATAAATAATCTGCCTGAAATAGCAGGGGACTGTGGGTCAAAGGAGGAATTGAGTGAAATCCAGGTCAGTCGGGAAGTGGTGTTGGGTAAATTGAATAGATTAAAGGCCGATAAATCCCCAGGGCCAGATAGGCTGCATCCCAGAGTACTTAAGGAAGTAGCTCAGGAAATAGTGGATGCATTAGTGATAATCTTTCAAAACTCTTTAGATTCTGGAGTAGTTCCTGAGGATTGGCGGGTAGCAAATGTAACCCCTCTTTTTAAGAAGGGAGGGAGAGAGAAAAACGGGGAATTACAGACCAGTTAGTCTAACATCGGTAGTGGGGAAACTGCTAGAGTCAGTTATTAAAGATGGGATAGCAGCACATTTGGAAAGTGGTGAAATCATTGGACAAAGTCAGCATGGATTTACAAAAGGTAAATCATGTCTGACGAATCTTGTGGAATTTTTCGAGGATGTAACTAGTAGCGTGGATAAGGGAGAACCAGTGGATGTGGTATATCTGGACTTCCAGAAGGCTTTCGACAAGGTCCCACATAAGAGATTAGTATACAAACTTAAAGCATACGGTATTAGGGTTCAGTATTGATGTGGATAGAGAACTGGCTGGCAAACAGGAAGCAAAGAGTAGGAGTAAACGGGTCCTTTTCACAATGGCAGGCAGTAACTAGTGGGGTACCGCAGGGCTCAGTGCTGGGACCCCAGCTATTTACAATATATATTAATGATCTGGATGAGGGAATTGAAGGCAATATCTCCAAGTTTGCGGATGACACTAAGCTGGGGGGGCAGTGTTCGCTGTGAGGAGGATGCTAGGAGACTGCAAGGTGACTTGGATAGGCTGGGTGAGTGGGCAAAATGTTTGGCAGATGCAGTATAATGTGGATAAATGTGAGGTTATCCACTTTGGTGGCAAAAACAGGAAAGCAGACTATTATTTAAATGGTGGCCGATTAGGAAAAGGGAGATGCAGCGAGACCTGGGTGTCATGGTACACCAGTCATTGAAAGTAGGCATGCAGGTGCAGCAGGCAGTGAAAAAAGCGAATGGTATGTTAGCTTTCATAGCAAAAGGATTTGAGTACAGGAGCAGGGAGGTTCTACTTCAGTTGTACAGGGTCTTGGTGAGACCACACCTGGAGTATTGCGTACAGTTTTGGTCTCCAAATCTGAGGAAGGACATTATTGCCATAGAGGGAGTGCAGAGAAGGTTCACCAGACTGATTCCTGGGATGTCAGGACTGTCTTATGAAGAAAGACTGGATAGACTCGGTTTATACTCTCTGGAATTTAGGAGATTGAGAGGGGATCTTATAGAAACTTACAAAATTCTTAAGGGGTTGGACAGGCTAGATGCAGGAAGATTGTTCCCGATGTTGGGGAAGTCCAGGACAAGGGGTCACAGCTTAAGGATAAGGGGAAAATCCTTTAAGACCGAGATGAGAAAGACTTTTTTCACACAGAGAGTGGTGAGTCTCTGGAACTCTCTCTGCACAGAGGGTAGTTGAGGCCAGTTCATTGGCTATATTTAAGAGTGAGTTGGATGTGGCCCTTGTGGCTAAGGGGATCAGAGGGTATGGAGAGAAGGCAGGTACGGGATACTGAGTTGGATGATCAGCCATGATCATATTGAATGGCGGTGCAGGCTCGAAGGGCTGAATGGCCTACTCCTGCACCTAATTTCTATGTTTCTATGTTTCTCCCATATGTGATAAATGTCAGCACTTAGAAGCTAACTTAACATTTACAAATTGTGTCAAAATTACTAAATTTTGGACAGAGATATTTAAGATAATTTCGAATGTTGTTAATATGAATCTGATCCCTGACTCAAAGTTAATAATACTGGGAATATTAGAAACAGATCAATTAATAACAACGAATCAAAGAATTTTTATATATTATAGTTTAATAATTGGGAAAAAATTTATATTGAAATTCTGGAAAGGTCCTACATCCCCCACAATCAAAATGTGGATTACAGGAATGTCGGAGACACTTCATCTGGAAAGATTAAGGCTTGTCCTATTGGACGTTGGATCTTTTCAGAGGAATATGGTCTCCATTTATTGAATATCTAAAGGGTCAAAATGGCTCGGTACGAGAGCCTGACTGAAGCCTGAATAATGGAATAGATGAAGAATCACGTATAACAAATCATGGATATATCTCCAATGATGGATAACTTTTTAATACTCCATTCATTTCTACTCTTACTTTATTTTTCTCTATCTTTTCTTACCTGTAATAAAAAAGTATAGAAATATATAAGACATAATTGTTAATATTAATAAAATTACGAATGTATGTGAGAAGTATACTCTATTAATATGTATTTACGTCTAATAAAAATATTTAACAAAAAAACAAAAAAAAAATCTTTATTTAAGCCAACCCACCTCGAACGTTTAACCAGCCTGTGCGAATCCAGTCTGAACTTTCCAACCAACCCCCTACACAGCACACTCTCCTTGTTTCCTTCAATCCAGGAAAGTTGTTAAGATAGGAATGTAAGGACTGTCTCAAATTGGTTGACCACGCAACTTGGAATTTGAATGGCTGTGACCTCAGGCTAATGCCATGGATTTGATAATTGACAGGTTTGTTCCAGACATTCTTGCGTTTTCAGGACTGGTCCTGTATTGAGTCAATAATTTAAATAGATACAATTGTGTATTTGTGCATCCTGCAGTACGCTGTGGCCTACTGCTGACATATTTGACGGATAAATTTATATATTACTAAAAGTCTGATCTTGACCGCTTTTGACTGTGCTGTGATTTCCTAGAGAACGCCGCCACCTACGACCGTCATTTTTGGCCACCTCGTTCAGAGCCCCCCTCTGCCTTCCTGGACTGGAGGATTTTCCTCATCGATGAAAAATCAGAGAGATATTAATGATTTTTTTAAAGTGCCATTCTCTCTGCTGCCCCTGCTGGTGGGAGGGGGGAGGGACTATAAAACCCGGAAGTGGTGTGCCTCACTCAGTCTGTGCAAGATGGAGGAAGCCAGAGGGTCACGTCTCTCTGAGCTCTGAATAACACTGAACACATGTCTACTCAACTGTGAGTTTCCTTAATGTGGTTTGAAAATGAAAATATGGTTGGTTTGAAGTAAAAAGGCACTGCCTGTAAATGGTTGTTTGGGGGGTTTGGGTTGAAGTTTAAAGGCACTACTGAAAATGGTGGTTTGGGTGCCTTGGGTTGAAGTTAAAAGGCACTACTGCAAATGGTGGTTTGGGTGCTTTGGGTTGAAGTTAAAAGGCACTACTGCAAATGGTGGTTTTGGTGCTTTGGGTTGAAGTTAAAAGGCACTACTGCAAATGGTGGTTTGGGTGCTTTGGGCTGAAGTTAAAAGGCACTACTGCAAATGGTGGCTTGGGTGCTTTGGGTTGAAGTTAAAAGGCACTACTTCAAATTGTGGTTTGGGTGCTTTGGGTAACTTCCTGTTTGCACTGTGACTTGATTTTAGATAAAACGCTACCACTTACGGCTGTGATTTTTGGCCATCTTAATCAGTCCCCCTCCGCTCAGCAGGTGCAGAGGATTCTGCCCATCAATGAAAAATAAAAGTGTTATTAGTGTTTAAAAAATGTTGAGAATCTCTCTCCTGTCAATCATGCCATGAAGGCCACACCTTTTCCAGTGGGAGGGGGAGGGGTTATAAAACCCAGAAGTGTGGTTGTGGCTTAGTCTCTGAATGATGGAGGAGGGCGAGGTCACGACTCTGTCTGAGCTGTGCATCAGCTGAACACACTGAATGTCTACTGAACTGTGAGTTTGGTGTTTTGTGTGGTTTTATGGTGGTTTCACCCTGCTTGACATGGTATGAAACTGCATTTGAATGTGGTGGCCTTGCACCCTGCATGAAATGGTTTGAAACTGCATTTGAATGTCGTGGTGTTACACCCTGCATGAAATGGTATGAAGCTGCATTTGAATTGGGTGGCCTTGCACCCTGCTTGAAATGGTATGAAACTGCACTTGAATTTAGTGGCCTTGCTCCCTGCTTGAAGTTGAATGAAACTGCACTTGAATTTGGTGGCCTTGCACCCTGCTTGAAGTGGTATGAAACTGCACTGAATTTGGTGGCCTTGCACCCTGCTGAAAGTGGTATGAAACTGCACTTGAATTTGGTGGCCTTGGATCCAGCTTGAAGTGGTATGAAACTGCACTTTAATTCGGTGGCCTTGCACCCTGCTTGAAGTGGTAGGAAACTGCACTTGAATTCGGTGGCCTTGCACCCTGCTTGAAATGGTAGGAAAATTGATTTGAATTTGGTGGCCTTGTACCCTGCTTGAAATGGAATTTCAAGGAATAGCCATGAGTCAACTGTCACCCCACCAGCCGTGAGTGAGCTGCCAGCACATCAGGCTTGAGGGACTATCACCCCAAGAACCCATATCAGCGCTCCAGAAAGCCCCCCCACTGCCCACCAATATTGGAATTGGTGGAGAGGTGGAATATTGCATTGGGGGACCAGCCCTCCCGTGTGAAAATGGGACCCAACGGGTCCCACTTAGTCTAGTCTTTTATAAATCTCATTGAAATGAATAATAAATCCGTACACATACAGTAGCTCATCTGGCGAGAATGTTTAGCTCAAATGGCCCATGACCTGGCCATGCGCAGTTGTAATACCAAACATGTGCAGTTGTATATGTGGATAGGTATATGGACGGGAAGGGAATGGAGGGGTATGGTCTGACTGCATGGGACTAGGGGAAAACAAATGGCCGGCATGGACTGGAAGGGCCGAGAGGGCCTGTTTCCGTGCTGTAATTGTTATATGGTTATATGGTAATACTAAAAAATGTTTTCATCCAGAGAGTTGGGAATCTGTGGAATTCTCTGCCACAGAAGGCAGTGGAGGCCAATTCACTGGATTCACTGGAGAGAGTTTGATTTAGCTCTTAGGGCTAAAGGAATCAAAGGATACGGGGAGAAAGCAGGAACAGGGTACTGATTTTGGATGATCAGCCAAGATCATATTGAATGGCAGTGCTGGCTCGAAGGGCCGAATGGCCAACTCCTGCACCTATTTTCTATGTTTATACAGAGTAAGAGAACAGTTCAGCACAGAAACAGGACCAGGAACTGATGTTCTTTGATGCTCTGTATCTTGTACTGCGCGCAGTCGCCGCTACGGATGGCCCGATGTACAAGCCCTCTCCGTCGGGATGATTGATACTCCAACTTCGGGACGGATCAGAACAAAGGTCAAAGGTCTCCTATGAAGTAAATAGGTCAGGATCGAACTCTAGCTCATTACAGGACTTCAGTTGACACTGAATAACCACTGGGAGGAATCTGGAGGTATGTATATTCAAACTTCTCTACCTCTGTGGTCTATGAATAGATGTCTAGAATTCTTATCCAGGTATTCCAAGGTGAGTGCAGGGGCAGAGAGATGGCATCAGCCATGGACCAGTTATGGCAGTAGGCCAACTGCAGTGGGGCATAGCTGCTTGGTGGGCTGGGTTTAATGTGCGCCATAACCAGCCTCTCAAAGCCCTTCATGGTGTTGGATGCCAAGGCCACAAGATGGTGGTCATTAAGCCATGAGATCTTGCTTTTCTTCGACGGTTGCAGCCACCTCACCAAACCCTCCACTGTGGGATCCAAACATTTAGTAAAGCAGTAACATCTCCGCACAGATAGGCACACAATGCTGGAGTAACTCAGCGGGACAGGCAGCATCTCTGGAGAGAAGGAATGGGGGACATTTCGGGTCGACACCCTTCTTCAGACTGGGTTACCAGCATTTTGTGTCGGTTCAAACCAACATCTGCAGTTCCTTCCGACACACTTCTCAGCAGAGAACTAAAGCTTCCTATAACTTAGTCACAATGCAGTAAGCACAAGAGATCATGTACCTACACCCACACAATCAGGGATCTTTCGATAGGGTTGTAAAGCGGTTTCAGGCCTACAGTCTGCAAGACTACAAAAGGTTGTGACCACTGCCTAGTCCATCACTGTCTTTGACCTCCCCACCATCGAATGGATCTACCGTAGTCGCTGTCTCAAAAGGGACCTCATCATCATCAAGGACCCACACCATCCTGGCCACACACTCATCTCACCATTGCCATCGGGAAGAAGGTACAGGAGCCTGAAAACTGTAACGTCCAGGTTCAGGAACAGCTTCTTCCCACAGCCATCAGGCTATTAAACACAACAACAAATAAGCTCTGATCTCTGAACTGCAAAAGACTATATTATTATTTGTTATTTGCACTATATTTGTTATTTATTGAATTTCTACTTTTTTCCCCTTTTAGATACAATGTTTACATCTTCACATATTCTGTTGTGATGCAGCAGCAATAAGAATTTCATTGTCCCATCCGGGACATATGACAATAAAAGTCCGGAGTGGCGGCGCTGCCTTGCAGCTGCGGCTCGCCTGCAGTCCATCTGTTTTTTTCTTTTTTTTTTGTTTTTCTTGTGTCTGTTCTAGTTAAATTTAGTTTATTAGGCTGTGTATGTGTGTGTGTGTGTGTGTGTGGGGGGGGGGGGGGGGGGGGGGGGGGGTGAGAAACAAGGTTTTAGTCTCTCCCTTCGGGGGGATGCGACTTTTTCTTGTTGTGTCCCCCCGTCACGTCTCGTCTGTGCTGAGGCCTAATGGCGGAGCTGGCGGCCTCGGAGCTGTGGCGGCGTTCCAGCGTTCCAGCGGCGTAAAATGGCTTCAGAGCTGTGGTGGTGTTCCGGCGTTCTGGCGTTCCGGCGGCGGCGGTGGCGACGGCCCAGCTTCGGAGGCTTGCCCACGGGCCCAGTGGACGACAACATCGGAGGCCTAGATCGCCTCAGCGCAGAGGGAGAACAAGGAGGGAAGAAGACAAACACTTTAAGACTTTTGCCTTCCATCACAGTGAGGAGGTGCCTGGTGAACTCACTGTGGTGGATGTTAAATATGTGTTTATTGTGTGTTTTGTTTTTTATTATGTGTATGACTGCAAGGCAACGAAATTTTGTTCAGACCGAAAGGTCTGAATGACAATAAAGGATACTTTGACGACTTTGACTAAAACACTTTTGACTCTTGACTCTGTATCTCACTTAATGTCTCTATCTTGTCAGCACAAGGTGGCGTAGTGGTGCAGCTCGGAGAGCTGCTCCTCGCAGCATCACAGACATCTTTACAACTTCACAACTTTGTAACTTTACAACTACAGAAGTTAAGCTCTCTGGACATTCCCTATATTTTTCCTGCAGCCCTTCTTGAATAGAGGCATAATATTTCTCTAATAATAGTGAAATAGTGATAAATAGTGAACAATAGTGAGAAAAACCTTTTTCACCCAGAGAGTTGTGAATTTATGGAATTCCCTGCCACAGAGGGCAGTGGAGGCCAAGTCACTGGATGGATTTAAGAGAGAGTTAGACAGAGCTCTAGGGGCTAGTGGAGTCAAGGGATATGGGGAGAAGGCAGGCACGGGTTATTGATAGGGGACGATCAGCCATGATCACAATGAATGGCGATGCAGGCTCGAAGGGCCGAATGGCCTCCTCCTGCATCTATTTTCTATGTTTCTAATAATAATAAATACTTTATTGATCCCCTCAGGGAAATTCAGATGTCCAGAAGCCAACAACCACAAACCCACACATTCAGAACGAAAGCAGACAAAAAATACATAAAATACAATATGGACAATACATGAAAGCAATAAATACTTATTGGGTCTTTTTAAGTATTTATTGCTTTCCATATTGTAATAATAATAAAATATTTATTATTATTATCAGTGAAATATTGTGCCTCTATTCAAGAAGGGCTGCAGGAAAAATGCTGGGAACTATAGTCCAGAGAGCTTAAAATCTGTAGTTGTAAAGTCACTAGAGGGTATTCTGAGGGATAGGATATGCATGCATTTAGATGGACAAGGGCTGATTAGAGATAGTCGGCATAGTTTTGTTCGTGGGAGGTCAGTCTCACAAATCTGATGGAATATAATGCAGAGAAGTGTGAGGTGATGCATTTTGGGAAGTCTAACATTGGCAGGATGTACAGAATGAATGGTAGGCCTCTGGGGAGTGTAGAGCTGAGGGATCTACGAGTAACGGTGCATGGATCCTTGAAGGTTGAGTTGATAAGGTGGTCAAGGTAGACTTTTGGCACATTGGACTTCATCAATCAGAGTATTATCTATAGAAGTTGGGAGGTCATGTTGCAGTTGTATAAGACGTTGGTGAGACCGCATTTAGAGAATTGTGTTCAGTTTTGGGCCCAATGTTATAGGAAAGATGTCAAGCTGAAAAGGGTTCAGAGATTTACACGGATGTTGCCAGGACTAGAGGGTCAGAGCAATAGGGAGAGGTTGAGTAGGCTGGGACTCTATTCCTTGGAGTGCAGGAGGATGAGGGGTGATCTTATAGAGATGTATAAAATCATGAGGGAATAGATCGGGTAGACGCACAGAGTGTCTTGCCCAGAGTACGTGAATTGAGGACCAGAGGACATAGGTTCAAGGTGAAAGGGAAAAGATTTAATATGAATCTGAGGGCTAACGTTTTCACACAAAGGGTGGTGGGTGTATGGAACGAGCTGCCAGAGGAGGTGGTTGAGGCAGGGACTAACCCAACATTTAAGAAACAGTTGGATAGGTACATAGATAGGACAGGTTTGGAGGGATATGGACTAAACCTGGGCAGGGGGGGACTAGTGTAGTTGGGACATTGTTGGCCGGTGTGGGCAAGTTGTGCCGAAGGGCCTGTTTCTACACTATGTCACTCTATGACTCTGTGGCAGGGTTCAATCTTTATCTCTGTTGCTATCTGACCACGTGGGTTTCCTCCAGGTGCTCTGGTTTCCTCTCAAAGTTTTAGGTTTATTATTATTGTCATGTGTACCAATGCACAGTGGGAAGCTTTGTTTTGCATGACATCCAATCAGATCAGATAATACTATACAGCAATACAATCAAGTCCATCGCAAGTGCAGTTAGTAGAGCAAAGAGATGATGCAGAATATAGTTCTCAGCATTATGGTGCACCAGTTTAAGTGACAACGTTGAAAGTCCACAAAGTTCAAAGACCCACACTCCCGTGTGTATCACCGGGACGATGGTGGTCAAGAACGTCCGAAAGGGTCATATTTCCAAAGATCTTTCCTGGTCCCAGCACAAAGAGGGCTCTCTTGAACTTCTACAGGTGCACAGTAGAGAGCCTGCTGACTGGTTGCGTCGTGGCTTGGTTCGGCAACTTGAGCGCCCAGGAGCGGAAAAGGATGCAGAAAGTTGTGACCACTGCCCAGTCCATCATCGGCTCTGACCTCCCCACCAGCGAAGGGATTTATCGCAGTCGCTGCCTCAAACAGGCTGCCAACATCATCAAGGACCCACACCATCCTGGCCACACAATCATTTATCCGTTAAAGTTCAAGTTCAAGAGAGTTTATTGTCATGTGTCCCAGATAGGACAATGAAATTCTTGCTTTGCTTCAGCACAACAGAATATAGTAGCCATAAATAAATACAGAACAGATCAGTTGTGTCCATATACCATTGAATATATATATTCACACATAAATAAGCATATAAAGTGCAATAGTTAAAGTTCAGATTTTTGTTTGAGTTGAGTTTAATAGTCTGAGGGGAATCAGCTGTTCCTGAACCTGGATGTTGCAGATTTCAGGCTCCTGTACCTTCTACCTGAAGGCAGCGGGGAGAGATGAGTGAGTGGCCAGGATGGTGTGGGTCCTTGATGATGCTGCCAGCCTTTTTGAGGCAGCGACTGTGGTAGACCCCCTCGATGGTAGGGAGGTCATGCCGAGGTGGGGTTGGAGCTGGATGACGGCAGTGTTTACAACTTTTTGCATCCGGAGTCTTATCCAATCCTGGGCGCACACTTGCCGAAACCCAAGCCAACGATGCAATCCGGTCAGCAAGCTCTCTACTGTGCACCTGTTAGAAGTTCAAGAGAGTCCTCCTCGGACAACGACTCTTTCGTAATCTTCTCAGGAAGTAGAGGGTGCCTGATGTGCGTTTCTTTATCTTGCATCAGTGTTTCTGGGACCAGGAGAGATCTTTGGAAATATGCACGCCCTGGAATTTTAGCAGAGATGCTCTAGACCCTTCGTCCACCATCGACACTGTTGATATATAAACGGGACTGTGGGTCTCTCCCCATCTCAACTCCTTCCAAAGTCCACAATCAGTTCCTTGGTTTTGCTGGTGTTGAGGGCCAGGTTATTGTGCTGGACACCATATGGACAGGCGCTCGATCTCTCTTCTATACTCTGACTCGTCCCCATCAGTGTGTGATACGTCCACAACAGTGGGGGGGTGTCATCAGCGACTTGATGATGGGGTTCGCACTGTGACCGGCTACGCAGTCATGAGTATAGAGTGAGTACAGCAGGGGGTGAGCCCGCAGCCTTGAGGTGCTCCTGTGCTGATTGTTATCGAGTCTGACACATTTCCACCAATACAAACGGACTGTGGTATGTGAATGAGGAAGTCGAGGATCCAATTGCAGAGGGATGCGCAGAGACCCAGTTCTGAGAGCTTGGTAACCAGCTTGGAGGGGATGATAGTATTAAATGCCGAGCTGTAGTCAATGGATAACAGCCTCCTGACATATGAGTTTTTGTCCCACAGTGTCCAAGTGGTCCAGAGCGGAGTGCCCCCCACCGGAGACCAGCGAGGAGACCGCATCCACGTTGATCTGTTGTGGTGGTAAGCGAACTACAGTGGGTCCAGGTTTTTGTCGAGGTATGAGTTGCGCCATGATCAGCCTCTCAAAGCACTTCATCACCACAGACATTAGTGCCACTGGTTGATAGTCATTGAGGCACGTCACCATGCTCTTCTTGGGCACCGGTATAATTGATGCCCTTTTAAAGCAGGTGGGAACCTCAAATCTCAGAAGTGAGAGGTTAAAAATGTCCGTAAAAACTCCAGCCATTTGCTCCGCACAGGTTTTCAGAACACAACCGGGTATACCATCAGGTCCAGGCGCTTTCCGGGGATTCAACCCTCTGAAGGATTTTCTGACGTCAGCCTCTGTGACTGAGACTGAAATACCATCACAGCGAATGGGGGCTCAGGAAGGCACATCAGTGTTCTCCCTATTCAAAGCGTGCGTAAAATGCATTGAGCTCATCAGGGAGTGATGTATCGCTGACATTCGAGCTGCCTCCTGGTTTCGCCTTGTAGGAGGTGATTGCATTCAGTCCCTGCCACAGCTGCCCCCCGAACATCTGTCGCATCCTCCAGTTTTTGGAGCAGAACTCCCTTTTGGCCTTTTTGATGGCGAGAAGGCAGGAATGGGATTACTGATTGTAGGTGATTAGCCATGATCAGATAGAATGGGAATGGCCCCTACTTTGTTAGCAAAAACAGGAAAAAAACAGAAAATTATCTGAATGGTGGCCGAATCTCTGGAATTTCTCTGCCACAGAAGGTAGTTGAGGCCAGTTCATTGGCCAGTCTACAGACTCCAACAGGCCTGGAGTTGTTCCTCTCTCCACCCCCCCCCCCACCCCCCCCCCCCCCCCCCCCCCCCCACCCCCTCCCCCCCCCCCGACCAGCTCTGTTACAGTCCTCGCCTCTTCAATTGCTGAAGAGCAGCACCGTTGGTATGGTCATGATTTACCAAAGTGAAGGTGAGGGATAGAGCGATAGGCATCCTTGATGGTGGTTGTAGCAATGGTCGAGGGTGTTGTGGTGTAGCAGGAGACATGTTGGTGGAAGTTAGGGAGCGATTTTCTTAAGTTTGGCTTTGTTAAAATCCCCGGCTATGGTGGTAAAATGCTCGGGGTAAGCCGTCTAGTGCTTATTGGCCACAGCATGCAGCTCCCCCAGTGCCAGCTATTTACAAATATATTTAATGATTTGGACGAAGGAATTGAATGCAACATCTCCAAGTTTGCAGATGACATGAAGCTGGGGGACAGTGTTAGCTGTGAGGAGGATGCTAGGAGGCTGCCAGGTGACTTGGATAGGTTCGGTGAGTGGGCAAATGCATGGCAGATGCAGTATATGTGGATACATGTGAGGTTATCCACTTTGTTAGCAAAAACAGGAAAGTAGACTATTATCTGATGGTGGCCGATTAGGAAAAGGGAGATGCAACGAGACCGGGTGGGTGTCATGGTACACCAGTCATTGAAAGTAGGCATGCAGGTGCAGCAGGCTGTGAAGAAGAAAGCGAATGGTATGTTAGCATTCATAGCAAAAGGATTTGAGTACAAGAGCATGGGAGGTTTACTGCAGTTGTACAGGGTCTTGGTGAGGCCCACACCTGGAGTATTGCGTACAGTTGTGGTCTCCTAATCTGAGGAAAGACATTTCTTGCCATAGAGGGAGTGCAGAGAAGGTTCACCAGACTGATTCCTGGGATGTCAGGACTTTCATATGGAAGAAAGACTGGATAGACTCGGCTTGTTACTTGCCAAGAATTTAGAAGATTGAGGAGGGATCTTAAAATTTTAAGAGGTTGGACAGGCTGGATGCAGGAAGGAAGATTATTCCCGATGTTGGAGAAGTCCCTCTGCACAAGAGGTCACGGTCTAAGGATCACAAGGGCAAGTCTTTTAGGACCGTGATGAGAAAAAACATTTTTCACACAGAGAATGGTGAATCTCTGGAATTCTCTGCCACCAGAAAGGTAGTTGAGGCCAGTTCGTTGGCTATATCTAAGAGGGAGTTAGATTGTGGCTAAGGGGATCGGGGGTGGGTATGGAGGGGGGAGAAGGCAGGTACAGGATTACTGAGTTGGATGATCAGCCATGATCATATTGAATGGCGGTGCAGGCTCGAACGGGCTGGGCTGAATGGGGCCTACCCTGCACCTATTTTCTATGTTTCTATGTTTTTGAAGTCTGTTCTGTAACGACTCGTGGCGTGCGTATTCGTTCAAGTCCGTTGCGAGTCATTGAACATTGCCCAGTCTACAGACTCCAAACAGGCCTGTAGTTGTTCCTCTCTCCCCCCCCCCCCCCCCCCCCCCCCCCCCCCCCCCCCCCCCCCCCCCCCCCCCCCCCCCCCCCCCCCCACCGACCAGCTCTGTACAGTCCTCGCCTCTTCAATTGCTGAAGAGCAGCACCGTGGTATGGTCGGATTTACCAAAGTGAAGGTGAGGGATAGAGCGATAGGCATCCTTGATGGTGGTGTAGCAATGGTCGAGGGTGTTTGGTGTAGCAGGAGACATGTTGGTGGAAGTTAGGGAGCGATTTCTTAAGTTTGGCTTTGTTAAAATCCCCGGCTATGGTGGTAAATGCCTCGGGGTAAGCCGTCTAGTGCTTGTTGACCTCAGCATGCAGCTCCCCCAGTGCCAGATGGACATCAGCCTGGGGAGGGATGTAGACCGCGGTCAGGAAGATGGAGGTGAATTCCCTTGGTAGGTAGAAGGGACGGCACTTCATAACCAGGTGTTCCAGGTGTTGGACAGGACTGCCACGTCTGAGCACCAGGCAGAGTTGACCATGAGGCAGACGCCCCATCCGCTCCCTTTCCCAGATGCCAGTGTACGGTCCATGCAATGCCCATCGGGAAGAAGGTACAGGAGCTTGAAATCTGGACCATCCAGGTTCAGGACAGCTTCTTCCCCACAGCCATCAGGCTATTAAACACATCAAACAAACTCTGAACAATAACAGCCTACAGCACTTTATCTGTTTATTTATTGTGTATATATATGGTCTACGATGTCTAGACACACTGAACTTTTATCTCCTGTTCTGTATTATGTTTACATATTCTGTTGTGTTGCAGCAAGCAAGAATCTAATTGTCCTATCTGGGACATATGACAATAAACTCTCTTGGTTCTTGACTTGAAGCCAAAGACATGCGGGTTGGTCTATGTAAAATTGAAAAACAGGCCCCTTGGCCAACGTCGATGGCAACCAAGAGGTCCCATCTAAGCTAGTCCCATTTTCCTGCGCTTTGTCCATCTGTCTGGAAACCATTCCTATCTATGTACCTGGCCCAATGCCTTAAAAGCACTGTAATTAAACCTGCTGTAAGGGTGCCAAGGGTCATGTGGAGAATGCAGGAGAATGGGGTTGAGAGGATAAGATATATCAGCCATGATTGAATGGCAGAGTAGACTTCCATTCAAATAGACTCGATGGGCCGAGTCCAGTAGACTCGACGGGCCGAATGGCCTGATTCTGTTCATATGACTTGTGGGAATGGGAGGAACAGAAAGGTCAGTATGGGGATTGGATGGAACTCCCTTTCCCACACTGACCTTTCTGTCCTGGGCTGCCTCCATTGTCAGAGTGAGGCCCAGCGCAAATTGGAGGAACAACATCTCATATTTCGATTTGTGCAGCTTACAACCCAGAGGCATGAATATTGATGTCCCTAACTTTACGTAACCCTTGCTTTCCCGCTCTCTCCGTCCCTCCCCCATCCTTGTTCTCTGACTAGTTTCACTGTCCCCCTGATTAAATATTACATGATTGAATGCCTCATTGTCACGTTCCCCTCAGCTAACAAAGGGTCTCAGACCCCGAACTACGTCGGCCTAATCTCCTTCGTTCCTTAGATGCTGCTGCACCCGCTGAGTTTCTCAAGCCTTTTGTGTACCCCCCATTCTACATTTCCTTGATCAATGTCACCTTTGATCTATTATTTTCACACCTTACCCTTCCATATCTCTATGTCTCCCTCTCAGAGAAAACATAGAAAATGGGTGCAGGAGTAGGCCATTCGGCCTTCGTAGCCAGCACCGCCATTCAATATGATCATGGCTGATCATCGAAGTCTGTATCCCGTTCCTCTGCTTCTCCCCCATATCCTGACCTCAGTCTGAAGAAGAAGGGTCCAACCCAAAATGTCTCCCATTCCTCCTCTCATGATTAGTTTAACATTGGACATCGTGTCTAGCATGAACTTTGGTGCCAAAAGCCTGTACCTGTAAATTACTTTTCTTTGTTCTACTTTTTTATTAAAACCTATTGAAAAATTATGTGATAAGGAGGTAAAATATAAATTAACATTCATTCATCAGTCTCATCATTGTTTGAAAACATTTAGCGAGCTGTGGCACTGGTTGTCCAAACTGACCGGTGAACGGAAGCATCACACAGCTACCTCCAGTTCCTGCGGACTTTCACCGCTGGAAAAGTCTAGGTTTTGGTTGTGTGCTGCTTTATCATCGTTCCTTACCAATGCCATTGTACGACTGAATGGACAATAGACATTAGTGCTAGGAGGAGGCCATTCCGGCCCTTCGGAGCAGCACCGCCATTCAATGTGATTATGGCTGATCATCCCCAATCAGTACCCCGTTCCTGCCTTCTCCCCATATCCCCTGACTCCGCTATCTTTAAGAGCCCTATCTAGCTCTCTCTTGAAAGTATCCAGAGAATCGGCCTCCACCGCCCTTCTGAGCAGAGAATTCCAACAGATTTGCCAATTTCTACTGAAGTGTGGATGGCCGTTGGCTCGCCGGAAGCTCATCCGCCCTTTGACAGGTCTTGTTTTTGGTCCTGCTTTGGTCTTGTTTTTGGTCCAGCCCCCTCCTCACCCGGCAAACCAAGTGGGGGAGACAGTTTAGTCACCGACTAATCGAACATGGAGCAGGTAGCACGGGATTACATGGTACCCGTGGTGGGGGGAACTCCCCACGACCCGACCTGACCTGAGACTTGATCCTTGTGCTGGGAAACTATTAGCACTAGTAAATTAATTCTGGGGGAATTAACAGAACTGGAAGCATGCGGTTGCCCAGGACCTTGGGGAAGTCCAGGACAAGGGGTCACAGCTGTAAGGATAAGGGGGAGGAAATCCTTTAAGACGAGATGAGAAAGACTTTTCTTCACACAGAGAGTGGTGAGTCTCTGGAACTCTCTGCCAACAGGGGTAGTTGTGGCCAGTTCATTGGCTATATTTAAGAGTGAGTTGGATGTGGCCCTTGTGGCTAAGGGGATCAGAGGGTTATGGAGGAGGAAGGAGAAGGCAGGTACGGATACTGAGTTGGATGATCAGCCATGATCATATTGAATGGCGGTGCAGGCTCGAATGGGCTGAATGGCCTACTCCTGCACTAATTTCTATGTTTCTATGTTTCTAATGACTGATAGCCTGTGAGCACAGCCTCCAGAAGAAGTTCCTATTACCAGAGCTGACAGCATTGGCCTATGACAGTCACTGTACATAAGATATAGGATTAGGTAATTAGAGCCTATAAAAAGGGATATACAGTCCCCAAGGATCTTAATCTCTGTCTGAGCCCATTTTAGCAAAAGTGATTTGAGTGATGAGATGACGGAATACATCCAGCATGGTTGCCCAGCACAAGGGCCCCGGGAACAAGCTGTTTTAATTCCAGTCTTGTGCAATGAGTCGGGGATTAATTAATTGAGACACGAGAAACTGCAGAAGTTGGAATCAAACTGCTGTAGGAACTCAGCAGGCTTGGCAGCAACTGTGGAGGGAATATGGACAGGCGACGTTTTGGGGATGGGATTCTTTTTCGGTCTGCTGGAAAGGGTGCAGTGAAGATTTACGAGGATTTTGCCAGGACTGGGCCCTGAACTGCAGGGAGATGTTGGCCAGGATTATATTCCCTGGTGTGCAGGATGCTGAGGGGTGATCTTACAGAGGTGTATAAAATTGAGGGAAAAGGATAGGGTGTCTTTTTCACACAGAGAGTTGTGAGTGTGGAATTCCAGCCTCAGAGTACGGTGGAGGCCGGTTCTCTGGATGCTTTCAAGAGAGAGCTAGATAGAGGTCTTAAAGATAGCGGAGTCAGGGGATATGGGGAGAAGGCAGGAACGGGGTACTGATTGGGGATGATCAGCCATGATCACATTGAATGGCGGTGCTGGCTCGCAGGGCAGAATGGCCTACTCCTGCACCTATCGTCTATTGTCTATTTGTGAATGCACAGTCTTTTACCTAGTGTAGGTGAATCAAGAACTGGAGGGAATAGGTTTAAGAAGAAAGGGGAAAGATTTGAAAGGAACCTGAAGGGCGACTTTTTCACACAGAGGGTGGTGGTGTATGGAACGAGCTGCCAGATGTGGTAGTTCAGCCAGGTATTCTAACAATATTTAAAATATATTTAGATCATTAAATGGATAGGAAAGGTTTAGTGAGATAGAGGGAAAATGGGACCTGCTTAGAAGAGACCTCTGTTCAGCATTGACAAGTTGGTCAACGAGCTTGTTTCCATTGTATAACTCTATCCTCTTCTCTCTCATCCTGTTACCGATTATTTAAATCTCTACTCCCTGTTTCTTAACCTTATTTTTTTATATATTTCAAAATACACTTTATTCGAGTAATAAATATATACATTACATGATCCTTACAAAACTCCATCCGACATTCTCAGAGGCTATATATACATACAATACAATTTCCCCAAATCACAAATTTTACCCCCCACCCTTGCCACTCATGTGGCTCACTGGCGTGGAATCCCTTCCCTTATTTTTGAGGGGCGTCTCCACCACACCCTGCCCTCCATGTCCAGCGGCAGAAGGAACCTAGACTGTGGTTCTCCCCCACCGAGCCTTGGCGTTGGCTGCAACGAGCTTCAGTGCATCCCTCAGCACGTACTCCTGCAGTCGGCAACATTCCCCGACGGACATCTCGCTCCGCTGGGTGGTCAACAGTGCTCAGGCAGACCAAAGAGCATCTTAAACCAGATCCTTCTTTCTTTCTAAAACCCGCATGATTTTGTACATCTAAATCAAGTCTCCCCTCAGCCTCCTCTGATCCAGGCAGAGTCTCTCTAGTCCCAGACACGTCGTGGTTTGTGGCTGGAAGTTATTTTGTTCTTTTGGTTTCAGAGGTACAGCACAGAAACAGGCTTCTCATCCGACGGAGGGATTCCACTCCGACCATTGATCTCCCATTCACACCAGTTAAATTTTATACCGCTTTCCATCCACTCCTACATAACACTAGGAGCATTTTGTTTTTACGGAGGACAATTAACATACAAACCTGGACGCTCCTTGGGATGCGGAAGGAGACTTGGGGACCTGGAGGAAACCCACACCATCACAGGGAGAATGTGCAAACTCCACGCAGACTGCACCCGAGGTCAGGATCGAACCAAGGTCCCTGGCTCAACCGGCTGTGTCACTGTGCTGCCATTAATCGTCTACTTTAATCAGGAGCCATTTGACAATAAACAATATACAATAGGTGCAGGAGTAGGCCATTCGGCCCTTTGTTCCTTTTTCACATTTTGCGCTCATGACTGTTCTTTGGGTGCAGGGATGGGATTTCTCTTGTATTGAACTCATCAGGTGGGAAAAATCACAACCAACGATTTAAATAATATTAATTACAAATATAACTGCAAGCCATAACTCAAAATAATTATATTTAAAAGTAAGGTAGACAAAAATGCTGGAGAAACTCAACGGGTGAGGCAGCATCTATGGAGCGAAGGAAATAGGTGGCGTTTCGGGCCGAAACCCTTCATCCCGAAGCTCCACCTATTTCCTTCGCTCCATAGATGCTGCCTCACCCGTTGAGTTTCTCCAGCATTTTTGTCTACCTTCGATTTGCAGTTCCTTCTTAAATATTTAAAAGTAATATCTATTGAGTACCTGTAATTACAGACCTGTTATGCTGGAGCAGGTAAAAGTTTAGTTTGTTCTGTATCACTACATATGACAATTAAACACTCGTGACTATGAGTACTGTGACCTGTTATGCTGCTGAAATGTAAACTACAAGCAGTGACCAGTAGTGAAATGAGAAGGACAGCTGCATGAATAAACAGCACTGCGTGCAGAACACTGGCCTCTGGCCCACAGCAGGAGACTGCTCACGAGATCTAGTTTGTAAATTGACCTGACCGCGAGATATTCTCGTCTGCAGATGCAGACGGTATAACTATGTTAATTAATCTGCATCCAACCACTGACATCTTCGGCTTGGATAGTTTGTTGCATTGTGAAAGTTCCAGTGATTATTTGATCATTTAGCACATCAAACATTGTCACAGGCACATGCCAATCAACACTTGGGTTATTAATGTTTCCAGTGGGCCGTCCCCTCAGTATGGTGATAAGAGTATATTTTGAGTGTTTGGCGTCTTGTGCTCAAAAGGTCTTTGACTATCCACGTAAATTACTTTGTCCCAACAAAGGTTTTGAATATTCGGAGGTGCTCGTCAGTCGAGATGCGATCCCATTATTAATGTGTAAGCCAATGGAATGACTTGCTTTGTTTAGTTTAGAGATGCAGCGCGGAAACAGGCCCTTCGGCCCACCGAGCCCGCACCGACCAGCGATCCACACACATTAGCACTCTCCTACACACTAGGGATTTTACACACAATTTTACCAATTAACCTATAAACCTGCACATCTTTGGAGTGTGGGAGAAAACCGGAGCTTCAGGAGGTAACCCACGTGGTCACGGGGAGGACGTACAAACACCGTACAGACAGCACCCGTAGTCAGGATCAAACCCGCGTCTCTGGCGTTGTGAGGCAGTAATGCTACCGCTGCGTCACCGTGCACACGGTGTGTCCTTTGTGTCCGTTTAGTTGATTGTCATGAGTACCGAAGTACAGTAAACAGTTTAGTCGTTGTGTACAATCCAGTCCTTGGATCCATGATTACAATCAAGCTGTCCACATTGTACAGATACAGGACAAAGGGAATAACGTTTAGTCCAAGATAAAGTCCAGTAAAGTCCTGTTTGGATCGCAGTAACAGGATCGGTCCGAGTCAGCATGGATTTACGATGGAGAAATCATGCTTGACTAATCTTCTGGAATTTTTTGAGGATGTAACAAGTAAAATGGACAAGGGAGAGCCAGTGGATGTAGTGTACCTGGACTTTCAGACAGCGTTTGATAAGGTCCCACATAGGAGATTAGTGGGCAAAATTAGAACACGTGGTATTGGGGGTAGAGTGCTGACATGGATAGAGAAGTGGTTGGCAGACAGGAAACAAAGAGTAGGGATTAACGGGTCCCTTTCGGAATGGCAGGCAGTGACTAGTGGGGTACCGCAAGGCTCGGTGCTGGAAACGCAGCTTTTTACAATAACTTCTGACCTTCTGAATTTTGTAGTCGGCAGGGCAGTACTCCGCATATCGCCAATTTGGACAATTTTACATTTTTATCAAGCCAATTAGCCTACAAACCTGTACGTCTTTGGAGTGTGGAAGGAAACCGAAGATCTCGGAGAAAACCCACACAGATCACGGGGAGAACGTACAAACCCCATAGAGACAACACCCGCAGTCGGGATCGAACCCGGGTCTCTGGCGCTGCATTTTGCTTCTTCTTCTTCTGTCGTGTGGCGTGCACAGCCTAACGTTGCTGGACAACTTGTTCTATTTGATCTTCCGTTTGTGTGCGTTGAGTTGATTGCATTAGTCGAAACAGGGCGGACCACGTGAAGGTTGCAATCTTCCACCCCATGCATTTTGCTGTAAGGCAGCAACTCTACTGCTATGCCACCATGCCACATTAATGATTTAGATGAAGGAATTAAAAGTAACATTAGGAAATTTGCAGCTGACACAAAGCTGGGTGGCAGTGTAAACTGTGAGGAGGATGCTATGAGGATGTAGGGTGGCTTGGACAGGTTGGGTGAGTGGGCAGATGCACGGCAGATGCAGTTTAATGTGGATAATTGTGAGGTTATCCACTCTGGTAGCAAAAACAGGAAGGCAGTTTATTATCTGAATGGTGTCAGGTTGGGAAATGGGGAATTACAACGAGACCTGGGTGTCCTAGTACAACAGTTACTGAAAGTGAGCATGCAGGTACAGCAGGCAGTGAAGAAAGCTAATGGCATGTTGGCCTTCATAACGAGAGGAGTTAAGTATAGGAGCAAAGAGTTCCTTCTGCAGTTGTTCTGATCTTATGCACCTCTCATGATCTTATGCACCTCTATAAGATCACCCCTCATCCTCCTGCTCTCCAAGGAATAGAGTCCCAGCCTGCTCAACCTCTCCCTATAGCTCAGCCAATCAAGCACAGCTCCAGACGGCATCGCTCTCAGGATCTCAGGGACCACACAAGCTTCTCCACCACGACAAGCTGGCAATCCACGGACCGTTCAGAAGCCTGATAACAGAGGGGAAGAAGCTGTTCCTGAGTCTGGTGGTGTGCGCTTTCAAGCTTCTGTACCTTCTGGAAGCGGGGAGAAGAAAGATTGGCCAAGGTGGGACAAGTCTTTGATTATGATGGCTGCTTTTCTGAGGCAGCGTGAAGTGTAGATGGAGTCGATGGTGGGGAGTGTGGTCTGTGTGATGGACTGGGCTACATCTACAATGGTGGGGAGTGTGGTCTGTGTGATGGACTGCGTTACATCTACAATGGTGGGGAGTGTGGTGTGTGTGATGGACTGCGTTACATCTACAATGGTGGGGAGTGTGGTCTGTGTGATGGACTGCGTTACATCTGCAATGGTGGGGAGTGTGGTCTGTGTGATGGACTGGGTTACATCTGCAATGGTGGGGAGTGTGGTCTGTGTGATGGACTGGGTTACATCTGCAACGCTCTGCAGTTTCTTGCAACCTTGGGCAGGGCTGTTCCAAGCCGTGATGCATCCCAACAGTGTGCTTTCTATGGTGCATCTGTGAAGTTTGGAAGAGTCATTGAGAACATGCAGAATTCCCTCAGTCTCCTGAAGAAGTAAAGACATGAATGCACTTTCTTGTCCATGGCATCAATATGGTTTGTCCATGGCAGATTGTTGGTAATATGAACACCAATGAACTTGAAGCTCTCAACCATTACTACTTCAGCACCATTGATGCTGACTGGGCCTTGTGTCCCACCATGTTTCCTAGAGTCGATAATTAGCTCCTTTGTTTTGCTGGCATTGATGGAGTTTGTTCTCCTGACACCATGTTTCTCAGCTCTCCATCTCATCGTTGTTCGTGATCCGGCCCACAGTCTTAATAGGACATTTGCCCCAACATTGCCCATCTAAACACTGTATACAACCGGCTCAATTGTAATCATGTATTGTCTTTCTGCTGACTGGATAGCACGCTACCACAGCTTTTCACTGTACCTCAATACACGTGACAATAAACTAAACTAAACTAGGCCTGGCCTTAGTTCCCTATAGTAGCGAGACTTCAAAAAATGTACACAATGAACACGTTCTCCCCGTGACCGCGTGGGTTTTTCCGTGAGAACTTCAAATTCCGCCCACATTGCAAAGCTTTACAGGTTTATTGGCTTGGTATACAACATACCAAGTACACCCCATGGCTGCTCCAATTTCCTCCCACGTCTTAAAGCCGTGCGAGCTTGTACGTTAATTGGCCTCTGTAAATGTCCCCTAGTGTGTACTGGGATAACCAAGGCGAAGGGGTGATCACAGGTCAGCGTGGACTCATAGAAACATAGAAAATAGGTGCAGGAGTAGGCCAATCAGCCATTCGGCCCTTCGTGCCAGCATCACCATTCAATATGATCATGGCTGACCATCTAAAATCAGTACCCCCATCCTGCTTTCTTCTCATATGCCTTGATTTCGTTAGCCCAAAGAGCTATATCTATCTCTTTAATATATCCAGTGAATTGGCCTCCACTGCCTTCTGTGGCAGAGAATTCCACAGATTCACAACTCTCTGGGCGAAAAAGGTATTCCTTACCTCAGTTCTAAATGGCTTACCCCTTATTCTTAAACTGTGACCCCTGGTTCTGGACTCCCCCAACATTGGGAACATGTTTCCTGCATCTAGCCTGTCCAATCCTTTAAGAATGTTATATGTTTCTATATGATCCCCTCTCATCCTTCTAAATTTCAATGAATACAAGCCCAGTCAATCCATTCTTTGGGCCGATGGACCTGTTCTCATGGTGTATCTCTAAAACTTAAAACTATACAGGTCTTCTACTTCTTCTTGCGTAAGGCGTGCACAGCCTAAAGTTGCAGGACAACTTGTTCTATTTGATCTTATTTGATTGTGCACACCAGGTTGATTGCATTTGTCAAAACACGGTGGACTAGGTGAAGGTTGCAATCTCCCAGCCCAACAATGCAAGTCAAGAACAGGTCATTCAGCCCACAATTCCAAGATTCAAGATTCAATTTAATTGTCACATGTACCAATTAAGGCACAGTGAAATTTGAGTGGCCATACAGCCATACTAAGTAAAAAGCAAAAATACACACTGCACATAACATAAACATCCACCACAGTGGAATTAACATTCCTCACTGTGATGGAAGGCAATAAAGTTCAGTCATCTTCCTCCATTGTTCACCCGTGGTCTGGGCCTTTGAACGGGGCCGTTGCCAACGGTCCGCTGTTCAAGCCCTCTCATCAGGATGATCAAAACTCCGGCGTCGGGACGGATCGGAACACTCGGTGGCATGGAGCTCCCGAGTCAGCCGCTTCTTTCCGGAGACCGCTGCTTCATGGTGTTAAAGTCCACAGGCCCCGCGGTCGGGGCTCCAACACTGGCGATGGTAGGTCCGCGCCGCACCCGCGGCTTGGCCGGTCTCCAGGAAAGGCAGCACCACTCCACGTTGTAGGCCGCAAAGGGGGGGGGGGGGGGGCGGAGATGCGACAAAAGAAAAATCGCATCTCCGTCAAGGTAAGTGACTGAAAAAGGTTTCCCCCAGATCCTCCCCACACCCCCCACATAAAAAAATACCAAGAGACTATAAAACAAACATTCAAGACATACTTAAAATAATAAAAACAAAGAAGGGACAACACAGACTGCTGGCGAGGCGGCCATTATGGGTGCCACCTGGTGGTGAACCCCTGGGGAACGTGATGCCAAGACCATCTCTTATCTACTTGCACATACTGTCATCCATATCCCTCCACACCCTGCATATTCAGATGCCTATCCAAAAGTTTCTTAACCCTATCATAACCCGAATAGTTTGGAAGTGAGAAGTGTAGACACCAGGCCATTTATTTATATAAATCCATCGGCCAACTGAGGGTCTTGTGTGGGTTGAGCCTGGGCATTTAACTCAACCATTCACACATTGTCATAGATAGAGTCACACATCGTGGAATGGGCCATTCAACCCAACGTGATGATCACATTGAATGGCCTTCCTCTGCACCTATTGTCTATTGTCCATGCCAGGGGCGGAAATCCTGGGGGGAATGGGACACACACGTCCCCCCCCCCCCCTGCTTTGAGAGGTGGGGGATGATCCCCCTCATGTTTTGTCATCCGGACTTTATCAGACGCTTTCTAAAGGCGGAATCAGCCCGTTCGCGTGGCCTTTCAACGCTCGGTGCGGCTTAAAATCAAACCACTGCATCGAGGCGAACAAGGCTCCCGATGTTGAAGCCCCCGCTGGCCGATGAAAGACCCCGTGTACGGGCTGATGCAAGCCCACCGCCGAAGCCTTGCGTGTGTGCGCATGCGCGCGTACACGTGTATATGCGCATGTGCGCGCGTGCGGCTGCCAAGAAATTATGTCCCCCGCATGTTTTGACAGTGATTTCCGTGCCTGGTCCATGCCAAGCAAGATGCCCCATCTAAGCTAGTCCTACCTTGATTTAGTGCGGGTGTGTAGGGTTATGGGGAGAAGGCAGGAGAATGGGGTTGATAGGGAAAAATAGTGCAGCCGCAATTGAATGCGGTGTAGACTTGATGGGCCGAATGGCCTACTTCTGCACCTAGAACTTATGAACATAGGTAGTAAAGAAAGCAAACTCAATGGACAGAAAAAGCTCAAGTAACTCAGCGGAACAGGCAACATCTCTGGAGAGAAGGGTCTCAACCCGAACTGTCACCCATTCCTTCTCTCCAACAATGCTGCCTGTCCTGCTGCATTACTCTAGCTTTTTGTGTCTATCTTTGCTTCAAGCCAGCATCTGCAGGTCCTATAAGAGGTTCTATAAGACGCTAAGAAAGGCCACATTTTGAATAATGCGAGCAATTTTGGGCGCCATAACTGAGGAAATATAGAAAATAGATGCAGGAAGAAGCCATTCGGCCCTTCGAGCCAGCACTGCCATTCGATGTGATCATGGCTGATCATCCACAATCAGTACCCCGTACCTGACTTCTCCCCATATCCCTTGATTCTGCTAGCCCCAAGAGCATGATCTAACTCTCTTTTAAATTCATCCAGTGACTTGGCCTCCACTGCCCTCTGTGGCAGGGAATTCCACAAATTCACAACTGTCTGGGTGAAGATGTTTTTTTCTCATGTCAGTTTTAAATGGCCTCCCCTTTATTCTTAGACTGTGGCCCCTGTGTCTCCCAACATTGGGATTTTTTTTCCTGCATCTAGCCTGTGCAGTCTTTCTATCTATATTCTATTCTATCTATATTCTATACTATTACTAAATCTTACATCTTGTCCTCTTCCGGTTTGCGTTGTTTTTAAATTTGCGCAAACACGGTACCCTATATCGCCAGGGTTTTTTTTGCCACCTTGCTCACAGTTCTCCACTGCTGCAAGTGCACCAAGTTTTGTTCCGATCGGTGAAATAAAAAGTTACATTTACCCCTTAAAAAGTTACCTCTTAAAAATACTTCATACAAAAAACATTGAAATTATACTTCTACAATGCACTAAAACATGATTTCAATACATCAAATTTCAAAAAGTTCCTACCCTGGGAGGGGGGGGACACCCTTCTTCCACACCCTCTCCCCACTCGGTTGCTCCACTCCCTCACCAGATACCCCGAAGGCCAGTGATCAGTGATCGCTCAGCCTCCCCACTTTCAAAAACGCTCCGCGGCCCCTGGTTCAAATGGAGAACACTGCCAGATGTGAGCGGGAACCTGAGGCCAGTTGTCCATGATGTTTGGACCCCAATGCTCAGCGCTTCATGTTTCGGAGTTGGCTAATGTTATTGATTAGTAATTAGCCTGATGACTTCAGGACAGTTTGTTATGAAAATGAAAGAAATGGTATCAGAATACTTATACAGCTGAGTGAGTATAATTTTATGGATGGGAATTGTGTTCAACCAATTGATGACTTCTTTGACAAAGTGACTAGCATGTTAGAATACAAGGAAGACAATGAATGTCGCAAATTTTGTTATCCATAATTTGGTCTGTAAAGTACCCCATAAAGGATTACTGCATTAGCTAAGCACCTGTGGACTTGAACGTAATAGGTTAAGTCCAGGGGGTCAGATATGGGGCTTTATGTGTGGGCCAGATATATTGTCAGTGCAAAGGGGCTAGAGCAAGGCCAAGTGTGCATCCAGAGTCAAGGTCTGGAATAGTACTAGGTGTGCAGTCAAAGCTGGGACCAGGGGTGTGTTCAGCACTGGGAACCTAAGCAGGTAAGCAGCTATGATGAGTGTAGAATAGGGGGCCAGGTGTAGGGCTGGACTCAGGGACAGGAGTAGTACCAGGTGTGCAGTGAGACCCAGGTTAGCCAACATGGGCCAGATTATTTGATTATAATCTGATTTCCATACATGAATACACTAAGATCATTCATGTGCTGCACGTATGGATCACAGCCTGGGCTCGACTGTGGAATGTAATTAGGAATGTAATTTACTCTAACCTTATTCATAGCTAATCCAATTTAAAGCATATATATTGCATTCAAGTGTAAGTTAAAAGAGTATGCACCATATTACACAATTTCAAGCTGAAAAATGCAAAAGTTCCGTACCAATGGGAGGGGACACATCCTCCTCCTACCCTCCACTTGGGCTTGGTCTCGCAATTAATCTCTCCCAACTCTCACCCAATGTTGGCAGCCCTGATCTGAACCACATTCGCGGCATCATCAGGTTCATACATTCTCCATGCAGAGCGCCATTTCCCCTCGGGGGAACACTGAAACAATGCATCCTTTGTGGATGCAGTTTCTTGGGCTGCGACACAGACTCGCGCGTGATCACAGTGTCCAGTGGTACCAGGGTGACTAGAACCTCCCGTCCTCCCTGCAACACACTGAACACAAGCACAGTGTGGACAGGAAGCTGGTCGTGCTGGGATATGTTGCTGCTGCTTTATTACTGGCCTGAATAACTCTATATGTGCTCTCCAATTAAATCATACTGGAGTTTAGAGATACAGCTTGGTAACAGGCCCACTCAGTCCACCGATTCCACGCCGACCATCGATCACCCGTATATTAGTTCTACATTCATAGAGTCATAGAGGGATACAGTGTGGAAACAGGCCCTTCGGCCCAACTCACCCACACCGGCCTACAATGTCCCAGCTACACTAGTCCCACTTGCCTGCGTTTGGTCCATATCCCTCCAAACCTGTCCTATCCATGTGCCAGTCAAACTGTTTTTTAAACGCTGGGATAGTCCCAGCCTCAACCACCTCCTCTGGCAGCTCGTTCCATACACCCACCACCCTCTGTGTGAAAAAGTTACCCTTCGGATTCCTATTAAATCTTTTCCCCTTCACCTTCAACCTCTGTCCTCTGATCCTCGATTCCCCTACTCTGGGCAAGAGACTCTGTGCATCTACCCGATCTATTCCTCTCATGATTTTGTATATCTTTATAAAGATTTCAAGTTTGACAATATCTTTCCTATAACATGGTGCCCAGAACTGAACACAATATTCTAAATGCGGTCTCACCAACGTCTTATACAACTGCAACATGACCTCCCAACTTCCATACTCAATACTCTGACTGATGAAGGCCAAAGTGCCAAAAGCCTTTTTGACCACATTATCCCACTTTTGCATCCTTACAAAACGTACAGAAGCTAATGAACCTACCATACATGAGTACAATTAAGCTATAAACAAGAAGGTGCGGAGAGAAAAATACCAGAGTGCAGAATATTGTATTACAGTTACGGAGAAAAAGAACAAGGGCAGCAGTGAAATAGGTTGGAAGATTGAGACTACGCTATAACTATAAGGACCGTTCAGTAGTCTGTTAACAACTAAAAAGGCAGAAGCTGTTATAAAGTCATGCAGCACAGAAACAGGCACTTCAGCCTAACTTGCCCATACCAACCAAGATGCCCCATCTACACTAGCCGCACCAGCTCGTGTTTGGCCCATATCCCTCTAAACCTTTCATGTCCCCGTACCTGTCCAAATGTTTTTAAAATGTTGTGACAGTACCATATCTCTGTTCCTGAATCTGGTGGTACTTGCTTTCAAGCATTTGTATCTTCTACGAAACGAGACGATATGATAGAACTTTATTTTGAAGACATGAGACGGGAATTGGCTCGGATGGACGGGCAAATTATACTTATAGAGTTGACGGTGGAGATGCAATGGCAAAGATTTAAAGACCGCATGGAAGAACTCCAAAAATTGTTCATCCGTGTCTGGTGAAAAAATAAAACGGGGAAGGCAGCTCAACCGTGGCTAACGAGGGAAATCAAGGATAGTGTTAAACCCACAGAAAAGATATATACATTGGCCAGAGGAAGCAGCAAACCGGAAGCAGGAGGGATCTCCTGTGATATTCTGGACTGGGAGAAATTTACAAGTTAACAGAGAAGGACAAAGGGGTTAATTAAGAGGAGCGAAAAAGAGCATGAAAGAAAGCTTGCGGGGAATATAAAAACTGACTACAAAAGCTGCTTTAGATATGTAAAAAGGAAAAGATTAGTGAAGACAAATGTGGGTCCCTTACAGTCAGAGACAGGTGAAACTATAATGGGAAACAAGGAAAAGCAGTATAGTTAAACGAGTACTTTGGTTCTGTCTTCACTAAGGAAGACACGAACAATCTCCCAGAAATACTAGGGGACCGAGGCTCTAGTGGGAGGGAGGAACTGAAGGGAATCCACGTTAGTCAGGAAATGGTGTTAGGTAAACTGTTGGGACTGAAGGCAGATAAATCCCCAGGGCCTGATGGTCTGCATCCCAGAGTACTCAAGGAGGCGGCCCTTGAAATCGTGGATGCATTGGTGATCATTTTCCAATGTTCACTTGACTCTGGATCAGTTCCTGTGGACTGGAGGGTAGCCAATGTAACTCCACTTTTTAAGAAAGGAGGGAGAGAGAAAATGGGGAATTATTGACCAGTCAGCCTTACATCGGTAGTGGGGAAGATGCTTGAGTCGATTGTCACAGATGTTATAGCAGCGTATTTGGAAAGCAGGGACAGGATCGGTCAAAGTCAGCATGGATTTATAAAGGGGAAATCATCCTCGACTAATCTTCTGGAATTTTTTGAGGCTGTAACAAGTAGAATGGATAAGGGAGAGCCAGTGGATGTGGTGTATCTAGACTTTCAAAAAGCCTTTGACAAGGTCCCACACAAGAGACTAGTGTGCAAAATTAGAGCACATGGTATTGGGGGTAGGATATTGACATAGATAGAGAACTGGTTGGCAGACAGGAAGCAAAGAGTACGAATTAACGGGTCCTTTTCAGAATGGCAGGCAGTGACCAGTGGGGTGCTGCAATACTCGGTGCTGGGACCCCAGTTATTTACAATATATATTAACTATTTAGACGATGGAATTAAATGTGACATCTCTAAGAATTGATTATACTCTGCAATTTAGAAGGATGAGAGGGGATCTTTTGAAATATGGCAGATGCAGTATCATGTGGATACATGTGAAGTTATCCACTTTGATGGCAGATTATTATCTGAATGGTGTCAGATTAGGAAAAGGGGAGGTGCAGCGAGCCCTGGGTGTGCTTGTACATCAGGCACTGAGAGTAAGCAGGCAGATCCTATAGCTGTAGGATCTTTGAGCAGGGGAGGGGGATGGGAGCTCCCCGTGTGAGTGTGTCTCGTGTTTCCCGAGCCGCCCGCAGGCAGCAGTTTAAATAGTCCCTGAGCCCAAAGATCTTTGGCTGAGTTTGAGCGGTGCAGCTGTTGTCTGGAGATAAGATAGGCGGCAGGCAGCAGAGGAGAAGGCCAGTTGTCTGGCTCCCTCCTCCACCACCCTTCTCTGGAGCAGCTTTGCCCATGACTACATCCCCTCACACATCCACTCACTCACTCACTCACTCACTGAGAGGAGGGCGCAGTGTGTGAGCGGGCAGGGGTGGAGTCGGGGCCGGACACAGAGCAGAACAGAGCAGCGAGGCCCAGTCTGGGTACAGAGGGTAGAGAGGGAGAGGGGGGAGAGAGAGGCCACAGTTAGAGGGGGGGAGACAGAGTTAGAAGAGGAGACAGTTAGAGGAGGAAGAAAGAGGGAGAGGGGGGACAGAGTTAGAAGAGGCCACAGTTAGGGGGGCGGGGGCAGAGTTAGAAGAGAAAGAGAGTTAGAGGAGGGAGAGTTAGAGGAGGAAGAGAGTTAGAGGAGGGAGACAGAGTTAGAGGAGGGAGACAGAGTTAGGGGAGGGAGACAGAGTTAGGGGAGGGAGACAGAGTTAGAGGAGGGAGACAGAGTTAGAGAAGGAAGAGAGTTAGAGGAGGGAGACAGAGTTAGAGGAGGGAGACAGAGTTAGAGGAGGGAGACAGAGTTAGGGGAGGGAGACAGAGTTAGAGAGGGAACAGAGTTAGAGGAGGGAGACAGAGTTAGAGGAGAGGAGACAGAGTTAGAGTGGAGGAGAGAGTTAGAGGAGGAGAGAGTTAGAGGAGGGAGAGAGTTAGAGGAGGAGAGAGTTAGAGGAGGGAGACAGAGTTAGAGGAGGGAGAGTTAGAGGAGGGAGACAGAGTTTAGAGAGGAGGGAGACAGAGTTAGAGGAGGGAGACAGAGTTAGAGGAGGGAGACAGAGTTAGGGGAGGCCACAGAGGGAGGGAGGGAGGGAGGGGGCGCGGGGGGATCTGGAGCAGCGAGGCCCAGTCGGATCTCCTCGCCTCACATCGCCTCACCTCACCGCGGTCGGACAGCGAGGCGTCGCCGGCGCGGACACAGGAGACCCAGGGAGGGGGAGAGTCGGCGGGGATCCATGAAGGGTTCCGGGAACCTCCAGCAGGCCAGGGATGGAAGAGATTAAGGACGTTTCTAGCAGCACGGTGAAGGGCGCCAACCGCGGGAAGAGCAGGCCGGCTCTGCCAGGAAAGCCCAACAGGTAGGCAGCGGGCAGCCCATCCCACACCCTCGTCCTCCTCCTCCTCCCCCCAGCTCCTCCTCATCCTCATCCCCCAAGCTCCTCCTCATCCCATCATCTCCTCCTCTCCCTCATCCCCCCAGCTCCTCCTCATCCTCATCCCTCCATCTCCTCCTCTCCCTCATCCCTCCATCGCCTCCTCTCCCCCCCATACCCTCCTCATCCTCATCCCCCCCATCTCCTCATCCTCATCCCCCCATCTCCTCATCCTCATCCCTCATCTCCTCCTCTCCCTCATCCCCCCCCATCTCCTCCTCTCCCTCATCCCCCCCATCTCCCCCTCCCCCCATCTCCCCCTCTTCCCCCCCCATCGCCTCCTCATCCTCATCCCCCCCATCTCCTCATCCTCATCCCCCCCATCGCCTCCTCTTCCTCATCCCCCATCTCCTCCTCTTCCTCATCCCCCATCTCCTCCTCTCCCCCCAGCTCTTCCTCATCCTCATCCCCCCAGCTCCTTATCCTCATCCCTCCCATCTCCTCCTTATCCTCATCCCCCTCATCTCCTCCTCTCCCTCATCCCTCCATCTCCTCCTCTTCCCCCCCATCGCCTCCTCATCCTCACCCCCATCGCCTCCTCTCCCCCCCATCCCCTCCTCATCCTCATCTCCCCCATCTCCTCCTCTCCCTCATCCCCCTCATCTCCTCATCCTCATCCCCCCCATCTCCTCCTCTCCCTCATCCCCCACATCTCCTCCTCATCCTCTTACCCCCATCTCCTCCTCTTACCCCCATCTCCTCCTCTTACCCCCATCTCCTCCTCATCCCCCCCATCTCCTCCTCTCCCCCCCCATCCCCTCCTCATCCTCCTCCCCCCAGCTCGTCCTCATCCTCATCCCCCCAGCTCCTTATCCTCATCCCTCCCATCTCCTCCTCATCCTCATCCCCCACATCTCCTCCTCATCCTCTCCCCCCATCTCCTCCTCTTACCCCCCATCTCCTCCTCTTCCTCATCCCCCCCATCTCCTCCTCTTCCTCATCCCCCCCATCTCCTTCTCTTCCTCATCCCCCATCTCTCCTCTTCCCCCCATCTCCTCTTCCCCCCATCTCCTCTCCTCCCCCTCTTTCCCCCCCCATCTCCTCTTACCCCCCCATCTCCTCTTACCCCCATCTACTCTTACCCCCATCTCCTCTTATCCCCCCCATCTCGTCCTCTCTACCCCCCTCTCTTCCTCCTCTCCCCCCTCCTCCTCCCCTCCTCTCCTCCTCTCCCCTCCTCTCCTCCTCTCCCCTCCTCTCCTCCTCTCCCCCTCCTCTCCTCCCTCTCCCCCCCTCTCCTCTCCCCCCTCCCCCCCTCCACCCCTACTCCCCCTCTCCTCATCCTCTCTCCTCGGGGCATCCGCCATGGCTGGGGGGGGGGGGGGGCGAGGGGAAAGGAGGGGGTGAGGATCAGGGAAGAGAGGGTCGGCGCGGAGAGAGTGTAAGGGGAGAGGGAAAGATGAGGGTGAGGTGGTAGAGAATGTGTAAGATGGGAGGTAGCGTGTAAAGGGGCAGATAGAGGGAGGGGAGACGGGGTTAGTGTCCCTCCTGACACTGATGGAGTGAGGAGGGTGGATTCTGAGAGGCAGGTCCTCTGGTTGAGACACCGGCGTTATCCCACACCCGGGGCTGGGTGGTGCTGGCATGATGGTTCATTGACGGACATTCACTTGTAGGTTAATTGGCTTGACAAATGTTTTTTTTTTAAATTGCCCAGTATAAAATTGTCCAACTTCCAGTACAGTCCCTAGTGGACTCTTCAGAAGTGATGACCACAAGTTACAAGGACACAAGCAGAGTGCGGGCAGACCTGGATTATTTTTGCTGGAGCATCGGAGGTTGAGGGGAGACCTGATAAAAAGTTCCGAAAATTGCGAGCTACATACAGATGCTCCTCGACTTACGATGCTTCGACTTACGATAATTCGACTTTACGATGGTGCAAAAGCGACACACATTCAGTAGACAAAAGTGCTGGAGAAACTCAGCGAGTGCAGCAGCATCTATGGAGCGAAGGAAATAGGCAGCGTTTTGGGCCGAAACCCTTCTTCAGACTTCAGACTTTAGTCTGAAGAAGGGTTTCGGCCCGAAACGTTGCCTATTTCTTTTGCTCCGTAGCTGCTGCCTCACCCTCTGAGTTTCTCCAGCACTTTTGTCCACCTTCGATTTTCCAGCATCTGCAGTTCCTTCTTAAACACATTCAGTAGAAACTGATATACGGTACGATAATCTCTTGTGATGCTGGGCAATGGCAGCAAGCCGCAGGTCCCAGACAGCCACGCGATCACGAGCGTAAACAACCGATACTCTACAGCGACCTGTGTTGCCCCCACCCCCCACAGAATAGCTCTTCTGTACCGCCCCTCCCACAGTGCAGCACCTCACCAAAGCTCATAGACTACTTAGCCAACATAGACTAGTTGGGTCGAACAGCCTATATCCGTGGTGTCTGATTATGTTCTCCCTGTGGGATTTTCTGGGACTTTGAGGCAGTGAGTGGGGAAAGTCTTTGCGCGGCTGGAATTCGCCGGGACCCCCAGTTCAAGCGGTAAATCTGACTCACCGCTGTTGAAACACTTCACCGGTCTCTCCAGAGGAGGGGATGTGAGCAGGTGGGGGAGAAAGGGATAAAGAGATTGGGGGAGAGGTGCATAGAGAGGAGAAGGTGGGAAGAAGAGGAGGAGGAGCAGGAGGAGAGATAGAGGGGAGGTTACCATTTCTCGGCAGCTGGTACACGGGTGTGGGGTGCTGTGACCACTCAGGACCGAGGGGACAGTCCCAGTCGGTCCGAACATGGTGGGGCTCGCAGACCGTGCCCCCATTGGTCAGGAAGTATCTGCCGGGCGGGGGAGCTCCACGTACACTGGCTGCCTGATGGCCGGCGGGGACCAGGTTACCCTCGCCGGGCGCTGGGCTGTGGACCTCTGCCCCACCAGTAAGTAGCTGTGTTTTCTGGGCTACACTGCTGTTGTACACACGTGGCGGTGTCGATGTGAGTGCGACCACAGGCACATTTTTGACATGCGATATTTTTGAATTACAATGGGTTTATCGGAACATAATCCCATCGTAAGTTGAGGATAACTTGTACAATGTCCTCCATAATGTTTGGGACAAAGACCCATCATTTATTTATTTGTCTCGTACTCCACAATTTGAGATTTGTAAGAGAAAAAAAATCATGTGGTTAAATAATAATAATAATCTTTATTTCGGACTCAAGGTCCAGACAAGGGACAACATTACATAAAAATGCATTGCATATTAAAAACATCATAAAGTACATATAAAATTTTAGTATATCACATAAAAGCATCATAAATTATATATTTAAAAAAAAACAATATACGTGAATTAAAATCCAGAAGAAAAAGAATTATCAATGTCCTACAAAGAGGCAACGATACCAGTGTCTCCACAACTGGGATTTGTAGCGTGTAGTGCTAAACCTTATGTTTGACAAGGCCAAAATAATTACATTTTTAGAGTAATTTATCCTGCAGATGAATTTATACATATGATGGTGAGCATTGGGGGAACGGTGCACATTGTCAGATTTTATCACAGGCCATTTTTATACATTTTGATTTCACCATTTAGAAATTACAGCTGTGTTTATACATAGTTCCCCCCCCCCCCCCATTTCAGGGCACCATAATGTTTGGGACACATGGCTTCACAGGCGTTTGTAATTGCTCAGTTTAAATGCAGGTTTAAGAGAGCTCTCAGCAACTAGTCTTTCCTCCAGTCTTTCCATCACCTTTGGAAACTTTTATTGCTGTTTATCAACATGAGGACCAAAGTTGTGCCAATGAAAGTTAAAAAAAAGCCATTATGAGTGAGAAACAAGAGACATCAGCCAAACCTTAGGCTTACCAAAATCAACTGTTTGGAACATCATTAAGAAGAAAGAGCACTGGTGAGCTTACTAATCGCAAAGGGACTGGCAGGCCAAGGAAGACCTCCACAGCTGATAACAGACAAATTATCTCTATCATAAAGAGAAAAATCCCCAAACACCTGTCCGACAGATCAGAAACATTCTTCATTAGTTAGGTGTGGATTTGTCAATGACCACTGTCCGCAGAAGACTTCATGAGCAGAAATACAGAGGCTACACGGCAAGATGCAAACCACTGGTTAGCCGCAAAAATAGGATGGCCACGTTACAGTTTGCCAAGAAGTACTTCAAAGAGCAACCAGGAGTGGGGGAGGTGGGGATAGAGGGATAGGAGCCAGGAGTGGAGAGGAGGGAGGGTCTGAGGGTAGGGGAGAGGGAGGGAGAGGTGAGTGAGGGATTGGAGGATGGGAGGAGTAGAGGGGAAAGAAGAGGGAGGGTGAAGAGGGGGAGGGAGTGCTGGGGGATGAGGGGAAATGAGCCGTGCCTGGAGAGTTGGGGGCTATGGGTGAGTGGTGGAATATTGCGTTGGGGGACCAGGCCTCCCGTGTGGCAGGGACCCAACGGGTCCCACTTAGTCTGGTGTCTTTTATATGCTGAAGAGAAAACTGAAGGGGACTAGCCCCTAAAACAAGCATAAGCTAAAGATGGCTATGATACAAGCCTGGCAGAGCATCACCAGAGAAGACACCCAGCAACTGGTGATGTCCATGAATCGCAGACTTCAAGCAGTCATTGCATGCAAATGATATGCAACAAAATACTAAACATGACTACTTTCATTTACATTACATTGCTGTGTCCCAAACATTATGGTGCCCTGAAATGCGGGGGGGGGGGGGGGGGATATGTATAAACACAGCTGTAATTTCTACATGGTGAAACCAAATTGTATAAAAATCTGACAATGTGCACTTTAACCACATGTGATTTTTTTTCTATTCCAAATCTCAAATAGTGGAGTACAAAGGCAAATAAATAAATGATGGTTCTTTGTCCCAAACATTATGGAAGGCACTGTAGATAGTTCAGGCAGTCAGAACTTTTTTTCCCCAGGGTGGAAATGTTAAAGGCTAGAAGGTAAAGCTTTAAAGTGAGAGGTTTAAAGGAGATGTGCGGGGTGAGTTTTTTTTTTACACAGAGGCTGGTGAGTGTGTGGAACGCGCTGCTGGAGTTGGTGGTGGAGGCAGATACGATAGTGGTGTTTAAGAGGCTTTTAGTTGGGCACATGGATATGGAGCTGATGCACTACAATGCTGAGAACTATATTCTGCACTCTGTATCTTCCCCATTGCTCTACCTATTGTACTTGAGATTGACCTGATTGTAGATAGACACAAAATGTTGGACCCATTCCTTCTCTCCAGAGATGCTGCCTGTCCCGCTGAGTTATTGCAGCACTTTATGTCTATCTTCGGTGTAAGCCAGCATCTGCAGTGCCTTCCTACACATTTTGACTGGATTGTATTTGTGTATAGTATTACCTGATCTGATTTGATAGCATGCAAAACAAAGCTTTTCACTGTACCTCAGTACACATGATAATAATAATAAACTTAAATCGAGGAATGGAGGGATATGGATTAAGTGCAGGCAGAGGAGATTAGTTTATTGTGGCCTCATGTTTGGCATTGACATGGTGGGCGGATGGGCCTGTTCCTGCACTGTTCTGTGACACAGTAGCGGTGTGGAGAGCTTGGGATAACAGCGCTCCCCACTGCTCAGGACTACACAGTTCCTGGTGATGGTGAGAGTACCGTGGCTGGACGTTCGGGGCTATCCTCACCCCGGCAAGTCCGTGATGCCTGACCCACGCCGTGAATGACTGCTCCCTCCAGGGTAAGACCGTGTTAAGTTGTTGTATGTACCGACAATGGAACAATGAAACACTTACTTGCAGCAGCATAATCATCATCATCGTTGAAAACATCAACGAGTACGGTGCCTTACAGCGCTATGTATGACAGTGATCGCAACTTCTACTGAAGTGTGGATGGCCGTTGGCTCGCTAGGAGCTCATCTGCCCTTCGACGGGTCTTGTTTTTGGTCCTGCTGGGGGTCGACAGCCCCCTCCTCACATAGAAACATAGAAAATAGGTGCAGTAGGCCATTCGGCCCTTCGAGCCTGCACTGCCATTCAATATGATCATGGCTGTTCATCCAACTCAGTATCCAGGCCACCTGGCAAACCAGGCGGGGGAGCCGGTTTAGTCGCCAACTATCCGACCATGGAGCCAGGTAGCATGGGATTACATGGTACCTGTGGCGGTGGAAACTCTCCCCAACCTGACCTGACCTGCAGTATAACAGGCTTGCAAACACAGTGCACACACATACTATATCTTTCTATAGTTTAGTTGAAAGATACAGCTTGGAAACAGGCCCACCAAGTCCATGTCGACCAGCGATCACATGTACACTAGTTCTATCCTACAAACTAGGGACGACTTTACAGAAGCCGGTTAACCTACAAACCTTCATGACTTGATTGTGGAAGGAAATGGGGAAACCGGTGCACCTGGAGGAAACCCACGCAGTCACAGGGAGAACGTGCAAACTACGCCCAGACAGCACCCATAGTCAGAATCGAACCTGGGTCCCTCGCACGGTAAGACAGGAGCTCTGCCACCGTGCCACTGTGCCACCCCTGATTTACAGAATAAACAAAAAATTCAGTAAATTAATAACATCAATACTATTGCAATAGAAAAGTTTAAGGTGAGAGGGGAAAGGTTTAATAGGGACCCGAGAGGTAACTTTCTCACACAGAAAGTGGGTGTGTGGAACTAGCTGCCAGAGAAGGTAGTTGAGGCAAGGACACCACCTTGGCCACACTTTTGTTTCACTCCTGCCATTGGTGAGAAGATATAGGAATCCATTGGAGACCATAGAAAGCATTTTATCATGATGCATCACAGCCTGGTTTGGGATCAGCTCCATCCAAGACCGCAACAAATTGTGGACGCAGCCCAGACCATCACAAACCTCCCTTCCATTGAGTCCATTTATACCTCGCGCTGCCTCGGCAAGGCCAGCAGCATCATCAAGGACCGGTCACACCCTGGCCACTCCCTCTTCTCCCCTCTCCCATCAGGCAAAAGGTATAGAAGTGTGAAAACGCACACCTCCAGGGACAGTTTCTTCCCAACTGTTATCAGGCATCAGAATCATCCTACCACGGCCAGAGAGCAGTGCTGAATCCACCTTTTTGATGACCCTCGGCCTATCCTTGATCAGACTTTGCTGGTTTTATCTTGCACTAAATGTTATTCCCTTATCATGGTGGCGCAATGATAGAGTTCCTGCTTTAGAGCACTTGCAGCACTGGTGAGTCGGGTTCCATCCTGACTACGGGTGCTGTCTGTACATATTTGTAAGCTTTTCCCGTGACTATGTGGGTTTTCTCCGAGATCTTGTGTTTCCTCCCACACTCCAAAGACGTAAAGGTTTGTAGATTAATTGGTTTGATATATGTGCAAAAAATGTATGTCAGATGGTGTGGGTCGGATGGTGTCAATGTGTGGGGATCGCTGGTCGGCACGGACTCGGTGGGCCGAAGGGCCTGTTTCCACACTATCTCTAAACTAAACTAAAAATCATGTATTTGTAAACTGTAAAATGGATAGATTGTAATCGCGTATCACCTTTCTGTTGACTACTGTTGGACTCTGTGACTGCACCCCCCTCTGGCACAGAATGAAGGTCCCGCTCAGAACACAGCCAGTCTGCTCCAAAGTCAAACAGGGACTGCTACAGGTCAGGCAGCATCTGGAGGGAGTAACAATCTTGTGTTCCATGTTCCCAGACATAGTGTCATGCAGCACAGAAACAAGTCCTTCGTTGAATGGGTCTCCCAACCTACCTCATTGCCAGCCATCGAATTTTAATCAGCACTTATAATGCTGTAACACGGTACTTTTCGCTTTGCACTACCTCTTTGAGTCATAGAGTGTGGAAACAGGCCCTTTGGCCCAACTTGCCCTCACCGACCAACATGCCTCATCTACACTAGTCCCACCTGCCCACAGACCAACATGCCCCATCTACACTAGTCCCATCTGCCCACACCGACCAACATGCCCCATCTACACTAGTACCACCCTGCCCACACCGACCAACATGCCCCATCTACACTAGTCCCACCTGCCCACACCGACCAACATGCCCCATCTACACTAGTCCCACCTGCCCACACCGACCAACATGCCCCATCTACACTAGTCCCACCTGCCCACACCGACCAACATGCCCCTTCTACACCAGTCTCTCCTGCCCACACCAACCAACATGCCCCATCTAATGACCCACCTGCCCACACCGTCCAACATGCCCCATCTACACTAGTCCCACCTGCCCACACCGACCAACATGCCCCATCTACACTAGTCCCACCTGGCCACACCGACCAACATGGCCCATCTACACTAGTCCCACCTGCCTGCATTTGGTCCATATCCCTCCACACCTTTACGTGACCAAATGTTTCTTAAACTTTGTGATAGTACCTGCCTCAACTACCTCCTTTAGCAGCTCACTCCATGTACCCACCACCTTTTGAGTAAATCGGGTTCCTATTAAATCTTTCCCCTCTCACCTTAAACCCATGTCCTCTAGTTCTTGATTCCCCTACTCTGAGTAAAAGACTGCAAGTGCTTGTTGTACTTGTGTAGGTCTTGATTGTACTTGTATATAATATGTATAGACAGGATAGCATACTGAGAAAACTGTTCGCTGTATCTTGGTCTACATGGCAATAATAATGCAATACCAATACCATCCGCCCAACCTTCCATGGCGACCAACTTGTCTATCTGATCTAGTCCCATTAGTTTGCACTTGGCTCATATCCGCCTCAACCTTTCCCATCTGTGTACCTTTCTCAATGTCACTTTACCATTGTCATTGTACTTGTGTCGACCACTTCCTCTGGCAGTTGAAATGGTCTCTAGTTAGACTGTGACTATCCATCTTATGTTCCTCATGATTTGATGCACCTCTGCAAGATCAGCCTTACCTTGTGGGCTCCAGGGATTCCAAGAGTCCCAGCCTATCCTCCCAATAACTCAAGTCCTCCAGTTGCAATAACGCACCAGTGAATCCTTTCTGCACCTTCTTCAGCTTTTCAGCATGTGTAGGCAGATGGAGTGAGTTTATCTTGGCATTATGTTCAGCACAGTGGGTTTGTTCCTGTATTTGTACTTTTCTGAAGTACAGATAAGTTGCAGTTTGTGAAATCAAACCAGGCAGGACCTCCACGGAGAGCGAGATAGGGCACTTGAAGATAGTGGAGTCAGGGGATATGGGGAGAAGGCAGGAACGGGGTACTGATTGGGGATGATCAGCTGTGATCATATTGAATGGCGGTGCTGGCTTGAAGGGCCGAATGGCCTACTCCTGCACCTATTGTGTATTTACGTATATTATGATATATGGACACACTGATCTGTTTTGTAGTCAATGCCTACTATGTTCTGTTGTGCTGAAGCAAAGCAAGAATGTCATTGTCCTATCAGGGACACACGACAATAAACTCACGAACTTGAACTATTGTCTATTGATTGGTAGGACATGGAATATTGCAGGACAGAGGGATCAAGGAGTGCAGGCACATAGTTCTGTGATGGTTGCCTGAAAGTAGCATCATAAATAGATAGAGTGGTGAAGAAGGTTAAGGGCATATTGGCCCTCATCTGTCAGGGAACTAAGCAAAGATGTTGGGACGCTATGTTACACTTGTGCAACATGTTGGTGAGTCTGCAGTTTGAATTTCATTTATTGTCACGTGTACTGAGGTACTGTGAAAAGCTTTTGTTGCGTGCTAATCGGTCAGTGGAAAGACAATACATGGTTACAATCGACCATCTACAGTGTACGGATACGTGATGAAGGGAATAACGTGGATAACGTTTAATACAAGATAAAGCCAGTAAAGTCCGATTAGTGATAGTCCGAGGAGCTCCAATGAGGTAGATAGTAGTTCAGCACTGCTCTCTGGTTGGATGGTTGTGGTGCCTGATAACAGCTGGGAAGAAACTGTCCCTGAATCTGGAGGTATGTGTTTTCACACTTCTGTGCCTTTTGCCTGATGGGAGAAGAGGGAGTGGCCGGTGTGCGACGTCCTTGATTATGCTGCTGGATTAAGTTGGCGTATTGGGTTTGATTTTGGTCATCCTGCTATAGGAAAGATGCCTTTAAACTGGAAACAATGCAGAGAGGATTTACGAGGATTTATTCCTTGGAGCATAAGAGACTGAGGGTGATCTTACAGTACGTATAAAATCAAAGATGGAATAAATAGAGTGGATGCACAGTCTTTTATCCAGAGTAGGGGAATCAAGTTTAGATTAGATCCCTTTATTGTCATTCAGACCTTTCGGTCTGAACAAAATTTTGTTACCTTGCAGTCATAACATATGATAAATTAAAACAAAACACACAATAAACACATATTTAACATCCACCACAGTGAGTTCACCAGGCACCTCCTCACTGTGGTGGAAGGCAAAAGTCTTAAAGTCTTTGTCTTCTTCCCTACTTGTTCTCTCTCTGCGCTGAGGCGATCCAGGCCTCCGATGTTATCGTCCACTAGGCCCGCGGCCGAGCCTCCGAAGCCGGGCTGCCACCACCGCCGTCGCCGGAATGCTGGAACACCGTCACAGCTCTGAATCAGGGTCCACCGCTGGAGAGCCGGAGCTCTGAAGCCGGGCCGCCGCTGCAGCACCGCTGGAGCAACTGCTGGAGCACCGGAGCTCTGAAGCCGGGCCGCCGTTGGAGCACCGCTGGAGCGCCGGAGCTCTGAAGCCGGGCCGCCGCTGGAGCGCCGGAGCTCTGAAGCCGGGCCGCCGTTGGAGCACCGCTGGAGCGCCGGAGCTCTGAAGCCGGGCCGCCGCTGGAGCACCGCTGGAACGCCGCTGGAGCACCGGAGCTCTGAAGCCGGGCCGCTGCCGCCGCTGGAACACTGAAGCTCTGAACGCTCGCCACCAGCTCCGAGGCCGCCAGCTCCGCCATTAGGCCTCAGCACAGACGGAGACGGTGACGGGGGACACGACAAGAAAAGGTTGCATCCCCCCGAAGGGAGAGACTAAAACCCTGTTTCTCCCACCGTCCCCCTCCCCCCCCCCCCCCCCCACACACACACACAAACACAACCTAATAAACCAAAATTCTAACTAAAACAGACACAAAAAGACAAAAAACAGACGGACTGTAGGTGAGCCGCAGCTGCCACGTAGCGCCGCCACTTCCGGAGTGTACCAGCGGACATAGGTTTAAGGTTAGAGGAGAAAGATTTAATAGGAACCTGAGGGTAACATTTTCACTCAAAGGGTGGTGGGTATATGGAACAATCTGCCAGAGGAGGTAGTTGAGGCCAATAACTTGAAGACATTTGGACAAGTACACAAATAATAAGGGTAGTCATGGTGGCACAGTGGTAGAGTTGCTGCCTTACAGCGAATGCAGCGCCGGAGACCCGGGTTCAATCCCGATTACAGGTGCTGTCTGTACGGAGTTTGTACGTTCTCCCCGTGACCTGCGTGTATTTTCTCCGAGATCTTCGATTTCCCCCTGCACTCCAACAATGGTCAGATTTATAGGTTAATTGTCTTGGTAAATGTAAAAATTGTCCCTAGTGGGTGATTAATGTGTCCCTACATAGTGTTAATGTGTGAGGCTCGCTGGTCGGCGCGGACGCGGTGGGCAGAAGGGCCTGTTTCCATGCTGTATCTCTAAAACTAAAAAATAAAAATAAATAAGAGATTTAGAGGGATATGGGGCCCATCACAGGCAAATGAATGCCTCTTAGATGGAGCATTTTGGTTGGCACGGATGAGTTGGACCAAAGGCCTGCTTCTGCATTGTGGCTCTGTGACCCCCACACCAATTTATCTGCCCAATGTGGGCCTCTCCCACCAGCTGGGAGGGAATTATACCCCCACCCAACCATGTTATAGCTGGGTGTACTCCACAGTTTAGTTTAGTGTAGAGATACAGCATGAACACAGGCCCTTCAGCCACGCCGACCATTGATCACCCGTTCACACTAGTTCTATGTTATCCCACTTCCTCATCCACTCCTTACACACGAGGGACAGTTTACAGAGGGCAAATTAATCTGCAGTCCCGCACGTCTTTGGGACGTGGGAGAAAGCCGCAGCACCCGGAGGAAACCTACGAGGTTACAGGGAGTTCGTGCAAACTCCACACAGACGACACTTGAGTTCAGAATTGAACCTGGGTCTCTGACGCCGTGAGGCAGCAGCTCTACCGGCTGTGCCGCCCTGAGGGAATTCTGCACAGTTGAAGGTGGGTTTAAATCAAGGCTGCTCTCCTCCGGGATGATTTTTTTTTTTTTTTTAATTCATATGGCTGTATGGTGACCCCAAATGTCACTGTACCAATTGGTGCATGTGACAATAAATGTCTCTTGAATCTCTTGTATCTTGAATGTACCACCCGGTTCTTGCATTGCCCGGGCGCTGGTTCCTGCCCAGTTCAGTTACCTCTGTGCCACAGAAGAGCTCTGATGAGTAGAAACCAATTCTCCCCACACTTTACACTGAACCTGTCAATTGTCCAGCCCAGCGGTATGGACGTTAGTTTCTCTAATTTCAAGTAACTCCTGCATTCCCTCTCTTTCTCCACCCTCTCCCACCTTAGTCGTCCAACCTTTTCCACTCTTTGTATCCTTGTATCCCTCCTGCTATCACATCTTCCCCAGCCAACAGTGGGCCATTATGGACTCCACCATTCCTGATTTGTTCAGACCTTTTCCTGCCTCCAGTTTATTTCCCCCTCCCACTCCACCTTTACTTTGTCTGGGGAAGGGTTCCAACCTAAAACGTCATCTATCCATTTTCTCCAGAGATGCTGCCTGTCCCGCTGAGTTACTCCAGCATTATATCCAGGTCAGTCGGGAAGTGGTGTTGGGTAAATTGAATAGATTAAAGGCCGATAAATCCCCAGGGCCAGATAGGCTGCATCCCAGAGTACTTAAGGAAGTAGCTCAGGAAATAGTGGATGCATTAGTGATAATCTTTCAAAACTCTTTAGATTCTGGAGTAGTTCCTGAGGATTGGCGGGTAGCAAATGTAACCCCTCTTTTTAAGAAGGGAGGGAGAGAGAAAACGGGGAATTACAGACCAGTTAGTCTAACATCGGTAGTGGGGAAACTGCTAGAGTCAGTTATTAAAGATGGGATAGCAGCACATTTGGAAAGTGGTGAAATCATTGGACAAAGTCAGCATGGATTTACAAAAGGTAAATCATGTCTGACGAATCTTGTGGAATTTTTCGAGGATGTAACTAGTAGCGTGGATAAGGGAGAACCAGTGGATGTGGTATATCTGGACTTCCAGAAGGCTTTCGACAAGGTCCCACATAAGAGATTAGTATACAAACTTAAAGCATACGGTATTAGGGGTTCAGTATTGATGTGGATAGAGAACTGGCTGGCAAACAGGAAGCAAAGAGTAGGAGTAAACGGGTCCTTTTCACAATGGCAGGCAGTAACTAGTGGGGTACCGCAGGGCTCAGTGCTGGACCCCAGCTATTTACAATATATATTAATGATCTGGATGAGGGAATTGAAGGCAATATCTCCAAGTTTGCGGATGACACTAAGCTGGGGGCAGTGTTCGCTGTGAGGAGGATGCTAGGAGACTGCAAGGTGACTTGGATAGGCTGGGTGAGTGGGCAAATGTTTGGCAGATGCAGTATAATGTGGATAAATGTGAGGTTATCCACTTGGTGGCAAAACAGGAAAGCAGAATATTATTTAAATGGTGGCCGATTAGGAAAAGGGGAGATGCAGCGAGACCTGGGTGTCATGGTACACCAGTCATTGAAAGTAGGCATGCAGGTGCAGCAGGCAGTGAAAAAAGCGAATGGTATGTTAGCTTTCATAGCAAAAGGATTTGAGTACAGGAGCAGGGAGGTTCTACTTCAGTTGTACAGGGTCTTGGTGAGACCACACCTGGAGTATTGCGTGCAGTTTTGGTCTCCAAATCTGAGGAAGGACATTATTGCCATAGAGGGAGTGCAGAGAAGGTTCACCAGACTGATTCCTGGGATGTCAGGACTGTCTTATGAAGAAAGACTGGATAGACTTGGTTTATACTCTCTGGAATTTAGGAGATTAAGAGGGGATCTTATAGAAACTTACAAAATTCTTAAGGGGTTGGACAGGCTAGATGCAGGAAGATTGTTCCCGATGTTGGGGAAGTCCAGGACAAGGGGTCACAGCTTAAGGATAAGGGGGAAATCCTTTAAGACCGAGATGAGAAAGACTTTCTTCACACAGAGAGTGGTGAGTCTCTGGAACTCTCTGCCACAGAGGGTAGTTGAGGCCAGTTCATTGGCTATATTTAAGAGTGAGTTGGATGTGGCCCTTGTGGCTAAGGGGATCAGAGGGTATGGAGAGAAGGCAGGTACGGGATACTGAGTTGGATGATCAGCCATGATCATATTGAATGGCGGTGCAGGCTCGAAGGGCTGAATGGCCTACTCCTGCACCTAATTTCTATGTTTCTATGTTACTCCAGCATTTTGTATCTATCTTCGGCCTAAACCAGCATCTGCAGTTCCTTCCAACATAGGTCGTCCAGCCTTATGCGTCAAGTCAAGTCAATTTATTTGCTGTCAGTCTGGAAGTTATCACCGTTTCATTTGGAACTTTTTCTGTTCATGTTCCCACTTCCTAAAACCTTGCCGTTCCCCAAGCTCTGAATCCAGCTCATCAACTCCTCACTGAGGTACGGTAGAGTCATAGAGTGATACAGCATGGAAACAGGCCCTTCTGCCCCACTTGCCAACATGTCCCATCTACACTAGTCCCACCTGCCTGCGTTTGGCCCATATTCCTCTAAACCTATCCTATCCATGCACTTGTCCAAATGTTTTGTAAGTGTAGTGATAGTCCCTGCCTCAACTGCCTCCTCTGGCAGCTCGTTCCATACACCCACCACCGCCTGTGTAAAACAGTTGCCCCTCGGGTTCCTGCTTGCAGCAGGCATGGACACCCTTGATTTCAATGACACCCACCCTCCTCGCTCCACTTTACCTTGCCTCAGTCCACACCCAATACACAGCTCAGGCACGACCCAATACTGCACTCACAGTCCTTTACCCACTGTGGGAGGGGCGGTACATAAAGAGCGCCGCACCATGAGAGGGGTGGTACAGGGGGAGTGCCGCACTGGGGGTGGGGCGGGGTGACGGAGTGCCGCATTGTGGGGGTGAGGGGGTGCCACACTGTGGGGGTGATGGTGTACCACACTGTGGGGGTGATGGTGTACCACACTGTGGGGGTGATGGTGTGCCACACTGTGGGGGTGATGGTGTGCCACACTGGGGGTGAGGGGGTGTCACATTGTGGCAGGTGCGGTACTGAGGGAGCGCCGCACTGTGCGGTGGTCAGGGGGTGTTTGACTGTGGAGGTTTGGGGCGGGGATGGGCTGGCAGGTTCTATGGGCACGTCGGGCTGTTGCCCACAGTCGCTAATACTGGGCCACGTCCATCCTGTACCAGCCCCATTTGCTGCCTCTCAGCCTCCCACAGACACCAGGCCCGTCACTCTATACACCCTCCCATCAGCAGCTAAAACTCTGGGGGGTTATTTTTAACCCTGGGTGCAGGCTCTCTGCCCGTGTAAGGGCCGAGCTGATTAATAGCCACTCAGCCATAATGTGTCGCAGAGTGCCGGCTCCATGGGGTCGAGGACCATTAATCACCAAGGATTAGCAGCTCACCAGGGCTCGGCCTCACACCCAGCCCAGCACTGCTGACGTCAGACATTATACCACGCGCAGACCCAGGCTCCCACTACACGGCCTCTTCACACATTCTAGGAGCAGGAGCAGGCCATTCGGCCCATCAAGTTTACTCCAGCATTCAATCATTGTTGCTATCTTAGCCCCACTATCTTGCCTTCTCCCCATAACCCCTGACACCTTTAATACTCAGAAATCTGTCATTCCCCACCATACAAAATATCCATCGGCCTCCACAGCCTTCTGTTGCAAATAATTCCAGATTCACCACCATATAGAAACATAGAAAATGGGTGCAGGAGGAGGCCATTCGGCCCTTCGAGACAGCACCGCAATTCATTGTGATCATGACTGATCTGACTAAAGACATTTCTCCTCATCTCCTTTCTAAAGGTACGTCCTTTATTTCTAAGGCTGTGGCCTCTGGTCCTAGACTCTCCCAGTGGTGGAAACATCCTCTCCACATCCACTCTATCCTGGTCTTCTCAACTGGGATAGAGAGGGAGGCAACCGAGTTGGATGAGTTGCCCTACTAAAAAAGACACAAAGTGTTGGAGTAACTCAGCGGGTCAGGCAGCATCTCTGGAGAACATTGCAACCATATTAACACGTTCACACTGGTTTTATGTTAGCCCACTTTCGCATCCACTCCCTGCACACTTGGGGGACAATTTACAAAAGCCAAATAACCTACAAACCCGCACGTCTTTGGGATGTGGGAGGAAACGGGAGCACCCGGAGGAAACGCGTGATCACAGGGAGAATGTGCAAACTCTGTACAGACAGCTCCCAGTGTCAGGATGGGATCCCTCCGCTGTGAGGCAGCAGCTCTGTCCACTGCAACGCTGTGCGGACGCTGAGACTGGTGGGTGGTCAGGTCAGGGACCCCTCGTCACGAGGTGACCGGCACTTGCCCCCGCCGGTGACATCTCCCTGGCCATGGACAGCTGAGAGCTATTTGAGGCCCTGAATCCAGACCTCGCACTGTCTTGCCGACTGCTTATTAATGCAGCCCCTGAGCGAGCCAGCATTAACTGGAGCAGGGAGAAGTTCATAAATGATAGGAGCAGTCTTGCGTCACTTGGTCCATCAAATCTACTCCGCCATTCAATCATGGCTGATCTACCTTTCCCTCTTAGCCCCATTCTCCTGCCTTCTCCCCATAACCCCTGACACCTGTACTGATCATGAATCTATCTATCTCTGCATTAAACATATCCATTGACGGCCTCCAAAGCCATCTGTGACAAAGAATTCCACAGATTCACCACCCTCTGACTAAAGAAATTGTTCCTCATCTTCCTAAATGAGCGTCCTCTAATTCTGAGTCTATGAACTCTAGTCCTGGACTCTCCCACTTGGGGAAACATCCTCTCCACATCCACTCCATCCAAGCCTTTCACTATTCGATACGTTTCAATAAGGTCACTTACTCATTCCTGGGATCATTTTCATAAACCTCATATGGACCCTTATATGAAGGATATGCAGCATATCCGTCCTCAGATATCCCACCTCACCCCCCCCCCCCCCCCCGGCCTTTGATGAAATCTGACAGTGTGCACTTTAACCACATGTGATTTTTTTTTTTGTATTATAAATCTCAAATTGTGGAGTACAGAGGCAAATAAATAAATGATGGGTCTTTGTCCCAAACATTATGGAGGGCAGTGTACAACACTGTACACTGTACAATGAGTAATAATAGTAAGATTAAACGAGAACTTACCAGTTCGAAGTTTGATCGTTATTTTATGAGGAGTGACGATAAGGGATTACGTGAAGAAGCCCCGCCTGGCGCTTGATCGGCATACTTCAAAGCAGCGGCATGAAAAACACAGAACATAATACAAGCCTCTCAACAGGCTTGTATTTGCAGCACTAATTTGCAGCTGACTCTTTATTAACCTTCCAATTTAAAATGTGATCAAGATAAACCATGACCATATCCTCATTAGTGCAAATGCTGATCTTTTTATCAGTACAATTGTTGTTCCAGTATTCTGTGAACAGCCTAGAACTGACTTTAATCCTTTAGACAATGCTTTAATTTGCACAGCTGATCCATTTTAATTAATTTCAAGCACCTGTAATATGATTAACAATTTGTTAATAACAACTGTTTTTCAATGTTGAAGATGTCCATTTTAATAAAAATGCTTTTACACTGTGAAAGTGTATTTAAAATGATGTTTTGTATGGTTTTCCCACCACATCTTTTTCCCTGAGGAATTTTATAATATATATATGTACGTACCCCTTCTTTATTGGAGTTATTTTGGGTGCAAACCTAAAATCATTTTTTTAGGTTTTCCTATACAGGTGAACCAATTCCTTCTACAATTTTTTGTAGTCCTTAGTTATGTTATATTAATGATCATAACACACCTGTAATCTCCCACAATTGGAGATTTCATCAACTTCTTTTGTAACAGGTTTTTTGCACCACTTCAAACGTACTTCAAGCCTTCTTTTCCCAATCATATGGGTTCACATAAGGCTGTGTTGGATAATATTTATTTATCATACTCCTGCCTTTGTTTTGATCCATTATCAAATCTTTATATTGGATCATATTTTTTTCCGCAAAGTTTAAAGACCAATAGTCTGTTCTTTTGCAATCAATGTCTTTGATTTAACATAAGGCAGGTTTTATTCCATAATAATCAGGAGTTTAACATAACCTGATCTGTATTCATCTGCAAATCTAAAGTGCAAATTTGGTCCCAATAACAATTACATATATATAACTAAAATTAATATTATATTTTTTCCCATTGAGCTCCACAAACTGATGGCAACTTATCTTTTATTTTAAATGTCTTGGTTATTGCACAATGTTTTATTTGTTTTACATAAGTAGTGATGCCATGCACCAGCTTGAAATACTTTGAAATCGTATTTCCTTATATCTCATATAATTGAGACATGGATATCATAAACGGATTCACCGTTGATATCTTTATAAAACATAAAAGTTTTATCAATATTCTGCTGTTTCAACCATAACAGCTTTGGTGAGAGACCAATTAATTTTGGTTTCCATGTTTACTTTCCATGACCTCACTCATTCATTCAGGTATCGTACCTAGTACACCTCTATATATATTTGTGCTGTGGTGTACCTTAATAAAACATAAAAGTTTTATTAATAATTCTGCTGTTTTAACCATAACAGCCTTGGTGAGAGACCTAATTTTGGTTTCCATGGTTACTTTCCATGGCTTCACTCCTTCATTCAGGTATTGTACCTAGTACACCTGTATATATATATATATTTGTGCTGTGGTGGGTGCTTTATGACCAGCCACCACTATCAATGCACTTTTAGGGTCAGTTTTTCCCATATTGTTTTAATGCCCTTGTTACTCCTGAGTTTTTCCTCAAGGAGACTACCTCCAAACAATCTGAGGTAGATATTCCCACAATGATAATTCCATCATATATATTAATATATGAAACCCCCTTAGGGTTTGTTTTTGGGATTTTTTTTTTTTTGACTTTTTAAACCCTTTTTGGTTGAATTTTTTATTTATTTTTTATTTTTATTTTTGAGTCTTTCTCCATTACTTTTAAGCCATAAAGCTTTTTTTAGTCTGGAGGCCTTTTATTAAACTTTTTAAATTATGGCCTTTCTGACATTTTTTTTAAATTTTCCCCCTTGCCAAAAGTTTGTGGAGCGACTAAAATTCTCCCTAACATAATTTTAACGGCCACCAGTATCGGAACTGGCTCCGTACTTAATCTCCCGTCCCGATCGCTGAGTATTCCCCTGGGACGCTTTTATTAAACTCCGTTGTTTCTTACACAGAGTATTTTCTTTCCATTTTAACTTTTATTTATTTTTTGCTTTTAAATTCTTTTTAACTCCTGGTGGTTCAATACACCAGCCACGGAGTTTAGACCCTGCGGTTTTTCAACTGCACTTACCTGCGGGCCCGTACCTACTGCTGTCGAGGAGCTGCCTCTGCAGCTCTTGCTCTGCCGTCAGCGTCGACGTAATGACGATCAAGCGCCAGGCGGGGCTTCTTCACATAGTCACTCACGTGACTCCGAAGTAAAATACCCAGTACTGACATCAGTTGATCAGGCGGAGCTGGCAAACTGCGCTAAGTTCCCACTTGAGGGTTTGTGTGTGTGTGTTAGTCCAAGGTTAATGCTAGCGGAGGCACCCCAAGATACTTGTCTCCATACCCTTTTTAGTTCTCCCTCAAACACATGTGCAGACCTTATGCTGACACATGTACAATGTTTCTCAAGGTGATGCCTTGACTGATTTTGTTTTTCCCCCAAGTTTTAGGTCAGCGCTGGGAAACACATAACTCCTTACTAATTCACATCAGTTCTTATCACATTAAATTAAGCATCAAAGCTTGGGATTCTGTACACTGACTACCCTGCCTGTTTATTCTCCATCAACTTTTAGCCTTCAGATAATCGCCAATGTCCTTGCCACCCTTGTACATTAGATGTTATTGATTCTTTGCCATCTTTATCAGCTTTGTTCACACTTCTGCAAGATTCAAGAGAGCTAGAATTAGTTCTTAGGGCTAAAGGAATTGAGAGATATGGGGGGCGAAGCAGGTACGGGGTACTGATTTTAGATGTTCAGCCATGATCATATTGAATGGTGGTGCTAGCTGGGGGCCAAATGGCGTACTCCTGCACTTATTTTTCAATGTTTCAGTGTCTTTTACCCTGAGTAAGGAAATCAAGAACCAGAGGGCATGGGTTTAAGGTGAAGGGGGAATGATTTAATAGGAACCTTTTTCACACACAGGGTGGTGGTTATCTAAATGATGGACTACTATCTAAATGGCGTCAAGTTGGGAAAATGGGAAGTACAATGGGATCTGGGGGTCCTTGTACATCAGTCTATGAAAGTAGGCATTCAGGTACAGCAGGCAGTGAAGAAAGCGAATGGCATGTTGGCCTTTATAACAAGAGGAATCGAATATAGGAGCAAAGAGGTCCTTCTGCAGTTGTACAGAGCCCTAGTGAGACCACACCTGGAGTATTGTGTGCTGTTTTGGTCCCCTAAATTGAGGAAGGACATGCTTGCTATTGAGGGAGTGCAGCGTAGGTTTACAAGGTTAATTCCCGGGATGGCGGGACAGTCATATGCTGAGAGAATGGAGCAGCTGGGCTTGTACACTCTGGAGTTTAGAAGGATGAGAGGGTATCTCATTGAAACATATAAGATTGTTAAGGGCTTGGGCACACTAGAGGCAGGAAACATGTTCTCGATGTTGGGGGAATCCAGAACCAGGGGCCACAGTTTAAGAATAAGGAATAAGCCATTTAGAACGGAGACGAGGAAACACTTTTTCTCACAGAGAGTGGTGAGTCTGTGGAATTCTCTGCCACAGAGGGCGGTGGAGGCAGGTTCTCTGGATGCTTTTAAGAGAGAGCTAGATAGGGCTCTTAAAAAGAGCGGAGTCAGGGGATATGGGGAGAAGGCAGGAACGGGGGGTACTGATTGGGGATGATCAGCCATGATTTTCTATGTTTCTATGATCACATTGAATGGCGGTGCTGGCTCGAAGGGCCGAATGGCCTACTCCTGCACCTATTGTCTATTGTTTTATTTCCCTTCCATCCCAATTGAACCTGTAACCTAAGGTGTTGACCTGAAGCAGGGGTCCCAACCTGAAACACCACTTATTCATAATCTCCTAAGATGCTGCCTGACCTGCTGAGTTACTCCAGCACTTTGTTTTTTTTTGGTAAACCAGCATCTGCAGTTCCTTGTGCCCACACTAGTGACCCCTTGTTCTGGAATCTCAGCTGGGGAAAACCATCCTACCAATCGAGCTCTAAGAATTCTGTATGTTGCAATGAGATCCCCTCACACTCTACGAAGGTCTCGTCATGCTCATGTTGATCCAAGTTGACCCTGTGTTGAAACGTACGGAATAGTGAAAGGCTTGGATAGAGTGAATGTGGAGAGGATGTTTCCACTAGTGGGTGAGTCTAGGTCCAGAGGTCAAAGCCTCAGAATTAAAGGACGTCTTTTAGAAAAGAGATGAGGAGAATTCTCTTTAGCCAGAGGGTGGTAAATCTGTGGAATTCTTTGCCACGGAAGGCTGTGGAGGCCAAATCAGTGGATATTTTTAAGGCAGAGATAGATAGAATCTTGATTAGTACGGGTGTCAGAGATTCTGGGGAGAAGGCAAGAGAATGGGGTTCGGAGGGAGAGATGGATCAGCCATGATTGAATGGCGGAGTTGACTTGATGGGGCGAATGGCCTAATTCTACTCCTACCACTTATGACCTTGTGACCAACGATTCATTGTGTGACATTGCCGCAAATGAGGGAGATAGTCTTCAATGTGATCCCTCCCTAGCATCGTTTCTGAGGAAAAGGAACCAAAACCGTCTACAAAACACCATCGCAATCTTGAAAAAACAATTGGACGGGTACATGGATCGGACAGGTTTAGAGGGATACAGGCCAAATGCAGGCAGGTGGGACTGGTGTAGATGGTGTAGAGGATTGCTATCAGGTGAGAGGGGCAAAGTTTAATGGCGATATATGCGGGTGTTTTTTAACACAGAGGGTGGTGGGGGCCTGGAATGTGCTGCCAGGGGTGGTAGTGGAGGCAGACTGATAGCGGTGTTTAAGAGTCTTTTAGATAGGCACATGGAAGTGCAGGGGATGGATGACTACAGATCATCTATAGGCAGATCATATTCAGCACAAACATTGTGGGTGGACGGGCCTGTTCCTGTGCTGTACTCTTCTTTGTAGTAATGCTCTCTGGGCATCTCACCAAGGTCCTGTGCAATAGTAGCAAGGGATCCTTGCTCCTATACTCAGATTTATGGCAAAGAGACCAACATTTGATTCATATTCAGCACGGAAACAGGCCCTTCGGCCCAGCTCGCCGAAGGGCCTGTTTCCTTAGATTCCCCATCTAAGCTTGTCCCATTTACCCATGTTTGGCCCATATCCCTCCTCTGGCAGTCCGTTCCATATACCAGTTACCCTATATGTGCAAAAGTTGCCCCTCAAAAAAGATTTTTCATTTCCCCAATCTATTCCCCACATGATGTTTTCAAGGGAGAGTTAGATTTAGCTCTTAGGACTAACGGAATCAAGGGAAATGGGGAAAAAAGCAGGAACAAGGTACTGATTCCGAATGATCAGCCGTGATCATATTGAATGGCGGTGCTGACTCGAATGGCCTACTAATGCACCTATTTTCTATGTTTCTATGATCTTATACACCTCCACAAGATCACCCCTCAGCCTCCTGCGCTCCAAGGAATAAAGACCTAGTCTGCCCAACCTCTCCGTATAGCTTGGACCCTCAAGACCCTGCACTCTTTCCAGCTTAATGACATCCTTCCTGCAGAAGGGTGACCAAAACTGAACACAATACTTCAAATGTGGCTTCACCAACGCCTTTACAATGGTAACATAACTACAAGCTCACAAGGCGCATTGCATCTCTCCTATGTGCCAGACCCAAATCCCCCAGCTATCTCACGCTAGCGGGACATTTCTCAACTTGTGTGGACTCCGTGTCTCGGTCCTTCGTTGTACAACCCTCATATTTATCCAATTGCAGACCTGACTGGCCATTCCAACAATAATCCAGTTATTTGCTCCGAATCCCAGGGAATGCCATCAATCAATCCCCAGCTCGTCCCCAGCAAACACATCCAAGAGAAATACAAAGCTGGCCTCCTCCAGCATCACAAATGGTGCCAACGGCCGTCAACCCCATCGAAGCCCGCGGAATTCCAGTCACTCGGCTGCTCACGGATGCTTTGCATTCACCAAACTCTTCCAGTGCTCCAAATGACATCAAGTCACAATGATATCTGCATCGCTTCAAAAGTCTCCAATAGGCCAGGACCGCTCCCTAGTTGGATGGTTCAATTGCCTGATAACAGCTGGGAAGAATCTGTCCCTGGTCTGGAGGTGTGCGTTTTCACACTGTACCCCTTGCCTGACGGGAGAGGGGAGAAGAGAGAGTGGCCAGGGTGTGACGGGCCCTTGATGATGCTGCTGGCCTTGCCGAGGCAGCGTGAGGTGTAGATGGAGTCAATGAAAGGGAGGCTGGTTTGTGTGATGGTCTGGGCTGCGTCCACAATTTGTTGCAGGGGGACAGCAATCTATATTTAGTTTAGTTCATTGTCACGTGTACTGAGGTACAGTGAAAAGCTTTTTGTTGCATGCTATCCAGTCAGCAGAAAGACAATACATGATTACAATCGAGCCGCCCACAGTGTACAGATACAGGATAAAGCTTCCATGCCAGGAGATTGGGTAGGGGGTCCTCAGGACCCCCTCCCCTCTTACCCAACACTATATAAAGTGGGGGGTTGGATATCCCCCCCCTTGTATCTCCTGCTGTCCCTTGGGTTGTTCCCCACTCACTGCCAGGACAGCGTGACGGGTCATGTCACCATTCCGCCCGCCCGCCCTGGTTAATCGGAGCCGAGTGACAGAGGGACATTCCACAACTGTGATGTCAGGTCACGAGCCGGGATCTCTTACATCCGCTGGTGCTTTAATAGCGCACAATATAAACCCCGTTTATTTCTCTGTGACGTGTGATGTGAAATAATTAGTGTTGCTGTTCCTGGCAGCTGATGTGATCTGCTGATTGACCTTCAGTCTGGGAACCTGCCTGTAACCCAAGCTGCCCAGAAACCCAACACCGCCCGGGATGGGTTTCCAGTCACGCGTCCCTCCGGCCCGACCTAATCATGGCAACCAAGATGCCCCGTCCAAGCCAGGCCCATTTGCCCACGTTTGGCCCATATCCATCTGAACCTTGCCAAGGAATAAAGTCCTAGCCTGCCCAACCTCTCCCTATATCTTACGCCCTCATTGTCACGCTATAGAGGAAGTGCAGTGTAGGTTTACAAGGTTAATTCCCGGGATGACGGGACTGTCATATGCTGAGAGGATGGAACGGCTGGACTTGTATATTTTGGGGTTTAAACGGATGAGAGGGGATCTAATTGAAACATAAGATTATTAAGGGTTTGGACACCCTTTTCTATTGCAACCAAGGGATCTGGGGAGGGCAGGCACGGGTTATTGATTGGGTACGATCAGCTATGATCACAATGAATGGCGGTGCTGGACTGGAGGCCAAAGGAACTCCCCATTTTAAGAATGGAGGGAGAGAGAAGATGGGGAATTATAGACCAGTTAGTCATATATCAGTAGTGGGGAAGATGCTCGAGTAGTTTATTAAAGATGTTTTAGCAGTGCATTTGGAAAGCGGACAGGATCGGTCAAAGTCAGCATGGATTTATGAAGGGGAAATCATGCTTGACTAATCTTATGGAATTTTTTGAGGATGTAACTAGAATGGATATGAGAGAGCCGGAGGATGTGGTATACCTGAACTTTGTGAAAGTATTTGGCAAAGTCCCAAACAAGAGATTAGTGTGCAAAATTAGAGCACATGGTATTAGGGGTAGGGTATTGTCATGGATAGAGAACTGGTTGGCAGACAGGAAGCCAAGAGTAGAAATTAACGGATCCTTTTCAGAATGGCAGGCAGTGACTAGTGGGGTGCCGCAAGGGTCAGTGTTGGGCCTCCGTTATCTATACATAACTAATAGTGTCATCTTGTATGTATGTATGTTACCGAAATTCAGCAAAAACGGTACACGATAGCGCAACATTTTTAGTGGTGCTTACTCACCATTCGCCTGCGGTGTGCAGTAGCAAGTTTTGTTTGATTTAACAAAATATTTCTCTGATAGACATAGAAAATAGGTGCAGGAGGAGGCCATTCGGCCATTTGAGCCAGCACCGCCATTCATTGTGATCATGGCTGATCGTCCCCCATCAATAACCCGTGCCTGCCTTCTCCCCATATCCCTTGACTCCACCAGCCCCATGAGCTCTATCTAACTCTCTCTTAAATCCATACAGTGACTTGGCCTCCAATGCCCTCTGTGGCAGGGAATTCCATATAATTCACAACTCTCTGGGTGAAAAAGTTTTTTCTCACCTCAATCTTAAATGACCTCCCCTTTATTCTAAGACTGTGGCCCGTGGTTCTGGACTTTTATAATTTTGTATGTTTCTATAAGATCCTCCCCCTCATCCTTCTAAACTATAGTGAATACAAGCCTAGTCTTTTTAATCTTTCCTCATATGAGAGTCCCGCCATCCCATGGATCAATCTCGTAAACTTTAATTATACTTATAAACTATAATTAATCTTATTTTTTAATCTAATAGTTCTGTGTGTACATGACTGGCTTCACAACCCAATCAAGGCTCGAAATTAGCGGTTGCCTGGGTGCCAATGACCACCTAAAGTTCCACCGGGCAACCTAAGTGCCGAGTCATTTTGCCCGGCTTGGCACTGTAGATACTGGTTTATACCGAAGATAAACACAAAAACTGGAGTAACTCAGTGGGTCAGGCAGCATCTCTGGAGAACAGGAATGTGACGTTTTGTGTCGGTGGCGGCTGTAGTGCGGGGCAAAGATACGGGGTGTGGGGTGACGGAGGGTTGGAGCGAATGACGGGCCCTGCACAGCAGCGGCAGCGATAACGGCTCCATCGCTTCCTCCTCCCGCACCCCGCCCTGATAGCGGCCGCTGCTTGCCAATCCGCTAACGGCAATACCGCTTTCAAAACAAACCCTCCCACATTCACAACAATACGTTGGATTTATCCAGGTTTTACTTCTACAGTCAGTCATATACATCATAAATTTGGTCAGGAGATATTTCAGTTGAAATTTTAAAGTTAATTCTGAAGTGGGAATGATGGAAACAGAGTTTATCAATAATTTTTTTTAAAATCTGGTACGTACAAACTGGGTATCTTCATTGCTGTTCACAACACATACATTTAATCTGAATGTCCGGTAATGTGGCGTTTTGACACCTTTAAATATATTACCAAAAGAACATTTGCTGCAGTTATGTCCTTTGGCCATCTCTTGTCAGTTAGTGTAATGTTTAACCTGTCAGATGGGTATAGTCGGTTTTAACAGCTATTATCATAAAATGCTTTTAGAAATTTCCTTGCAACCTGTATATTTTGTTGCAAGGCAAAATTATGTGGATAAATTATGTGGGAAGCGAGAGTTTTTCTGTACCAAAAGCAATAACGACCCATGCTATGGCCATGTCATGATAATTTTCGGTCCTTCACAGAAAACATGCTTGTATCAATCTGTCGTGTGCATGGTTAAGCATATATGTTACCATGGTCCAGGATTTATTGACACAGGTTGATCATATGCTGAATAATCCAACCACATTTTTGTTGGGAAGTGGAAAGAAATAATAGAAATTGCATTAATTGCAATGTGTAAAAAGAGTTGAGATACTGTATTGTAACTTTGCTGCATGTCATTGCGGTATATATCATGTCTTGATTGGTGAATATGTTTAGTTTGTGACAATATTTGAAGCAGAAATAATATGTGAATGCTTCATTGAGCATAATTCCGACTGGTAACTACGCACTTCGTTCGAGCAAATTATCGTGCGCGTCATGCAAGCCATCTTAAATTGACCACCTAAACTGTCATTTGGCAAACTAAAAAGCTGCCTAAGTTGCCCGGCTGGCTACAGGGAAAAAAAGTTAAATGAGAGTCCTGCAATGGGTCCTCAACCGTGCCTGCGCAGTTGGCGATTTTCAGATTGCCATTTTGACGGAAAATCGCCTTGTGTATAAGTGAGTGCTAAAATATGGTGTGAATCTGTGTAAATATTGCATCTGCAGTTCTTCTGGCATCACAACAGGGACCCAACCGGTCGTCTGGTTAACAATATATATTAACGATTTGGACGAGGGAATTAAAGTTTGTGGATGACACAAAGCTGGGTGGCAGTGTGAGCTCTGATGAGAATGCTATGAGGCTGCAGGGTAACTTGGATAGATTGGATGAGTGGGCAGGTGCATGGCAGACGCAGTATAATGTGGATAAATGTGAGGTTATCCACTTTGGTGGAAAGAACAGGAAGGCAGATTATTATCTGAATGGTGTCCGATTAGGAAGAGGGGAGGTGCAACGTGACCTGGGTGTGCTTGTACATCAGTCACTGAAAGTAAGCATGCAGTTACAGCAGGCAGTGAAGAAAGCTAATGGTATGTTGGCCTTCATAAGAGATTAGTATACAAACTTAAAGCACACGGTATTGGGGGTTCAGTATTGATGTGGATAGAGAACTGGCTGGCAGACAGGAAGCAAAGAGTAGGAGCAAACGGGTCATTTTCAGAATGGCAGGCAGTGACTAGTGGGGTATCGCAAGGCTCAGTGCTGGGACCCCAGCTATTTACAATATATATTAATGATCTGGATGAGGGATTTGAATGCAACATCTCCAAGTTTGCGGATGACACGAAGCTCGGGGGCAGTGTTAGCTGTGAGGAGGATGCTAGGAGGCTGCAAGGTGACTTGGATAGGTTGGGTGAGTGATCAAATGCATGGCAGATGCAGTATAATGTGGATAAATGTGAGGTTATCCACTTTGGCGGCAAAATCAGGAGGGTAGATTATTATCTGAATGGTGGCCGATTAGGAAAAGGGGAGATGCAACGAGATCTGGGTGTCATGGTACACCAGTCATTGAAAGTAGGCATGCAGGTGCAGCAGGCTGTGAAGAAAGCAAATGGTATGTTCGCATTCATAGCAAAAGGATTTGAGTACAAGAGCAGGGAGGTTCTACTGCAGTTGTACAGGGTCTTGGTGAGGCCACACCTGGAGTATTGCGTACAGTTTTGGTCTCCTACTCTGAGGAAAGACATTCTTGCCATAGAGGGGGTACAGAGAAGGTTCACCAGACTGATTCCTGGCATGGCAGGACTTCCATATGAAGAAAGACTGGATAGACTCGGCTTGTATTCGCTGGAATTTAGGAGATTGAGGGGGGATCTTATAGAGGCTTACAAAATTCTTAAGGGGTTGGACAGGCTAGATGCAGGAAGATTGCTCCCGATGTTGGGGAACTCCAGAACAAGGGGTCACTGTTTAAGGATAAGGGGGAAGTCTTTTAGGACCAAGATGAGAAAATCTTTTTTCACACAGAGAGTGGTGAGTCTGTGGAATTCTCTGCCACAGAAGGTAGTTGAGGCCAGTTCATTAGCTATATTTAAGAGGGAGTTAGACGTGGCCCTTGTGGCTAAAGGGATCAGGGGATATGGAGAGAAGGCAGGTACAGGATACTGAGTTGGATGATCAGCCATGATCATATTGAATGGCAGTGCAGGCTCGAAGGGCCGAATGGCCTACTCCTGCACCTATTTTATATGATTCGATGATTCAGAACGAGAGGATTTGAGATTCGGAGCAAGGAGGTCCTACTGCAGTTGTACAGGGCCTTGGTGAGACCACACCTGGAGTATTGTGTGCAATTTTGGTCTCCTAATTTGAGGAAGAACATTATTGCTATTCAGGGACAATAGACAATAGGTGCAGGAGTAGGCCATTTGGCCCTTCGAGCCAGCACCGTCATTCAATGTGATCGTGGCTGATCATCCCAAATCAGTACCCCATTGCTGCCTTCTCCCCATATCCCCTGACTCCACTATTTTTAAGAGCCCTATCTAGCTCTCTCTTGAAAGCATCCAGAGGATCTACCTCCACCGCCCTCTGAGGCAGAGAATTCCACACACTCGCCACTCTCTGTGAGAAAAAATGTTTCCTCGTCTCCGTTCTAAATGGCTTTCTCCTTATTCTTAAACTGTGGCCCCTGGTTCTGGACTCCCCAACATCGATAACATATTTCCTGCCTCTAGCGTATCCAAGCCCTTAACAATCTTATCTGCTTCAATGAATCTACCTCTCATCCTTCTAAACTCCAGAGTGTACAAGCCCAGCTGCTTCATTCTCTCAGCATATGACAGTCCCGCCATCCCGGGAATTAACCTTGTAAACCTACGTTGCACTGCCTCAATAGCAAGAATGTCCTTCCTCAAATTAGGGGACCAAAACTGCACACAATACTCCAGGTGTGGTCTTACTAGGGTCCTGTACAACTGCAGAAGGACCTCTTTGCTCCTATACTCAACTCCTCTTGTTATAATGGCCAACATGCCATTTGCTTTCTTCACTGCCAGCTGTACCTGCATGCTTACTTTCATAGACTGATGTACAAGGACCCCCAAATCCGTTGTACTTCCCCTTTTCCCAACTTTACGCCATTTAGATAGTAATCTGCCTTCCTGTTTTTGCTACCAAAGTGGATAACCTCGCATTTATCCGCATTAAACTGATGCCATGCATCTGCCCACTCCCCCAACCTGTCTAAGTCGCCCTGCATTCTCATAGCATGCTCCTCACAGTTCACACTGCCACCCAGCTCTGTGCCATCTGCAAATTTGTTAATGTTACTTTGAATCCCTTCATCCAAATCATTGATGTATATTGTAAATAGCTGCGGTCCCAGCACCGAGCCTTGCCGTACCCCACTAGTCACTTCCTGCCATTCTGAAAGGGACCTGTTAATCCATACTCTTTGTTTCCTGTTTGCCAACCACTTCTCTATCCATGTCAGCACTCTACCCCCAATACCATGTGCCCTAATTTTGCCCACTAATCTCCTATGTGGGACCTTATCAAATGCTTTCTGAAAGTCCAGGTACACTACATCCACTGGCTCTCCCTTGTCCATTGTCCTAGTTACATCTTCAAAAAATTCCAGATGATTAGTCAAGCATGATTTCCCCTTCGTAAATCCATGCTGACTCGGACCGATCCTGTTACTGCTATCCAAATGTGTGGCTGTCTCATCTTTTTTAATTGACTCCAGCATCTTCCCCACCACCGATGTCAGGCTAACTTTCTCTATAATTCCACCTTTTCTCTCTCCTGAGTCTATAGAACATTGGAAAATGAACACCAATGCATCCACAATTTCTAGAGCCACTTCCTTAAGTACCCGGGATGCAGACCATCAGGCCCTGGGAAGTTATCAGCCTTCAGTCCCATCAGTCTATCCAACATCATTTCCTGCCTAATGTGGATTTCCTTCAGTTCCTCTGTCACCCCAGATCCTCTGGCCACTACTATATCAGGAAGATTGTTTGTGTCCTCCTTAGTGAAGACAGATCCAAAGCACCTGTTCAACTCATCTGCCATCTCCTTGTTCCCCATATTAAATTCACCTTTTTCGGTCTTCAAGGATCCAACTTTGGTCTTAACTAATTTTTTCCTCTTCACATACCTAAAGGAGCTTTTACTGTCCTGCTTTATATTCTTAGCTAGCTTACCTTCGTACCTCATCATTTCTCCCAGTATTGTCTTTTTGGTTATCTTCTGTTGTTCTTTAAACATTACCCAATCCTCTTGCTTTCCGCTCATCTTTGCTACGTTGTACTTCTTTGCTTTCATTTTTATACTGTCCCTGACGTCCCTTGTCAGCCCTTGTCAGCCACGGTCGTCCCTTTCTCCCCTTGGGAATCTTCCTCCTAGGAATGTACTGATCCTGCACCTTCTGTATTATTCCTAGAAACACCTGCCATTGTTGTTCTACTGTCATCCCTGCTAGTGTATCTTTCCACTCAACTTTGGCCAGCTGCTCCTCGTGGCCCCATAGTCCCCTTTATTCAACCGCAACGTGCAGGGTAGGTTCATTAGGTTAATTCCCGGAATGGTGGGACTGACATACAATAAGAATGGGTTGACTGGGCTTGTATTCACTGGAATTTAGAAGGATGAGAGGGGATCTTCTAGAAAATATAACATTTTTAAAGGATTGGACACACTAGATGCAGGAAAAATGTTCACAATGTTGGGGGAATCCTGTCGCAGTGGTCACAGTTTCAGAATAAGGGGTAGGCCATTTAGGACTGAGATGAGGAAAAACCCAGAGAGTTGTGAATCTGTGGAATTCTCTGCCACAGAAGGCAGTGGCCAATTCACTGGGATGTTTTCAAGAGTTAAATTTAGCTCTTAGGGCTAAAGGAATCAAGAGATATGGGGAAAAAGCAGGAACGGTGTATTGATTTTGGATGATCAGCCATCGAAGGGCCGAATGCACATATTTTTCTGTTTCTATGAGAGGGAAACGAGATATGAAAAGATACATTGAACAAATGGATGAAAGGGCAAATCAAAGCCCGCAACGATGATCATGGAAAGGCGGAGCCCACAATGGTCCTAAGGTCATAAATTATAGGAGCAGAATTAGGCCATTCGGCCCATCAAGTCTACTCCGCCATTCTCTGCCACAGAATCTCTGCCACAGAAGGTAGTTGAGGCCAGTTCATTGGCTATATTTAAGAGGGAGTTAGATGTGGCCCTTGTGGCTAAAGGGATCAGGGGGTATGGAGAGAAGGCAGGTACAGGATTCCGAGTTGGATGATCAGCCATGATCATATTGAATGGCAGTGCAGGCTCGAAGGGTCGAATGGCCTACTCCTGCACCTATTTTCTATGATTCAATCATGGCTGACCTATCTCTCCCTCCTAAACCCATTCTCCTACCTTCTCTCCATAACCCCCGACACCCGTATTATTCAAATATCTTTCGATATCTGCCGTAAAAATACCTTAAATTCTGAGGCTCTGATCTCTCGTCCCAGACTCTCCCACTAGAGGAAACATCCTCTCCACATCCACTCTATCCAAGCCTTTCCCCCTCTCATTCTTCTAAACACCAGCGAGTACAGATTCAATGCTGACAAACGCTTATCATATGTTAACCCACTCATTCCTGGGATCATTCTTGTAAACCTCCTCTGGACCCTCTCCAGAGCAGGCACATCCTTCCTCAGATGTGGTGTCCAAAATTGCTCACAATATTCCAAATGCGGTCTAACCAGCGTCTTATGGAGCCTCAGCATTATATCCCTGTTTTTAGATACAAGCCCTCTTGAAATAAATGCTTCGATTGAGTTTGCTTTTTTTACTACCGATTCAACTTGCAGATGACTTTTTGGGAATCCTGCACCAGCACTCCCAAGTCCTTTTGTACCGTCCATTGGTCCATTGTTGGCTGTGGAGAAGATGAAAGCGCGTGATACAAACTGTGAAACTCACCAAGACAACAGTGAAACTAGAATGCAGGAAGGAATTGCAGAATCTGGAGTAACTCAGCGGGACAGGCAGCATCTCTGGAGAGAAGGAATGGGTGATGTTTCGGGTCGAGACCCTCCTTCAGTGAAACTGGCATGATGTCTGGTGGGGGAGGGACGAAGAGAGAGGGGATGCAAGGGTTACTTGCAATAGGATAAATCAATATTCTTACACAAAATGCTGTTCCTCCAATTTGTGTTGGGCCTCACTCTGACAATGGAGGAGGCCCAAGGACAGATTGGGAATGGGAGGGGGAGTTAAAGTGCTGGACAACCGGGGGATCAGGTAGGTAAAGACTGACTGAGCAGAGGTATTCAGTGAAACAATCACCGAGCCTACCGCTGGTCTTGCCGATAAATATTAGTCCACACCTGGAACAACGGATACGGTAGATGAGGTTGGAGGAGGTGCAAATGAACCTCCGCATCACCTGGAAGGACTCTCGGGGTCCTTGGATGGAGTCAAGGGGGGAGGTTTGGGGACTAGTGTTGCATCTCCTGCGGATGCAGGAGAAAGTACCCAGATCAGGAACTGGTCTCCTTTTCAGTGAAGAGTAAATGCAGAGCAGTGGCACCCTCTGCTGGCTAATCTCTCCAACTCAGAAGCAGACTTCTTCTCCAGATCCTTCTCTATCTCTTTTTCTCTCTTGTTTCTCTCTTTCCCCCTTGCTGTCATCAATGAGATCCTTCATCTGTGTCAATTGAAAATAAGAATTGGAAAGGAAAGAAGGCGTACGGTCGGGGATTGAGTACAAGAGACAGTAAGTCATGATGCAGCTCTCTGAGACTTTGGTCAGGGCTACTTTTGGAGTATTGAGTGCAGTTAGATACATAGACAATAGGTGCAGGAGTAGGCCATTTGGCCCTTCGAGCCAGTACCGCCATTCAATCTGATCATCCACTATCAGTATCCAGTTCCTGCCTTCTCCCCATACTCCCCATACCCCTTGATTCCGCCAGCCCAAAGAGCTCGATCTACTCTTGCTTGTGTTCCCTCTCAGAACCATTGTGCTCTGGTCGGGTTGCTCATCCTTCCTACAGTCCTCATTTCAGTCCTCACCTCTGTTCCCCTGCTCGGGTCGCCCCATTACAGGAAGGATGAGGACTTTTTGGAGAGGCTGCAGAGGAGGTTTACCGGAATGATGCCTGGATTAGAAAGTATTAGCAACAGGGAGAGATTGCACAAACTTGGATTGTTTTCTCTGGAATGTCAGAGGTTGATGTGAGACCTGAGAGAAAGTATATAAAATTATGATACGATGGAACTTTATTTATCCCAGGAAGGAACTTGATTCAATCGATAGTCAGAACCGTTATCCAGAAGAGTGGTGGGTGCCTGGAATGTGCTGCCAAGGGTGGTAGTGGAGGCAGATAAGATAGTGGTGTTTATTGACTCTTTTAGATAGGCATGGGGATATGGAGGGGTATGGATTATGTACAGGCAGAGAAGTACATCTTGGCTGTGTAGAAATGAACTGCAGATGCTGGTTTAAATCGAAGATGGACACAAAGTGCTGGAGTAAGTCAGCGGGACAGACAGTGTCTCTGGAGAGAAATAATCGGTGACGTGTTTGGTCTCGACATCCTGGCATCATGGGCAGAGTGGCCCGCTCCTGTGCTGTACTGTTTTGAGTTCCGTGATAGTCAGAGGGAAAGGGATAGAAGGAAACTCCATGTAAATCCATTGGTAAACCTCTTCAAACCTGGCTACCCTGGAATTGAAAACTGCAAATGTGTACTGAGATAAAAAGCTTTTGCTGTTTGTGTGCTGTCCAACTCAAATCGTATACATGTGTACTGTATAACCATAGTGTACACAAGTACAACCGTTACAGTGCTACATATACAAAGAAAAAATGCAAGTTCTGAGCTGTGGTAGGTTGGGAGGATTCGGAATTGATTTTCCTACCCTATTAGAGGACATTTGCCTAGGGCAGAAACTGTTGCTGAGTCTGGTGGTGCGCGATTTCAAGCTTTTGCACCTCTGCCCAACAGGAGTGGGGGAAGGAATGATCGAGGCTTGGATGGTCCTTGATTATGTTGGCTGCTTTCCCGAGGATCTGTGCGATTGACATCTACAACTCACTGCAATTTCTTGCAGTCACAAGCCTATTCATAACGTCATAAGGGATAGGATAGAATCAGACCATTCGGCCCATCAAGTCTACTCTGCCATTCAATCATGGCTGATCTATCTCTCCCTCCTAACCACATTCTCCTGCCTTCTCCCCATAAGCTCTCACAACTGTACTAATCAAGAATCTATCTTTGCCTTAAAAATATCCACTGATGGCAAAGAATTCCACAGATTCACCACCTTCTGACTAAAGAAATTTCTCCTCATCTTCTTACTAAAAGATCGTCCTTTAATTCTGACACTCTGAGTTCTAATCCTAGATTCTCCCACTAGTGGAAACATCCTCCAAATCCAAGCCTTTTTGACTATTTAGCCTTTTAAGGCTAAGAATAAGCATTTTAAGAATAAGGAGTAAGCCATGTAGAATGGAGACTTTTTCTCACAGAGAGTGGCGAGACTGTGGAATTCTCTGCCTCAGAGGGCGGTGGAGGCCGGTTCTCTGGATGCTTTCAAGAGAGAGCTAGATAGGGCTCTTAAAGATAGCGGAGTCAGGGGATATGGGGAGAAGGCAGGAACGGGGTACTGATTGGGGATGACCAGCCATGATCACATTGAATGGCGGTGCTGGCTCGAAGGGCCGAATGGCCGCCTCCTGCACCTATTGTCTATCGTCTATTCGCTGACTGGTAAGCACGCAACAAAAGCTTTGCACCTCGGTACACGTGACAATAAACTGAACTGAAACTGGATATAGGAGGGAGTGGTGGGGACGAAAGGCCCCGTCCCTGCGCAGGCGCGCGGCGATCGATCTTAAAGTCTGCGTCATAGGCGTCTGTGTACGTGCGTGACGTTCCTGGGCGCTAGCGCGTGTGCGCGTTCACGACATCGCGCTGCGTCAGCGCGTTCACGACATCGCGCTGCGTCAGCGCGTTCACGACATCGCTCTGCGTCAGCGCGTGTGCGCGTTCACGGCGGCGAGAGGAGAGGAGCGGAGCGGAGCGCGGCGGCCTCGGCAAAGCAGCAGCGAGAGCGACGACGGCAGTGGCGAAGGGAGGGAGGTAGGATGGAGCGGCCCGAGGGAGAGCCGAGCCGAGCGGCCCGGCCCTGTACAGGGCGATGAGCAAACGGGCTGGCGGGGGAGGGCGCGGCGCGGCGCGGTGACGGCGGCCCGGAACACGGCAGCTCCCGGGCTTCCAGAACCTTCGACAAGATGGCGGCCGGGCCCGAGACAGCGGGGATGCAGCTCAACCCTTACCCCCTCCCCCTCAATCCATCCCTCTCCACCTCTCTAACCCCCTGTAATCCATTCCCCCCTCAAACCTCATCCTCCCCGGCTGTTCTCCCCAAATCCCCCCCCCACCAATTTCCATTCCTGCATCCTCTCCATCACCCAATCGCCCCCTCCTCTCCCCCCCCCCCCCCTCCCCTCAATCCCCCTCCCCCCACCACTCAATCCCCCCTCCCCCTCCCCTCAATCCCCCCCCTCCCCTCAATCCCCCCCTCCCTCAATCCCCCCCCTCCCCTCAATCCCCCCTCTCCCCTCAATCCCCCCCCTCCCTCAATCCCCCCTCCCCCCCCTCAATCCCCCTCCCCTCAATCCCCCTCCCCTCCACTCAATCCCCCCCTCCACTCACTCCCCCCTGCCCGCCATCAAATCCCCCCTCCCCCTCCCCCCCTCAATCCCCCCCCCCCCCCCCCCCCCCCCCCCCTCCCCTCAATCCCCCTCCCCTCAATTCCCCCCCCCCCCCCTCCCCTCCCCTCAATCCCCCCCCCCTCCCTCTCAATCCCCCCCTCCTCCCTCAATCCCCTCCTCCCCTCAATCCCCTCCTCCCCTCAATCCCCTCCTCCCCTTCCTTCAACCCCTTCCCTCAATCCCCCTCAATCCTCCTCTCCTCTCCACCCTCCCTTCCATCAACCCTCACTCCCCGCCTATCCCTCCCCTCAATCCCCCATCTACCCCTCAATCCCTCCTCCACTTCAATCTCTCCCTCACCTCCCCTCCCCCCGCAGCATCACTCCCCATCATGCGCGCGCACACACAAACACACATACACACAGCCGTTAGTGTGTTGGAAAAACCATGGCCTGGACGGAATTGAAATGGTTCTGCTTGCACGACATCTCAATCCTGCGACATTGTTCCTGTTTCTGTTGTTTCAGTCCAAGCTAATTTAAGCGTCGTCGTTGATCCATCCTGCTTCAGTTCTGGGAACTAATCGATCTCTCCCACTTCAGCTCAGATATCAGAAATGCTAACGATCTTAAATCTGTTTCTTTTCTTCACTTTATAGTTGTCACAATTCTCCTCTAATCCATCATAAACTTGGAAAAGATGGCATCCCGATCCATGGGTATTTTGGAAAAAAACAAAATGAAGATTTTTTTTCTGTAGAAATACATGTTGAGTTTTGGGGGTGAATTTGCTGCTGAGGCCCATTTTAACAGAGCTGGGGTAATGCACTTTGAACTTTCAGCTTGTTGCTTGAGAAGGATGGAGTAAAGAATTCAAGATGCATTTTTTCTTTCAGGATGTACATGCAAAGGAATTGTCTCACTTTAATTTGACTTAAAAAGCAAATCTTATACCAAAAATGGTATAAGAGATCTCAGCTTGTAATTCCATGAGCTGTTTTTTCTGATTGTGCTGGAGATGCCTTTGAGTCCAGCAGAGGCGTTAATGATTTTAGAACATTTGAGAAGGCTGTTAAATGTCAGGGGTGGATCACTGAGCCGAGTTTGTGGTAAAGTTATTGAGGGCATGAGGGGCAGTGGCCAGCAGAAAGCAACACTTTTAGCTAAGTGCTGATGGAAACGGGGAAAATGTTAGTGTGCCAGTGGACGTATACATACTTAAGGAGCAAGGCAGAGACTTATTGAAGGCAAGAAGAAAGGGAAAGACTGACTAGCTTCCTTGGGCATTGGATCAAGGAACAGTGGCTGGAATCTGGAATTGGAGATGATTGGAATTGTATTTATACTTTAGAGATACAATGCAAAATCAAGCCCTTCAGCCCACCGAGTCCATGTCAGCCTGCGTCCACCCTGTACATTAGCACTATCCTACGCACGGGACAATTTACAGAAGCAAATTAATCTACAACCATGCACATCTTTGGACTGTGGGAGGAAACTTGTGCAGTTACAAGGAGAATATAGAAACCCCAGACAGACAGCACGCATCTATAATCTGGGTCAAACCTTTGGCACTGTGAGGCAGCAACTGTGTCACTGCTGGCCCAAGATTTGGCCATCTTTTATATCGAGATTAGGTCTACTGGTTGTGAAATCTTCGATGATAGAGGTTACTGAAGGGGGGTGGTGGCAAAAGGAATGAGAGGTTACAATTTTGTTTATTGTCACGTGTACCGAGGTGAAAAGCTTTTGTTGCGTGCAATCCAGTCAGCAGAAAGACAATACATGCTTATAATCGAGACATTTACAGTGTACTTTACGCATTACCTGGTAGTTACATCATGAGCCAACAATATATGTTTGTGTGGAAAAAGGGCAGTGCAGTGGTGAGGATGGTAGCTAGCAGAGATCATAGAGCGGAGCAAGATAGTCCACTCGGCGAAAAAGACATAGTAGGTCATGGGTAATCTTCAGCGCCATTTCCGTAACTGGCTTCTGTCTCCACTCTATAATGTTTGGTCATGGCGTCCACATCTACAAGCGTAGAGTACTGCTCTGCTATAAATTGCTCGAATCGCCAATGTAGGTGACCCGTCCTGTCTTTCTTCAGGTTCCCCATTAAACTCACTCAGTAGCTCGGGTAGCTGCGAGCGGCCTCCGGGACCGGACAGCGGAACTGCTGCTAGACCAGGGGCTCGCAGGCGACCTGGCAGCTGCAACTAGTCCCGGAGGGTCCTGGCCCCTATGCAAAAAAGGTTGCCGACCCCTGGACTAAACCAAACCCTTGATCCTGTCCCGCTAGCCTTTGTGTTTGTTGATATTTTATTCACAACATTAGGATTTCATAGAGGGAGGGAAAGAGAGAGGTTTAATGAATGAATGAAAGAAAGAAAAAGGTTGCTCAACAAATAATTAGAGATCACAAGAAGAAACTGGAGAAATATATGAGTGTTATATATTTATGTACATATATATGTCACGCACACACGCACACACATATATATATATATATATATATATATATATATAAGAATATGTTATTTATATATATATATATATATATATATATATATATATATATGAGAAACTAGAGAAATATAGGTGTGTTATATAATTGTATACATCTATAGCGCATTTATATATGTGTGCATCACACATATGTGTATATATATATATGTATGTGTGTAAATATATGTATGTGTGTATATACATGTGTGTGTGTGTGTATATATATATATATATACACACACACATATATATATATGTATGTGTGTGTGTGTATATATATATATATATATATGTGTGTGTGTGTGTGTATATGTATGTATGTATACCATGAGAAATAAGATAAAGAGAACAAGAATGGTCTTCAAAATTCCCAGTACTGTTTTTTTTTGTTTTGTTTAAACAAACCTATTCATTGATGAAACTCCCAGGATATTTCATCCAAGTCCCCATTTTGCCAGAGAAACATAAACACAACCATCTGAATTATTGAAAGGGGGAGAAATGCAATGGCTAATGCAGCTAATCCCTCATCCTTTCACATCAGTTGTCAAATTTATGGCACCTTGCTAAAAGCAAAAGGATATACCAAACGTTCTGAAATTGGAGCTGTGAAGATGGTTAAGTTCAACCATACCAAATTCTCATTCAACACTTGTAATATGGTTGCAATTTAGAATTGATCGATCCAATAAGTTAGGAGTAACTCAACGGACAGGCAGCATCTCTGGAGAGTAGGAATGGATGACGTTTCGGGTTGAGACACTTCTTGAGTCCTACTCCAGCATTTTGTGTCTACCTTTGACTGGTCGCTGAATAAAATCAGCCTTAAGTTATACATCAATTGTTAATCTTGCTCAAAACAATGTTTATTTTGTTAAATACTTCATTTAGATAACCCCACTCACTATTCCAGACAGATCTCATTCCACTCTCTGGCTATTTGGAAGACCAAACCCATTTTATTGTTGCAAAACAATTCCATAGATGCAAAAAAACATTAGGGAACACTCCAAAAGTAGAGCAACCGGAATCTTCATATTGCTATATTTTTACCAAATACCACACAAATCATCTTTTTTCTCTGCTGCAGGTGATCATTTTGATATTTCTGCCTAGTCTTTCATATTTTTCTTTGAACATACAAAATACTGTAATTTAGGGAAAAACTCCAGAAAATCCTTCACCCACTGCCCTCTCTGCATTGTCGTTTCTTGAAGAGGTTTTAATATTTTCCTTTGAAGGGTGCATGCATGCAGCTGTGAACAATAGGATTAGATGAATTACAAAGTGTAAGTTCAATACAAAAATCAATTCAAACACAGGACATGAACCATGTTGATTTTCCATTTATTGGTCAGTGCCAGTGGGATATTCAAATTTTACATCCCAAGAAAATAACAATATTAAATAATACTCCATAACTCATTTCCATTATTAGGTATATTTGGTCCGATCTTGAATCTGCAGCTAACAAAGGCATTGTCAAATAGTAATAGTTATTGCTTAGTGTTAGTTGGCATGGTTAACATCTCAATTCTACGAGATGAGTTCACACAACATATATGATGAATATATATATATATGTGTGTGTGTGTGCGTACCTTTATGGCTTATAAATACATATGTGTGTGTGTGTGCCTTTATGGCTTATGACCATCATGAGAAATAAGATAAAGAGAAAAAGAGCAATACAAGGGAAACTGCAGACAAAAAGGGGTATGGGGAGGGAAATGGGTTGAAACAGATAGATTAAGCAGGGAGGAAAACATTTAAAAAGAAAATTAACAAAGTGATGAATTTGGTAGATGAGCTATATCACACACACATAATGTTCCCCCGCAACACTGATTACACTGTGAGAGGCATAACGGAAGTCGGGTCGGGTTTCCTAAAATGGCGGACGTTCGCTCCGTTGCATACCACACGTCACTCCATTGGATTTTGCAGGAGTGGATCATCTTGCTCTATGCTCAGATACTCAACTCCTTGTTATTAAGGCCAACGTGCCATTCGTTTTTTTCACTGGCTGCTGTACCTCTATGCTTACTTTCGGTGACTGGACAAGAACCCCCCCCTCCCCAGATCTCACAGTACTCCCCCTTTTCACAACTTGACACCATTCTGCCTTCCTGTTTTTGTGGTACCCCGCTAGTCACTGCCTGCCATTCTGAAAGGAACCTGTTAATCCCTATTCTTTATTTCCTGTCTGCCAACCAATTTTCTGTCCATGTCAGCACCGTACACCCAATACCATGTGCTCTAATTGTGCCCACTAATCTATGTGGGATGCTTTCTGAAAGTCCAGATACACTACATCTACTTGTCCATTTTCCTAGTTACTTCCCCAGTAGATTAGTCAAGCATAGGAACATAGAAAATAGGTGCAGGAGGAGGCCATTTGGCCCTTTGTGCCAGCACCGCCATTCATTGTGATCATGGCTGATAGTCCCCAATCACTAACCCGTGCCTGCCTTCTCCCCATATCCCTTGATTCCACTAGCCCCTAGAGCTCTATCTAACTCTCTTAAATCCATCCAGTTATTTGGCCTCCACTGCCCTCTGCGGCAGGGAATTCCACAAATTCACAACTCTCTGGGTCAAAAAATGTTTTCTCACCTCAGTCTTAAATGGCTTCCCCTTTATTCTAAGACTGTGGCTCCTGGTTCTGGACTTGCCCAGAATATTGTGAACATTTTTTCCTGCATCTAGCTTGTCCAGTCCTTTTATAATTTTATATATTTCTACAAAATCCCCCCTCATCCTTCTAAATTCCAGTGAATACAAGCCTAGTCTTTTCAATCTTTCTTCATATGACAGGATCACAAGGATGTCCTTCCTCAAATTAGGAGACCAAAACTGTATGCAATACTCCAGATGTGGGCCAACATGCCATTCGTTTTTTTCAGAAGCTTTTAACTTTGGTATTCACCTCCCCTCTCACACCAGCACTATTGGTTCTGACTACTCTCTTATCCCTTCTCAAACTTTCCTTCCCATTAATTCAGGAGTCTTTTGTAAGTTTTCCTGTTCTCACTTCCCCTTGAACTCCCTCTTTATACTCCTAATTTGTCAATTCCCCCCCCCCCACCCCCCCCCCCCCCCCCCCCACACACACAATTTAGTTTAAACCCACACGTGTAGCACTAGCAAACCTGACTCCCAGAACGTTGGTCCCCCTACACTTAAGATGTAACCTGTCCCTTTTGTACAGGTCACCCCTACCACCCCAGAAGAGATCCCAATGGTCTATAAAGCTAAATCGTTGCTCCCTGCACCAGCCGCTCAGCCAAGCATTCAGATCCCATATCTTCCTTTTCCTGCCCTCACTAGCACGAAGTACTGGAAGCAATCCAGAGATAACCACCCTGGAAGTTCTGCATTTCAGTCTTCTTCCTAACTCTATCTCGCGTTGCAGAACCACCTTCCTCTTCTTCCTGATGCCTTTTGTGCCCACGTGCACAACTACTGCCGGCTGTTCACCTTCCTTCTCGAGGATGTTGGACAATGGAGTCACCCACCAATATAGCTCTGCCCGACGTCGGTGTCACCAGTCGAGTCTCATCGCTAGGATTGGAGCCACCAACCTGTCCGCAGCTCGGACTGGAAGCGTCTACCTCGACAGTTAATTGGCCTCAGTAAACTACCCCCGAGAGTGTAGGGAGTGGATGAGAAAGTGGGAGACATAAAACTAGTGTGAACGGATGCTTGATTGGTGTGGGCCGAAGGGCCAGTTTCCATGCTGTATCTCTAAACCTAACTAAAAATATGATGGCGAGTAATCCATTTTTCAGTACAAATTTCACAAATCAAGATAAAATTACTGTGTCAGTATAAGTTTGTGACATTCTCAATTTGCAATTTCTGTGGTTAATTCCCATCCGTTCCCAAGTGTGATGTTGTAATTTGGGTGCAGTGCAGTACTCCATTGTGACTGCAGCTTTCAATGATCAGTGTGTACGATACAGGAGTCGTGCAAGCTAATGATTAAAACAAAATTCATATGATTTAGCAGATCTGGATATTATACTACGCTCATAGTGAGTAGTGCATTGTTCATTGCCTCTTAAAGTCCAGTTCACTTTTAGACTCTTTGGCCCTGGTCTCCCGGTGTGAAGGCGTCGCAGCCACATTTTCAAAGATTGGGTTATTGTCCTGTTCGCATTTTGAAACTTGTTTTATACAAAGTAATGGAGCAGATTGAATATTTTAGAGCCATCACAGAATTTGTGGAGGAACAGTGCAAAATCAAATATTGCATAATTCACACATGATCTAGAACTTTTGTAGAGATAGTGAGCAGTGCGTCATGATGGTTGGTTGCTATTTCTCTTTAATTCTTACATTAATTGGCCCACATATTGGTTTCAGTCCTTGTGCTTCATGATTGCTTGTGCCTATCCAAAACAAACATTGATGCACCTTAATCGAGTGGGTGGACTGTATTGGATCTCATGCAATTGAATCTCAGGTGGGAAGGCTGGCATTGTTGTTGCTCCTTTAGTGGTTTCTGTAACTGCCCTTGCAATGTATATTAAAGCTGGGTTGGAAATATAATGCCTAGAAAGTCGAAGGTTGTGGGGAAACCTGATAAAGTGTATAAAATTGAAGTGTAAAGAAATATATAAAATGGATAGGTAGACAGTCAGAACCTTTTACCCAGAGTAGAAATGTTAAAGATAGAGGGACCTGTTGTGATGCCAGTCAAGTACACACTGTGTACATGCAGATACGGGCAACCCTCCCCGAAGTGCACACGCACGGATACTGTGCCCGCCAAACCAACTGCGCAGGCGCGGCTGCCGGGCATGGCAAGTTCACGGTTGTGATGCCAGATCAAAATGGCTATCAGAAAATGGCGAGCCCGGCAACCCTCCCCCAACTGTGCACGCGCGGATACGGGGACCGGCAACCCTCCAACTGCGCAGGCACGGCTGACGTGCCGAGAGCGCAGGCGCACCACCGCTGGGCTCGGGGGAGGTAGGTCCAATTGTGACGCCAGTCAAGTACACACTGAAGAATTAGATCAAAATGGCAATATGGAAATGGCGCCGGCCCGGCAACCCTCCCCCAACTGTGCAGGCACGGCTATGCAGTTACGTTTAACTGTAATCGTGGAAAGATCAATCCCAAAATACGGTACATTATCAAAAATATCATCCACATGGAAAATGCTTTTGTTTGCATCACTGCTGCACAACACTGGAGGTTTTTATTTCTAAAGACTGCTTACACTTATGTCTGCGCCTTCCTTGTACCTTCAGATGCACCAAAAACATACTTCCAATAGGTACTTGCAAAATACCAGAATAATCTCTGCACGCCGCAGGCGAATGGTGAGCAAGGTGCCCCTAAAATTGTTGCGCTATCGTGTACCGTTTTGGCTACATTTCGGGAACATACATCTATACGTATGTACATACAGGATGAGACTTGCGAGCTGAGTAATGTTGAAACATTTTAGCTCTGCCGTGTACCGTTTTGGCGTAGATACGATCACAATTACAGACACATGTATGGAAACAGGATGAGACTTTTAATAGTATAAATATATAATATATACTAGACCAAGTTGGACCCATTGGACCCCGTCCCCAACGTGGGGGGGGGGTCGCGGCGTAGGAGCCAATAACGACCATCACCCCCCACATAAGGAAAATTATGGAATTTATGGAGGCAATCAATCATCCCCACGTTGGGGGTAGGGTGGTGGGCAGCGTGGACTTGACGTGTGAGGGGATTTGTGGACACTCTCTTTCTGCCCCCCCCCCCCCCCCCCCCCCCCGATGGCAGCGTGCAGCATTCTCCTTCCCCTGCGGCGACCAGCGTTCATGGAAGGCCTCCAGCGTCCCCGTGGACACCACGTGTTCCCTCTCCAGGGACACTCAAGCACAGACGTAGGCCCGGAAGAGGGGCAGGCAGCCGACTCTGGTGTGACCATCGACCGCCCACTGACTGGACCCGCGAATGGGCATATTGGCCAGGCCCAGGAGCAAACCCACAGGGAGATTCCCCCCCCCCCAATCGGCCCTCCCCATTTCCTGCCTTGAGTCCAAACACCAGGATCGTGGGACTAAAATGCAACCAGAGCTTGATGAACAGCCCCTCGTTACCATTGGCAACGTCCCATTGTGATGTCATTGTGGCAGCCAGCTTGAGAGCCCATTGTGATTGGTGAACTGTGAGAGGCATTGTGATTGTGAGAAGGCTGGAAGCTGTCTGAGAAGGCAATCATGAATAACTTTTGAAATATAGCATGAAATGTTAAGTGAACCCGAGTGTGGATTGGAGGGGAGAAGTGTGAATAAGTATATGTAAAAAATTCAATTCTACGGCATGGGGTTTTGAGGAAAATGCAAATATAACACATACGCACACACAAGAAGATAGTTGTATAGGTATTATTACTAGACCAACTGTCCCTGTCACACAGGAGGCATGGACCCACAACGCAACCCATTCCCCAATGCAATATTGCACCACCAACTCGTAGCCCCCACGGGAGGCATGGTCCCCCAACTCAACTCGTTGCCGAATGTAAAATTCCAGCACTCCCCTGCTCCCCCAGCACAGGACAGCATATTCCAATTGCAATACCATTTTACCCTCTTGCCCTGCCAGGAGCGGGAGTAAGTGTATCGTGGCAACATTGTTGCAAATGTCGGGTGGAGGACAAATCCCATTCAGGTGAAAAGTTGGTGGAAGCACAGAGTGTTCCTGTATTGCAACTTTGTATCAAAGTTTGTTGGAAGCTGGCAGGATGGATTTTAACAGTAAAAATCTTGTTAAAGTTGGCTTTTTAAACCTTTGAATATCAATAACGTGAAATATGACATAAAATCTGAAGGAAAGTTGACAAGATCGTAGATAGGAAAAAGCTGTGTACAGTTGTGCAAAAATTTTAGCGCTGCCGTTTTGGCATAGATACAATCTCAACCGCACACGCACACAGAGAGAAACAAGACAAGAATTTTTATAGTATGCAGGGCTCTCACTTAACTTTGTTTCTCTGTTGCCAGCCGGGCAACCTAGGCAGCGTTTTAGGTTGCCAAATTACAGTTTAGGTGGTCATTTAAGATGGCTTGCATGACACGTGCGTTAATGTGCTCGGACGAAATGCGTAGTTACCAGTCGGAATTGTGGTCAGTGAAGCATTCACATTATTTCTGCTTCAAATAAAGTCATAAACTAAACATATTCACCAATCAAGACATATACCACAATGACATGCAGCAAAATTACAATACAGTATCTCATCTCTTTTTACATGTTGCAATGATTGCAATTTCTCTTATTTCTTTCCACTTCCAAACAAAAATCTGGTTGGATTATTCAGCGTATGATCAACCTCGGTGAGACCAAGTGCAGGCTTGGCGATCGCTTCGCACAGCACCTCCGCTCAGTTCGCAATAACCAACCAGATCTGGTGGCTCAGCACTTCAACTCCTTCTCCCATTCCGAATCCAACCTTTCTGTCCTGGGCCTCCTCCATGGCCAGAGTGAGGCCCACAGCAAATTGGAGGAGCAGCACCTCATATTTCGCTTGGGTAATTTACACCCCAGAGGTGTGAACATTGGCTTCTCCAATTTCAGGTAGTCCTTGCTTTCTCCCTCCTTCCCTTCCCATTCCAAGCTCTCCAATAGCCTTCTGTCTCCGGCTCTTCTCCTTTCTTTTTCCCGCCCTCCCCTCCCGACATCAGTCTGAAGAACGGTCTCGACCCGAAACGTCGCCTATTCCTTCGCTCCATAGATGCATGACCCGCCGATTTTCTCCAGCTTTGTCTACCAACGGAATCTCATCACTGGCCACATCTTCCCATCTCCTCCCCTGCTGGCTTTCCGCAGAGACCGCTACCTCCGTAATTCCCAGGTCAATTTGTCCCTTCCCACCCAAACCACTCCCTCTCCTGGCACTTTCCCTTGCAACTGAAGAAAATGCTACACTTGTCACTTTACCTCCCCCCTTGACTCCATTCAAGGACACAAGCAGTCTTTCCAGGTGCGGCAGAGGTTCACCTGCACCACCTACAACCTCATCTATGGCATCCGCATCGGTGAGACCAAGCATAGGCTTGGAGATCGGTGAGACCAAGCATAGGCTTGGAGATCACTTCGCCCAACACCTCCGCTCGGTTCGCAATAACCAACCAGATCTCCCGGTGGCTCAGCACTTCAACTCCCCCTCCCATTCCGAATCTGACCTTTCTGTCCTGGGCCTCCTCCATGGCCAGAGTGAGACCCACCGTAAATTGGAGAAGCAGCTCCTCATTTTTCGCTTGGGCAGTTTACACCCCAGCGGTACGAACATTGACCTCCGATTTCAGGTAGTCCCTGCTTTCCCCTCAGTTTCCCAGCTCTCCCTCAACCCACTGTCTCCACCTCTTCCTTCTTCCCGCCACCTCACCCTCACATCAGTCTGAAGAACGGTATCGATCCAAAACTTCGCCTATTTCCATCGCTCCATAGATTCTGCCTCACTCGCTGAGTTTCTCCATCATTTTTGTCTACCCATTCACACAAGTTCTGTTATCCCACTTTACTCACCCACTCCCTACACATTGGGGGAAATTTTACAGAGACATGTTAAGCTACAAAACCAATGCGTCTGGGATGTGGAAGGAAACCCACACGCTTGCAGGGAGAATGTGCAAATTCAACATAGTGCCCGGGGACAGGATCAAACGCAGATCTCTGGCATGTGAGGCAGCAAGTCCACCAGCTGTGCCACTATATTTTATTATCTAACACACTATATTATACGTAGATAACTTTGGTTACTTAAAAAAAAGAGACTATCCATTTTCAGTCTTAAATCTGTAAGTGACGCTATGTCCCCCTTTGACCTACTGAATGTTTTAATTCAGTTCAAGACTGGGGCAGTACATTGGCCATAAAGTTGCTGCCTAAAATTCCCATACACCCGGACGGAATTGATCCTGAATATGGGTGCTGTCTGTATGGAGTTTGCTCCTTTTCCCTTTGATCACATGGGTTTTCTCCAGGTGCTCTTGTTTCCTTCCATATTCCAAAGGTGTGCAGGAACCCTTTTCAGGCCCTTTTCAGATTTTATATATATTATACATATATATTCACACACACACACACACACACACACATATATATATATATATAATTATGTGAGTGTGTGTGTATTTAATTATATATAATTATATATTCATATATAAATATACACTTTTTTCTCGTTTATAACATTGTTTACAGAGCACTATGTTTACATATTCTGTTGCGCTGCTGCAAGTAAAGATTTCATTGTTCTAACTAGGATGTGAGAGAATAAAACACTCTTGACTCTGGACTTACGTCGCTAATGTGTGGGATAGAACTAGTGTATGGGTGATCGGTGGGTCGAAGGGCCTGTTTCCTCGCTGTTTCTTTAAAAACTAAAAACACTAAAGCCAGAAGAAATCTAAAGAAGGGTCTCTACCTGAAACGTCACCAAATTTCTTCTATCCAGAGATGCTGGCTGCTCCATGGAGTTCCCCCGCACAATTAAAACGTGGAATAGTTTTCACCCTACCATAATTACCCAACCAGACGCAACTAAATTTAAGGTAGCTCTTATTTCCCAAGAATCCTTTTTTGCTTAAGTCCAAGTCAAGAGAGTTTTATTGCCATGTGACCCAGATAGGACAATGAAATTCTTGCTTGCTGCAGCACAACAGAATATGTAAACAATACAGAACAGGAGATAAAAGTTCAGCGTGTTTATATACCATATATATATATATATATATATATACATACACACACAATAAATAAACAGATGTAGTGCAATAGGCTGTTCTTTCTCAGAGTGTGGTGGTGGGTCCACTCATGTTTAAACTCCCTTTAGAATATTTTTGGAGGACCAGGAAACCAAGAAGCAAAAGTTACTCCAGGGAGTTACTCAAGCTCCAGGGAGTGATTCTGCGTTGGTTTTCAGCGGTTGCGGCGAGTCGGCGACCAGACAGCAAATGCGGCCAGATCTCCCATGATGCAAAGGGAGGGAGAAAATGGCCTACCAGTTGCCGTGGCAGTGCGCATGTGCAGGGCGGCACATGCACACAACCACAGCCAATGATGTGCAGGGGGAGGATGTGCAGGCCACGGCAGTGCATGTGTGTAAGGCAGCTGGCCATGCCGGCAAAGGTGGAGCGAGCGGAGACCCGGACACGGATGGCGGGCGGAGAACAATAGGTGTCCCAGTTGCTTGCCAAGCCGGGAAAAATGGCATGGCATTTAGGTTGCCCGGCAGCACTTTAGGTCGCCATTGGCACCCGGGCAACCGCTAATTTCGAGCCCTGGTATATAGATAGATACTAGACCAACTGGCACCTGTTGGGTCCCTGTCACACGGGAGGCATGGTCCCCAACACAATCCGTTCCCCAATGCAATATTCCAGCACTCACCCATAGCCCCCAACTGCAGGGGCGTATCCCTCCTCTTGCTTCGAGGACTTAACAAAATTATGCAATTGCCGCCTCCCTCTCCTGTTGAGCTCAAAACTTGCTGAAAGGACTGAGTGTTGCTCAATTGCAACTTTGTTGCAAGCTGGGCCAGCAAGCATTTGGATCACAATAGTAATTGCCCCATCCCCCTCTTGTTCTGGTAAAAACTTGGTGGAATGACTGAGTGTTCCCAGATTGCAACTTTGTTGCAAGCTGAGCCAGCGAGGATTTAGCTGTTAAATTCTTATTAAACTTGAATTTTTAAACTTAATTATGAATGTGAAATATAAGATCTAACTGAACAAAACTTTATAGGGACGACCGTGGGACAAAGGTGAGTAAGGTTTTCTAAAGATTTTAGCGCTACCGTGTACCGTTTTGGTGTAGTTCTAGGCTCACACAAGCATAGATAGATAGAGCAAAGACGGGAATTTTGGTAATATACTAGACCAACTGGGAACGGGTCCCTGTCACAAGGGAGGCCTGGTACCCTAACGCAACCCATTCCCCAACGCAATATTCCACCACTAACACGTAGCCCCTACGGGAGGCATGATCCCCCAACTCAACCCTTTGCCGAACGTATGATTCCAGCACTCACCTGCCTCCCCAGCACTGGATTAAAAAAAATTCAATTGCAATACCAATTCACCCTCAACCTCCTGTCCTGTCAGGAGCTGGAGTAAGTGTTGTATGATGGCAACATTGTTGCAAATGTCGGGTGGCGGACTGATATCCCATTCAGGTGAAAAGTTGGTGGAAGCACATTGTGTTCCTGTATTGCAACTTTGTATCGATGTTTGTTGGCAGCTGCCAGCAAGTATTTTAACTGAAAATCTTGTTAAAGTTGTCCTTTTTAAACCTCTAAATATTAATAGCATGAGATATAACATCAAACGTGAAGAAACTTGATACGAACGACCACGGGAAAAAGCTGAGTAAGATTTGGCAAAAAAAATTGCACTGTTGTGTACCGTTTGTGCGTAGCTCCTAATATTACAGACAAACAAGTCGAGACGTTTAATTATTTATATATATATCGAGGGTTTTTTTTTAACGCAGGGCGGTGGGTGCCTGGAACGTGCTGCCAGTAGTGGAGGCAGATCCGAGAGTGACATTTAAGAGACTTTTGGATAAGCACGTGGATATGCTGCAAATGGAGAGATATGGTTCACGTACGTGTAGGCAGAGGAGATTAGTTTTAACTTAACATCATGCTCAGCTTGGTTGCTGTGCCTGTTTCTGTGCTGTATTCTATTATCTATGTATTCAATGGTAGCAGGCGGTCAGCCACACAAGGTTACTGTTTCCAGGAGGTTACTTGAAAGATACTACAGAAAAAAGTTGTTTGGAATTATATCGGTTTATTGATCTGTTTGTGCTATCAGGCAAATCTTGTACCTTCCAACAAAACGGATAATTTTATGGTAATATATCTCAGCGTCGACTCGTAAAACAATAATATTTTTATCTCTGTTTGGCACAAAAGTGATTGTTGATAGAAGTGATCTTTTCCAGGAATGTTTAATTTGTGGATGTCACGTTTACTGATCCGACACTAGTTAAGAATGTTGCAGAAAGATTAGGTTTGATGATGTTTCATCCAACAATTTGAAGGAGAGGGGAAGGAATATTAAGTGCAACAAGGAACTGGGATGAGAGATTCCAGAAGATGTATGCAAGTTGAATGGGAAGAAGGGACCCCAATGAATCTGGCTAGGAAGCCCATCTTTGGTGAAGCTTCAGGAAGCATCAACTATCAGTAGGTTTGAAGATACCATAAACCTGTGTTCACAGAGGAAATGCCAGCAAACAGATATTGAAGAGGCAAATTTAAATGGGAAGAAGATTTGAATGGCCAAAAGATCATCAGAAGGATAACTTACGTTTGGAGATGCTTTGGATATCAAATAACGCCTCTTATCCCATGACGTTTAAATCTATACCTTACTAGATCAGTGTCTGGGGCAATGACATTATTTCCCACCAATCTGGCTGGTGACTGCCAGAACTGGATTGCTACTGGGTTCAATGATTCAATGGTTCTTTATTGTCATGTGTACTAAGGTACCGGTCATACCAAAATAGCAACAAGATACTAAACTACAGAAAGATTGAACATAAACAGCCTCCACAGTGGCGTGAGAGAATCCCTAGGGCACACAGCATAAGCGGAGACCCACAGCCATTAGTTCAATCAGCTCCTTCACCGTGATGTGACCAGAGTTGTACCGACCGCTGTCACTCTCGCTGCAGTCCCTGTCCGCCCGAACAGTCAGAAAGCCGCTCCAGACACTGTCTTCATGGCTCGATGTCGCCGCACACTCCGAGATCACTGCACTCATGACACTTCTTCCAAGTCCTCACCAGTGCAGGCAGCATGTCTATCCTGTTTTATGTCAACCTCACGTTCACTGCTGTAATGGAAGGCAAATTACTTTTACCTCCTTCCTCCTTTTCTCCTGCGGCCGGGGCGATCGAAGCACCCACAATGGGGAGGTCGAAGCTCGTGGGGTTGGAGCTCCCAAAGTCAATCCCTAATAAATGGACCGCCAGCTCCACGATGTTAAAGCCGCAGGGCGGACGGAGATACATTATGGAAAAAGTCGCATCTCCGTCGAGGAAAGTTTCACCCCCTACCCCCCCATCCCCCACATAATACAAATCTAATGATACACTGAAACGTACAGATATAAAAGACTAAAAACAACAACAGAACAACAGGGCGAGACAGGCTGTTGCCAAGGCTGCCGCTTATGCACAAAGAACTGCAGAAGCTTGAAATCTTGCATAAAACAAAGTACTGGAGAATCTCTGCGGGTCAGGCAGTATCTGCAGAGACAATGGACAGGAGATGATGAGCCATGATCACATTAAATGGCGGTGCTGGCTCGAAGGGCCGGAGGTGCATTTCCAAGTTCAGATAGTGTGTGACTTTGAATGGAGCCAACATATATGGTGATGACATGAACCTGCTGCCCATGTTGTTGTTGGGAGATGAAGTTGGAACAGCCTGGGCGAATAACTTGTGCAGAGTACACACAACATCCACTGTGTGCTAGTGCAAGAGGATGAATTATTTAGGGCAGCTGTTTGTCCTGTTAAGTGGCTGTTTGTCTGGATGGTGTTGAACTTCACACGTGTTATTGGTGTTGGACTTAACCAGGCAAGTGCAGAGCATTCTACCACACTCCTAAATGTGTGCCTTGCAGATGGTGGGAAGGTGTGGATGTGAGAAGATGAGTCACTCGCTGCGGGTTACACAGCCTCCTGCCCTGGCCAGCATTGCGTAACATTAGGTTGACTTTATATGTACGGCAACTTTGTTGATAAGATTTGAAATAAACTATTGAAGAAGCCCAGGTGAATTGTTGAAATTGCTGCCATCAAGGAGTACAATTTGAAGAGGAAGTGGCTATTCAAGATGGTGTATTCAAGAGGAAGTGACTATTCAAGATATATGCCAACCAAGCAGGCTGCTTAATCTTGGGTATGTTATTTCTGGAATGGCATTTGAACAGGTAAGTAGGCCATTGCACTTCTGGACGTGCCTTGCAGATATCGGGAAAGCTTTCTGGAATCCGGAGTTGGGTCACTCAGCAGAACCCTTGCCCTTTGTAGGCATGGTACAACTTATAGCTGGTTCACGTGTTTCTGATCATTGACTCCTGGAATGCTGGTGTAGAATGTTTTGTACATCAAGATGTGTGTTTAAACACCCCTCCTGTTGGAGCCAGCCATTGTCTGGTATTGCCAGGCCCGAGCATTCCCTCAATTATACTGTGTGCTTGTAAAGATTATTCAGGAAGTTAAATGAATCAGACAATCACCAGGTGTACTGGAAAGACTGTCATTGAAGTAACAGGAGATGAGGTAACCTACAAATCCGCTTAGTGCAAGGTGTTTGGAAGAGCTTGCAGAGTTTGAAAGTGCTTGGTTGTAGGAAGTATCTGTTTCTCAACATGGTGCTGTGAGAGTTCAAGCTTCTGTACCTCCTGTCCTACAGTAAGTAGCAACAAGAAGATAGCATGGCTTGGGCGGTAGGGATCCTTGAACAAATATGCTGACGTTGAGGCAGCTCCTCTTGTTGATGCTGTCGATGGTGGGGATGGCTGTGCCAGTGGTGGACAGGCCTGGGTCCACCACTTTTTACAGCCTCTTGCATTGGATTTGCTGTACCAGGCCATGATGTAACCAGGACTCTTCCCACGGACATTTGCTAGAGTATTTGGTGAAGTGATGAGACCTTTAAAGAAAGCAGAGACACTGCTGGACGTTCTTCATGATTACATCAATGTGCTAGACCCAGGACAGGTCATCCAATATGTTAATGCCCAAGAATTTGAATTTGCTAACTTCACCACCGACATGCTAGGAGGATGCTAGAAGGCTGCAAGGTGACTTAGATAGGTGAGGATTTTAGGAGGCTGCAAGGTGACTTGGATAGGTTGGGTGAGTGGGCAAATGCATGGCAGATGCAGTATAATGTGGATAAATGTGAGGTTATCGACTTTGGTAGCAAAAACAGGAAAGTAGACTATTATCTGAATGGTGGCCGATTAGGAAAAGGGGAGATGCAACGAGACCTGGGTGTCATGGTACACCACTCATTGAAAGTAGGCATGCAGGTGCAGCAGGCAGTGAAGAAAGCGAATGGTATGTTAGCATTCATAGCAATAGGATTTGAGTATAAGAGCAGGGAGGTTCTACTGCAGTTGTACAGGGTCTTGGTGAGGCCACACCTGGAGTATTGCGTACAGTTTTGGTCTCCTAATCTGAGGAAAGACATTCTTGCCATTGAGGGAGTACAGTGAAGGTTCACCAGATTGATTCCTGGGATGGCAGGACTTTCATATGAGGAAAGACTGGATAGACTCGGCTTGTACTCGCTAGAATTTAGAAGATTGAGGGGAGATCTTATAGAGACTTACAAAATTCTTAAGTGTTTGGACAGGCTAGATGCAGGAAGATTGTTCCCAATGTTGGGGGAGTCCAAAACAAGGGGTCACTGTTTAAGGATAAGGGGGAAGTCTTTTCGGACCGAGATGAGAAAAAGAAATTTCACGCAGTCGTGAATCTGTGGAATCTGCTACAGAAGGTAGTTGAAGCCAGTTCATGGCTATATTTAAGAGGGAGTTATATGTGGCTAAAGGGATCATGGGGTATGGAGAGAAGGCAGGTACAGGATACTGAGTTGGATGATCAGCCATGATCATGTTGAATGGCGGTGCAGGCTCGAAGAGTCGAATGGCCTACTCCTGCACCTATTTTCTATGTTTCTATGAGACACACACATTAAAACTGCTACAAACTCCTAACTTCACTTTGCTGAAATAAACAGTTTTGTTTTGATGATATTGCTGAGAGATGATTGTGGTTTCACTCAACCAGATCTTTTTCCGATACACTGACTCACCACTGCCATTTGGCCAACAACAGAGGTAGCATTGGTGAATTTGTAGATGTGCTTTGTCAATACACTCCATATTGTTTGAAACAAAGACCCATCATTTATTTATTTGCTTCTGTATGCCACAATTTGAGTTTGTAATAGAAAAAAATCACACGTGGTTAAAGTGCATATTGTCAGATTTTATTAAAGGGTGTTTATATACATTTTGGTTTCACCATGTATAAATTACAGTTGTGTTTATACAAAGTCCCCCCATTTCAGGGCACTGTAATGTTTGGGACACATGCCTTCACAGGCGTTTGTAATTGCTCAGGTGTGTTTAAATGCCTCCTTAATGCAGGTGTAAGAGAGCATTCAGCACCTAGTCTTTCCTCCAGTCTTTCCATCACCTTTGGAAACGTTTATCAACATGAGGACCAAAGTTGTGCCATTGAAAATCAAAGAAGCCATTATAAGACTGAGAAACAAGAATAAAGGTTAGAGACATCAGCCAAACCTTAGGCTTACCAAAACCAATTGTTTGGAACATCATTAAGAAGAAAGAGAGCACTGGTGAACTTACTAATCAGAAAGTGACTAGCAGGCCGAGGAAGACCTCCACAGCCGATGACAGATGAATTCTCTCTGTAATAAAGAAAAATCCCCAAACACCTGTCCGACAAATCAGAAACATCTTCAGGAGTCAGGTGTGGATTTGTCAATGACCACTGTCCGCAGATGACGTTATGAGCAGAAATACAGAGGCTACACTGCAAGATGCAAACCACTGGTTAGCCGCAGAAATAGGATGGCCAGGTTACAGTTTGCCAAGACATACTTAAAAGAGCAACCGCAGTTCTGGAAAAAGGTCTTGTGGACAAATGAAACAAAGATTAACTTATATCAGAGTGATGGCAAGAGCAAAGTATGGATGAAAGAAGGAACTGCCCAAGATCCAAAGCATACCACCTCATCTGTGAAACACGGTGGTGGGGGTGTTATGACCTGGGCATGTATTGCTGCTGAAGGTACTGGCTCACTTATCTTTGTTGAAGATACAACTGCTGATGGTAGCATAATGAATTCTGGTGTATATGCACATCCTATCTGCTCAAGTTCAAACAAATGCCTCAAAACTCATTAGCCGGCGGCTCATTCTACAGCAAGACAATGATGCCAAACATATTAGCAACAAAGGAGTTTTTCAAAACTAAAAAATGGTAAATTCTTGAGTGGCCAAGTCAATCACCCGAGCTGAACCTAATTGAGCATGCCTTTTATATGCTGAAGAGAAAACTGAAGGGGACTAGCCCCCAAAGCAAGTATAAGCTAAAGATAGCTGCAATACAGGCCTGGCAGAGCATCACCAGAGAGGACACCCAGAAACTGGTGATGTTTGTGAATCGCAGTCTTCAAGCAGTCATTGCATGCAAAGGATATGCAACAAAATACTAAACATGACTGCTTTTATTTACATGACATTGCTGCGTCCCGAATATTATGGTGCCTCTAAATGGGGGGACTATGTATAGACACTGCTGTAATTTCTACATGGACTTGAATTTTTATTGAATTCCCGGGTGGTATTAAGCATATTATAAATCTAAATTTGTGATTGATCTGATAAAACTAACCTCTGTTACAATTTCTCTTTGCTCCTAAAAGTTTGTTCCAATATGTGAATTGCTTTGTTTGTTGTGGGAGGAAGGGACATTGTCGGAATGATTCCTGCTGCTGCCCCTCAGCTCCAAGGACCTGGGTTCAGTCCAGACCTCGGATGCTGCTTGACGGATGACTGGCAGAAGTTATAGTTGCAGGCAGCAGGATGCTCAAGGTTATTGTTGTGGACTGAGCACAGGTGCTCTGTAAAGCAATTGCCCAATCTGCAGTTGGTTTCTCCATGCTGGAAGAGACCACATTGGGAACAGCAAATGCAGTTTGTTTGGTTGGAAGGTGTGCAAGTCAATTGTTGCTTCACTTGGAAGGACAATTTGGATCCATGGATGGTGAAAAGCCAGCATTGAAAGGAACAGACCTCTCCTGTGGCTGCATGGGAAAGTGTCACAAAATGGGGAATGGTTGGTGTGAACAGAAGGGTAGGTTGGGGAGTTTCCAAGGGAGCAATGCCCTCAAAATGCTGATAAGAGGAAGGGATTGTGTGATTGGTGTCGCGTCTTGTTGAAGCTGACAGAAAGTGCGAAGGATATTCTGTGGAGTGTTGAGGGGGGGGGGGGTTAAAGATGAATAGTGAGAACTCTGTTCCTGCACTGTCCTGAGGAGGGATTGAGAGCAGTGATATGAGAAATGGGTAGGATGCAGTCTGTCCATTATGATGGAGAGAAAGCCACGGTTTAGGAAGAAGGAAGACAATTCAGAGGCTCCTCCATGGAAACTTTGAAGGTAGACAAAAATGCTGGAGGAACTCAGCGGATGAGGCAGCATCTATGGAGCGAAGAAATAGGTGAGGTTTCGGGTCGAGACCCTTCTTCAGAGTCCCTAACTCTACGACTCGTCTACTTCATGGAAACTTTCTAAACACGATGACAAAGGAAGAACTGGGCGTGAAGGAAGTCCTTATGGAATAGAGGAAGTACAAACACGGTAGCTGTGGATATTGGATTTTTATGACCGTTTATCCCCTGTGATGGAGAGAGAGAGAGAGAGAGAGAGAGGAAGTGAAGAGTTAAAGATGTCTGTGTGAAGGTGAATGAGTGGAATCTAGCAACCAAAGCAACAAAACCTTTGAGAGAAATGTAAGAATGTAGACTGCAGCAGTAATGCAACCATCGATGTCCCGGCAACAAGAGCTGAGTGTGTGGGCCCAAGTAGGATTGAACTAATTCCATTTATCCCACAAAAGAAACGGTAGCTTTCACTTCATGTCTGTGAATGTTTGATCTGGAAGAAATAGTAATGATAGTTGGCTCCAGACTAGGTTGGTTGATTAGTAGAGTTTGCAACTCCTAGCATTCAACGATGCTGGAATCTATGACCCTCTCTGGTAGAGTTTGCTAAACTGGAAGTAATGTCAAATTTGGCGGGTTGATTGCGCACACTGCTGTCAGTGTCTCATTGCTGGAGCTCAATGGTAGGAACACACTGAAATAGATTGCTGTGTCCTTTATGCTGATCTGCCTTAGCTACGATCATGATGTACATTCATCAAATTTTGATGCTGGAAAAGCTTTGAGTGGTTACAAGGTGAATCAACAAATATTTTAGCCCAATTTGTTGTCTTGGTGTTATTTTGTTTCTCAATGGAATACAATAACTTTGAGCATTGTGACTTATATTGAAATGTTTGGCTTTGCTTATCAGCTCTCATGGGTTATGGGGAGAAGGCAGGAGAATGGGGTTAGGACGGAGAGATAGCCATGGTTGAATGGCGAAGTAGACAGGTCGAATGGCCTAACACTTATAATCCTATCACTTATGACCTTATGACTGACTTAATCTAAGCTAATTTAGCTTAGTTTATTATTGTCACTTTCCGAGAAGCAGAGAAAAATGTAGTCATAAAACGTAGGTGTCAGAGACTCACCGCGCCGGCGCCACCTTGCAACTTCCAAGTCTCTGAGAAATCGGAAGGAGATATAATTTTTTACAATCTCACATTAAGGCCTGGTGTCCTGCGGGCACTGGATCAGTGGATTAGGGGTCGGCCTGGACCAGTGCAATACTGTCGGCACTCTCCACCACCCCTCTATTCAGCAGCAGCAGCTTTGTTCACCCGTCCACTAGACCTGCAGCCACGTCTGACAACACCACTGCAAACCTGGTGTCTGTTGCCTCAAGATGCCGCCCTCCTTCACTGTGCAGTGAAGTCGCCATGCCCCGCTTCCCAAGCTGATCATGGAACTCCAGGAAGCTGTCCCAGGGCGGGGGAGATGAGTTTGTGGACTGCTCACAGCTACTGACTTTACTTTTCATCTTGCATCACCATCATCTTGAATCAAGACCCCAGTCTATCTCCCCCTCCTTCCTGCCTAATTGCTAGTTAGTTCAACCATTTTAGTTTTGGGCATCAACTGATTAATGAAAGGAAAAAAGCAAAATTAGAATTTGCTGTCATTTGACTAAAATGGCAAGCAGCAGCAAAAGTATAACTAAAATTGCATTGATCTCATGTTCTAATTTTTGATCTGTTTTTAGGATTAAATATCCTAATTAATTAAATAATTTGATCTGTTAATAGGATTAAGTTAGTACGTACATGGTAAATGGTAGTGAATTGAGGAATACTGTGGAACAGAGGGATCTAGGAATAACTGTGCATAGTTCCCTGAAGGTGGAATGGCATGTAGATAGGGTGGTAAAGAAAGCCTTTGGTGTGCTGGCCTTTATAAATCAGAGCATTGAATATAGGAGTAGGAAAGTAATGTTAAAATTGTACAAGGAATTGGTAAGACCAATTCTGGAGTATGGTGTAAATTTTGGTCGCCTAATTATAGGAAGGATGTCAACAAAATAGAGAGAGTACAGAGGAGATTTACTAGAATGTTGCCAGGGTTCCAGCAACTATGTTACAGAGAAAGGTTTGAACAAGTTAGGTCTTTATTCTTTGGAGCGCAGAAGGTTAAGGGGGGACTTGATTGAGGTCTTTAAAATGATGAAAGGGATAGACAGAGTTGACGTGGATAAGCTTTTCCCATTGAGGGTAGGGAAGATTCAAACAAGAGGGCATGACATGAGAATTAAGGGACAGAAGTTTAGGGGTAACGTGAGGGGGAACTTCTTTACTCAGAGAGTGGTGGCTGCGTGGAATGAGCTTCCAGCAGAAGTGGTGGAGGCAGGATTGATTTTAACATTTAAAAGTAAAGTGGATAGGTATATGGACGTGAAGGGAATGGAGGGGTATGGTCTGAGTGCAGGTAGATGGGACTAGGGGAAAACAAATGGTCGGCACGGACTGGAAGGGCCGAGAGGGCCTGTTTCCGTGCTGTAATTGTTATATGCTTATATGGTTAAATATGTAATTTGCATTCGAACAAATTTTAAGATTAATTTACCTGAAAAAGCAGGTATATTTTAAGTTGCAAGTGACTCTCTATGTAATTGACTGTGGCCGTGAATGTTATCATTAATTGCCGGTGTATCGTAGATTGAGTGCCATAACACAGGGTAGAAGCAGAGTCGGTTTGTGAAGTTTGATGGTGTTATGAAAACACATCGGGACTTTTGAAGGATGTTACTCCAGCCCCTACTCTAGGAATTGAGCATATAATGTTTTGAGTGTAGAGGCAGTACGGTAAGTGAAGACATTTGGGGTACCGGTGTTAAGAATGATCATAGAGGATAGAATAGAATGCCTTTTATTGTCATTCATACAGCTCGGTTTGAACAAAATTGCATTTTCTACAGTCTTACATTACAAATAAAAACCAAGACCCACACTTAACACAGTTTACACAAACATCCATCACAGTGAATCTCCACCACCTCCTCACTATTATGGAACGCAAAAGTCTTATCTCTTCCCTTTGTTCTTCTCCCACGGTCCAACTGCAACGTCGAGGCGAACTGGGGCTCCCGATGTTAAAGATTGGCCGATGGTAAGTCCCGTGGCCGTTTAAGCCACGAGGGGCGATATTAGGCCTCGCTCCGAGTCCTTTAAACCCCGTGATTCCAGCGGGAGAAGTTGTCTTTGCGGGAGCTCCGAAAAGCAGTCTCCCACCAGGGACCTGCGAGCTCCCGATGTTACCATCCACCGGGCCTGCGGCCGGAATCTCCAAAGCTCCGAAGTGGGATCGCAGCCGGGTGTCACCACAGCTCTTCCCGCTCTGAAGACGGCCAGCTCCGCGATGGCAGGTCCGCAGGCTCCACGACTGGAAGCCTTTGGTTGGTCCCTGCCGGAGGCCGCCGCCGGCTCCACAATGTTAGGCCCAACGACACCGGAGACCCAACTGGGAAAAAATCGGGTCCCCGAATGGGGAAGAGACTAACGGTTTCCCCCACCCCCCACATATACACAGCTAAATAAAAATAAATAAAAACTAGACTCAAGACATACATTTAACAAGACAAACATTTTTTTTAAAAGACAGACGGATGTTTTGTTGATTATGGTTACTGATTACGGTCTATGGGCCAGGAAATCAAGGAATCATTTGCAGGTAGACGGTGCTTAGTTCTAGGTCCAGGAGTTTGGAAATGAGTGGTTGTAATTATTGCGAATAAATAGGAGTTTGACTTGGGTGTCCTTATTATCCATATGTCCCAGTGATGAGTGTCAGGCCAGGGAGATGGTGCCTGCCATGGACCTTTTGTGATGGTCAGCAGAGTGCAGTGGATCAAGGCTGTCTGGAAGGCTGGAGTTAAATTGTGCCATCACCAGCCTGTCTAAGCGCCTAAGATGTCTGTGAAGACTACTGCCAACTGATACATACAGGTCTTGAGGATGCTGCCGACTACTCCATTCAGGCCAATTGCTTTCTGTGGGTTCACTCTCCGGAAGGCTGATCTGACATCTGTGACCATGACTATGGGAGCACCAAGGCTGTTGGGATGGGTGACGTCACTTCACTGACCTGATCAAAACGAATGTAGAATGCATTGAACTCGTTGTCGAGGGACGTATTGTTGCCTGTGATTGTGCCTGACTTCGCTTTATAGCACAGCAGCTGTATGTGTGGTTAATCGGGCATTCTAGCTTCATCTGGAATTATCTCTTGGTGTCCTTGTTGACTTTGTTAAGGTTGTCCCTAGATTCCCCGACTTGAAAACTCGGTATCGCCCGACTTGAAAACTAGGTCTTCACTGGGGAGTAGATCTCACAGTCTCACAATCTCACATGGTTTTGGGTTAGGGAAATTGTGGATTGACTTTGGAACAGTCCTCTGCACACTTACCGATGAAGTCTGCTGGCGGTGGAATACTTATTTGAACCTCAAAGATATTGAGCTGAAAATAAAAATGAATGTCAATTTTATTAATATTTGTTTTAAAAGTTTGAACTGTTTTGTGAGCTTATGATGTAGCCGGGATTAAACACCTTGTTTCTCAGCTCAACTGATGTAGTGCCATATGTTAAAATTAAAATCATCCTTAGTTATGTGTACAGATGAGTATTCAATTTGTCACTTGGAAAGATCTCCCTTTTTATTTTAATATGCAACGGGAAGCTTAACATGTGTCTGAACAAGTGTAGGATAGCTTGGTTAATTATTGTCACACGTACTGAGGTATAGAGGAAAGCTATTTTGTTGCGTGCTATCCAGTCAACAAAAAGTCTATACATGATAACAATCAAACTGTCCATAGTATAGCGATACAGAATAAAGCGTATATCATTGAGTGCAAGAAAAAGTCCAAAGAAAGATAGTTCAAAGGTCACCAAGGAGCTAAATGGGAGGTCAGGACTGCACTCCAGCTGGTGAGACGATGTTTCTGTTGCCCGATAACGGCTGGGAAGAAACTGTCCTTGAATCTGGAGGTATGTGTTTTCAAACTTCTGTACCTCTTGCCTGATGGGAGAACCTGATGGGAGAGGGGACAAGTGGAGGTGACCGGGTTAAGACTGGTCCTCGATTATGCTGGTGGGCTTGTCGAGACCACCTGAAGTGTAGATGGACATCGGCCAGGCAACATTTCCAGATTTTTTGACGATCCTATGAGCGGTAGTGAGATAAACAGTGAGGATAGTAATAGGTTCATTGCAAAAGAATAAAAGCTGGGTGAATAGACAGTCGATAATGAATAAATTGAAAGGGTAGAATTAATACATAGAATGGGCTTGGTTGTCTTAAAGTAGGTGGGAGCCTTGGAATGGATAGATTGCCCGCTGAGTTCTTCCAGCAATCTGTTTTTTGCTAGAGAACTTCGATGTTTGTGTGCTGAAATTGCCGAAAGTAGCAAAACATATTGAGTGGTTAGTAAAGCATGAGGTTTAGTTTAGAGATACAGCGCGGAAACAGGCCCTTCGGCCCACCGGGTCTGTACCGACCAGTGATCCCTGCACATTGACACTATCCTACACATATTAGGGACAATTTTTATATTTATCAAGCCAATTAACCTACAAACCTGTACGTCTTTGGAGTATGGGAGGAAACCGAAGATCTCGGAGAAAACCCACGCAGGTCACGGGGAGAATGTACAAACTCTGTACAAACAGCACCCGTGGTCGAGATTGAACCCGGGTCTCCGGCGCTACATTCGCTGTATGGCAGCAACTCTACCGCTGCGCCACCGTGACTGGGGTCTTGAGATACATAAAAACATGTTAAAAAAACAGGCAAGTTATGTTGTGCCCGTATAAGACTGTTGAATCCAGGCTAGAACTTTATTGCATCAAGCGCAGGAGGCTGAGGGTTATCTTATAGAGTTTGTGTGCCACCAACATTATGTGCTCAGTTGCTGGAGTAGGGGATGGGGCTACAGTTTGCTGAATTAAAGCACGTGTCATCAACTGAGCCAAGCTGATATTTACAGTTATACCGAAGCTGCTCGGGCAAATAAGGTCAAAAACGAACACAACAACATGCTGGTATATGTTGGATAGAATAACCAACATTTGGAGAATGGGTTTTATAACAAATCTTCACCAGTATCCCTTCCCTTGCGCGTCCAGTTGTTGTAAACATCCTTCAGGTGCAATGCCTCACTCCTACAGCCTTCTGTCAGATGTGACCCTGCGAAGTCCTTTGTCAAGAGTTCTCCCCTCAAGAGCAGCTGATCAACAACACTGATCCTGTGTAACAGATACATAGAAAAAGTGCTGTAGTAGGCCCTTCGAGCCAATATGATCATCTAAAATCAGTACCCCATTCCTGCTTTTCCCCCATATCCCTTGATTCATTTAGCACAAAGAGCTAAATCTAACTCTCTTGAAAACACTCTCTCTCCAGTGAATTGGCCTCCACTGCCTTCTGTGGCAGAGAATTCCACAGATTCACAACTTTCTGGGTGAAGAAGCTTTTCCTCATCTCAGTCCTAAATGGCGTACCCCATATTCTTAAACCGTGACCCCAAGACTGTAAACTTACACTTGCAACAGTTCAGTGCACTTGTTCCCAAACTCTGGCTGCAGCCCAAAATTAGGCTGCAAAGGATTGAAACTGGACCAGGAGTGGGTCTAAATGTTTTTTTCATGTTTTTCATTTGTTTTTTCAATGATTTAATCAGATTTTTATTTAAAGTTATAATTCTGAGATTAATAAGATACAAAGCCAGAGTAAAATGTTGTGAAACTCAAATCATTTTGACAGAATTATCAATTAATTTATCATTCTATCTTACAATATGAGCTGCAAGTACAAATGTTTTTCCAATTTTGGCCACGGGTGAAAAAGGTTGGGAGCCACTGGTCTGTGCCTCTTCAGTACTGCACTTTAGTCTGACCTAGATTGTGTGGTAGGGCAAACACCCAAGAATTCAGATTGGAGAAACAGATCACTCTAGTCGTGTTGTGAGGTATGTTCAAAGCCTGCATGTGTCTGTATGGGGACGTTATGCTGCCTCCTGGGCAGTGTGGAAATAAGTACCTTGCTAACAGGTTGTCAGTAATATAGACATCTTGCGAAATGAGGTGGTTAATCTATTTGGCTGAAACCAACATGAATATTAACCGTGCTTGCATGCTTGCCGTTGAAAAGATTGCAGCTGTTTACCTTGCCTCTCCAACATAGTGAAAGAGGGGATGTTGTGATTTCACAAGACGAATCTTGAGCCTCTCGTCCTGTGTTCAATAAATCTGTGCAACAAACTGCCATTAAATAACTAGAATCTTTGTAAGGTCATTTATAAAGGTTCAAAAGAATGATAGGGACTTCCAGAAATAACTAACCTGGAGGTCTCAATGTAACTTGACCATGATCATGCCTTTGAATTTTTAACTAGCTCTTTGGAATTTACCTCCTCCCAGTGCCTCGTCTAGTATTGTCTTATGAACTGTCGACTGCATGTGGGGTCTGAGTGCTTCACAAAATTTCCATTGTCCATTTTGTTTGGGCGTTCACACATTTCATCACGTTGTGGATGTCCTGATTTAACTGTAGTTTTGTTTTGCTTATTTTATAATCGCAAAAATAGCTTATTGAAAGCTGTCAAACATAAATATATTGATCACTGGCTTTAAAACCCTTTGCTGTGGATATTTCCTGAAACGTAAAAATCTAATGTTTGTGTTTTAACTTTCAGCTTTGCGTTATTCTTGGAAAATTGTGCTCCACCAGTGAATTCATTGAACCCCAGCATTGCCAATCCGCTTCTGTTAGGCACAGCAAATTTGCAGCTCGCCCAGTTGGCCCTACAGCAGCTGAATTCTGTGGCCACCACAACTATATTGAACCCAACTTTTGCATCTCTGATCCAAGGTTTTGTGAAGATCAACATGTCCATGTTTAATGCCAGAGGGGCTTTTGGCCAGAATCAGGGCCCTCCCAATCAGTTTGGGCAAAGCCAGGGCCCGCCCAATCCGTTTGGGCAAAGCCAGCCCCCGCCCAATCCGTTTGGGCAAAGCCAGGCCCCGCCCAATCCGTTTGGGCAGAGTCAAGGCCCACCCAACCAGTTTGGGCTGAATCAGGGTCCACCTAACCCTTACAAGAGTCAAGCACCGCCTACCCAGTATGGTATTACTCCAGGACCCTACATGGGAGCTACAGGAGGTAGAGGAGCAGCAGGAAGAGGAATGGGAATTCCAGGTGCATCACAAAGCACCTTTGGTGGAATGAACATGGGAATTATGAGTCAAACTGGGAATAATGTAGGCTTAGGTCAATGGTCCTCCTACCAGAGTCCTTCACCTGGAGGTTATCGGCCTGGATATGGGAATACTACAACGCCTTCATCTCAAAGTGGAGGCCAGAGCTCTGCAGTCCAGCTTTTTCAAGACACGATGAAGGCTACCAATATCCTGGCAAACTTTGGTCTGTCCAATGAGGACCTGGAAGAGCTAAGTCGTTACCCCGACGAGAAGCTTACTCCAGAAAACATGCCGTACATTTTAAGAGAAATCAGAATGCGGAAGATGAATAAGCAGCAATCATCAAGCAGTTACGATCAACCATACAAGCTGCAAGACAAAGACTACAGACGGGAAGTGCAGAGCAGTGTGGTCGATTACGGGCACGGTCAACAGCATCAGGATAGATCCATGGAGAGTCGGAGCACCTGGAGTGACGATTACAAGCGTCCGTCTCAGAGTTATCCAATGGAGTCTTCGCAAGACGAGATTAATCAAGGAGTCAAGCGGACAGTTCTCATGGTGAAGAAGGGATTGCCAAAACCCAAGCTGATGAATGATTACTATGGCGTCCCGGCACTGAGATTTCCCCACGTGTGCAGTTTGTGTAACGTAGAATGTAGACAAATGAGGGTGAGTGTCGTTACATAGTTTGCCTTTTCTTATAATTTGCTTCCTAACAGGCATAGTGTTTGTAGGCCTCAACCTTCTGTAGTATGCCTGTAAAGTTACAGTGGACTGGATAGCAGTCTGATGGTAGGTTATGTTGGTACTTGCTGCTTGGCTGGTATGCATTTGACTGAAGATCTCCGTTTTGTGGAGAAGAATTTAAAGCCATCCACTATCAAGAGTTTTACAATATTAATTAACCTGAATAAATACTTCAGTCTCCATCATTATTTGTAATTAAACCAACATAGATAGTTGAGGGAAATTGTCCAGTTAATCCTTGTGGTGTCCTGTTAGATCTACCACCAGTTTGGTGTCTCATGTTTGTATGGAATTGTGCTGAGATACATTATCCTTCATGCTGGACAATGGGGCAACAATCAAATACAGGACATGGCGGTGGGAGGCTGGGAGAAGTTGGTGAAGGGGGTGATCAGGCATGGGAAACCTAATTTTTATCAAAAATGTTCTTCACAATAGAGAGACTGCAAATAGATTGTGGAATGTATGGAAGGCATATAAACTATAAGATCTGTATGTATAGATATATATTGTGGCCATGCAGTTTCTCTCTAGGTTTAGTTAATAATCTCCCAAAAACAGAGTTAAACTTTAACCAAGCGAACTTTCTTCATTCAAGAACAAACGCATAGAAGCATCAGTGCAAACTACTGAATTGTATTAGATTATGTTGGACTCATGTCCATAAGGTTGCAATGAATGTTTGGTGGGCAGACAAACTTTACAACTATCTCACTGCATGTGTTCATAGACTCTGTTGTGGTTTTATCTACACAAGTAAGGCCTGTTAGGCTGCAACAGATTTGCACCTTGTTATTTTGATTGTTTTGAATTATTATGAATCACGTTTGCGATTAATTATGATCAATCCACTGTCATCTGATTATTAGGTAAGTGCATGGATTTGTGCATTACACTGAACATTGATCATAATGTTTGGGACAAAGACCCATCATTTATTTATTTGCCTCTGCTCCACAATTTGAGATTTGTAATAGAAAAAAAATCACATGTGGTTAAAGTGCCATTGTCAGATTTTATTGAAGGCCATTTTTATACATTTTGGTTTCACCATGTAGAAATTACAGCTTTGTTTATACATAGTCCCCCCATTTCTGGGCACCATAATGTTTGGGACACAAGGCTTCACAGGTCTCAGCACCTAGTCTTTCCTCCAGTCTTTCCATCACCTTTGGAAATGAGTACTGCACACCCGTATGGAGTAGAAGCAGACATACTAGCCTGGTAGATATGAGCCTGAACAATACCTTGCGAACCATTACTGGGTGCCTTCAACCTACTCCAGTCAAGCAGCTCCCTTTACTTGCAGGCATTCCGCCTGCCGGGATCCGAAGGAAGCAGCAACTCTGGCACTAACTCATCGTGCCATGGACCCAGATCACCTCCTCCATCAGACTATCATCAAAGAGCAGAGGCCACCCCGACTGAAGTCCCGTGATCCCTTTGCTCCACATAGATTCATAGAAAATAGGTGCAGGAGTAGGCCATTCGGCCCTTTGAGCCTGCACCGCCATTCAATATGATCATGGCTGATCATCCAACTCAGTATCCTGTACCTGCCTTCTCTCCATACCCCCTGATCCCTTTAGCCACAAGGGCCACATCTAACTCCCTCTTAAATATAGCCAATGAACTGGCCTCAACTACCTTCCGTCGCAGAGAAATGGAACATGGAACAGTGGCACATGGAAAACAACTCCTAGCATCCATCCAGCCAAATGAGACAAAAGCACACTGGATATCCACCAAGTGGTCACGGGAGTGGAAGGCAACCTCATCTCCATTACACAGTTACATCTGTTCACCAGATAAAAGCTGTGCAGGGTCTGACCTCCCCAGAGGAGCATGGGTGAAGCTCAACAAACTTCGTACTGGAGTTTGGCATTTCAATACCAGCATGTGGAGATTTGGGCTCCGCCAGAGCCCAGCCTGTGAATGCGGAGCAGAACAACAGACAGCCAACCATGTCATCTCTGGGTGCCCACTCTACCACCCACCAAATGGAGCTCAGGGCCTGGCAGACATTGACACAGAGATAACAACCTGGCTGCTCAACACCCAGCTTGAGATCTAACTATTCCTTTTGTTTATGTTTCATTCGCAAGAAGAAGAGAAGAAGAAGACCTTTGGAAACTTTTATTGCTGTTTATCAACATGAGGACCAAAGTTGTGCCAATGAAAGTCAAAAAAGCTTTTGAGTCTGAGAAACAATAAAACTTGGATACATCAGTCAAACCTTAGGCTTATCAAAATCAACTCTTTGAAACAAAGAAAAAGAGCATTGGTGAGCTTACTAATCGCAAAGGGACTGGCAGGCCAAGGAAGACCTCCACAGCTGATGACAGAAGAATTCTGTTTGGGGATATTAAAGAAAAATCCCCAAACACATGTCCCACAGATCAGAAACACTCTTCAGGAGTCGGGTGTGGATTTGTCAATGACCACTGTCCACAGAAGACTTCATGAACAGAAATACAGAAGCTACGCTGCAAGATGCAAACCACTGGTTAGCGGCAAAAATAGGATGGCCAGGTTATAGTTTGCCAAGAAGTACTTAAAAGAGCAACCACAGTTCTGGAAAAAGGTTTTGTGGACAGATGAGACGAAGATTAACATATCAGAGTGATGTCAAGAGCAAAGTATAAAGAAGAGAAGAAACTGCCCTAGATCCAAAGCATACCACCTCATCTGTGAAACACAGTGGTGGGGGTGTTGCGGCCTGGGCATGTATTGCTGCTGAAGGTACTGGCTCATTTATCTTCATTGAAGAAACAACTGGTGATAGTAGTAGCATAATGAATTCTGAAGTGTATATGCACATCCTATCTGCTCAAGTTCAAACAAATGCCTCAAAACTCATTAGCCGGCGGCTCTTTCTACAGCAAGACAATGATGCCAAACATACTGCTAAAGCAACAAAGGAGTTTTTCAAAACTAAAAAATGGTAAATTCTTGAGTGGCCAAATCAATCACCCGAACTGAACCTAATAGAGCATGCCTTTTATATGCTGAAGAGAAAACTGAAGGATACTAGCCCCCAAAACAAGCATAAGCCAAAGATGGCTGCAATACAGGCCTGGCAGAGCATCACCAGAGAAAACACCCAGAAACTGGTGATGTCTGTGAATCACAGGCTTCAAGCAGTCATTGCATGCAAAGGATATGCAACAAAATACTAAACATGATTACTTTAATTTACATGACATTGCTGTGCCCCAAACACTATGGTGCCCTGAAATGGGGAGACAATCTATAAATACTGCTGTAATTTCTACATGGTGAAACCAAAATGTATAAAAATGGCCTTTAATAAAATCTGACAATGTGCACTTTAACCACGTGTGTTTTTTTTTTCTATTACAAATCTCAAATTGTGGAGTACAAAGGCAAATAAATCAATGATGTGTCTTTGTCCCAAATATTTTGGAGGGCACTGTATGGACTCCCCGGCCCTATATCTGGTATCTTCATATATCACTATGACAAGCCATGGGAAACTCTTTTACCTGTAGTTGTTTATTATGCTGGACTGCTTCTTGATTTGCTTATCTCAGTATTGTTTTCAAAATCCATAGCTCCCACAATATATCGAATTATTGAATACAGTATCTCAATCCTGTTCTTCTCTAAGGATTTAGAGAATATCTTGCAATGACTCGCACTGAATATCTTGCACTTTGTACTTGCTACTTTTTATTTTAAATTCACATGGTTTGGATGTGGTCAAATGTCCTCAAAATAAACAAATCATGGCGATAATATTGGAATCAGTAGTTATTCTACGTTTCCAGCAAGTTTGTTTCATAGGATTATGGTTGACTTATTATATGATGGTGAGTATTAAATAAAATACAAGAATGTGGATAGATATGGTTAAATATTTGCAATAGCAGTCACATACTCACCGGAGGGCATATGAGGGTACAGGAGAGTCTTGTTATTATTGTAATCCTTATGTGGCACCTACTTCAACAATTTCAGTTCTTAAGTAGCAACAGCCAAATCCCGAATCCCTCCTGCTGACGAGGATCTGAAACTGTCCCTGCCTTTGTTGGGCGAGATTGGTTGCGATGTACAAACAAGATTGGTTGTGATGAATTTCCTACTAGTTTAACTATTGAATCAGACTTTGAGATCCATATGTCTAGAATAGAATAGTGTTGAATCGGAAAGCCATTTTGGACAATTGACCTCTCTTGAGAATAAAACTCTCTTGAATCTTGACCTCAACTGCATTACCTTGGTGTTAGGGAGGTATGAGTCTTTTATGTGACTTCTGAGACGTACGGATCATTTAGCATGAAATCAGGTCCTTTGGTTCATGAATCTGCTCTGATCATCAAACATCCATTTTATTCCCCCCTTGTTCCCAACAGCTTTCTCGCCACTGATTCTCCCCCTCATTTGCACACTGGGGACAAATTACAGTGGCCAATTTGCTTTGCAATTTATACACCCGTTGGGATGTGGCAGAAAACTAAGGAAAACACAGGGAGTGTTGAACCCGTGTCGCAGGAGCTGTGAGACAACTGTTCTGTGACCTGTGCCAGACATGAATTTTTTGGCTTGATCTAACTCGTCATCCCTTGAACCTTGGCTCTACTGCATAGAATGCCAATTCACCATTTCAACGTTTGCTTGTGTATGAAGCTTCGCTTACAATCAGAACAAAAATGTGTCTTTGTTTAGATTTGATTGCAATATTTCAGTCACTGATCGGGTTCAGATTTATAGAATGCTGAAATTCTTCCTGTTGTACAAGATCCAGCATTGAAGAATGGAACATTCAGCTCCATATCATACTCATTGCTAGTTTAGAAAGTGCACATACTACTAAATGAACATGACTTGTTACAAATCCAGGAGAATAAATCTGTCTGCTTGCAGACTAAATTGGAACCAAAAAACTGAACCGGACTATACAGTGGCTTGCAAATGTTTTCATACCCTTTGAACTTTTCCACATTTTGTCACGTTACAACCACAAACGTAAATGTATTTTATTGGGATTTTATGTGATAGACCAGCACAAAGTGGCGCATAATTGTGAAGTGGAAGGAAAATGATACATGCTTTTCAAATTTTTTTACAAATAAAAAACTGAAAAGTGTGGCGTGCAAAAGTATTCAGCCCCCTTTACTCTGATATTCCTAAATAAAATGCAGTACAACCAATTGCCTTCAGAAGTCACCTAATTAGTAAATAGAGTCCACTTGTGTGTAATCCAATCTCAGTATAAATACAGCTGTTCTGTGAAGGCCTCAGAGGTTTGTTAGAGAACATTAGTGAACAAACAGTATCACAAAGCCTAAGGAACACACCAGACAGGTCAGGGATAACGTTGTGGAGAAGTTTAAAGGAGGGTTATGTTATAAAAAAATATCCCAAGCTTTGAACATCTCACTGTTCAACCCATCATCCGAAAATGGAAAGAGTATGGCACAACTGCAAACCTACCAAGACATGGCCGTACATCTAAACTGACAGGCCAGGCAAGGAGAGCATTGATCAGAGAAGCAGCCAAGAGGCCCATGGTAACTCTGGAGGAGCTGCAGAGGTCCGCAGCTCGGGTGGGAGAATCTGTCCAGAGGACAACTATTAGTCGTGCACTCCACAAATCGGGCCTTTATGGAAGAGTGGCAAGAAGAAAGCCATTGTTGAAACAAAGCCATAAGATGTCCCCTTTGCATTTTTCCACAAGCCATGTGGGGGACACAGCAAACATGTGGAGGAAGGCGCTCTGGTCTGATGAGACCAAAATCGAAGTTTTTGGCCTAAATGCAAAACGCTATGTGTGGCGGAAAACTAACACTGCACATCCCCACTGTGAAACATGGTGGAGGCAGCATCATGCTGTGGGGATGCTTGTGGGGAGCTGGACAATGACCCTAAACATACAGCCAGAGCTACAATGGAATGGTTTAGATCAAAGCATATTCATGTGTTAGAATGGCCCAGTCAAAGTCCAGACCTAAATCCAATTGAGAATCTCTGGCAAGACTTGAAAATTGCTGTTCACAGATGCTCTCCATCCAATGTGACTGAGCTTGAGCTATTTTGCAAAGAAGAATGGGCAAAAATTTCAGTCTCTAGATGTGAAACGATGGTAGAGACATACCCAAAAAGACTGGCAGCTGTAATTGCAGCGAAAGGCGGTTCTACAAAGTATTGACTCGGGGGCTGAATACTTTTGCACGCCACACTTTTCAGATTTTTTTATTTGTAATGAAATTTGGAAACCATGTATCATTTTCCTTCCACTTCACAATTATGCACCACTTTGTGATGGTCTATCACATAAAATCCCAATAAAATACATTTACATTTGTGGTTGTAACGTGACAAAATGTGGAAAAGTTCAAGGGGTATGAAAACTTTCGCAAGCCACTGTTTGTAAATGCTCTGACTACTGGAATAGGTCCGAGATTGCATGCCCCTGCAGCAAGTGGATCAAGTCGTGCCACCGAGAAGCTTTTCCACCACCCACAGGGCACTTGTCAGGAACACAATGGAATCTTTTCCACTTTCCTTGGTGAGCGTGGCTCCCATAACACTCAAGAAGCCATCCGCATTACAGCAGCTTGTTTAATTAGTTCTGCAACCCAAGCTTCATTCCCTTTGCAACTGATGCCTAGTGGCTGCAATGTCTACCACCTACAAAAGGCACTGCAGAGGTTACTCTGGCAGCATCACCTCTACCACCAACAAGCTGAAAGGTTTTTGTTGCATGGGATTATCACTAGCATGATAAACTGACCCTTTTTGTCAGGGAATTTCCCAAACTTGTGTTGCAACCTTTTTGGACCCATCTTTTAATAAATAGCCCTTTGGAGCCCTTCATCTATATTATGAATCTGTTAGTATTTTAATCCTTTGGATTCTGTTACAGTCATTGAGTCATGCAGCATTGAAATAGGCCTTTGGGTCCAAGTGGCCCATGTGCCTGTGTTTAGCCCATATCCGTCCAAATCTTCCTTATTTAGAAACCTGTCCCAAGTGTATCTCATTCCATATACGCACTACCCTCTATGTGGAACAGCTGCCCCTCCATGTGGAAGTATCAAAGACTAGAGGACATAGCTTTATGATGAAAGTGGCAAAGTTTAAGGGAGATATGATGGGAAACTTGCCCGGATCGTGCTGCAGAGGGTGATGGTGGAAGCTGATACGATAGTGGTGTTTCAGAGGCTTTTGGATGGGCACATGGATATGCAGGGAATGGAAGGGTAAGGAACATGTGCAGGTGGAAGGGATGCATTTAATTTGGTGTCATATTTAGCCTCGTCATCGTGAGTGGAAGGGCTGACCCTGTGCTCCAGTGTTTTATGTCCTTTATTAACAGAATCTGGAGGAAGTTTAAAATATTAATGATTCGTAATTGAAGTGGATGGTCCCAAAGAACTATTTCATAAAAACTGGTTTCAAAGAAGCATCAACACAAGGTTTTGAAATTCACTGAGAGCATAGGTTATTGATGTAGACTACCACTGTTTTTTGCCCTGTCCTGGTGCTTATCTTGCCTGCCTTTGCTCGACTATTGTCTCATGTCCCTCTTTTGGCTATCTGATGTCAGACATTTAGACCTTCCACCTAACATCATCATATCCTGCGTGGCAGGGAAGAAGAACCCACCCAAGATGTTCGCACACTGGTCTTCGGTTCAGAGGGAGTTCTCAACTTTTATTTTGGACTCCATGAAATCTCATCGTATCAGCTGAACACAGGAAAGTTGGCTGCCAGCCACCGGTTTCTCTCCGGGGATGGATAAGTAGCCGAGATGAAGCATTGCTTGGAGAAAAGCAGGGAATAGAGTGCATTCTGTGTCAGGGGCTCTGGTGTCTATCGCTGAGTACTATTGCTGCCAAATTGGATCTGCAGCAGATGGTGACAGAATCAGCACAAGTGGAAAATGTGATTGACCTTGTTCGCGACATCTACCTATTGCAGATACATCTGTCATTGCCAACATTGATAAGAATGACTTTTCTAAATTTTAGAATTAAGCTTAGAGCTTGCAGATTGAAAGCTCAGTACAAGTGACAATAAACTAAACTGGAACTGGACTGCTGCTTGGCGCTTGATTCTTATAGGACGAGTGGAAAGCTGGCCAAGACACCTGTTTATTGCCCATCCGTAATGGCCCCATACTGAGTGAGCAGGACAATTAGGAGGGGGATAAAGGGTCAACTATCACACGGTCTGGGTTCAATTTAATCCAAAAGATCAAGAAAGCAAGTTTACTTTCCTAAAGATGTTAATAAACCAGTTTTACAATGGTCGTGTAGTTTCATACTAGTATTGAGTTTCTCAAGCTTAGGTGTCCAAGCCCCAGCTAGTAATAGATGATGGAACTGCAGATGCCGATTTACAAAAGAAGACGCAAAGTTCTGTAGTAATTTATCAGGACAGGCAGCATCTCCGGAGAACATGAATAAGTGACATTTAAGGTTCTTCTGTCCGAGAAGGCTCCCAACCTGATCCATGTTCTTCAGAGATGCTGCCTGACCCACTGAGTTTGTTCAGCACTTTGTGTCTGCTGGTGCAGACCTTGCCTGAATGCATTCAAATTAAACCGCAGCAGTGTACTTTATATGGAGAGCAACATTCTCACAGCATTCCCAAAAGCAAAACACAAAATGTTGGAGTAACTAGCATGACAGATAACATCTCCGAAGATCATGGGTAGGTGACATTTGGGGTTGGGACCCTTCTTCGGACAAGCATTCACAAATAAAAGCTTTGCTTGATGCTTGACCATGAATGGTAATGCTCAATTAATTAGCTTGTGCGATGAGACTTTTCGAGCTGACCCATCCTCGGTGATGGCAGAGCCCAGCATGTGGGCAGAAGGCAAAGCTATAACATTTGCAACCAGTAGATCCCATCTCAGAAGGCTTCAATACATTTGATTCACTCCATCTGACATAAAGAGGTGTACTGCATACAACAACGAATCTTGAATCCTAAGGTTAGTCTGACTCCGGGAGGAGAAGCAAGGTTAACGTTTCTGGTTGAAGATTCTTTCACACCAAGTTCTTGACTTTTAAAACCAGCTGAGCTGTTCCACCTCATAGATGTGGGGAAATTGCCAGGTATTCTCTGCCATCTGGCAATGATCATTGAAGTTGTTGTGCCATTAAGTTTCGGAATAGATGGTATGGTAAAGAAGGCATGTTTGCCTTCATTGTTACTAGCATTCTGCAGTGGGAGCCATTCACAAGATACTCTCCAGCAAATCACACCTATAGATAGATACAGATAGATTTTATTTGGCACAGTGAAATGAAGTCACCATACAACCAAAAATAAAGAACACAACACAGAGTAGACAGCAATTCAACATAAAACATCCCCTCACAGCAGGATCAAAATTTCCCACCGTGAGGGAAGGCGCCAAAGTCGGTCTCTTCCCGATGCTCCCCAATGTTCCCCCGTGGTCGGGGCCTCCCACGAGCTCCCTGCAGTCGCCGCTCCCCGGGGTGATGTAAGTCCGATGTCGGGGCTGGGGGATGTTCTCAGCAGCCTGGACCCCGAGTCGGGCCCCTCCTACCGGAGTCTGCGGCTCCCAAAGTCCACTGGCCGCGCCAGGTGGAGATGCAACGCTGGAGGCCCTCGGCAAAGGGCCCTAGGACTCCACGATGACGGTCAGCGCCGCCTGCATTGGGAGCTCTCCAAACCAGAGCTCTACGATGTTGGAGCAGCAGCCCAACGCTCCGGAGCTCCAAACAGCGACCCAGGTAGGCATCGCCAGCTCCGTGATGACTCCAGCGCCGCACTGCCGCTGTTGTAGCTCTGGTCCGGTCCCCGGCAGGAAAGGCCGCGAGGTGGGGGGGGGGGGGGGCGAGGACGCGAATCAGAGAAATAGTTGCGTCCCCGCCAGGAAGTGACTGGGAGTTAGTTTCCCCCTTACCCTGTCCCACTCCCCCACATATAAAAGTCAAAGATTCCCCAAAAAACAGACTTTAAACTAACTAAAAATTTAAAAAGAGGAAAAACAAACGGGCTGCAGGCAGAGTCAGTGCAGCGCCCCTATCGACCATTGGCAGCACCTCTCTAGCTTGCTTTCCCAGTGATCGGAGCAATCCTCTCTGGTGACTCCCGACAAGGGTTCGCCCGCTCTGCAATGGAAAGTCCATTCTGCGCCTGCTGCCGATGCTCCGGGCCCGACTCCAGGAAAGACCACTCCAATCCATGGTTAGGCCGCAAGGGAGGTGACATGGAAAAAGTTGCCTCTCTATGGAGGAGGCGACCGAAAGTGGTTCCCCCCTTTCCCCTCCCCACCACCCCCCCACACAAGACACACCCAAACTAACATTAGACACACACACAAAAAAAAGGCGAAATAACGAACACGCTGCTGGCAGGGCAGCCGACTCGCAGCGCCCCCACCGACTTATAGGGAAAATGTACAAACTCTGTACAGTCAGCACCGGTTGTCAGGATTGAACCAGATTCTCAGGCCAATAAGGAAGCAACACTACCGCTACACCACTGTGCTGCCCTTTGCTCACCAATGTCGTCTGGGTTTCGACGGGACTACTCGACTTCAGACTTCTCCTGGGCCTCGTTCCAACTGTGGATCAGGAAGCTGAAATCCAGAGATTGAAGTGAGTGTGACTGCCCTTGGCATCAAGGTAGTATTGATCAAGCGTGGCATCAAGGAACCCTGACAAACCAACATCAATAGGCATCAATGAGAAAAATTTCCAGTGGTTGGAGCTGCATCTCACGCAGGTTGTTGGAGGCCAATCAACCAATGGAATCCCTGGGCTCAACCATTTTCAACTGATCTGCCAGTCGCCTTCCTGTAAGGTTGAAGAGGGTATGTTCACTTATGATTGCACTAATTTCAATTACATATTCGGTACCAAAATACGCATCCCGTGCCTGCGTGGACCAAGATCTAGACAATATTTGAGCAAGTGACTGATAACGTTAACTACAGAAACTGCCTAACCATGAACATCTATCGACATGAAAATCTAAAATCTGAGATGGTGAATGAAGTTGGGTCAGTGACAAAATTAAGAAGTGTTGACATGAGCACTTGAATCACAGGCATCAAAGGCTAAACAATGGGATTAATATGCAGAGGTCCACTGGATAGTGAGGGTGAATTGGACCGAATGGCCTGTTTCCGGGCTGTGCAAGAAGGACTGCACCAAGGCAGCTACAGGATGAACAATAATCAATGTAGAATCATAATTTTTCAAACATAGAGATTTGAGGCTCCCAAACAATAACTAAAAACTGCAGTGTTAACAACTCGTGGACTTATGGGGAGAAGGCAGGAGAATGCGATTGAGAGGGTAAGATAGATCAGCCATGATTGAATGGCAGAATAGTCTTGATGGGCTAAATGGCCTAATACTGCTCCTAGAACTTGTGAACTTGTGACCTTATGGTCTTTGTTGTGTGGGAATTGTGCACAGACATTTGGGGCTGGGAAACAGAAAGGACAGGTTCTTAACACAAGTTTCTGGGCAAATCAATCTGTTCCATCATTATTTTATACCAAGAACTTTAAAAGCCTCATGAGCAAGTGGTTTGTTTCCCGTGTTTGTAACATTTGTAATATTTAACTTGCTGTTGTAGAATATTAATCTTATCAAATGAATGTTAATTTCACCCAATTCTTTAAAAAACAATGCCTTTTAGTTTTATCTCTCCCTTTCATAAAACAACAATGACTTCTATGGAATACAATTACTAATGGCAATCATCTGGTTTTCTGTTGGGTTTATTGGCAGAGGATTTTTGCTTAAAATCCAAGCAGCAGCAGAAATTGCTCCACAGAGGATACACACTGGTCAATCTAGCTGGTTGATGAGGAAATGCTGGCTTGCTTTGGAGGTCATGCTGCAGACAACTCAAGAAGACCATAGCTGAAATCTGGTTAGGTACCCTGAGCTCTAGAGGATGGAGGATGTGCTTGGGTATTCTCTAGCTGCAGAATACTGGGTCCAAATTTACTTTCATTAACAATACCATTTGTCGAATACCATGAAGAGTTCATTTTGTGGCAGTTTTGATGCAGTGGTTCGATGTATGGAAAACCCTGCTGGGTAAAGCATTCACTTGGTCTGGTTTGCCAGGCTGACAATAATTAAAATCTTATTTTGCTGGAATCAATAGTAAACTCTTTAAATAACGTATTTAGGAATCATGTACACACAAGTGCGAGGTTTCCTGTATTGGTAAGAAATATTTTGAGGCTCTGGAGCATTGAATAATTTACTGAAGAGCTGCTCATTGTGTTATTGCTTCACAGATTGTCAATAAGCATTTGGCACCAGTGTTCTGCCGTGCGTTCTGTGCATTTGACTTTATCTAGAGTCTTTGTCCCTCAAAGAAAATAACCGTAAACATGAGGGATGCCTTTTGAACTTGTGCGGAGTGTATAAACGGTCTGTACTTTCATTGGCAAGTTTTGCTTTGTAGCATGGCTTATTTTTCTATTTTGTGCTAAAAAGTTTTTGTTTTCTTTGTTATCACAGGATTGGGCACGTCACAACAAAACATCTGTCCACAATGAAAGCTGCCGACTTTTGCTCAAAGAGTAAGGGTTTTTACTTGAGTTTGTGATCTTTCTTTTCAGGAGTTACTTGTAAAAGATTTAATTTGTTAAACAGAGGTTGTGATGTGTATATATTTTCTTTCTGCTTTCTCTTCTGTGGTGTACAGCTCTATGGAGACAGACGTCTTCTTTGTAAGGTAGCTCTCCAACACCCTACCAAAGTACTCTGTCAGAAAGTTGCTTGTTATAGAATGCATCATGGCTGAGGCCCTTCTGTTCATAAATTGTCCTTTTTTTTAGGTTTATTGTCACATGTACTGAGGTACACTGAAAAGGTTTGTTTTGCATGCTATCTAATCAGATTATATAATACTATACATAAATACAACCAGGCTAAAGTACAATAGGTAGAGCAAAGGGAAAGATACAGAGGGCAGAATATAGTTCTCGGCATTGTAGCGCATCAGTTCCAGAGACAAAGTCCGATGTCCACAATGGGGTAGGGGTGAATTGAACAGTACCCTAGCTTATGGAAGGACCGTTCAGAAGCCTGATAAGATGGGAAGAAGCTGTTCCTAAGTCTGGTGATGTGTGCTTTCAACCTTTAGGAGCAAAGAGGTCCTATTGCAGTTGTACAGGGTCCTGGTGAGACCGCATCTGGAGTATTGTATGCAATTTTGGTCTCCTAATTTGAGGAAGAACATTATTGCTATTGATGGAGTGCAGCGTAAGTTCACCAGGTTAATTCCTAGGATGGCGGGACTGACATATGAAAGAATGGGTCGACTGGAATTCACTGGAATTTAGATGGATGAGAGGGGATCTTATAGAAACATATAAAATTCTTCAAGGATTGGACAAGAAAAATGTTCCCAATATTGGGGGAGTCCAGAACCAAGGGTCACAGTTTAAGAATAAGGGGTAGGCCATTTAGGACTGAGATGAGGAAAAACATCTTCATCCAGAGAATTGTGAATGTGGAATTCTCTGCTACAGAAGATAGCGGAGGCCAATTCACTGGATGTTTTCAAAAGAGAGATAGAGTTAGCTCTTAGGGCTAAAGGAATCAAGGGATATTGGGGGGGGGGGGGGGGGGGGAGCCGGAACGGGGTACTGATTTTAGATGATCAGCCTTGATCATATTGAATGGCAGTGCTGGCTCGAAGGGCCGAATGGCCTACTTCTGCACCAATTTTTGTTTGTTTCTGTACCTTATGCTTAAATGGGAGTGGGGAGAAGCTATAGTTGAGTTCTGACCCATCTACTTCATTGGAGATCTTTGAACTATCTTTAATCGGACTATCTTGCACTAAATGTTGCACTCTTTATCGATACACTTTGGGCAGCTTCATTGTAATCATGTATGGTCTGTATGACTGGATAGCTTGTAGGAAAAGCTTTTCACTGTGCCTTGGTATATGTGACAATAAACTAAAAAAAAAGGAATGACTGGGGTGGGACAAGTCTTGATTATATTGGCTGCTTTTCCGAGGCAGTGTGAAGTGGTGATGGGGTCAATGGTGGGATGCCTGGTCAGTGTGAAGGATTGGGCTACATCTCTCTGCAATTTCCTGACAGAGCTGTTCCCAAACCAAGCTTTTGATGCAACCTGACTATGTGATTTCTATGGTGCATCTGTAGAAATTTGAGAGTCACTGGAGACATGCCGAATTTCCTCAAGACCCATGGCATCTTCAGAAAAATTATGCGAGTGTTTTATCCATAGTCAGTAGGGTTCCAAATAAAAACCATTCTAGCACTTGTCTCAATCCTGTTCTTCCTTTCTCTCCCCCTTCCATATAATGTACAGAGTCACAGAGATGCACAACATAGAACAGACCCCTCAGCCATCGGTTCTACTTGCCTGAATAAATTCTACATTCATCTATGCCCTGCTATTCAAGTACTTTAAAAGATGATTAAATGTTGTTGTTGTTCCTCCACTGGCAGATCATTCGCCAACAATTCTGTGTGTGGAAATGTTATGCCTTGATGCCCTTTAAATTACCATTAATCTTAAGACCTTTAATTTTAGATATTATATTCTTGTGGAAACAGACATTGGCTATCTATCTCATTGGCTCCTTTAATAATTTTTATCAACATCTTTCGTATCAACTTTCAGTCTCCTTTGATTCAAGAAAGACCCAACTATGCAATTTCATATGATAACTGAAGCCCTCCAATGCAACATCATTGTGGATGGTTTCCTTGCCAGCTTCATCATGTCCTTGTATTTAGATCTTTTTTTATGATCTCACAAAAGTAGACTTTAAAAGAAGAGTGAACATAGTATAGCACAGGAACAGGCTCTTTGGCCCACAATATCTGTGCCAAAAACGATGCCAAACTAAAACTAATTTCACCTGCCTACGCGTGATCCATGTCACTCCATTTCCTGTATATCCATATGCCTATCTAAAAGCCTATAAAGCATCACTATCATATCTGCCTTCGCCTCCTCCCCTGGCAGCATGTTCCATGCACCTCACCATACCCTGTGTAAAAAAAAAGTGACCCGTATAACTTTAAATCAAAGATCATAGAGCGGAGCAAGATGGTTTACTCCGCGAAAAAGCCATAGTATGGCTCCTCTCTAAGATCTTTGCTTTAAATGTTAGCCCCCTTACCTTAAAGCTCTGCCCTCTAGTCTTTCACATTTCCACCCTGGGGGAAAAAGGTTCTGTCGACCCTATCTATGCCTTTCATAATTGCATTTACGAGAATGTTGCCAGGACTCGAGGGCCTGAGCTATGAGGAAAGGTTGAGCAGGGTAGGTCTCTATTCCTTGTTACGCAGGAGGTTGAGGGAGTGATCTTATTGAGATATATAAAATCATGAGAGGAATAGATTGGGAAGACACAGATTTTCTTGCCCAGAGTAGGGGAATCGAGAACCAGAGGACATAGGTTTAAGTTGAGAGGGGAAGGATTTAATAAGAATCTGAGGGATAACATTTTCACAGAAAGGGTCGCAGGTGTATGGAACGAGCTGAGCTGTCAGAGGAGATAGTTGAGGCAGGTGCTATCGCAACTTTTAAGAAACATTTGGGCAGGTACATGGATAGGGCAGGTTTACAGGGGTATGGGCCAAACGCAGGTAAGTGGGACTAGTGTAGATGGGAAATGTTGCCTGGTGTGGGCAAGTTGGGCCGAAGGGCCTGTTTCTATCAAGTCTCCAAGGACGACAAAGTCAGCCTTTCCTGACAACTGAGACGCAACGCCCCAAGCTACACTGGGAACTCCCCACTGCACCCTCTCCAAAGCAATCATCCTGTTGGTATTGTGGCGACCCAGACTGCCACGATATTCCAGATGTGGCCACACACACCACTGCTTTATGCATGATGGATGATGACCTATTAATAACCCAAGACTATTTGAATTCATTAAAAAGATGTTACAATTATATACTTAAATATTTTCAGTGAATCTGGTGACTAAAGAGACAATAGGTGCAGGAGTAGGGCCTTCGAGCCAGCACCGCCATTCACTGTGATCATGGCTGATCATCCACAATCAGTACCCCGTTCCTGCCCTCTCCCCATACCCCTTGATTCTGCTAACCCTAAGAGTTCTATCTAGCTCTCTTTTGAATGCATCCAGAGAATCGGCCTCCACTGCCTTTGGAGGCAGGGAATTCCATAGATTCACAACTGTCTGGGTGAAAAAGTTTTTCCTCATGTCCATTCTAAAGGGCCTACCCCTTATTCTTAAACTGTGGCCCCTGGTTCTGGACTCCCCCTACTTTGGGAACATGTTTCCTGCCTCTTGCGTGTCCAATCCCTTAATAATCTTATATTTCTATAAGATCATCTCTCATCCCTCTAAATTCCAGTGTATACAAGCCAAGTCACTCCATTCTTTCAACATATGACAGTCCCGCCATCCCGGGAATTAACCTGGTGAACCTTTGCTGCACTCCCTCAATAGCAAGAATGTCCTTCCTCAAATTTGGAGACCAAAACTGCACACAATACTCCAGGTGTGGTCTCACCGGGGCCCTGTACAATTGCCAAAGGACCTCTTTGCGCCTATTATTCAACTCTTGTTATGAGGGCTAACATTAGCTTTCTTCACTGCCTGCTGTACCTGCATGCTTACTTTTAGTGACTGATAAACAAGGACAGCCAGATTTTGTTGTACTTACCCTTTTCCTAACTTGACATAATTCAGAAAATAATCTGCCTTCCTGTTCTTGCCATCAAAGTGGATAACTTTACATTTATCTACATGAAACTGCATCTGCCATGCATCTTCCCACTCACCCAACCTGTCCAAGTCACCTTAGTCATCATAGCATCCTCCTCTCTGTGGGGATGTCTGTGTTAAAAAAAAAATATCGTGTCCTGTGCTCTTATTTATTTGTATGGCTGTATGGCGACCACACATTTCACTGTACCAATTGGTACATGTGACAAATAAATGTATCTTGTATCTTGTCACTAGCTTTGTGTCATCTGCGAATTTGCTAATGTTACTTTTAATCCCTTCATCTAAATCATTAATGTATATTGTAAATAGCTGTGATCCCAGCACCGAGCTTTGCGGTACCCCACTAGTCACTGCCTGCCATTCTGAAAGAAACCTGTTAATCCCTACTCTGTGTCCTGTCTGGCAACCAATTTTCTATCCATGATAGCACTCTACCCCCAATACCATATGCTCTAAATTTGCACAATAATCTATGTGGGACCTTATCAAATGCTTTCTGAAAGTCCAGGTACACTACATCCACTGGCTCCCCCTTCTCCATTTTCCTAGTTACATCCTCAAAAAATTCCAGAAGATTAGTCAAGCATGATTTCCCCTTCGTAGAGCCATACTGACTTGGACTGATCCTGTTACTGCGATTCAAAAGTGCCGCTATTTCATCTTTTATAATTGACTTAGCATCTTCCCCACCACCGATGCCAGGCTAACTGGTGTATAATTCACTGTTTTCTCTCTCTCTCTCTCTCCTTTTTTCAAAAGTAGGATAGCATTAGCTACCCTCCAGTCCACAGGAACTGATCCTGACTCTATAGAACATTGGAAAATGATCACCAATGCGTCCACGAGTTCTAGAGCCACCTCCTTAAGTACCCTGGGATGCAGACCATCAGGCCCTGGGGATTTGTCAGCCTTCAGTCTACCTAACACCATTTCCTGCCTAATGTGAATTTCCTACACTTCAGTGCCAAAATGGGGCCGGGTGGGAGCTGAATAATAATAATTTGCGCACACAGTGTAGGATTGTAATTGTCATTGTGATGCCTGCGGTGGTTATGGTCACTCCTAACGTTCACAATGTTGTCTGTTGCAGATATCCAGACTGGAACCCGGATTCAATTCCTCAGATTAATAAGTATGTTGCATTTTATTAAATGTGATCCTTTTTTGTTTTCTCGGGTGCTCGCATGGGGATGAGCCATTTGAATCTTGAATTTTTATATTTTTAATAGCTTTTTGAGATGGAGTTGACTATTGTGCTGTTGAGGAGGTTTTTGTGTTGCAAGTGATGGGAAGTCTGCATTAGAACATAGAACAGTACAGCACAAGAACAGGCCCTTCGGGCCACAATGCAGAGATGCCAAGTGTCCCGGATTCGCCGTATTTTATCCCGGCGAAATAAACTTTTTACGGTGTTCCGGCAGCCAAACATGCTGTTACGGAACACCGCCGCGCCGGTGTTCCTCCCGTGGTGAACACCGGCGCCATGTGTCCCCGGTTTGCCGGCCCGCGCGATCAGCGGCACTTTGCCGGGCCCTAGTGTCCGCGCCTGCGCAGTGGGGGAGGGTTGCCGGGCCCCAGTGGCCGCGCGTGCGCAGTGGGGGAGGGTTGCCGGGCCCCAGTGGCCGCGCGTGCGCAGTGGGGGAGGGTTGCCGGGCCTGGCGCCATTTCGAGCCACGCCACGCCCGGCCCAGAGCCCGGGCGGCGCCGGCCCGCGCGATCAGCGGCACTTTCTTGCCGCCAGCCGGCCGCTCGCGGCAGCCCCATCACCGGGCCTCCCCCCCACCCCCATCCAGTGCGCAGGCGCAGACCCGCCGGCAACCTTGCCAAGTGCGCATGTGCCGCACCCGCCCGCCGGCAGCCCGCTGATCTGCACCAGTGCGCAGGCGCATAGCCGCCGGCAACAACCCCAGGTGAGTACGGAGAGAAATGCATTTAACCCCATTTGTTACGGACAAATGGGTTAAATGTTACTGTGAACTAAATTTAGGGTTGGCATCTCTGCACAATGGTAGAGTTACATAGATACATAGACAATAGGTGCAGGAGTAGGCTAGTCAGCCCCTCGAGCTAACACCACCATTCAATGTCATTATGGTTGATCATCTACAATCAGTACCCAGTTCCTGCCTTTTCCCCATACCCCTTCATTCCACTGGCCCTAAGAGCTCTATCTAACTTTCTTTTGAATGCATCCAGTGCCTTTGGAGGCAGAGAATTCCACAGATTCACAACTGTCTGGGTGAAAAAGTTTTTCCTCATCTCCGTTCTAAATGGCCTACCCCTTATTCTTAACCTGTGGCCCCTGGTTCTGGACTCGCCCCAACATCGGAAACATGTTTCCTGCCTCAAGCGTGTCCAAACCCTTAATAATATATGTTTCTCTAAGATCCCCTCTCATCCTTCTAAATTCCAGTGTATACAAGTCCAGTCGTTCCATTCTTTCAACATATGGCAGTCCCATCATCCTAGGAATTAACCTCGTGAACCTACGCTGTACTCCCTCAATAGCAAAAATGTCCTTCCTGAAATCTGGAGACCAAAACTGCACACACTACTCCAGGTGTGGTTTCACCAGGGCCCTGTACAACTGCAGAAGGAGCTCTTTGCTTCTATACTCAACTTTTGTTTTGTTTCTTCACTGCTTATGTACCTGCATGCTTACTCTCAGTGACTGATATACAATGACACCCAGATCTCGTACTTCCCCATTTCCTAACTTGACATCATTCAGATAATAATCTGTCTTCCTGTTCTTGCCATCAAAGTGGATAACCTCCCATTTATCTACGTTAAACTGCATCAGCCCACTCGCCCAAACTGTCTCAAGTCACCCTGCATCCTCATAGCATCCTCCTCATAGTTCACACTGCCACCCAGCTTTGTGACATCTGCAAATTTACTAATGTTACTTTTAACCCCTTCATTTAAATAATTGATGTATATTGTGAATAGCTGAGGTCCCAGCACCGAGCCTTGTGGTACCCCACTAGTCACTGCCTGTCATTCTGAAAGGGACCCGTTAATCCCTACTCTGTTTCCTGTCTGCCAAACAATTTTCTATCCATGTCAGTAATTCCCCCTTCCCCCCAATACCATGTGCCCTAAATTTGTCCATTAATCTCCTATGTGAGACCTTATCAAAGACTTTCTGAAAGTCCAGATACACTACATCCACCGGCTCTCCCTTGTCCATTTTCCTAGTTACATCCTCATAAAATTCCAGAAGATTAGTCAGGCATGATTTCCCCTTCGTAAATGCATGCTGACACGAACCAATCCTGTTACTGCAATCTAAATGTGCCGCTATTTCATCTTTTATAATTGACTCAGCATCAACCCCACCACCGATGTCAGGTTAACTGGTGTGTAATTCACTGTTTTCTCTCTCCCGCGTTTTTAAAAAAGTGGGATAGCATTAGCAACCCTCCAGTCCACAGGAACTAGTCCCAAATCTATAGATCATTGGAAAATGATCACCCACAATTTCTAGAGCCACCTCCTTAAGTACCCTGGGATGCAGACCATCAGGCCCTGGGGATTTGTCAGCCTTCAGTCCCATCAGTCTACCCAACACCATTTCCTGCCTAATGTGAATTACATTTCAGTGCCAAAATGGCGCTGGGTGGGAGCTGAATAATAATAATTTGCACACATAGTGTAGGATTGTAATTGTCATTGTGGTGCCTGCGGTGGTTATGGTCACTCCTAACGTTCACAATGTTGTCTGTTGCAGATATCCAGACTGGAACCCGGATTCAATTCCTCCGATTAATAAGTATGTTGCATTTTATTAAATGTAATCCTTTTTTGTTTTCTTGGGTGCTCGCATGGGGAAGGGGCCATTTGAATCTTGAATTTTTATATTTTTAATAGCTTTTTGAGATGGAGTTGACTATTGTGCTTTTGAGGAGGTTTTTGTGTTGCAAGTGATGGGTAGTCTGCATTAGAACATAGAACAGTACAGCGCAAGAACAGGCCCTTCGGGCCACAATGGTAGAGTTACATAGATACATAGACAATAGGATTAGGCTAGTCGGCCCCTCGAGCTAACACCACCATTCAATGTCATTATGGTTGATCATCTACAATCAACACCCAGTTCCTGCCTTTTCCCCATACCCCTTCATTCCACTGGCCATAAGAGCTCTATCTAACTCCCTTTTGAATGCATCCAATGAATTGGCTTCCACTGCCTTCTAAGGCAGAGATTTCCACAAATTCACAACCCTCTGGGTGAAAAGGTTTTTCCTCATCTCAGTTCTAAATGGCCTACCCCTCATTCCTAAACGGTGCCCCTGGTTCTGGACTCCAACATCGGGAACATGTTTCCTGCATCTAGTGTGTCCAATCCCTTAATAATTTTATATTGTTTTATAAGATCGCATTCTTCTAAATTCCAATGAATACAAGCTCAGTCACTCCATTCTTTGATCATATGAGAGTCCCGCCATCCCGGGAATTAACCTAGTAAACCTACGCTGCACTGCCTCAATAGCAAGAATGTCCTTCCTCAAATTATGAGACCAAAACTGCACACACTACTCCAGGTGTGGTCTCGCTAGGGCCCTGTACAACTGCAGAAGGATCTCTTTGCTCCTATACTCAACTCCGTTATGAAGGCCAACATGCCATTAGCTTCCTTCACTGTCTGCTGTACCTGCATGCTTACTTTCAGTGACTGATGTACACGGACACCCAGGTCTTGTGGTACTTCCCCTTTCCCAAACCTGACACCATTCAGATAATAATCTGCCTTTCTGTTCTTGCCACCAAAGTGGATAACCTCACATTTATCCACATTATACTGCATCTGCCATGCAACTACACACTCACACAACCTGTCCAAGTCACTCTGCATCCTAATAGCATCCGTTTCATAGTTCATACTGCCATCCAGCTTTGTGTCAATTGCAAATTTGCTACTTTTAATTCCTTCATCTAAATCATTAATGTATATTGTAAATAGCTGTAGTCTTAGCAAAGAGCCTTGCAGCATCCAACTAGTCACTGCCTGCCATACTGAAAGGGTCCCGTTAATCCTTACTCTTTGTTTCCTGTCTGCCAACCACTCCTATCCATGTCAGTACCCTACCCCCCAATATCATGTGCTCTAATTTTGCCTACGAATCTCCTACGTGGAACCTTATCAAAGGCTTTCTGAAAGTCCAGGCACACTACACCCACTGGCTCTCCCTTATCCATTTTACTTGTTACATTCTCAAAAAATTCCAGAAGATTTGTCAACCATGATTTCCCCTTCATAAATCCATACTGACCAGGACCAATCCTGTTACTGCTATCCAATTGTGCCGCTGTTACATCTTTTATAATCGACTCCAGCATCTTCCTCAATACCGATGGCAGGCTATTTGTTCTATAAATCCCTGCTTTCTCTCTCTCTCCTTTTTTGAAAAGTTGGATAACATTAGCTACCCTCCAATCCATAGGAACTGATCCAGCTGCCCTAAAGCACCAGAAACCCGGGTTCAAACCTGACAGTGCAGTCTGTACATCATCCGCAACCACGTGGGTTTCCTCTGGGTGCTCCGCTTTCCTTCCACGTCCCAAAGACATGCACATTTGTAGGTTATCTGACTCGCTCATTTCCTCCAGCATTTTGTTTTTTGCATAAGTCTCCAGTATCTGAAGTCAAGATGGGTAGAGGTGCTGCCGCCCATCGCCAGAGATCTAGGTTTGATCCTGACCTTGGGTGCAGTCTGTGTGGAGTTTGCACATTCTCTCTGACCACAGGGGTTTCCTCCCTCATCCCAAAAACATGTGGATTATTAGATTAATTAGCCGCTGTGTTTTGCTCCTAGTGTGTAGGGAATGGATGTGAAAGTGAGATAACGTAGGACTAGTGTGAACGGGTGATTAATGGTCGGCATGAACTGAGTGGGCTGAAGGACCTGTATCCATTCGGTATCTTTCATTCAGACCCCTGTCTCCTACGCTAAGTTCCCTGACCGATGAATGCCAACGTGCCAAAAGCTGCCTTCAGCACTCTGTCTATCTGGGATGCCACTTATTAGTGAGCTATGTACTTTTACCTGGCCTCTCTGTTATACAAAATTCTAAAGAGCCCTACAAATGACTGAAAGCACCATCCTGGTTTGATGTTGACACTTTATAAATGTGCTGTTATGACATCTTGTGCTGTTAGATTTGTGTAAAATCAGATTTCATTAGAAGTTTCAATACATAATTCTTGTAAAGTCACTTTTTTTAATTCACCTACAGAGAGGACCTTGTCAAGAAAGAGAAAGAAACAGTGGCCACAGAACAGGCTGCTGCTTCCTTCAGTTCAGCACGGATAAGCCCGAAGCATTTGAGCCCACGTCGAATGAGCCCTCACAGAAGCAGCCCGAGACGCTTGAGCCCCCGCAAATTGAGCCCGAGACGAATGAGCCCCAGGCGCATCAGCCCGTACCGTTCCAGGTCCAGCCCCAGGCGCACCAGTCCACACCGATCCAGGTCCAGTCCCAGACGAACCAGCCCCCACAGGTCACGGTCAAGCCCGAGGCGGACCAGTCCCCACAGGCCCAGACCCAGGCGCCCGAGCCCACACAAGGCCCGGCTGAGCCCCAAACATCCCAGCCCACAGCAATCCAGCCCACGCAAGGCTATCCCCAAACGGAAAATCCAGAAGTTACCTGCTAAGAATTCAAACCAGAAGCTGCCATCGAGCCAGTCAACAAATCAAAAGCCTCCAAATCAGAAGACAATGAAGCGACCTGCTGCCACCGGCAAGCCCTTTGCTGGAGGCAAGGGAAGTGCAGGTATTGTAGTACCCTTCTCACGCAATTTGTTTGACATTGCCAAGTCTGACTCGGTAGTCTTGAGTTCAATATCCATCAGTACAGTCTTAGCAAGACAAGAAAACATTGCATCAGATGAACAAATGGGACTAGCTTAGATGGAACACCTTGGTCCATCTAAGCTAGTTGGGCCTGTATCCGTAATTTATTGTCAAAGTAACTAGGTGCAGTGATATTTCTTTCTTGCAATCAGTTCAATCAAAATGTTACTATGATCATACTCAAGTGCAAGAGTGTAGGGATCGTAGATTACACTGAGGCAGTACACAAGAATGGCCATGTTCTGGCGCCATTTGTTTGATTCACACACAGAGTTGTTAATGTAGAGTGTTAACTTGGCCGTAAAAGTCTGGGTGTCCTGGCGGTGCCACTGGGTTGGAGTTGGACGGTCGGCCTGGCCAGGCATTGTCCCCTCTCCAATATGTTGTATGATTCTATGCCTTTCCCACTATGAGCTTCAAAGCATTCAGCAGATGGTGGTAGGTTGTTTACACCTCATTTTGATGATGATAAAGATTGGAGTTGAGCTGTTCCTGAAATTCTTGTTGTAATTAATTTCATAAGGAAGTAAATAGATACAGAAATAGAACATAGAGCACCTGATGAGCAGGAGCTCATGTCAGCACCCTACTCACAATACGATGTGCTCTAATTTTGTCAACTAATCTGCTATGTGGGACATTATCAAATACTTTCTGAAAGTCCAGGTACACTATATCTACTGACTCTCCCATGTCCATTTTCCTAGTTACGTCCTCAAAAAATTCCAGATTATTCAAGCATGATTTCCCCTTGGTAAATCCACGCTGACTCGGACCGATCCTGCTACTGCTATCCAAATGTGCCGCTATTTAATGTTTTATGATTGACTCCAGCATCTTCCCCACCACCGATGTCAGGCTAACTGGTCTATAATTTCCCGTTTTCTCTCCCCCGCCTCTCTTAAAAAGTGGGATAACATTAGCTACCCTCCAATGATGAGACCTGGGGTCATCGAGTGTTTCGGGTATCACAACATCAGAGACGACATGACAACATTGCAGCACAGCATGTTGTGCCCCACTGTATGGGACCAGTAACATCTTGCAGCTCCCATTCAGTGGCCTCACGGAAGAGTTTGTGGTGTCGCGAACAAGAGAGGAGCTGCAGTACAGGGACTCCAGGGACCAGAAGGTGTCATCGGCTGACAGCGAGGTGAGAACAGGGAGGAAATGGAGGGCGGCGAAAGCAGTGGAGGTGGCAGAGTCACGCCTAAGGCAAAAGGCGTTGGTGGGAGTCATGGCAACTGGCAGAGCGGGTTTGGGATATTTCCCTGAGACAGTTGGCAAGGCCCAGGGCAAGGGGAGACACCATCTAATCCAGGAAGAGGTCCGTGCAGGTGTGGAGGAAGAGCATTTGAGCAGGACGGTGGGGCTCAGGCAGCAGGGAGCGTGGACAAGGTGGGAGAGCATACCGCAGCGCAGGATTACCTGGTCAAACATCACGCAGGCAGACTTCCAGTGCGTCCGGTTCCTTGTCCAAGCTACGATGTCCTACCAAACCCAGCAAACCTCTACGTCTGGGGTAAGAGCGAGACACCTTCCTGCCCACTTCGCTCTGGAAGAGGATCATTAGAACATCTCCTCAGCAGCTGCCCAAAGTCCCTTGGGGAAGGTCGCTATCGGTGGCGGCATGCCCAGGTGCTCAAGGTGGTTGCTGAGAGCATAGCCACTGCCATCGGTAACAGCAAACACCACCACGCCCCAAAGAAATCAATCACTTTTGTCAAAGCTGGAGAGAATCCCCGACCACAACCAAAAACAAGGACGGGCCTCCTCTACACAGCCACTGACTGGCAGCTGCACGTCGATCTGGGCAAACAGCTGAAATTTCCACAGCACATCACAGCAACATCACTCCGGCCAGACATGATCATCACCTCCGAAGTGACCAAACAGCTGATCATTCTGGAACTGACTGTGCCCTGGGAAGAGTGTATTGAAGAGGCTAATGAGAGGAAGCGCGCAAAGTAACAGGAACAGGTGGAGATGTGCAAGGACAAAGGCTGGAAGACTTACTATGAGGCCATGGAGGTGGGCTGTAGAGGCTTTGCAGGACACTCACACTGCAAAGTCCTCAACCAGTTGGGCATTACGGGGCTGGCAAAGAAGAGGGCCATTCAATCCGCAAGCAAAGCCGCAGAGAAATCCACTAGGTGGCTTTGGATTAAGTGGGATGATCCGTGGGCTGTTGCTGCTGGGACTTGATCAACCCCGGCTGGGTCGCCTGGGCGAGGATGTCTGATGTTGTGAGACCCGAAACACTCGATGACACCAGGTCACATCACTGAGGATGCGTCCCAGAGCATCTAGAAGATGTATCTTTCACACAGCTACCCTCCAATCTACAGGAACTGCAGAGATGCCAAGTGTCCCGGATTCGCCGTATTTTATCCCGGCGAAATAAACTTTTTACGGTGTTCCGGCAGCCAAACATGCTGTTACGGAACACCGCCGCGCCGGTGTTCCTCCCGTGGTGAACACCGGCGCCAATCAGGGTTGCCGGGCCCCAGTGGCCGCGCGTGCACAGTGGGGAGGGTTGCCGGGCCTGGCGCCATTTCGAGCCACGCCACGCCCGGCCCAGAGCCCGGGCGGCGCCGGCCCGCGCGATCAGCGGCACTTTCTTGCCGCCAAGCCCCATCACCGGGCCTCCCCCCCACCCCCACCCAGTGCGCAGGCGCAGACCCGCCGGCAACCTTGCCAAGTGCGCATGTGCCGCACCCGCCCGCCGGCAGCCCGCTGATCTGCACCAGTGCGCAGGCGCAGACCCGCCGGCAACAACCCCAGGTGAGTACGGAGAGAAATGCATTTAACCCCATTTGTTACGGACAAATGGGTTAAATGTTACTGTGAACTAAATTTAGGGTTGGCATCTCTGGAACTGATCCTAAATCTATAGAACATTGTAAAATGATCACCAATGCCTCCACAATTTCTAGAGCCACTTCCTTAAGTACCCTGGGATGCAGACCATCAGGTCCTCGGGATTTATCAGCCTTCAGTCCCATCAGTCTACCAAACACCATTTCCTGTCCAATGTGAATTTCCTTCAGTTCCCCATATATGGTTTTGCTCGGAAGCTATTTCTTATTTTTGCAGATTCAAGCGGCCTTGTTTTTTGACCTTGTTGATTCAATGTCTGTACATCTTTCCGAATGTTTATATCAGAAAAGCAAAACATCTAGTGTTCTTGTGCTGAAATCCCACTCGTGTTTATTACAAGACAAGACATCTGGTGCTTTTTGTGCTAGTGTAATAGAAGAAAGGCAAAACATCTAGTGTTCTTGTGCTGATATCTCGCTAGTGTTTTATTGAAAGGCAAAACATCTAGTGTTCTTGTGCTAAAATCTTGCTAGCGTTTGGAGGAAAGGTTAAGCATCCATTTTGTGACTTCTAATTCTTCAGCAGACTCTATCTTGTAACCCCGGAAGAGATCCCAATGATCCAGAAATCTGAATCCCTGCCCCGTGCATCAACTCCTCAGCCATACATTCATATCTTCTATCTTCCTATTCTTACCTTCACTAGAACTAGCAATCCTGAGATCACTACCCTGCAGGTCTTGCTTTTCAGTCTTCTGCCCAATTCTATAAACTCGTGTTGCAGAACCTCCTTCCTCTTCCGACCTATATCATTCATGCCAACGTGCACAACAACCTCCAACTGCTCCCCTTCACTCTTGCGGGTGCCGTGCAGCCGCTCCGGGACGTCCTGGACCCTGGCACCAGGGAGGCATCACACCATCCTGGAGTCTCGCCCGTTGCCGCAGAATCTCCTGTCCACACCTCTCACGATGGAGTCTCCCACCACTACGGCTCTGCCTGACGTCACTCTTCCCCGTTGAGCCAAAGCACTAGGGTTGGAATCACAGCCCTGGCGACCACTCAATCTTGTGTCGCCCATTTCCAAGAGGGTACACCCGTTTTCATTTGGTACAGCCACTGGAGTCTCCTGTACTCCACATTTACTCCTCTTTCTCACAGTCACCCATCTTCGCTCTTCCTGTATGCTTGGTGTGACAACCTCACTGTAGGTTCTGTCCAGGAAATTCTCGTTTTCCCGTGTGGCCTTGAGGTCATCCAAATGCTGCTCCATTCACCAACACATTAATTCAGGAGCTGCAGCTGGACACACAAGTTCCACAGGTGTGGTTTCCAGCAGTGTCCCTGACTTCCCACATCCTGCAGGAAACACACTGCACCATCTTGTCTGCCATTTCTTCAGTGGGCAAAAATCACAAATTTCGATCAAGTATAGCCTCCTTGCCAAAGACTCACACTTTACTCACCAAGGTCGCACTGCTACAGCTACACTTCTTTTTAATCTCTTACCTAATTAATTACCTTAGGGCTAATTAGTAAATTACCTGAAACTGGGTCTTGGAGCTCTTTTTAAACTGTCTTTCGCTGTCACTCACCTTCTTTCTCACAGACTTTGAGGCCAATAGTCTCTTCTCCTGCTTGCTACTTCTCCGAGCTGCATGTAAGGATTGCGACTAGGACGGGGTCTTGGCGCTCTTCTTAAACTGTCTCTCCCTGACACTCACCTTCTTTCTCATGTACTTTATACATATACTTCTCTCAGGTCTCACAGAACATAGAACAGTGTTCTGTTCTGTTCTAAACGAACATAGAACGTTTTTCCCATTGAGGGTAGGGAAGATTCAAACAAGAGGGCATGACATGAGAATTATGGGACAGAGGTTTCGGGGTAACGTGAGGGGGAACTTCTTTACTCAGAGGGTGGTGGCTGTGTGGAATGAGCTTCCAGCAGAAGTGGTGGAGGCAGGATCGATTTTAACATTTAAGAGTAAAGTGGATAGGTATATGGACGTGAAGGGAATGGAGGGGTATGGTCTGAGTGCAGGTAGATGGGACTAGGGGAAAACAAATGGTCGGCACGGACTGGAAGGGCCGAGAGGGCCTGTTTCTGTGCTGTAATTGTTATATGGTTATATGGTTAGTGCAGCACAAGAACAGACTTCGGCCGGCAATATCTGCCGAACATGATGCCAAGATCAGCTCTTATCCACATGCATATAATCCATATCCCCTCCATTTCTTGCATATCCATATGCCTATCCAAAAGCCTCCGAATTGCCAATATCGTATCTGCCCTAATCACCCACCCCCAACAGCACATTCCAGACATTCACCACGCTATGTGTAAAAAAACTTGCCCCGCACATCTCCTTTAAACTTTGCCACTCTCACCTTTAGTCAGAGGGTGGTGAATCTGTGGAATTAATTGCCTCAGAAGGCTGTGGCGGTCATTAATGGATATTTATAAGGCAGAGATAGATAGATTCTTGATTAGTACGGGTGTCAGAGGTTATGGGGAGAAGGCAGGAGAATGGGGTTAAGGAGGAGATCAGCCATGATTAAATGGTGGTAGACAATGGGCCGAATGGCCTAATTCTGCTCCTATCACATGAACTTAAAGCTATTGACATCTAGTATTGGATTTTTCCATTCTGTCTATCCTACCTATGCCTCTCATATATACTTCTTTCAGGTCTTCCGCAACCTCTAGCGTTCCAGAAAAATAATCCAAGCCTGTTTAACTGCTCCCTGTAGCTAATATCCCCTAATCCTGGTAACAGTGTTTGGTTTCATTTATTATGGTCACGAATGCATAGGTACCTGTTGGTAAGGCAACTCACCATCTGGGAATCGGTCATAATACCTCTGTGCTGCTGTCACAAGTATCCCCAGATGTGTGGTTGTATTCTCTGCCCAGTTTCACCATTCCCCGCAAAATGTCAGTAATCCAACTTTACCTTTGCGTCTCTCCTCGTATGATAAAGACCAGTATACTTGTCAGCTTTTTGATTATGTTAATTATCTATGATCCCAGAAGGAAATCCAGGTCCCTCTAAACGCCTGGATTGTATAATAAAAATCAAAAACAAAAGTCAGGAAATCTAGTTTTAAAGAAGGAACTGCAGATGCTGGAGAATCGAGGGTACACAAAAAGCTGGAGAAACTCAGCGGGTGCAGCAGCATCTAAGGAGCGAAGGAGATAGGCGACGTTTCGGGTCGAGACCCTTCTTCAGACTGGTCAGGGATCAGGGAAACGAGAGATATAGACGGTGATGTGGAGAGATAAGGAACAATGAGTGAAAGATATGCAAAAAAGTATCGGTGATAAAGGGAACAAGCCATTGTAAGCTGTTTGTGGTGTGAAAATGAGAAGCTGGTGCGACTGGGGTGGGGGAGGGAGATAGAGATAGAGGGAATGCCAGGGCCCGAGGGCTGAGGGAGAGGTGGGAAGGGGAGGAGACAGCAAGGGTTAACAGAATTGAGAAAATTCAATATTCAAGCCCAAAGGATGCAGACTCCCCAAGCGGAATATGAGGTGCTGTTCCTCCAGCTTGCGGTGTTGCTCACTCTGGCCGTGGAGGAGGCCCAGGACCGAGAGGTCGGATGTGGAATGGGAGGGGGAGTTGAAGTGCTGAGCCACCGGGAGGTCGGGTTGGTTATTGCGGACCGAGCGGAGGTGTTCGGCGAAGCGATCGCCAAGCCTCCGCTTGGTCTCACCGATATAGATCATCTGGCATCTGGAGCAACGGATGCAGTAGATGAGGTTGGAGGAGGTGCAGGTGAACCTCTGTCGGACCTGGAAGGACTGCTTGGGTCCCTGAAAGGAGTGGAGGGGGGAGGTGAAGGGACAAGTGTTGCATTTCTTGCAGTTGCAAGGGAAAGTGCCCGGGGAAGGGGTAGAGTGGGAGGGGAGGGAAGAATTGACAAGGGAGTTGCGGAGGGAGCGGTCTTTGCGGAAGGCAGACAGGGGGGGAGATGGGAAGATGTGGCGGGTGGAGGGGTCACGTTGGAGGTGGCGAAACTGGCGGAGGACTATATGTTGTATTTGCCGGCTGGTGGGGTGAAAGGTGAGGACCAGGGGGACTCTGCCCTGTTTGCGAGTGGGGGAATGGGGAGCGAGGGCAGTGTTGCGGGGTATGGAGGAGACCCTGGTGCGAGCCTCATCAATAGTGGGGGAGGGGAATCCCCGTTCTCTGAAGAATGAGGCCATTTGTGATGACCTGGTGTGGAACACCTCATCCTGGGAGCAGATGCGGCGTAGACGGAGGAATTGGGAATAGGGGATGGAGTCCTTACAGGAAGCAGGGTGGGAGGAAGAGTAGTCCAGGTAGCTGTGGGAGTCAGTAGGTTTGTAGTGGATGTCGGTCAGGAGTGTATCACCTGCAATAGAGATGGTGAGGTCAAGGAATGGTAGGGAAGTGTCGGAAATGGTCCAAGTGTATTTGAGTGCCGGATGGAAGTTGGTGGTGAAATGAATGAAGTCAGTCAGTTGTGTGTGGGTGCAGGAGGTGACACCAAAGCAGTCGTCGATGTAACGGAGGTAGAGGTCGGGGATGGGGCCCTGGTATGCCGAGAACAAGGATTGTTCGACGTACCCAACAAAGAGGCAAGCGTAGCTGGGGCCCATGCGTGTGCCCATATGAGAGGATGGGGGCCTGTGGAATGGAATGCACGGAGCCGACGGAGAGTGTCTGAGGTGTCTTGAACATAGGTGGGGAGGGATTTAACAAAGGGGGATAGGATGGCGTCAAGGTATGTGGAAATGTGTTCGGTGGGGCACGAACAGGCAGAGACAATGGGTCTGCCAGGGCAGTCGGGTTTGTGGATTTTGGGGAGAAGGTAAAATCGGGCCGTGCGGGGCTGGGAAACGATGAGGTCGGAGGCTCGGGGGGGTAGGGAGCCGGAGCTGATGAAGTCAGTTATGGTGCTCGAGATGGCGGCCTGGTGTTCGTCAGTGGGGTCATGGTCCAGGGGTAAGTAGGAGGAGGTGTGCCGGATGGAAGTTGGTGGTGAAATGAATGAAGTCAGTCAATTGTGTGTGGGTGCAGGAGGTGACACCAAAGCAGTCGTCGATGTAACGGAGGTAGAGGTCGGGGATGGGGCCCTGGTATGCCGAGAAATCTAGTTAGTTTATTGTCATGTGTACCGAGGTACAGTGTGTACCGAGGTACAGTGAAAAACTTTTATTGTGTACTATTCAGTCAGCATAAATACTATACATGATTATAATCGAGCTAGCCACAGTGTACAGATACATGATAAAGGGATTAATGTTTTTTGCAACAAAAACAAAATCTGAATCAAAAATAAAAGGGAAACATTAGGTCGGGCATCTTCTGGGGAAAGGGAAACAGCAAACCGTAGGGATGACATACTCTAGTTTGGTAATTTGCTGATTGTTATGAGCAGTTCATGTCGATGCTCACTGTGTTATGGAAACATAGAAAATTGGTGCAGGAGGAGGCCATTTGGCCCTACAAGCCAGCACCGCCATTCATTGTGATCATGGCTGATCATCCACAATCAGGGCGGTCACGGTGGCGCAGCGGTAGAGTTGCTGCCTTGCAGTGAATGCCGGAGACCCGTGTTCAATCCCGACTACGATGCAGTCTGTACGGAGTTTGTACATTCTCCCCGTGACCTGCATGGGTTTTCTCCGAGATCTTCGGTTACCTCCCACATTCCAAAAACTTAAAGATTTGTCAGTTAATTGACTTGGTGAATGTCCCTGGTGTGTGTGTGTGTGTGGGATGGTATTAGTGTGCGGGGATTGCTGGTCGCCGTGGATCCGGTGGGCCGAAGGGCTTGTTTCTGCGCTGTATCTCTAAACTAAACTTAAGTAACCCGTGCCTGCCTTCACCCCATATCCATTAATTCCACAAGCCCCTAGAGCTCTATCTAACTTTTAAATTCATCCAGTGAATTGGCCTCTACTCCCATCTATGGCAGAAAATTCCACAAATTCACAACTCTCTGGGTGAAATATCTCAGTTTTAAATTGCCTCCCCTTTATTCTTAAACTGTAACCCTGGTTCTAGACTCCCCCAACTTTGGGAATTTTTTTCGTGCATCTAGCTTGTCAAGTCCTTTTATAATTTTCAATAAAATCCCCTCTCATAAATTTGAGTGAATACAAGCCCAGTTTTTCCAATCTTTCCTCATATGAGTCCTGCCATCCGGGGGGATTAACCTGGTAAACCAACGCTGCACTGCCTCAATAGTAAGGATGTCCTTCCTCAAATTAGGAGACCAAAACTGCACACGCTACTCCAGATGTGGTCTCATCAGGGCCCTGTACAACTGCAGAAGGACCTCTTTACTCCTATACTCAAATCTTCTCGTTATGAAGGCCAACGTTGGCTATCATTGGCTTTCTTCACTGCCTGCTGTACCTGCACGCCAACTTTCAGTGACTGGTATACAAGGACACCCAGGTCTCGTTGCACTTCCCTTTTCCCTAATCTGACACCATTGAGTTAATAATCTGCTTCCTAGTTCTTGCCGCCAAAGTGGATAACCTCACATTTATAAACATTATACTGCATCTGCCCACTCACTCAACCTGTCCAAGTCACCCTGCAACCTCCTAGCATACTCTTCACAGTTCACACTGCACACTGCCACCCAGCTTTTGTGTCCACTGCAGCTTTGCTAGTGTTACTTTTAATCCCATCATCTAAATCATTAATATATATTGTAAATAGTTGCGGTCCCAGCACCGAGCCTTGCGGCATTCCACGCCTGCCATTCTGACAGGGACCCGTTTATTCCTACTCTGTTTCCTGTCTGCCAACCAATTTTCTATCCATGTTGTGTCTGCAGGTCCTGCTGCTGCTGCCGCGGCGGAGAAAGCTACTGCTCAACAGGAGGCTGATGCCCAGCAGGTGAGTGCAACTCTTTACTTACTGCAGAATTGTAGAGGCTATCCCTTGGTAATTACTGTCTAGTGGTGCTTCTATATGGTCTCGACACATCAGTTATTCTGAATAAAAGGACATACCTTTGGAGAGGAGATGAGGAATTTCCTGGGCAGAGGGTGATGAATCAATGGAATTCATATCCACAGACGCATGTGGGGGCCAAGTCAATGGATATTTTTTAAATAGATAATCTTTATTAGTAAGGGTCTCAGGAGTTGTGGGGGGAAGGCAGGAGAATGGGGTTATGAGGGAGAGATAGAACAGCCATGATTGAATGGCTTAGTAGACTTGATGGACCGATTGGCCTAATTCTGCTCCTATGATTTATGAACTTATCTCTCTCTGTCCGGAAACTGATAACTGAACATGCTGGGGACTATGGGTTGGCAATGTAGGGCAGTGTTCCTGTTATTTCCGTTGGAGCTGACTGTTGTGTTGTTTTCCAAAGATGAATGAAATGAGGAAGAGTGGACGTGTGGTTCACATCACTGACCTGCCACTTGATGGTTATACTGAAGAAGACATCTCAAAACTGACCCAGCCTTTCGGAAAACTCACTGGCATTAAGTTGATGCGCTCCAAAAATGAGGTAAAATTGCGTCGGAAATTGAGAAAAGAACGTGAAAGTCACATTGCCGTTTCCGTCGGACAGAAAATACAGAAGTTTGAAAGTGCTTACCACCTGACCCACCGGAGCACGGGTAGCAGGTTGGCTGGATAGCAGAAGACATAAAGCTTGGCAATAAAGGGGGGGTTTTCTGGTTGTCTGTCAGTGACTAAAGGAGTTCCGCAAGGGGCCGCTACTCTGCACGTTGTATATTAATGATTTGGACGAGGGGATTGAAACATAGAAACATAGAAATTAGGTGCAGGAGCAGGCCATTCGGCCCTTCAAGCCTGCACCGCCATTCAATATGATCATGGCTGATCATCCAACTCAGTATCCTGTACCTGCCTTCTCTCCATACCCCCTGATCCCTTCAGCCACAAGGGCCACATCCAACTCCCTCTTAAATATGGCCAACGAACTGGCCTCAACTACCTTCTGTGGCAGGGAATTCCACCGATTCACCACTCTCTGTGTGAAAAACGATTTTCTCATCTCGGTCCTAAAAGACTTCCCCCTTATCCTTAAACTGTGATCCCTTGTCCTAGACTTCCCCAACATCGGGAACAATCTTCCTGCATCTAGCCTGTCCAACCCCTTAAGAATTTTGTAAGTCTCTATCAGATCACCCCTCAATCTTCTAAATTCCAGCGAGTACAAGCCAAGTCTACCCAGTCTTTCTTCATATGGAAGTTGTGCCATCCCAGGAATCAGTCTGGTGAACTTTCTCTGTACTCCCTCTATGGCAAGAATGTCTTTCCTCAGATTAGGAGACCAAAACTGTATGCAATACTCCAGGTGTGGCCTCACCAAGACCCTGTACAACTGCAGTAGAACCACCCTGCTCTTGTACTCAAATCCTTTTGCTATGAATGCCAACATACCATTCGCTTTCTTCACAGCCTGCTGCACCTGCATGCCTACTTTCAATGACTGATGTACCATGACACCCAGGTCTCGCTGCATCTCCCCTTTTCCTAATCGGTCACCATTCAAATAATAGTCTACCTTCCTGTTTTTGCCACCAAAGTGGATAACCTCACATTTATCCACATTATACTGCATCTGCCATGCATTTGCCCACTCACCCAGTCTATCCAAGTCATCCTGCAGCCTCCTAGCATCCTCCTCACAGCTAACACTGCCCCCCAGCTTCGTGTCATCCGCAAATTTCGAGATGTTGCATTTAATTCCCTCGTCCAAATCATTAATGTAAATTGTAAATAGCTGGGGTCCCAGCACTAGTCACTGTCTGCCATCCTGAAAAGGACCCGTTCACTCCTACTCTTTGCTTCCTGTCTGCCAGCCAGTTCTCTATCCACATCAATACTGAACCACCAATACCGTGCTTTAAGTTTGTATACCAATATCTTGTGTGGGACCTTGTCGAAAGCCTTCTGAAAGTCCAGATACAACACATCCACTGCTTCTCCCTTATCCACTCTACTAGTTACATCCTCAAAAAATTCAATAAGATTCGTCAGACATGATTTACCCTTCGTAAATCCATGCTGACTTTGTCCAATGATTTCACCACTTTCCAAATGTGCTGCTATTCCATCTTTAATAACTGACTCGAACAGTTTCCCCACTACCTATGTTAGACTAACTGGTCCGTAATTCCCCGTTTTCTCTCTCCTTCCCTTTACCCCTTATTCTTTAACTGTGCCCACCGGTTCTGGACTCCTCCAACATTGGCAACATGTTTCCTGCCTCTAGCGTGTCCAAACCCTTAATAATCTTATATGTTTCAATAAGTTTGCCTCTCATCCTTCTAAATTGCAGAGTATACAAGCCCAGCCGCTCCATTTTTCAGCATCTGACAGTCCTGCCAAACGGGGAATTAAATTTGTGTGGAGAGGATGTTTCCACGTTGGGAGATTCTAGGTCATAGCCTTAGAATTAAAAGACATTCCTTTTGGAAAGAGATGAGAAGGAATTTCTTTAACCAGAGGGTGGTGAATCTGGAATTCCCTGCCACAGATGGCTGTGGAGGCTAAGTCAATGTACATGTTTAAGGCAGAGATAGATGGATTCTTCTGAAGAAGGGTTTCGGCCCGAAACCTTGCCTATCTCCTTGGCTCCTTAGATGCTGCTGCACCCGCTGAGTTTCTCCAGCCTTTTGTGTACCATAGGTAGATTCTTGATTAGTACGGGTGTCATGGGGTTATGGGGAGAAGGTAGGAGAATGGGGTTAGATCAGCCATGATTGAATGGCGGAGTAGGCTTGATGGGCCGAATGGCCTAATCCCACTCCTATCACTTATGACCTTATGACTCGAGGACTGGTGTCATCAAACTAGTAAACTCTCCTTCCATGCGCTGAGCACAGTCCTGATTTCCTCGCCTGCCTCATTGCAGAAATTGGAAATTGCCTCTGGAACTGTTATGCGAGGAAATATATTCTGCACTCTGCTAACTTTCTCTTTGCTCCACCTTTGGTACTTGAGCTTGGCTTGATTGTATTTATGTATAATATTATCTGATCTGTAGATATCACGCAAACAAAGCTTTTCACTGTACCTTGGTGCACCTGTCAAAGCATTCTTCAGATTCACAACTGATGTTCCAACGGTTGAAGAGATTGCTATGTAACTTCAGTACTCACTGGTTCACATATTGAACTATGTGAGAGTTGGTAAAATTAGTGACCATTGTAAATTGTCCAGAGTACATGGATGAGTGGTAGAAACTGGGAGGAGTTGATGGGAATTGGGGAGAGTAAAATGGGATTAATGCTGAATTGGACAATAGACAACAGGTGCAGGAGTATGCCATTCGGCGCTTCGTGCCAGCACCGCCATTCAATGTCATCATGGCTGATCATCCCCAATCAGTACCCCATTCCTGACCTCCCCATATCCCCTGACTCCGCTATCTTTAAGAGCCCTATCTAGCTCTCTCTTGAAAGTATCCAGAGAACCGCCCTCCACCGCCCTCTGAGACAGAGAATTCCAAAAAAGAATTATTGTAAATAGGTGCTTGATTGTTGGCACAGACTCGCTAGGTGAAGGAGTCTCTTATGCAGCATAATGGCTTAACCGGGAGAGCAAGGCGTTTAATCCTGACCTTCAATGTTGGCTTTGTGGAGTTTTCATGTTCTCCCAGTATCCCGTGGATCTTCAAGTTTCCTGACAAATCCCCCAAAATATGCAGATTCATTGGTTAATTAGCCACTGTAAATTGGCTAGATGGATAAATGGTGCATGGATACAATCTAGGAAGGATTGATGCTGTCTGACCCGCTGAGTTACTCCAGCTATTTGTGTCTATTTAAGGATTGATGGGAATGTGGGGAGAATACATTGGCTTAATGTGGGACCAGTGTAAAAATAGAGAAGTACAGCAGACACACAAAATCATGAGAGGAATAGATCGGGTAGACACACAGAGTCTCTTGCCCAGAGTAGGGGAATCGAGGACCAGAGGACATAGGTTTAAGGTGAGGGGAAATGATTTAATAGGAACCTGAGGGGGTAACGTTTTCGCACAAAGCATGGTGGGTGTATGGAGCGAGCTGCCAGAGGAGGTAGAGTCAGGTACTGTGGCAGCATGTAAGAAACATTTAGACAGGCACGAGGATAGGACAAGTTTAAGGGGATATGGGCCAAATGCAGACAGCTGGGACTAGTGTAGATGGGACATCATCATAATCATAATAATCGTAATTTATTAGCAAAGTATGTTTGGCAACATGCCAAAAAGAATACCAATAAAAGCAACAAGTCACACAACGATGTAAAAATTTGACATAAACATCTACCACAGTGATTCCTCCACATTCTCCACTGTGATGGAAGGCAATAAAGTCCTATCTTTTTTTCCCGCGGTTGGGGGAGTCAAACCATCCGCAGTCGGGGCGATTGAAGCTCACGCAGCTGGCGATCGAAGCTCCCCTGACGGGGCGATCGATGCTCTTGCGACTAGTGTGGGCAGGTTGGCTGGTGTGGTGGCGGTGCTGGTTCGAAGGGCCGAATGGCCTACTCCACCTATTTTTCTATGTTTCTATCATGCCTATCTACACAAATCATATATGTCTGCAATAATTCCATATCATTCTGTGACTTGCATATGTCTAGATGCCTCTTAAATGTTACTATTTCTGCTTCTGCTATCACCTCTGTCAGCTCATTCCAGATATCAACTATTCAATGTGACAACGTCAACTCTCAGATCCCCTGTACACTCTCTCCTTCTTGTCTTAAACACATGCCCTCTAGTTTTAGACAGCATAGGTAACTGACACTGGCTATCTATCGTGACAATAGACAATAGGTGCAGGAGTAGGTCATGCGGCCCTTCAAGCCAGCACCACCATTCAATGTGATCATGGCTGATCATCCACAATCAGTACCCCGTTCCTGCCTTCTCATAGCCCTGACTCCGCTATCTTCAAGAGCCCTATCTAGCTCTCTCTTGAAAGTTTCCAGAGAACCGGCCTCCACCGCCCTCTGAGGCAGAGAATTCCACAGACTCACAACTCCATGCTTCTGTTTATTTTCTGATTTGCTCTGCCTGATATACTCGTGTGGTATGATTATCCCAGATAGGATGCAAAAGGTATTTAATCTCTGTAGACACAAAATGCTGGATTGACTCAGCGGGTCAGGCAGCATCTCTGGAGAGAAGGAATAGGTGATGTTTCTAGTCGAGACCCTTCTTCAGTCACACGTGACAATAATAAACCAATACCAATGGCATTTTCCTGCACAATCCCCTTGATTCCTGTGATACTCTGATATTTATGGATCTCTGCTTTGAATTAATTTGTTGTCTGAGCTTCCACTGCTTTCTGGAAGAGAGAATTCCAAAGCTTAACCACCCTCTGAATGATGAGCTATTTTGTTATTTCAATCTTAAATGTCTCCCCCTTATTCTGAGAGAGAGTCTATTTGTTCCACACTGCTCATTCTCTCTGTTTGTTCTTGCTAAATATATCATGTTAAGTTGTGAAAAGGGCATTTCAACGTGGGAACGCCTCATTCTTCTAAACAATAAAGTGCTCGGGTTTTGGTTTATTGTTGTCACTGTGGGATACAGTAACAAGCTTTTGTTTGAGTACTATCCAATCAAATCAGATACCACTCTGCATGAATACAATCAAGCCAGATTCCAGTACAAAAGAAAACAATACCTAAGGGCAGAATACAGTTCTCAGCAATGTAGCATAACACTTCAGATGAAAAGTCCACAATAATGTAGGTGGGAGAATGAACTATAGCCTAACTTATGGAAGGACCATTCATAAGCCTGGTAACAGAGAAGAAGCTGCACCTGGGTGGTGGAGTGCACTTTCTACCTTCTGTATCTTCTGCCAGACTGGAGTGGGAAAAAGGTTGAATGACTTGGATGGGAAAGTGGCTTGATGATGTTGGCTATTCAATAGTGGTTTGTTGTCACATGCACCTAGATACAGTGAAATTCCTTTTGCATACTATACGTTGAAGATTTTATTACACATAGTCACAATCAAACTGAAGTACAAGCATGTAAGAATAGTAGATTACACCGGGGCAGTAGACAGGTGTTACATAGAAACATAGAAAATAGGTGCAGGAGGAGGCCATTCGGCCCTTCGAGCCTGCACCGCTATTCATTGTGGTCATGGCTGATCGTCCCCCATCAATAACCCGTGCCTGCCTTCTCCCCATATCCCTTGACTCCACTAGCCCCTAGAGCTCTATCCAACTCTCTTAAATCCATCCAGTGATTTGGCCTCCACTGCCCATCTGTGGCAGAGAATTCCATAAATTCACAACTCTCTGGGTAAAAAAGTTTTTTCTCAGCTCAGTCTTAAATGACCTCCCCTTTATTCTAAGACTGTGGCCCCTGGTTCTGGACTCACCCAACATTGGGAACATTTTTCCGGCATCTAGCTTGTCCAGTCCTTTGATAACTTTATATGTTTCTATAAGATCCCCCCATATCCTTCTAAACTCCAGTGAATACAAGCCTAGTCTTTTTAATCTTTCCTCATATGACAGTCCCGCCATCCCAGGGATCAATCTCGTGAACCTACGCTGCACTGCCTCAATCACAAGGATGTTCTTCCTCAAATTAGGAGACTAAAACTGTACACAATTCTCCAGATGTGGTCTCACCAGAGCCCTATACAACTGCAGAACAACTGCATAGGGCTCACCAGAGCCCTATACAACTGCAGAGTGTTGCCTCGTCTCGGGCACCTACTACCAACCTTCAAGTTCAAAGTTGTTAATTGTACATCTTAACTTGGTCTTATGGTCTTACCTTGAACATTGTCCTTTCCTAAGGCAGTGTGAAATGTAGTGATAGTCCACGGTGGAAATTCTGTCTGTGTGATGGCCTGGGTGGAGGTTGGTTGAAGTTTGGATTTGGTGGATTTAATGATTTTGAAGAGGAATATAAAAGATAAGTATAACAACATTTAAAAGGCATTTGGACAGGTACATGGATAGGAAAGTTTTCGAGAGAGATGGCACAAACGTGAGCAAATGGGACTGGCTTAGATGGGACATCATGCTTGTCATGGATAAGTTGGACCAAAGGGCCTGTTTCCATGCTGTATGATTTAAGAAGAAAGGACTAGGAGTTGAGTGCTTCCAAGTACTAAGCCCTGTGCTATGTTGTTGATTGTTCGAAGGGCCGAATGGCCTACTCCTGCACCTATTGTCCATTGTCTATTGAATGTCCTTTTTTTGGTTCAAAAATAGGCTTTCCTGGAGATGGTGTATAAAGAAGCTGCAGTGGCAGTGGTGGAGTTCTACAGCATCACACCAGCGGAGATCAATCGCCGGCAGGTGACCATGGTGTTACTGGGACAGAAGAAGGAAATTCCTAAACTGGTAGGTGGTGAGCTGGTTGCTTTTCTCTAGGAGGGAGTGAGAGCAGGCCTTGTGTTGGCATCCATAGAGCCTGTGTGAAAGTTGAGGTCCTGAGTTAGATGGCCACTTGCATCTTCAGAACTCTGCTCAAATAGGGCAGCTGAGACATCTTTAGAACATCTGGGAGAAAACTCGTGTTTCTATGGCGGTAGTGAAGAAAACAAACGCAATGTTAGCATTTATTTCAAGAGGACTAGAATACAAAAACAGAGTTGGACTGTAAGGCGCTGGTCAGGCCACATTTGGAATATTGTGAGCAATTTGGGGCACCATATCTGAGGAAGGGTTTACTGGCCCTGGAGATGGTCCAGAGGAGGTTTACAAGAAGTATCTCAGGATTGGGTGGGTTAACTTATTTATGATGATCGTTTGATGGCACTGGGCCTGTACTCAATGGAGTTTAGAAGGATGAGGGGCGGGACCTCATTGAAACCTACAGAATAGTGAAAGGCTTGGATGGAGTGGATGTAGAGAGGATGTTTCCACAAGTGGGAGAGTCTAGGACTCAGAATTAAGTCGGGTCATAGCCTCAGAATTAAAGGACGTTCCTTTAGGAAGGAGATGAAAAGGGATTTTTTTAGTCAGAGGGGGGTGAATCTGTGGAATTCTTTGCCTCAAAAGACTGGGGAGGCAAGTCAATTGATATTTTTAAAGCAGAGATAAATAGATTTTTGATTAGTACGGGCGTCAGGGGTTCTGGGGAGAAGTCAGGAGAAAGGGATTAGGAGGGAGAGATAGATACGACATGAATGGCGGAGTAGACTTGATGGGCCGGATGGCCTAATTCCGCTCCTATTACTTATGACCTTAATACGTCACCTATCCATGTTCTCCAGTTACATTTCAAATCTTTCATCAGAAGCATTGGAGCATAGATAGGCAGATGGTCACAGTCTTTATCCCAGGGCAGGGGAGCCTAAAACTAGAGGGCATCGTTTTAAGATGAGAGGGAGAAAATTTAAAGGGATCTGAGGGACTAATTTATATCACAGAGGAAGGTGGATATATGGAACAAGCTTCCAGAGGAAGTGATGGTGGGTACATTGCCAATGTTTAACTCTCCTTTGCACAGTTTGGTGGATAGGGAGGTGTAAATGTAGTGAAATGGGACCAGTCTAGTTTGCCAACTTGTTTCCGTGCAGCACTGCTCTATGACTCTATATCTGCGATTAGCACACAACAAAAGCTTTTTGCTGTACCTAAACACATGACTGAACTGAAACTTTGAATCCCCTTGGAAATTGTGTTCATTGCACTGGGGAATAAACCTGGAAAAACAATCAATGGGGACTGAGGGCAAAAAATAGAAAGCTGGACAAACCAAACAGGTCAAGCAGAATCTGTGGACTTTTGCCTCCATGTGTTGCTTCACCCGCTAGGTCCCTCCAGCAGTTTATTTTGCTGCAGATTCAACAAATTCTCCTGCGTCTCCAGTGGGGGCTGAGAATTTGATTGCTGAGATAATTTATCTTTTATGTGCTCTCCTTGTTAGTCTTTTAGTAGGGAACTACTTGCTGCTTCAGTCTTTAGCATGATAGGAATGACAAACTGAAACGGAAAAATATTAAAAGTTGTTTATTTTTTGTTTAAATAGGATCAGAAAGAACAGTTACCGAGCCAAGCTGCCACTTCGGCACAGTAAGTATCTGAAGAGCAGATCTTGAACAATTTAGCCTGACAGGTATAGATTGTGAAGATAGACACAAAATGCTGGAGTATCTCAGTGGGTCAGGCAGCATTTCTGGAGAGAAGGAATGGATGACGTTTCGGGTCGAGACCCTTCTGACTGGTATAGATTGTGCATCAATCCCAGATTTGTCAGTAAATATTGGCATTACCCTTCAGGAAAACAAACATCAGGCAGAATTAATATTCAATGTGTCTGAGTAATGGATACTCTATAGATACTCTAGTAGATTGTGTTTTAGTGCATAAAGCAGAGAAAGCTTTTGTATTGAGGTGATAACAAGAATCCTATGGTTTTGCCCCATATTATAGAGCAGTGATGATAATTATTACCTTCCGTTCTTTAATATTCAAAGTCACAATAGAGATTGCTATGTAACCTCATTCACCAAAAACCCAGGGTATTGGTGTAATGTGAGGGAGAAAAGTTTTAATAAGATCTTGATGGGCAATTTTTTTAACAGAGGGTGGTGTGTATTTGGAACGAGCTACATGTGGAAGTAGTTGAGGCAGGTCAATAACAACATTTAACAGACATTTTCTTCATGTCTGAAGAAGGGTTTTGGCCCGAAACATTGCCTATTTCCTTCGCTCCATAGAAGCTGCTGCACCCGCTGAGTTTCTCCAGCATTTTTGTCTACCTTTAACAGACATTTGGCAGGTACGTGGTTTAGAGGAATGTGAACCGAATGTGGCATTTAGGACTGGCTTGGTTAATCAACTTGGACGGCACAGACGAATTGAACTGAAGGGCCTGTTTTCATGTTGTATGATTTTGACTGCCGACCAATGCCACTCATGTCCATTGTGGTCAAGTCAAGAGAGTTTATTGTCATGTGTCCCAGATAGGATAATGAAATTCTTGCTTGCTGCAGCACAACAGAGTATTGTAAACAAAAATACAAAACAGTTCAGTTCAATATACACATAAATAAGCAGATAAAGTGCAATAGACTGTTACAGTTCATAGTCTGTTTGTTGGCGATTTTAATAGCCTGATGGCTGTGGGGAAGAAGCTGTTCCTGAACCTGGATGTGACAGATTTCAGGCTCCAGTATCTTCTGCCCGATGAGTGCGTAGCCAGGATGGTGTGGGTCCTTGATGATGTTGGCTGCCTTTTTGAGGCAGCGACTGCGATAGATCCCTTCAGTGGTGGGGAGGTCAGAGCCGATGATGGACTGGGCAGTGCTTACAACTTTCTGCATCCTTTTCCGCTCCTGGACCCTCAGATTGCCGAACCAAGCCATGATGCAACCAGTCAGCATGCTCTCTACTGTGCACCTGTAGAAGTTCGAGAGAGTCCTCGTTGATATGCCGACTCTCCGTAGTCTTCTCAGGAAGCAGAGGCGCTGATGTGCTTTCTTTATGATTGTATCGGGTGGTTGGTGAAGACACAAATTAATTCCTGCCTCAGTAATGATGTGGACCCACTCCAATTTACCTACCCCCAGTAGAGGATGGGCTGCATTTGCGATTTTGCTTGCTCTCAGATCTGTGCTGGACCATTTGAACAATAGGAAAACATATGTCATGTTATTGTCCATCGACTACAGCTCAGATATGTTCAACAACATAATCAGTTTCAACTCAGGAAACTAGGTCTCTCCCATGTATGCTACAGGATTTTCAATTTTTCAACTGACCAGTAGGTTCATGATCAGCGTCTTCCCAGCAACCATCAGTTGTTGAACTGCCTGAAAAACCTTAACCGCAACCCTGCTTCAGCACCGAACCACTGCTGATTCTGCACTACCACGGTTGCTCTATGTGTTCTGGTCTTTGCACCATCACCTTCCAGCTTACTGAGAATACCTGATAATTTATTGTACGTTGTTGTATCTGATGTGCCTATAAAGCTGCAACAAGTAAGAATTGCATTGTTCTGGTTCAAAACAATGCATATGACTCTTTTGATGCTTGATGGTGACATTGGTGCAAATGATGTAATTTGAAATGGTCTGCTTTATATGCTTGTTGTCTTCCAAATGTTATTGCCTCACATTATCTTTCTCCTTGGCCTGCCTAGGAAGGAGCAGAATGCTCCTGGCACCAGTGCTGACCTTCAGGCAACATCAGAAGCCAACACCCCTCCTCCTGATGCAAGTAAGTTCACGTTCTGAGAAAGATTCACAAAATATTTTAAGGTAGACGCAAAATGCTGGAGTAACTCGGCGGGACATTCAGCATCTCTGGAGAGAAGAAACGGGTGACGTTTCCGGTCGAGACTCTGAAGGGTCTCAACCCAAAACGTCACCCATTCCTTCTCTCCAGAGATGCTGTCTGTCCCGCTGAGTTACTCCAGCATTTTGTGTCTACCATCAATTTATATCAGCATCTGCAGTTCTTTCCTATACAATAAAATATTTTACTTGCCCAAAGGTGAGTTTATTTGCATCATCCACTGCCAACTTACCCTACATTAAAAATGAAGGTCAAATGAGCATTAATATTTTCTGAGTTTAATGAGCATTAAGGAGGAAGGTGACTGAACTTTATTGCCTTCCATCACAGTGAGGAATGTTGATTCCACTGTGGTGTATCATTATGTTACATTTTATTTTATGTAGCTGTGTGTATTACTTTTCACTTAGTATGGCTGTATAGTAACTCAAATGTCACTGTACCTCAATTGGTTAAGTGACAATAAACGCAAACTTGAACTTAATTGACTTAGGCTAGAACTGCATTGGAAATGATAGACCTAGATGCTGTTGAAAGTTAATCTTCTGTCCTGTCTTTGCTACTTGAATAATCTGCATTTGTTCGTGACTTCTAAGTCAAAGTATGTCAAGGTATTTCACAGAATGGTATCAAAGCAAATAACGAAAGCTGATATCAGGTCAGATGTTCAAAAGCTCGGTCAAAGAAGTGATTTGTAGGAAGTCTTGAAAAGCAGATGATGAAATCTGGAGCAAAAAAACAAACTGCTGGAGGAACGGTGGAGGCAGAGGGAGGGATGACATTTCCTGATTTTAGAGACTGCCTTAAAGGCAGAGAAATTAACAGCACAGCTTCCCATTTCACGATGAGAAGGTTAACAGAATGCACAAGCATGTTTTGGATTGAACCCAACCTCAGAACCTCAACATATATTCTTGTGCATGGTGAGAATTAATCTCTTCACCAGAAACAGAAACCTATGCTGATTGTCCCAAGAGGGTTTGAGATAAACAACTATATAGTTTTAAATCAGGCTATCACTGTTGGATTACAAACTTGTTGACAGTAACCATTGCCTGTTTAGTTGACTGTAGCTGACTGACTGATCTATTGTTTCAGAGATGAGTGAGGATGAAAGTGTCACAGTACAGACTCAGTCAGAGGTGAGTTCGTCGAGTTCCTTGTTGAAGTTAATCTGTGGAATCTCGCTGTTTAATACAAGTGGGTTGTTCTTCAAGGGAATTGGCAGTTCTTTGTAACCATTTTAAATTTGTCTGTAATTTTCACCGGAGCCCCAGGTGTATATATCACCCTTGTTTCAATTATCATACAGCACGGAAACAGGCTCTTCAGCTCTACTCCTCCATGCCGATCAAAATGTTGCCTCTAGGCTAGTCCTATTTGCCTGCGTTTGTTCCATATCCCTTCTAAACCTTTCCTATTCATGTACCTCAACTACCTCCTACGGCAGCTCGTTCCATATGCCCACCACCCTCTACGTGAACAAGTTGCTCCTGGGAATTCTAATAAAGCATTCCCTCGCACCTTAAACCTCAGTTTTGATTCCCCATTGTCGATGGGGGCATCTTGGTCGGCATGTGCAAGTTGGGCTGAAGGACCTTCTTCTGTGCTTTATGACTCTAAAAATCATCACCTCATACCAAGATTAAACTCCATCTGCAATTGCCCAGCCCATCTTACCAGCTGATCTATAATTCTGGAGCCCAACACCACCATTCTTACTATTGAGAAACCAATTTTTGTGCTACCTGCAATCCCCTTTCTCTTAGTTTGTTTTGACATCTAAAGGAGTGTGATCGCCATTAGAATCCCATGGTCATGTAGCGCAGATCCGGGCCCTTCAGCACAACTGGTCCATGCTGACCAAGATGCCTCATCCAAGCTAGTCTCATTCGAACCCATGCCTGGCCCATATCAATGTACATGTCAAAATGTCTTTGAAAAGTAATAGTATCTGCCTCAACTGCTTCATTTGGCAGTTTGTTTCATATACCTACCACCCTCTGAATAGAAAAAATTATCCCTCGGGTCCAGTGAAAGCAAGAGGAACCTGCTCTCCTATTCTGTGGTACACAAAAAGCTGGAGAAACTCAGCAGGTGCAGCAGCATCTAAGGAGCGAAGGAGATAGGCGACGTTTCGGGTCGAGACCCTTCTTCTCCTATTCTGTGCCCTGGCTGATAAAGACAAGCATGCTTTCTGCACTATGCTATTTCCCAGTGCTGCCACTTAAAACAATCTTTAGAATTTGTACACCAAAATACTTTGTTCCTCAATATACCCCAGCGTCCAACTTTGTATGAATTTTGTGAGTGGTATTTTGCGGTTTTGAACCATAACCTATTAATATTTTACCAGTATATTGCCTTAACGTATATATACCTCTGAAAGCTTGTTGGTTTCAAAGGATTACTTTTGCTTTGCAGGTTGTTTCCCTCAATGACAAAGGTAGAGTTATTCGAATTAGCAATCTTCCAGCTAAAGGATACACAGAGGATGACCTGAAAAGACTGGCAAAACCCTTTGGACCAGTGTTGAATGTAGTTATCACATTCTCACGAAACCAGGTTAGTGTTTACTTCGTGGCCGGTTTAAATACATTGAACGTAGAAATGAACATGTCCTAAGGAATAGGAGTAGAATTAGGCCATTAGGCCCATCAATCCTACTCCACCGTTCAATCATGGCTGATCTATCTCTCCCTCCTAACCCCATTCTACTGCCTCTCCCCATAACCTCTGACACCCATACTAATCAAGAATCCATCTATCTCTGCCTTAAATATATCCACTGACTTGGCCTCTACGGCCTTCTGTGGCAGAAGATAGACATAAAATGCTGTTGTGGGGGTGGGGTGGTGAGAATCTAGAAGCGAGAAGCGAAAACAGGACAAATTAGTGCTGGTAACAGATGACCTCGGACAAGGAGGTTTCCTTGTTGGTTCACGGCAAGTGTGAGCCCAAGTGGGATACACAGTTGTGAACTGTGAAACTGGTGCAGCTGGGGGAGAGGGAGGTGTTAGTAGAAGTTGCCTAAAATTGGAGAATTCAACATTCATCCCGTTGGGTTGTAGGCTACCCAAGCGAACTATGGGGTGATGTTCCTCCAATATGCATGTAGCCTCACTCTGACAATGGAGAGGGCCCAGAAAGTTCAGTATGGGAAAGGGAAGGGGCGTTAAAGTGGTTAGCATCCGGGAGATCGAGTAGGCCTTGGCGGACTGAGCGTAAGTGTTCAGCAAAACAGTCTCGCTGATGTACAGGCTTTGATATGCCTTTGACATTTCAGGTCGAGACCCTTCTTCGGATTAGAGTCTGAAGAAGGGTCTCGACCCATAACGTCACTCATTCCTCCTCTCCAGAGATGCTGCCTGTCCTGCGGAATTCTCCAGCTTTTTGTGTCTATTTGTTAATAAATAAGTGATGTGTTATTCTGTGTAGATTGTCAGAAAACACAGCACTGGTGATATCAGCTGGTCAGGAAGCATCTGTGGAGGGGATAGACAGATGACATTTTCGGTTTTGATCAGACTAAAGAAAGATCCTGACCTGACATGTTATCTGTCCATTTCCCTCCACAGATGCTGCCTGACCCGCAGTGTTCTTCCAGCACTTTGTTTATTGCTCAAGATTTCAGCATCTGCAGTTCTTGGTTTACTACATTGTCAGTTATGTAGGTGTTACAGTTTTGTGAGAGGGATTGTGTACATCATATTGATGTGTTTGAAGGAACTGCAGATGCTGGTTTACACCAAAATGGACACAAAATGCTGGAGTATCCCAGCGGGACAGGCAGCTTCTCTGGAGAGAAGTATCTTAAAAAGAGCTGGGTATATGGGCACTGAAGAACAGGCCAACATGCACAATGAAAAAGAAATGGATTCTCACAGAATGCTTTTGTAGTTACAGAAATGAATTCCGCCTAATCATCGGTGCTGGAGGGCTCAGCGGGTCAGGCAGTAACTGGACAAACAGTGTTTTGGATTGGCACCTTTCTTCAGACTAAATGGACAGGTGACAGACTGAAGAAGGGTCCCGACCCGCAATCTGGTCTGTTAATTTTGCCCCACAGAGGGAATTTGCCAGACCCGTTGAATTCCTCCCGCACTTTGATATTTGCCCAAGATTCCAACATTCGCAGTTCCTTGTGACTCCGAAGAGGAGTCGTGAAGATGGATTGCAAAGTTAATTGCAGAAATATGGGGACAAATTGCAGCAATTGAATTGAGTTTCCTGTTACTTTTTCTGTTATGTTACTTTTTCTGTAATGTTACATTATCAATTTCCCCTCACTAAAACACTTTGTTTCTATCCTAAGGCATATCTGGAAATGACTTGCATGAAGGCAGCGGCCAAAATGGTGGAGTTTTACAGCCTTTCTACAATCAAGCTGAAAGGAAATACTATCAGTATGGAAGTACTACATCAGTATATGGATCTAAGCGACATGGTAAGGGACCAAACAACTGTCGGTCAGTTTTTCACAGCGGGCTGATGGTCAGTTAAAATACATTTAGACAATACATGTGTAATGTAGGTTTAGAGGGATTTGAGCAATGCGGGCAGGTGGGACATGTCGGCCGAACAATCTGTTTTCATGCTGTCTGAGTTGGCAGCTCATTACTTTGTAACTGGACCAGGTGTCAAATAAAGGACAAATACAATTTGTGCTGCTCTCTCCAGTTTGATCCACTTTCAGGAGGGGATATAAAAGGAAAAGAATCAAGTATTTGCATCACCTAAGTAGTTCTCAAGCAAGCTACTTTAGGACATAAAACAGTACAGTGTGTAAGAAAGAACTGCAGATACTGGTTTAAATCTCAGATAGACACAAAATACTGGAGTAACTCAGCGGGACAGGCAGCATCTCTGGAGACAAGGAATGGGTGGCGTTTGGGGTCGAGACCCTTCTACAGACTAATGTCAGTGGAGGGAGCGGGACAAAGATAGATTGTAGGCGGAGTCAGGAAGACTAGTGGGAGAACTGGGAAGGGGAGTGGATGAAGAGAGAAAGCAAGGACTATCTGAAGTTAGAGAAGTCAATGTTCAATATAGAGCAGTACAGCACAGGAACAGGCCCTTCAGCCCACAATGTCTGTACTGAACATGATGCCAAGTTAAACTAATCTCATCTGCCTACACATGATCCATATCCCTGCATATCTATATGATAGACTTTGCTAAGCTTGGGGCTGCGTCTGTGCAATTTGATCAGCCTCTAATAATAGTTATATATAGTCTACTAACGGACAGTTATCTTTTCTGTTTCTAGGAGCTTATATTTAAGGATATGATTGAAGATTCGGGGTTTAAAGCAGATGTAAGTGTTGTGCTTTTAATGTTATCAATGGGAAGGGACTGGCTGTTCAGATGTGTGTTCCATTACTTTGTCAGTGTAAAAGATCTATAAATGGATTTTCTGTGTGGTGTGAGTGAGAAAGTACACAACAATTGGGACTGGAGGTGAGCAGGGAAGTAAATTGTGCAAGTTATGCACCTGATTATGATTCGGTGCTCCTGGTGAATAGTGATGCTGGGATGGGGATTGCTGTGATATCCTCTGAAAACCAAGTCTTCCACTGGTGACCGTTTGAATCTACCTGAAGCATTGCCCGAAAGCTGCTCGAGGCATTGGAACTGCGTTGTGATGGTAGTCGGAGGCAAACATGCCTCAAGAGGCAGGCACCAAACGCTCACAGCCCCTACGGCTCCTGGCGCCAGCTGTATTGTGACTGCACAGTGTTACTCATCTTTTGATTGTTATCTTGTTTTATTTCCTTGGTCTCCTCGTTCTCTTCACATAGGACGGGTGCACCATATATGACCATTTAGTTCACATAAGCAATTTACCTGAGGATGGCTATACAGAAGTTGACATCCTTTGTGTTGCTTTTCGATTTGGAAGAGTGAAGGATTCAATGTTCTTGAAACCACACAACAAGGTAAATATCCGGTGTTAAAATTGGTTTATTATTGTCATGTGTACTGGGATACAGTGAAATACTTTGTTTTGTGTGCTATCCAAGCAAATTATACCTTGCATATTACACCATGAGCAGTGCAAAAGAGGAAATGGAGTGCAAAGTGTTGCAACTACAGTGCATGGGGCTTAAAATAGACTGGGAGTTAGGGAATTCATCAGCATGTGAAGGGAGGAGACTGTTCCTGAATCTAGTGGTACAAGCTTCTGCATCTTCTACCAGAGGGGCGAGAGTAGAAGAGAGAATGACCGCTGATAATGGCTGATGGAGTCGATGGGAGATGGCTGGACTGGACTGTGGAGCAGAATGTGGCCGTTGGTCGCCTGTCCCTACTTAATTCAAGTCGTCGTGCTGGCCTGGGGAAAAGATGAAGTTGCATTGAGTTGGTCAACTGTTCCATATTCAAGGACTCAGTGGGCAGCATAAATTGTGTTCATCACTGCTGTGACAAACTTCATCAGTCAGTGCATAGAGGACTGCACATCAAAGAAGTCAATTGGAGTGTTTCCCAATTGGAAAGCATGGATGAACCATGAGATCCACTCCTGAGTGAAGACGAAGTCTGATATAGTCAAGTCGAGCGATCGCGACCTGTACAAGGCATCTAGGGTCAACATTCACAAAGCCATCAGAGATGCCAAGTGATAGTTCCAGACCAAGACAGAGGCCCAGGCTATCCACAAACACCCATCGACTGTGGCGAGGCTTACACACTATAATGGGCTGTAAAGTGAAGTTGGGCCGAATCACCGGCAATAGCCTGTCTCTCCCCCGGATGAACTCAATGCACTCGACAGTCAATTGGAGCAGAATGTCAGTGGAATGGCATCACCAGACTCGGCAGTCTCGGTGCAACTGTACCGCACTCACCATCACAGACATCAAATTCACCCTCCTAAGAGTGGACCCGTGGAAAGCAACTGGCCCGATGGAGTCCCTGGCTGTCCTCAGGACCTTTTTAGTTCAGCGCGGAAACAGGCCCGCATAGACCAGCAATCCCTGCACATTAGCACTATCCTACACCCATTTGGGACAATTTTTACATTTACCAAGCCTAGTAACCTACAAACCTGTGCGTCTTTGGAGTGTGGGAAGAAACCGAAGATCTCGGAGAAAACCCATGCGGATCACGGAAGAATGTACAAACACCGTGCAGACAGCACCCGTAATCAGAGTTGAACCTGGGTCTCCGGCGATGCATTCGCTGTAAGGCAGCAACTCTACCGATTCGTCCAACTCTGAAGATAGACACAAAACGCTAGAGTAACGATCATGGGTCAGACAACATCTCTGAAGAAAATAAATAGAGATGTTTCGGGTCGAGACCCTTCTTCAGACGGAGAGTCAGGGGAAAGGGAAACGAGATATAGACAATGATATAGAGAAATATAGAACAACGAAATGAAAAATATGTATAAAAAGTATCAATGATAAAGGAAACAGGGCATTGTTGTCTGTGGGCTAGGTGAAAACGAGTACAGACAATGAAACTCACCAGGACGACATTGAAACTAGTACAATGATCAGGGTGGGGGAGTCCTGGTGTGGTCATTGGAAAAAGTGTTGTCATGTTTGCCTCTACTGATTGAAAGATACAGCATGAAAACAGGCTCCTCTGTCCACCGAGTTCACGCTGACCATCTATCACTTTACAGTATCCTTGCATACCATGGACATTAGCGTAAGGGTAGGGTTAGAGTTGTGTCTATCGTTCACCAGTAAAAGTTCAAGAGAGTATTCGTCGGCATTCCAAATCCGGGTCTCTGGCGCAGTGAGAGAGCAGCACTATAAGCTGTGTCGCTATTTCTTGGTGTATAGTCAGCTCCCACTTATTTCAGCTGAATTTGCAGCTTGGTTGCTTGGTGTAGTTTTAAGAATGTGTTGAGCACTGCAGTCTTGAGTACCACATAACAAAGGTTCCTGTATATATGTTACATGTCTTACATACCCTAATGTCTTGTATGCAGCCATGCTAATGGTAGACATTGCCAGAAGTGTTGTCCTGCCTGTCTCTACTGATCTCAGATGTGGGGAAACTTGGAAGCTTCTTTACCTTTTAAGAAATTCAACCCAGTTTTGCTCCTGCAAGCAAACTTGCGAGAGCTGTCTTGCTGGCCCTTGGGGATGAATCAAAGGCCTGGTTTAAATGCTCAGTTCACGCTTGGTGCCGATCACAGCAAGTGTTAGACGCATTGCCAAGACTAGTCTGTATGTCTGATCTGAGGGGGGGAAAGCAAGTTATGGTTCCTTCTTGTGCTTATCCAATGACTAATCCAATGACATTGTTGTTTGCAATCACTGTCCTGTCCTTGGTTCAAGGTGGCTCACTCAGGCAGGGGGGACCATGGTGTTGTACAGGGGAACAGAATTGATACTTGGGGCTTGGAAGATATATTGGATTGAGAATTATTTATGGTCGAGTTTGTTTCTGGTCACAGTTTAACCTTGCTTTGTGTTGTGATTGCTGCAGGTTCTTATACAATTGGAGAGTGGGGATGCTGCCACATCCATGTGCAGCTTTTTCAGCGAAATTCCTCATGATTTCCATGGAAAAACTCTGGAATTTTCTTTGTCCCCTCATGCAGGAATTCAGCCCGAGGTATGTGGTCGAGGTGTTTATCATATGTGGCTGATAATAAATAGGTTGATTAAAAAGGTTTCGTTTTTGAGGTGTGCGAAGAACGTTGTTGATCTCGGTGGGATTTGGATGGGATAATTGCATCTGTGCTCTGAATGGAGTGTGTTGGAGTCCCTTTATCACTCCAGACATAATACAGGAGAGCGTGTACTTGGTGTGTGTGCAAATGCTCTATAGGTAGGTTTGATAGTGGCTAGCCATTTTGAATTGCCATGCCATTCTAGGTGTGCTTATGTGCAGCGTACACAGTATCCCATTACCAAAGAAAGCTGCATCCATGTTAGAGGCTTCTTACTGCTCTTCCTGATGTAATGATTTTTTGTGCCGTCTCTACAATTTGTCAAAGTTACTGTGCCAATTACCCAGCAAGCTTCTGACGATGTTGCCCTTTTTTTTTACAAGGTCAAAATGGATGTAATGCTGATCTGAGGCATCTGTTGGGTAGTCCACTTAGGTTGATAGTTTTTAGGAATGAATGAGTCTCTGAAAGTGATTCTTGAGGTAATATCAAGTTCTTAGGAGTCGAGAGATTATTCCTCTTCCTCCACAGAAAGTGGGATTAGTCAGGTTGTAAACTAGATAATGATAGCACAGGGTATTACATACATCTTCAACACTAGCTACATTCTTCTACTGCTGCGCCCAGGAAGGGGAAGGCGTTATGATTGATGTTAACTAGGCGGGGTTAATGGGAGTGAGGTAACTATATTATTGGTTGCATATAAACCATCTACACTTTCCTTATTAGCCGCTGAAGGCTTACATTCTTGATCATTCTGTAAGTATCATTTTCCATTTCTATACCATTTTGGTCACAGCCTTTAAGACTCTGACATGTTTAATTTATTATCTTCATTGCAGCTTGACCTCACCAGCGACAGTCCAACTGGGTTTCGCTTTGATTCTCGTCCAGTTCCACAGCTCCGATTGGACAACCCTCAAAGAAAAGCTCCTCAGGGTCCTCAGAGTGTAGAACCCGGCTCAGGGGGTGGCGAACAGTCAACCAGTAAGGAGCCAAATCCTTGGTGGGGGCGCCCCAGAAACTCAATACAGTTCATGCCACTTCCCCATGCCAAGCCAGCACCTCAGGCTGCATCAGCCGCTTCTGAGAAGTCCACCTTTGAGTCCATTCTGTCTGGCACAAGGGCAAAATGGTCGTCTGAGCTCCTTCATTGGGCTGGTGGGCCCCTGAAGGGTTCTCTTGACGACCGGAGCTGCTCCAAACCCATGATCCATCGAGAGAAGTCATTGGAATGCCATGTTCTCTTACCCTTGGCGTTTCGTCTTCCACTGAGTGTGGAGCACCAGTCCCGGCTCCGGTTCCACGTTGGCGTTCCGGACGTGCCTGCTGTCGCTGCTCCTGAGGTCGACCAATCAATATTGGACCTCCTCGTCTCGAAGGGGGTGGTCTCCTCCAGACAGGAGCTGGACAAATTGCTGGGGGCGGTAGAGGAAACCCGATCTATACAGTGTAGGGTGAGCGAAAGTGTCAGCCCTCTCATCTTAGCTGCCCAGAACTTTGAGCTGGACAAATTGAATGGCGTCCTTGATTCCCTCTCTCCCAGCCAGCTGAAGGAGAAGCTGGTGTCTGTGATCGCTGCCAGTCGTTTAGCGGTGGTTTTAGCCGGGCAGACCCACACTTTCCTTTCGAAGTTGAGGTCCGATGGGCTGCTGCGGGCAACTGGCATGACAAAAATCGCCCCCAGCCCATTGGATTTCCCCAACCTGTCCACCGCAGAGTTGTTAGGGCCACATTTTTTGGACGATCTGGCGTGTCGCATACAGGCAGAAAAGCAAAAGCAGCACAAGCCGGCGGCTGCAAAGAATCTGTGCTTGTTCATGCCGAAGTTACAGAAAAGGAATCCTCCGCCCACAGACATGTGGCCCCAATTTGGTAAGGCCTCTTCCGTCTCTGCTTCAAGCTTCAAGCTAAAGGTAGTAAAGATTTAGCTTGCTGGGGCCCCAACTTAGGCACTCAACTGTTGCTTCCTACCCTATTGCAAAAGAAACTCCTCCAGACAAATGGCTCTCAGTTTGCATAGGAGGAGGAGATCTGTAAGTTATTGGAGCAGGTGGCGCTCTGTGGGAAGCACGGTCTCTGGCAGGTATTTGCTCGAGAATTCTTGGCTTCATGCTTTCAAATTCATATCTCGAGAAGGACATTTTTTTTCAGATGCCAAACCTGTTCAGTGTTGAGTCGTTAGAAGTAAAAAAATAGTATTTGGCCATTGAAGGGTAATATTAGTCCTAAGTATTTGTCAACGATTGTTCTTTGTAAGGTTATGCATTGTAGTCTGAGCTGAGTTTCAACCAAAGTGCTTGTAGTTACAGTAATGTTTAAATTCTAATTTTGTACATGTATATAATTTGTTTGACTTGAGGAATTGGGAGATAGTGAGGTTGTAAACATTTGGGCATTAATGCTTTATGAGAGCACCAAAAAACAGCTGAATTATATCGTTGGGTTTCTATTCCCAAGGGACTGCTGGTATTCATTTCACATAGATTGGACAAGTGTATAAAGATCTAACTCCATGACTCATTAGTTGATTAATTTTTGTCCACAAAACGACACACAGTCCTGGAGTAACTCAGCACGACAGGCAGCACGGAAAGGGAACATTTCGGTCAAGGCACTTCTTCACATACAATTAGCTCCAGAGGTTTTTGCATGAGAAATTCTTTTGCAAGAGAATGGTGGTATTGCAACGCACAGGGGCAATTAAATCCAGCATCCTCCCTATCCTGGTAAATATGTCCTTTTCATGTTTTCACTCCTCTTTCTTCCACAGAGCACAGAAATGGGCCATCTTGCCCAACTTGTTGCCTACCTGTGGAGTAATTTGCCTGTATAATGAACCTTTACTATCCATTACCCTGTCCAAATGATTTTGAAACATTGTAATTGTACCGACCTCTGCCTCTTCCTCTGGCAGCTCGTTCTATATATGTACTGCCCTATGTGTGGAAAAAGTTACCACTCTCACCTCAGGGTTGATTCCTCAACCCTGGAAAAAAGAATGTGCATCCATTCTCATTATTCTAGGTACGGTCAGCGTGTCATTTCTCTTCTAATATATCATAACATAATCATAATCATACCAGTCAAAAAAAAGTTAGGGTCTATAGTTAAGGTTAACTTGCCTGTAAACCATGTATATTGATGATCAAAGAAAGCTAGTATATGGTTATGTCTGAAGAATCTCATTGAATATTTTGAAGATGATGTTACACTAAGCGTTTTGGAAAGGAAAGATTTGCTCGGCAGGAATGCGTGTAAGTCTACCACTATGTTGTCTGGATTCATAGAAACATAGAAAATAGGTGCAGCAGTAGGCCATTCGGCCCTTCGAGCCTGCACCGCCATTCAATATGATCATGGCTAATCATCCAACTCAGTATCCTGTACCTGCCTTCTCTCCATACCCCCTGATCCCTTTAGCCACAAGGGCCACATCTAACTCCCTCTTAAACATAGCCAATGAACTGGCCTCAACTACCTCTGTGTGAAAAATGTTTTCCTCATCTCGGTCCTAAAGGAATTCCCCTTCTCCTTAGACTGTGACCCCTTGTTCTGGACCTCCCCAACATCGGGAACAATCTTCCTGCATCTAGCCTATCCAAACCCTTAAGAATTTTGTACGTTTCTATAAGATCCCCCCTCAGTCTTCTAAATTCTAGCGAGTACAAGCCAAGTCTATCCAGTCTTTCCTCATATGAAAGTCCTGACGTCCCAGGAATCAGTCTGGTGAACCTTCTCTGTACCCCCTCTATGGCAAGAATGTCTTTTCTCAGATTTGTAGACCAGAACTATACGCAATACTCCAGGTGTGGTCTCACCAAAACCCTGTACAACTGCAGTAGAACCTCCCTGCTCCTATACTCAAATCCTTTTGCTATGAATGCTAACATACCATTTGCTTTCTTCACTGCCTGCTGCACCTGCATGCCTGCTTTCAATGATTGGTGTACCATGACACCCAGGTCTCGTTGCATCTCCCCTTTTCCTAATTTGCCACCATTCAGATAATAGTCTACCCTCCTGTTTTTGCCACCAAAGTGGATAACCTCATATTTATCCACATTATACTAGATCTGCCATGCATTTGCCCACTCACCCAGCCTCTCCAAGTCACCTTGCAGCCTCCTAGCATCCCCCTCACACCTAACACTACCCTTCAGCTTGGTGTCATCCGCAAACTTGGAGATGTTGCATTCAATTCCCTCGTCCAAATCATTAATATATATTGTAAATAGCTGAGGTCCCAGCACTGAGCCCTTGCGGTACCCCACTAGTCACTGCCTGCCATTCTGAAACGGACCCGTTTACTCCTACCCTTTGCTTCCTGTCTGCCAGCCAGTTCTCTACCCACATCAACTCCCCCAATACCGTGTGCTTTAAGTTTGTATCTCTTATGTGGGACCTTGTCAAAAGCCTTCTGAAAGTCTGGATATAACACATCCACTGGTTCTCCCTTATCCGCTCTGCTATATACTTCCTCGAAAAATTCTATAAGATTCGTCAGACATGATTTACCTTTCGTAAATCCATGCTGACTTTGTCTAATGATTTCACCACTTTCCAAATGTACTGCTATCCTATCTTTAATAACTGACTAGCAGTTTCCCCACTGCCGATGTTAGACTAACTGGTCAGTAATTCCCCATTTTCTCTCTCCCTCCTTTTTTAAAAAGTGGGGTTAAATTAGCTATCCTCCAATCCTCAGGAACTACTCCAGAATCTAAGGAGTTTTGAAAAATTATCACTTATGCATCCACTATTTCTGTGGCTACTTCTTTGAGTACTCTGGGATGCAGACTATCTGGCCATAGGGATGTATCGGCCTTTAATCAATTCAATTTACCCAACATCACTTCTCTACATGGTAAATGGTAGGGAATTGAGGAATGCTGTGGAACAGAGGGATCTAGGAATAACTGTGCATAGTTTCCTGAAGGTGGAATCGCATGTAGATAGGGTGGTAAAGAAAGCCTTTGGTGTGCTGGCCTTTATAAATCAGAGCATTGAATATAGGAGTAGGGAAGTAATGTTAAAATTGTACAAGGCATTGGTAAGACCAATTCTGGAGTATGGTGTACAATTTTGGTCGCCTAGTTATAGGAAGGATGTCAACAAAATAGAGAGAGTACAGAGGAGATTTACTAGAATGTTGCCAGGGTTCCAGCAACTATGTTACAGAGAAAGGTTGAACAAGTTAGGTCTTTATTCTTTGGAGCGCAGAAGGTTAAGGGGGGACTTGATTGAGGTCTTTAAAATGATGAAAGGGATAGACAGAGTTGACGTGGATAAGCTTTTCCCATTGAGGGTAGGGAAGATTCAAACAAGAGGGCATGACATGAGAATTAATGGACAGAAGTTTCGGGGTAACGTGAGGGGGAACTTCTTTACTCAGAGGGTGGTGGCTGTGTGGAATGAGCTTCCAGCAGAGGTGGTGGAGGCAGGATCGATTTTAACATTTAAAAGTAAAGTGGATAGGTATATGGACGTGAAGGGAATGGAGGGGTATGGTCTGAGTGCAGGTAGATGGGACTAGGGGAAAACAAATGGTCGGCACGGACTGGAAGGGCCGAGAGGGCCTGTCTCCGTGCTGTAATTGTTATATGGTTAACCTGGATTTCACTCAGTTCCTCCACCTTATTTGACCGCCGGTCCCCTGCTGTTTCCGGCAGATTATTTATGTCTTCCTTAGTGAAGACAGAACCAAAGTAGTTATTCAATTGGTCTGCCATGTCCTTGTTCCCCATGATCAATTCACCTGTTTCTGACTGCAAGGGACCTACATTTGTTTTAACTAATCTCTTACTCTTCACATATCTATAAAAACTTTTGCAGTCAGTTTTTATGTTCCCTGGCAGTTTTCTTTCATAATCTATTTTCCCTTTCCTAATTAAGCCCTTTGTCCTCCACCGCTGGACTCTCAATTTCTCCCAGTTCTCTGGTAGGCTGCTTTTTCTGGATAATTTGTATGCTTCATCTTTTGTTTTTATACTATCCCTGATTTCGCTTGTTATCCATGGATGTACTACCATCCCTGATTTATTCTTTTGCCAAACTGGGATGAACAATTGTTGTAGTTCATCCATGCAGTCTTTAAATACCTTCCATTGCACATCCACTGTCAACCCTTTGAGAATCACTTGCCAGTCTATCTTGGCCAATTCACGTCTTGTTCCTTCAAAGTTACCTTTGTTTAAGTTCAGAACCCTTGTTTCTGACTTAATTATGTCACTCTCCATCCTAATGAAGAACTCAACCATATTATGGTCACTCTTGCCCAAGGGGCCACACACAACAAGACTGTTAATTAACCCATCCTTATTACTCAATACCCAGTCTAGAATAGCCTGCTCTCCCGTTGGTTCCTCTACATGTTGGTTTAGAAAACTATCCCGCATACATTCCCAGAATTCCAAGGGAGAACTTGGAAATTAGGTAGTCTTTGCTTCTGTGGAAAAGTGTTCCATCTACAGCTTATCTTGGCATCATGCTCAGCGCAGACATTGTGGGCTGAAGGGCCTGTTCCTGTGCCGTACTGTTCTATGCTCGATGACTCGAGCAGCATCCTGGGAGATTCATGCTGTCTGCACAGTAGTTTTAATGTCCTTTTATGGAAAGGTTTCCAAAGTTGCCCTAGCTGTACCAGTGATATCCACTGTTTGATTTTCATTCATTGTTAGTTATTTAAAAAAACTAAAAACCCAAATGTTATTATCAACCATAGGCTTTGGTTCAAACATTTATATTCTCATTTCCTACTCTAGTAATGACTCTTCCACACCCTTCCCCAGTGCTCTATAGCTCACATATACTGACAATGAGATGAAATGTTATTAAACATCACCACCCTCATTCCATCATCGAACGAATCACCACATCTTTAAAAGTCAAAGCCATCATTTTTGATGCCCGTTAAAGCACTTGCAGTTTAGCTCAATATAAACTATTTTCGTATCGTTCGGGACTAACTTAATCTTTCTCCGTCCAACTTTGGGAATGGATTACCAGCAAACCAAATAGGATGTTAAGAATATAAACCAAAATACTATAAATGTTGAATAGCTGAATTTTCTTTTTTAAATGAAACACGGATGCTTCATTTTACCAAAAGGAAAAGAGTTCCTGTGTTAGGCTGGTGATTTTGGTAGCTCCGGAACTGTTTTTTTATGTTTCCTGTTTTCCCCTCTTTCCAGTGGGTACTGAAGTGGCTCCTCCCTGGAGGGGTTGTTACTTGGTTGATTATATATAACCACTGCAGTGCGAGCCCAAGAACGTTGATGGATTTGAGATGTTAGTTTTCAATGAATGGTGCATTGTAGTCTTTGGAAGTTGCTTTTAAATGGCAAGAAGGTGGTGCTGTAGTGTGATGGAAAATTGGATCACAGGCCAGACAAAAGTAGAGAGGTGAAAGTACTTTGGTCTGCGGGCTCCGAGTATCCTATTCTGGGGCACTATCGGTCCAGATTGTAGTGGGCACATGTTTACAGCATAGATCTAATTTGGTGAGGGACTCAGCGGGTCAGGCAGTATCTGTGGAGGGAAACAGACAGATGACATTTTGGGTCTGGAAACTTTGATAGGACAATGAAGGGAGGGGGATTATTCTGCATTTTTTCCAAGTTGAAGCAGCCCTGGAAATGTTTAGAACAGTGTAGTGAGAACGCTGTTCTGTATATTAGCACTTGCCTGAACTGTAAAGTATTAATTCAATCTTTATTAGACTGGCAAATGTTGGACCCGGTATCTACTAACATGTTGGCAGAGATCTATCCCTATCTCCATACCTTTTTGGCTGGAAGAGTTTCAACACAACTGGGTATGACTAGAAATGGTGCGATTGTTCCCGGTCAGTGGCCCATGTGCAGTTTCCAGGGGAGAGTAATGGTCCATTGTGTTGTGTCTAGCTCACATCATCACACTGTAGCCTTGTATCACCGGGTCATGCTGTTGGAAGGAATGAGTGGGAAAAGCCCACGTGGCGTTAGCTGACATGAAAACCTATTCATGTGCCATGTTTGCATTTTCTCTACTTCCATTGAAGCCTGCACTTATCCCTGCTGGAGAATTCAAGGGTCCTTGCCAATGACTGACTGGCCACTGACCTCCCAAGGCCTCTGCCTCTTTGAGCCAGCAGTTCTGAGGACTGGATGGCTTGTTGTATTAAACCTGCTGCCATCTTTGGGACCTGTGCCTCTCTGCAACCCTGACTGAGTTGATGAAAGTCTTCTCTCTCTGCTGGTTGGAATGGTCCCAAACAAAAGGAATGCCTCATGCTCACTCCAGGTTCCAATGTGTCCATGGACTGCCATATTCCAGTATGGGTCAGACGTACCTCTGAAGCAGCTGGAGAGCGCTGGACATGTCATACTGCACTGAATGCTGATTTGAGTTGGGTCAGAGTGAAGGGAGCTGTGCTCTGTGTCTAACCAACTGATGACTGGCCTGGAAGTACTTGATGCAGACGAGAACGGACTGATGCCTTTGCAGTGTGACCAGCACAGGCACAGCTCCGGCTGCCAAAGTGCAAACATCCCGCAACATTGTACTCGGGAACATGGGGTGATCACGCATATCTCACTATGGTTAAACTCTTCCCCTGGAAATGCAGTGTTGAGCAAAGTGCCTTCTCCCAGTCATCTGTCTGTGTTTTCCTCTCCCCAGGGAAAAAGACTCGTAGATGAGACTCTTTCAGCAGTGAAGATGGGAACTCGCATAACCCATATACGTTCTGTGACGAATCAGAACTGCAAAAGAACACTCTGCTCCAGTCTTTGCAATCTGACCTTTATCCTGTCTAATGAACAGGGCTCTCAGTAGTTAGTGCAGGCGAAACGACAGGAATATGAATTGTGAGCTACAATCCTTTAGAATTGATAGGCCGACTATCCCTTTTAATTGCAGAAGTAATTATTTCTTGATGTTTAACTGCGTTATAGGATATGCTGCTTATTTTCAGATTCTGCATTAATGTGTTTTTTAGTTCAAAATGGTTAAAAATAATAAACAACCACCTTAGACAATGGTTGCTCGATCTCGTCTTGCTTTCACTGCTATTTAGTGGCAGTTCCTGGAATTTTTAAGATGGTCTTACTAACACACATGTGATGAAGATCAGTCCAATTTTATTTTCTGTTGTTTTGTGGGAGAGGAATGCAGTGTGAAAGGAATTGTTTTAATTTGTGCTTGGTGTCGCTGGCAAGACCACACTTATTTCCAATGTCTGTGACATGTAAGAAAATGGTGCTGTGCAAATGTTTTACAGTTGAGTTACAGTACTGCCCGTCACCTGGGTAATGTGAGTCCAGTATAAATGTTGGCTAATATTAATATGGATGCAATTACAGATGCTGCTTTACAAAAACCAAGTGCTGGAGTAACACAGCAGATCAGGCAGCATCTTTGGAGGGCATGCACTGGTGATGTTTTGGGTTGGGACCCTTCTAGACTGACTGTAGTGTGGGGGAGAAAAGATGAAGAGAGCTAGGAGCAGGATAAAATCTGGCAAGTGATGGGTAGATACAGGTGGGGAGGATTTATTGGCAGACGCCTAGACTGTACCTGTCATGCCACTGTTAATATTAATAAGTTCCTGTTTGCAATGGTCATTCACTTTGGGACACGATTGCAGGCAGGTAGGCGGCTTTAGGAATCTTTAGGAGTCCCCCCCAGAGTAGAATAATGTAAAACTGGAGGGCAAAGGTTTATGGTGAAGGAGGGTGAGCTGCCATAGAAAATGTGGGTACAATTACAATGTTTTTAAGACATTTAGACAAGTGCATAGAAGGGAGGGATACGAGCCATTAGAGGCAAATTGGATTAGTTGGAAGAGACCATTTTGTTAGCATGGACAAGTTGGGCTGAAGGGCCTGTTTCGGTGCTGTATGACTCCAACATATCAATAAATCCTCTTTCCTAAGACAGTAATGTCCACTTTTTGTATTGATTTAGTGTTAATGCCAAATATATACCGGGTACCTAAAAAGCTATAAAATTCTCTTATAGCTCTGCTCTCTGACAAAATCTTTGCAATATAGTCCACCTTTGTAAGTGATGTTAAACTGTTACCCCCTGTTTTTCTCTGGGTTGTGGACATCAGCAATATGAAAGTTCTGTTTGGTATTGTTTTTCATGGATCTTGCAATTCAGCATGGTCTTTCTGTGACTAATTGTCTGCTGTGCAGTCACAGTGTCCACACATTGCTGGCTAAAGTACTTTGGGAACTCTTGAGATTGGGGTCAGCACCTCAACTCCTACTCCCTATGTCACAGCGCCACAAATCCGATCTGAAATTACATGGTAAGACGATAAAATAGGAGAGAATTTTACTGATTCTCCAAGCGCACACAATAAAGTCATGATATGAGCACTGTTCCTATATTCCATTAGAGGAATGATGGCGTGGTGTAAATAAGTTCTAAAGGTGGGGTTAGTTTAATAGATTTGTTCTAGTGAGCAGGACACAGTAGTGCTTCCGGTAATGGGTGATGCTACCACAGTAAATAAGTTAATTTTTCTGAGGTACAAAGTCTAGGTCTTGCACAAGCCCCACGGAAGAGACTCATTCAAAGGGTTAATGCCACTGGGATCCTGGGCAAGTTTGCAAATTGGATTCAAAATCAGCAGCAGAAGCCAGAGAGCGATAGTGGGGGGTTGCTTTGTGATTGGTCCTTAGTCTTCTGAGGAAATAGAGGCTTTGGCTTGTTTTTTTGGCCATAGCTTCAATGTGATTAGAATGCAAATATTATAATGTATATACAGGGAAGCTATGGTACAATATGTTCAAGTGTTGGTAAGTACAGTTCTGGTTGTGTTGCAATGTAGGAAGGATGTGATTACACCAGAGCAGGAGATTCAGCAGGATATTGCCTGGGGTGGGACGGTACAGGAATGGGGTTGGGGTCTGGAGAGCCAGGGCCTATTTTCCTCGGAACAGAGGAGGCTGATGGTGGTGAGAAGGAGGGCACACCAGGTGAGTTATTTCAAATAGAAACTACCTCCCATTGCAGAGGTGTCTAAAACCATGGGGCAGAGGTTTAAAGGGAGAGCTAGGATTTCTCAGATAAAGGAGTTTCTTCACTTTGAGGTGATTAGAGTCTGGAACATAATGGTGGGTGATGGAGGTGGATGCTCCCACAGTATGTCATAAGGAATAGGAGTAGAATTAGGTCATTTGGCCTATCAAGTTCACTCCGCCATTCAATCATGGCGGATTTATCTCTTCAGCATTTAAATTTCCAAGTTATGGGACGAGTGCTGGAGAAATGGATGAGTATTGGTTGGCACTGGAAGGGCCGAGGGGCCTGTTTTTTGTACTGTGTGACTGAGAAGCAACATGAAATAGAATGATATTTAATGGAGCGGTGGAATAATAAGACTAAATTCTGGTAAGAAACTGCATATGGGAGAGTCTAGGATCAGAGTGCACAACCTCAGAATAAAAGGACGTGGAATTTTAGAATAGAGATGAGAAATTTCATTAGCCAGAGGTTGATGAATCTGTAGAATTCATTGCCATAAATGCTGTGGAGGCCATCCTGGGGTACTTTTAAAGTGGAGATTGATGGATTTGTGATTAGTAAGTTTGTCAAAGGTTGAAGTCATGGGGAGAAGGTAAACAAATGTGGTTGAGGGGGGAAAATAGATCAAAGTAAAGAAAGCCAAACTCAATTCCAGCATTTATTTCAAGAGGGCTTGTATACAAAAGCAAGGATGTGAGCTGAGGCTCTATAAGGTACTGGTAAGGCTGCATTTGGAATATTGAGAACAATTTCGGACACCATATCTGAGGAAGGATTGCTGGCTCTTAGAGCGTCCAGATGTTTATATTGAATGATCCCAGGAATGAGTGGGTTGTGGCGGTCCCTGGTGGTTAGCCATGCGTGGTGCGAACATTCGGCTCTAGGGGTTGGGTCACGTGACTTGGTTTGGCTGGAGGAGCGGGTCACGAGGTTCCCCTGGGGTATATATAGGGTTGGAACGCCCGTGCCCCATCGTTGTGGTTTTGGGAGCTGTACTATTACTATTAAATAATTATTTGCTTGACAACTCGTGTCCCGCTTCATTGGTATATATTGGTAAAATAGGCATTTTGGTATCGCAATAATGGACACCGCCAACGCTCAACCCGCTGTTGCCGCTGACCAGGCCCAACAAAAGGCGGTCGCACTTAAGCTGCCGGTCTTCTGGAGCCTCGCAGCCCCAGGTGTGGTTCTAGCAAGCCAAGGCTCAATTTCACATCCAACGACACCCGCTACTTCTATGTGGTCGTCGCGCTCAACCAGGGACGGCCGGTTGCATGGTGCCTTACCTGCGTGAGCCGCCAGCGGCCGATAAATACGAAGGCCTCAAGGCGCTGCTTCTCCGCACCTTCGACCTCACCCGTCTGTCCTCATGAGCGAAATGCTCACGCTCATGAATGGCCACCAGCCCTGCCTGCTTTTTGACAACCCGGTGTCTTCAGTGGACAATACACCCAAATATTGGCGGACTTTCCTGAAAGTTTGACTCCGCAATTCCACTCAGCCAGCCTGAAACCTGGTGTGGTGCACCACCTTCTTACTTCGGGAGCACCGCTCCGCGTCCGCAGGCTGCTTCCCGACAAGCACCAGATCGCCAAAGTGGAGTTTCGCAACATGGAGGCTATGGGAATTTCCGGCGCTCTGATAGCCCGTGGGCTTCCCTGCTGCACATGGTACCGAAGGTCTCCGGGGGCTGGACGCATTGTGGAGACTAACGACGCCGCCATCGCGGATCGCTACCCCATTCCCCACGTCCAGGACTTCTGGCCATCTGGCTGGGGCCAAGTATTTTTCGAAGATAGACTTAGTCTGGGGCTTCCACGAGATCCCCGTGTGACTGGAGGATGTGCAAAAAACGGCTATTATCACCCCCCTTCGGTTTGTTTGAGTTCCTGCGTATGCCCTTCGGCCTTAAGAACGATGCGCAGGCCTTCCAACACCAGCGGATCGGGGAACTTGATTTCCTTTTCATTTACATGGACGATATCCTCGTGGCTAGTCACTCTTGCCAAGAACATTGCGCCCACCTCCGTTTGCTGTGCCAGCTCCTCTGCGAGCATGGTATTGTCATCTACCCAGATACCACTTTGGCCCCGTGCCACCTGGGCCACCAAGTGACTCAACACGGTGCTGTTCCGCTCCCAGACCGGGTCGAGACCATTCGCCAGTTCCCGCGGCCTTCCCCAATGCAGGACCTTCAGGGGTTCGTGGGGATGGTCACGTTTTATCACCGATTTGTGCTGGCGGCGGCAAGGATAATGCGCCCGCTCTTTCCGTTGCTAACTAATAAGCGGTGGGATGTGCTGTGGAATGACGACGCGATGGCAGCTTTCGATGGGGTGAAGGAGGTTTTGGCTTTGGTGACAATGCTAGTTCATCCGCGGGTCGACGCCCCTACAGCCCTAACGGTGGATGCCTCTGACTTCGCAGTCGGCGGCGTGCTGGAGCAGTCGATCAACGGGCACTGGCAGCCTCTCGCCTTTTTCAGTTGGCAGCTTAACACGGCGGAACGGAAGGAAGTACGGCACGGTCGACCGGGAGCTCCTCACCTTGTACTTGGCAGTACGACACTTCAGCTATTTCCTGGAGGGCTGGGACTTTACTGCCTTCACTGACCACAAGCCCCTCACCTCTGCATTCGCCAAGGTTAGGGGGCGCTGTCCTGTACGGGTATGGCTGCCCAGCCTGCAGCTGTCCGTTTTTCCTCTTTTTTAAGTTTTTAGTTAGTTGAGTTTTTCTGTTTTCGGAGTCCTAGCCTTTTTTATGTGGAGGCGGGGGGGGGGGGGGGGAGGGGAACTGCTTTCTAGGGGCCCTACCTTATCGGAGAGGCAGCTTTCTCCGGGCTGCACCGTCGACCCGTCCTACCAGCGGGCCAGGAGCGGCATTTCCTGGGGGGATCGCCCAGAACCACGACTTCGGCAGCGGCGCAGCGCTGGATCGCCATCGCGGAGCAGAGCGGGCGATGCCTTGCCTGGGTTGCCGCGCTGGAGCTCCGGTGAGCTGAGGCAGGAGAACATCGCGGGACTGTGGGGCGGCGGCGCTGAACTTGAACTCTAACGTCCGGGGCCTGGGAGCTCCATTCAGCGCGGCCTGTTTTGTCAGAAACCGCGGTCTCCAGCAAGGAAGCGGTCGTTACAGGCACCCCAAGCCACTGAGAGGGTTCTCCCGTCGCCGGAGCACCATCACCCGGCGAAGAAAGGCCTAGAACATCGGGCCCCGTAGCGGCGACTGTGGAGGACTCAATAGGCCCGACTATGGGGACTGGATTTTGTACCTTCCCTCATAATGGGAACCATTTCCGGGGGATGTTTTTATGTTTTATGTTAAATTCTTTAATGTTATGTCTTATCTTTATCTATGTGCTGCACGGCAAGACAGATTTCATTAAAACAATTGGTGTATGTGACAATGAATGTCCTTTGTCCCTGGTCCGCTCGGCAGCAGCGCCTTCTCACGGCGATCTCCAAATTCACGACCGCCATCTGCCGCATTGCAGAGAAATGTAACCTGTTTGCTGACGCCCTGCCCCTCCCAGCTATTGAGGCTATCCTCAACGTGGCCCCGGGCATAGACTATTCCGCCTTTGCTGTGGTGCAGCTGGCGGACGAGGAGGTGCCAGCGTACCAAACTGCGATTTCTAGTTTAGTGCTGGACGACATGCCGTTGGGTCCCTCCGGCATTACTGTCTTGTGTGACGTTTCCACGGGGCAGCATCGGCCCATTGTCCCGGCTGCCTGGCGCCGCCAGATTTTTAATGTAATTCATGGGTTGGCCCACACCTCTATCTGTGCGAAGGTTGAGCTGGTGGTTGCTTGTTTCATGTGGCATGGCTTGCGGAAGCAAGTCGGTCGTTGGGCCCGGGTGTGCATTCCGTGCCAAACATCGAAGGTGCAGCGGCATGTCCGGGCGCCAGTGCAGGAGTTTGCGGTGCCTCGCCGGCGCTTTGACCATGTTCATGTGGACCGCTACCTCCTTCCCGGGGTGTCTCGCATCTTCTGACGGTGGTGGACCGTTTTACACGGTGGCTTACGGCCATTCTGTGGTGGCCCCTTGTGATTAGCCACGCGTGGTGCGAACCCTCGGCTCTAGGGGGTGGATCACAGGGCTCCCCTGGGGTATATATAGGGTTGGGAACGCCCATGCCCCTCGTTTTGGTTTTGGGAGCTGTACTGTGCATGAGTGTTTGTCGGCACTGGCCGTGTACTCGCTGGAGTTTAGAAGAATGAGGGGGGGGATCTCATTGAAACATACAGAATAGTGAAAGGCTTGGATAGAGTGGATGTGGAGAGGATGTTTCCACAAGTGGGAGAGTCTAGGACTAGAGGTCATAGCCTCAGAATTAAAGGATGTTCTTTTAGGAAGGAGATGAGGATACATTTCTTTAGTCAGAGGGTGTTGAATCTTTGGAATTCTTTGCCACAGAAGACTGTAGAGACCAAATCAGTTGCTATTTGCTGGACCCTCTGCAGTTGGCATATCAGGCCAATAGATCTGTGAATGATGCAGTCAACCTGGCCCTGCACTTCAACCTACAGCACCTAGACCGCCAGGGGACCTATGCGAGGATCCTGTTGTTGATTTTAGCTCTGCATTCAACACCATTGTGCCAGAGCTACTACACCAAACTTTCCGAGTTGACTGTGCCTGAACCCCTCTGTCCGTGGATCACCAACTTCCTGAGAGACAGGAAGCAGCATGTAAGGCAGGGAAAGCACATCTCGGACCCGCAAACGCTCAGCATAGAGGCACCGCAAGGCTGCGTACTCTCTCCTCTCCTCTACTCTCTCTACACCAACGACTGCACCTCCACAGACGCCTCTGTCAAGCTTCTCAAGTTTGCGGACGACACAACCCTGATTGGACTGATCCAGGATGGGGAGGAATCTGCCTGCAGACAGGAAGTGTCACAGCTGGCGTCCTGGTACTGGAGCTCAATGCTCTTAAGACAGTGGAATTGATTGTACGCTTTAGGAGAGCTCCCCCTCCCCTCACCCTACTTACCATCAACAACACCACAGTCACATCTGTAGAATCTTTTAAGTTCCTGGGAACCATCATCTCCAAGGACCTTAAGGGGGGGGGCGACCATCGACTCCACAGTCAAAAAGCACAACAGAGGATGTACTTCCTGCGGCAGCTGAGGAAGCACAATCTGCCACGGGCAATGATGGGCCAATTCTACACGGCCATCGTAGAGTCTGTTCTCACCTTCTCCATCATGGTCTGGTTTGGCTCAGCCACCAAGCACGACACCTGGAGGCTGCAGTGAATCGTCCGATCAGCAGAGAAGATTATTGGCTGCAACCTTCCCTCCATTGATGAACTGTACACTGCAAGGGCCAGGAAGTGAGCGGGCAAGATCATCTCTGACCCCTCTCACCCTGGCCACAAACTCTTTGAATCACTTCCCTCTGGAAGGCGACTCCGGATTGTCAAAGCTGCCACAGGCAGACATAAAAACAGTTTTTATCATCGAGTAGTAACAGCCAAAAATCTGTAGCCTCCCTTTGATCTGGTATTTTGTTGGTTCACATGTTTGATCAATGGTATTTTATCATTAATGTCTTGTTATTATTAATGTTTTCTGAGTCATTTGTAACTGTCATGTTGTTACCTGTGGACGGAGCACCAAAGCAAATTCCTTGTATGTGAATACTTGGCCAATAAACATACTTATTTTTAAGACGGAGATAGATAGATATTTTATTAGTACCGATGTCAGAGGTTATGGGGAGAAGGCAGGAGAATGGGGTTAGGAGGGAGAGCTAGATCATCCACGATTGAATAGCAGTGTAGACTTGATGGGCCGAATGGCCTAATTCTACTCCAATCACTTATGACCTTATGATTGGCCATGATCGAATAGCAGAGCAGACTGGGCCGAATGATTTAATTCTGCCCCTCTGTCTTATGATTTTAGGAAGCTGAAATCTTGAGCAAACATAAAGTGCTGGAGGAATGGTTTAAATGGCAGCTTTGGTTTGGGACCCTTCTCATGAGGTTGAGCTGTGCAGGAGTAAGAACAAGAAGTGCACCCCCTGGCTTTGTTTTCCTGTAAGTGCCGCATTGTTAGCAAACGTCGATCACGAGAAGTAGTCACGGTGCTGTGCTGTCATGTCCTGCGTGCTCATGATTACTGCTTGTCTCATTTCCTTGAAAACAATTACTCATTCAGTTGACATGTGGAAGCTTAGGTGTTCAGTGACACAAATGGCATGTCTGTAGTCCGGTTTGCCTGGGGTAGTGGAGAATCAGGATAGTGGTTGTGTGAATTACTGAGCAATGTAAACTGTGCAGTTGAGTTTACGTACTCGGTTATGTCAGATTTTCTGCTCTCTTTCATTGCTTTCCCGGTGTGGGCCAGTTGAGTCTGTTTCTGGAAAGGGCCTGTTTCCACGCAGTAAGACTCTATGAAGGTTGAGTACCTTTGGCTGGCTGGTGTGATTTATCCAAGTGGCTGTTTTATAAGAGACGGGACATTGGTGGCTGGGCAGCAGTAGGCCACATATCCACCTATCCACATAGCACCTATCCACTCACCTGTCACTGTGGCCATTGTTCCTTGAGGCCATACATACTGCACAGTCCATATCCCCTTGTGTTACAGCCAGTCTTGATATCCTTACCATTACATTTGTTGAGATCAGTTTGTTGTTTGTATTTAAATTGTAACATTGTTCTCATTGTAAGTTGACTAAAGAATCATCTTACGTGGTTCAATTATATATTTTTTATCAGAACATCTTTAGCTGTTGGTGTTGGTTTATCATTCTCACGTTTACCGAGATATAGTGAAAAATGTTGTTTGCGCGCTATCCAGTTAAATCATACTATTCATGAGTACAATTAAGCCATGCACAAGTACAATAGATAGTGCAACAAGAAACATTCCAGAGTGCAGAATGTAGTGTTGCATGATAGCGTTGTAGTTACAGAGAGTCCAATGTTTTTATTTAAAATGCAAGGACCTTAATGAGGTGGCTTGGAGGATTGGGACTTATCCTAAATTAAGGTAGCCTGATAGTGGGGAAGAAGCTGTTCCTGAATCTGGTGGTGCTTGCTTTCCAGGTTTTAAATTTTTGCCCAAGGGGAGAGGGGGGAAGGATGTGAATGGTCTTGATGGCTGCTTTCTTGCGACAGTGTTTAATTTTGTTGTCACTGCACCAATGTACATTGAAAAACATTTGTTGCATGCTTGTCAGTCAGACGAAAGTCTACACATTATTACAATGGGGCCATCCTTAGTGCACAGATACACGTTAAAGGCAATAATTAGTTCAAGGTAAAGTCCGATTAAAGATAGACCAAAGGTCTCCAATGAGATAGATAGCTGAGGACCGTTCTTAGTTTAAGTGTACAGTGTGAAGTGTCAATGGGTGGGGGGGTGTGCTGTTTTGTGCGATGGACTTCACTTCTTTAGGTGTGGTACAATCTCGCCACATTTTTATTGTTGGGAAGGTGACATAGTCGCGTTTAATCAGACTCTGGTGTGCTGCAGTCATATGATTCAAAATTAACAGCAAGCTGCTGCATGTTGACTTTTTTTCTTCCAACTGTCCCCATTACATTATAATTTAAACTATGAAATGGTGTGAAAGTGTGTGTGTGTTTTCTGAAGCAAGTGATCATGTTAAACCCAGAGCTGTATTGTATTTCATTCTGAAGCAGTGGTTTCATCTTCCATGTATGGTTCCTGAGGCAGCATTAATAGTTTGTTTTTAATCAGTGTCTGATCTAGTATGCAGTATTATCCTCCACACAAAGGCACTGCCTTATGAATGATGCTTACTTGACCCGTTGTTAGCCTGTGTGACTTGCTTGCAGTTTTGCCACAAGGGTTCACGTGCTTGCTTAAGGCAACAATGCGATAGCAGGGTAGGCAATGTCACACAAGAGGTCACCTCATTCTAGCTCCGACTCATCGTGTCCCACCTTCGGCCGCTGAGTAATGTGCAGATTTCCACTGATCTCAGGTGTTCGTGTCACACATGGACAAGTTTGCAGTACAGTGGAATGGTGTGTGCCTCTTTCATTCTGTCTCTCGTCGTTGCATCTCAAGGATTGGTGACGGGTGAAAGACCAAGCTTAACTACATTGGCCATGCTGAATTCCATGCTCCTGTGGCCGCAGTCAATGCAGACATCTGGCATTGAGCAGCATGACCACGTTAATGATACTGCTTGGATTTGTGCCCCTTGCTTGGAGCAGAGAACATCCAACACAGACTTGTGCTTTGGGCATCTGACACTCAGTGTTCTTGTGTGCTGGAAGGCTAAGATAACCTTGTGATGGAAGTCATGGGTTGTTGGAGACCTTTCGTCCATAAATATGTGGGCTGCTCTTTTTCTGATGTCGTTGAGAACAAACCAGTTTCAGGGGGAATAAAGTGAATAAATAGATGCACAACGACTATATCCCCAAATATGTACCCACTGTGGAACGCCACACACTCAATTTACAGCGTCAAAATCACTCAGATTGAATTAGGTTCAGAAGGATATACTTGATCCATCAAAAACACTGGTGTGATTTTGCTTTTCCATGTGTCTGGTGAATAGGTAGTTTATAAACTTTGGACTGTGCAGAGACACAAGTGGACAGTTAAGTTTGAGTCAACTTGCTGAAAAGTGGAGTCACGCTCACAGCAGGTCTGGTGTCCAGTGACGGCAGAAGCTGCCACATGGAAAACCCAACAACTACCTCTCCTCACTGGACAACAGTGTCACTGGCCAGCTGTTCCAACTGGCCTTTACAGATGTGATAGCAAACAGATGTACCATATCACAACCTACATGCTATGGGTGACCAGCTCAACTGCCAACGGCTCATTTGCTCATCTCATGCCAGCCATCTTTCCCTTCAGCGATGCCCGGGTGAATTGAAAGTGAATGGACTGTATGACTTTGTATTATGTTTTTGAATGGCTGGGAGCTATACAAAATGTACTGCTTGTGAGTGGAACTAATGAGTACATTGTGCAGTCTCAATCAGCAACTCTGGGATTAAAGTCAAAGGAACAGTTTGTTACCAAGGAGCACTACCAAACAAACAACACGATTGGGCTCAAACCATAATTGGGTGCCTTTTTAAAGCAGCTCGATGGGTTTGTTGTGTGTGAAAATAAATTTTGGCTGTGCTAACCACTGATAACATTATTTCTCAGTACGTTGGGAATTGACAATTTCATAGCACAGCTGAAATGTTTGACACTTTCCAGTTCAGTGGTGCAGCTGGTAGAGCTGCTGCCTCTCAGCACCCAAGACCCGGGTTCAATTCTGTCTGTGTGGAGTTTGCACGTGGATTTACACCGGGTGCTCAAGTTTCCTTCAAACATCCTTAAGTCGTGACGCTCTGTAAATTGTTGCCAGTGAAATGGATGCGAAAATGGAGTAACGTAGAATTAGTGGGAGCAGGTGATTGGTGGTCGGCATGGGCTCGGTGGGCTAAAGGACCTATTGCCATGTTGTTTCTCATAAAAAAAACGAAAACTTTGCTTTCTAAAGGTTTGCTATTCATGCAGGAAATTTACTTTTAAAATCCTACATTTGATCATATTTGGGATTTGGAACATTAAAACAAATCACTCCTTGCCTGTCTGCTGAGGCTGAGTATTTGTGGTTGTAGAACTGCTGGCAGGCAAACTTCAAGAACATTTGTAGCCTTGAATACAATGTCATGCAAATTACCTGGAATGTGGGTTTTAGGTTGATTACACTATTGTTGCTTGTACAGAGGTGCAGTGAAAAGCTTTAGCATGTAATACTGTGCATTAATACAACCAAGGCCAAATGCAAGTACTACAGGTAGAACAAGAGAAAAATACCAGAGTGCAGAATATAGTTCTACAACATCATCGTAGAATAACAGTTCCATAGACCGATATTACAAAGTCCAAAGTCCGCAATGAGATAAGTTGGAAAATTAGGACAATACCCTAGCTTATGGAAGGACCATTCGGTAGTCCGATAACAAAGGGGGAGAAGCTGTTTGTATCTTCTGCCAGATGGGAGCAGAGAGAAGAGGGAATGACTCGGATGAGAAAAGTCTTTGATTATGTTGACTGCTTTCCTGCATGCCTACTTTCAATGACTGGTGTACCATGACTCCCAGGTCTCATTGCATCTCCCCTTTTCCTCATCGGCCACCAGGCATGATGGGTCGAATGTCTTAATTTTGCTCCTATGATGACCTTATGACTCTAGATGTTGGGAATTTTTACAGCTAAGAACGTAAAAGTAATTGTGCTGAAAAGGATTTAAAAGGAATAAAATCTGACAAATCTGCTCGGGGCATTCTAAAAGAGTTCCCCAAATGCCCTGGATCCTTGGGTGGTCCAAGCTGAAAGGAAAGTACAAGTACAACTATTTTTCAAATGTGGGGAAGAAACAATGGTGATCGATAGACCAGTTAGCCTGACACATGATGAGGTAGAATCAACACGCAAAATCATCTTTGGCAAACTAATTGTTTTTTTGTGTTGATAAAACTTGCAGGAAGTTCATAAGTCATGGGCCATTCGGCCCATTGAGTTACCTCTGCCAATCAAACCTGGCTACTCTATCTTTCCCTCTCAACCCCATTCACTTGTCTTCTCCCTGTAACCTTTAACAGCCTTTCTAATCACTAACCTGTCAATCTCAGCTTTAAAAATACCCAATGAGTTCGCCAAGCCATCGGTGACGATGAATTCCAGATTCTCCACCCTCCGGCTAAATAAATTCCTCTAAAGGTAGGTCACTTTATTCTGAGCCTGTGCCTTCTGGTTCTAGACTCTGCCACTAGTGGAAACATCCTCTCCACATCCACTCTATCCAGACCTTTCATTATTGATAAGTTTCAATGCGGTCCCCCCCCTCATTCTTCTAAACTCCACCGAGTACAGGCCCAGTGCCAACAAATGCACATCATATCTACTCATTCCTGGGATAATTCTTATAAACCTCCTCTGGACCCTCTCCAACACCAGCACATCCCTCCTCAGATATGGGGCACAAAACTGTTCACAATACTCCAATTACGGCCTGACCAGCGCCCGATAAAGCTTCAGCGTTACATCCCTACTTTTATATTCTAGTCCTTTCGAAATGAATCCTAACATTACATTTGCCTTCTGTACATCCGTGGCAGGGAAGCTATTGGTGAGGATTCCTTGGGATAGCAGTTACTTCCATTGCAAAGGGAATTGGTTAATGGGGAGAATAGGTGTGTCTTTGTACCGCCCATTTCTTCTCTCCAGAGATGCAGCCTGTCCTGCTAAATTACTCCAGCATTTTGTGTCTACCTTCAATTTAAACCAGCATCTGCAGTTCTTTCCTACACATGTCTTTGTACGTGGCAGATCATGTCTTGCAAGCTTTATCTTGTTTTTGGGGAGATGACGAAGATGATCGATGAGATTAGGGCAGTGGATCCTGTCTAGATTTTAGCAAGGCATCTGATAGAAATCACCCATAGTAGGCTGATATAAAACTAATAAAATGCACAAAATCTACAGTGATTTAGTCGTAAGGTATCTTCCCTACGTCGACCTTGATGCCTCATCTACACTAGTCCCATTTGTCCATATCCCTCTAAACCATTCCTATCCATGTACTTGACCTAGAGTCTTTTAGACGTTTACATCTTTTAGTTCGACACCAGTTTACTGCCCAAACCCCTCAATTACCTTAACATTCAGAAACCTATCGATTTTGGTCTTAATGAACAGGATCTGCACCTCCAATGTTCTATGGGGTAGAATATTTGAGAGATTCACCACCCTGAATGGAGAGATGTCCCTTATCTGCATTTGAAGCTGCCTACCCTTGTTCTGCGATATTATTCTTATTCCAAGTGTGATCCCAAAGTTCTTAAGTTGTACGAGCAGAATAGGACAAAATCTTTATCTCTTAACCCCATTCTCCTGTCCTCTCCCCATAATCTGTGATACTAATTCATCTCCGCCATAAAAATATCCATTCACTTGGCCTCCGCAGCCTTCTGTGGCAATGTATTCCTCAGATTCACCACCCTCTGACTAAAGAAATTCCTCCTAATTTTTCTAAAGGTACGTCCTTTTAATCTGAGGCTACGGTCTTGGACTATCCCACTAGTGGAAACATCCTCACTACATCCACTCTACCCAGGCCTTTTACTATTCGGTTAGTTTTAATGAAGTCCTCCTTCGTCCTTTTAAACTCCAGCGAGTTCAGGCTCATTGCCGTCAAACACTCATCATACATTAACAGACTAATTCCTGGGATTATTCTAGTCTGGACCCTCTCCAGCACGAGCACATCCTCTGATATGTAGCCCAAAAGTGCTCACAGTTCATGACTAAGAGTTCATGAGTGAACAGTTCCCAAAATTCAGAATGCATCCAGACCACTGAGGAAATGACCAGTAGCTGTACAATCTGGCTGATGCCCATGTACTGAGTTCAGGATTCCTGTGAATCTAGGCATCCATACCTCTGCCGTGTTCTGGGTTGAGATTGGATGATTTCGGACAGTAAAGGAGGTTGAGCAGGAAGATGAGCGAGGCTTTGGATCGGCTGTGATCCCAGTGACGGAGTGGTTTCAGAACTCCAAAACATTCTTCCATTAATTCCATTTACACCTCACGCTGCCTTGGCAGTGCCAGCAGCATAATTAAGGACGAGTTGTACCCTCGTTCCTCTCCCATTCAGACAAAAGGTACAGAAGTGTGAAAACGCACACCTCCAGATTCAGGGTCAGTTCTTCCTAGTTGTTAGCAGGCAACTGAACCATAGAGCAGTCCTGAGCTACTATCTACCTCATTAGTGACCCTCGGACGTTACTGGCTTTACCTTGCACTAAACGACATTCCTTTATCATGTATCTATACACTGTAAATGGCTCGATTGTACTCGTGTATTGTCTTTCCACTAACTTTGTTGGCCTACATCGGTAGTAGGGAAACTGCTACAGTTATTAAAGATGGGATAGCAGCACATTTGGAAAGTGGTGAAATCATTGGACAAAGTCAGCATGGATTTACGGAAGGTAAATCATGTCTGACGAATCTTGTGGAATTTTTCGAGGATGTAGCTAGTAGCGTGGATAAGGGAGAACCAGTGGATGTGGTGTATCTGGACTTCCAGAAGGCTTTTGACAAGGTCCCACATAAGAGATTAGTATACAAACTTAAAGCATACAACATTGGGGGTTCAGTATTGATGTGGATAGAGAACTGGCTGGCAAACAGAAAGCAAAGAGTAGGAGTAAACGGGTCCTTTTCACAATGGCAGGCAGTGACTAGTGGGGTACCGCAAGGCTCAGTGCTGGGACCCCAGCTATTTACAATATATATTATTGATCTGGATGAGGGAATTGAAGGCAATATCTCCAAGTTTGCAGATGACACTAAGCTGGGGGGCAGTGTTAGCTGTGAGGAGGATGCTAGGAGACTGCAAGGTGACTTGGATAGACTGGGTGAGTGGGCAAATGCATGGCAGATGCAGTATAATGTGGATAAATGTGAGGTTATCCACTTTGGTGGCAAAAACAGGAAAGGAGACTATTATCTAAATGGTGGCCGATTAGGAAAAGGGGAGATGCAGCGAGACCTGGGTGTCATGGTACACCAGTCATTGAAAGTAGGCATGCAGGTGCAGCAGGCTGTGAAGAAAGTGAATGGTATGTTAGCTTTCATAGCAAAAGGATTTGAGTATAGGAGCAGGGAGGTTCTACTTCAGTTTACAGGGTCTTGGTGAGACCACACCTGGAGTATTGCGTACAGTTTTGGTCTCCAAATCTGAGGAAGGACATTATTGCCATAGAGGGAGTGCAGAGAAGGTTCACCAGACTGATTCCTGGGAGGTCAGGACTGTCTTATGAAGAAAGACTGGATAGACTCGGTTTATATCTCTAGAATTTAGGAGATTGAGAGGGGATCTTATAGAAACTTATAAAATTCTTAAGGGGTTTTACAGGCTAGATGCAGGAAGATTGTTCCCGATGTTGTGGAAGTCCAGGACAAGGGGTCACAGCTTAAGGATAAGGGGGAAATCCTTTAAGATCGAGATGAGAAATACTTTTTTCACACAGAGAGTGGTGAGTCTGTGGAACTCTCTGCCACAGAGGGTAGTTGAGGCCAGTTCATTGGCTATATTTAAGAGGGAGTTAGATGTGGCCCTTGTGGCTAAGGGGATCAGAGGGTATGGAGAGAAGTCAGGTACAGGATACTGAGTTGGATGATCAGCCATGTTCATATTGAATGGTCGTGCAGGCTCGAAGGGCCAAATGGCCTACTCCACCTAATTTCTATGTTTCTATACAACAAAAGCTTTTTACTGTACCTCAGTACAAGTGACAACTAAACTAGAGTTGGCTGCGTGAGCCCTGCTCCTGTTATATATATATATATACATATATATATGGCTTTGTGTTCTCTGATTGCTATTATTGGCAGAGTTCTAAACACACAAATATCTTCACCTCTCATTTTTAAAATGCTGTCCACTCTGACACAGAAGTTTAGTCCACCTATCAGTCCCTGCCAGCACTCAAGAGATGAACATATCAGTCTCAATCCACCCTCACTGCAGCTTATTCTCACGCCTGTCAACTCCCCTGAGCAGGCTCTTCGGCCCATCATTAACTACACAATCCTATTCATTTACTAGTAATTTGTCCCCCGCCTTGTGTGACGCTGATTGAGGTGCTGGTCTAGATACTAAAATTCCACAAGCCACCCAGACAGGGTTTCAGATTCCAACCACTCTCAAAACACAAAAAAAAATACTGCTGGAGTAACTTGGTGGATCAGGCAGCATCTCTGGAGAACATGGATAGGTGACGTTTCACAGATTGCTGGAGTAACTCAGTGGGTCAGGCAGCATCTGTGGAAAACATGGATAGGTGACGTTTCACAGATTGCTGAAGTGGGTCAGGCAGCATGTCTGAAGAACATGGATAGGTGACATTTCACAGCGTGCTGTAGTAACTCAGTAAACCCTGGAGAACATGGATAGGTGACATTTAGACGGGACAGTTCTTCATACCTGAAGCGTGACCTGTCCATGTTCTCCAGAGATGCTGCCTGGCCCGCTGAGTTACTGCAGAACTTTATGTCTTTTTATGTAAACGAGTATCTGCAGTTCCTTGTTTCATCCTCAGAACAAACTCTGCTTTGGGACCCATTAACCCCTCATGCTTTGTAAACTCCTCCACTCCAAGATAAATAAACTCAGCCTATTCAGTCCCTCCTTATACCATCCCAGGTAACATCCTAGTGAATCTCCTGGCACTGAACGAAACAATACTACTATAAATACAGCCTCACCATCATCTTGTACAAGTGCAACATGACCTCCCAAGGACGCAACAATATTGACCACGATGCATTTTTACTATGCATCGCTGGTTCTCAAAGTTTACCATGAAGTGTTTCCTTGCCTAGTGTCTGGATATTAATGGTGGCACACTCCACAGCCACAATGTGTTGGTGACTGAGGGAAGAATATTAAGGGTGGTTAATGGGGCACCTGCAGACTGCTGTGTCTTGGATGGTGTTGATCATCTTGAGTGATGCTGAAGCCGCACTCGTCCAGGCACTGGGGAGTGTTGCGTCACACTTACGCACACCTCCAGATTCGGAGACAGTTTCTTCCCAGCCGTTAACAGGCAAATGAACCATCCTACCAACAACTAGAAAGCAGTCCTGCGCTATGATCTACCTCATTGAAGACCCTCGGACGACCTTTAATACAAAAACGTATCATCAGTTTAATTATGAACTGATGATAGGAAAATAGATGGGGGGAGGGGGGCAGGTAGTGTATAGAAAGCAGGTACTCTGCAGGACTTGGACAGGTTGGGAGAGTGTAGCAAAGTGTGGAGTGTATCTGTACACTGTAAATGGCGCGATTGTAATCACATCTAGCCTTTCCACTGACTGGTTAGCGCGCAACAAAAAGCTTTTCACTGTACCTCGGTGCATATGAGGAAAAACCAAACATTCCTGACGTTGACTGGCTCCAGGCGGTCCTGATGCGAGTCCCTCACTGCAGGATTCCCTGCTGCCTGCATCTTTGTGGTCACTATCTTACAGCTGGTTTGGTATGGTTCCTGATCAATTGGTGGCCTTCCCATCTCAGTGTGGAAAGAGATCGGGCAACCTAATGCAGAGTGGAGGTTATGAGACTCTTGTGCTTGAGTTATCATTGCCCACCGAGGCTGGGCTTGTCTCATTTCCTGTGCTGCTTGCTATCTGTCCTCTTCAATTCAACTCCCCTCCCAGGGGCGTGTGCTACAAGCAGCAACTTTTGAACCATCTTCCATGGGGTCCTTTCCTCAAGTTTGTGTTTCCAGTTATAATTGATACAATATTTGTTTTTCTGTTGCAGAATGAAGGAAAGAAAGAACAACTGACGGAGGAGAGGTAGGCACATTTTCAGAATTATTAAATGCTGAGTTGATACATTTAGGTCTTTTAAAAGTCATTTGGACAGGAATATGGATAAGGGGTTTAGAGGGATATGGTTGAATGGGACTGGCCTAGAATGCCAACTTGGTCAGCACGGACAAGATGGGGCCCAAGGGCCTGTTTCCGTGCTGCACAGCTCCATGACTTTACGATACGAGTGAAGGTTTGCACAACTGGCATTGGCATGCTGTGGGTTATATCAGGTGCTCCCTGGCACGGTGCCCAATCTGGTTAGCGTGCTGGCATTCTGCTCCCGCACAACACCCAGGCAAGACCATTCCAAAGTGAAAACAACCCAGCATGAAGCCTTGGTTGTCTCATAAGTGAGAGGTTGGGTGGGCTAGGGCATTGGAGTGCAGGAGGCTGAGTGGTGATCTTATAGAGGTGTATAAGCTCCTGAGGGGAATATCAATCATTTGGATGATAACGTACAAGGCGTGATTAGTAAGTTTGCAAATGACACTAAAGTGGGTGGTATTGTAGATGGTGAAGATGGTTGTCAGAAATTGTTGCAGGGTCTTGATCGTGTGGGCTGAGGAATGGTTGATGGAATTTAATAGAGATAGCTAAGGTGTTATTATGGGAGGTCGGACCAAGGCAGGACGTACACAGTAAATGGTAGGCTCTGGGTAGTGTTGTAGAACAGAGGGGTCTAGGGGTGCAGGTGCATGGTTCCTTGAAAGTAGTGTCACAAGTGGATACAGTGGTCAAGAAGTCCTTAGGCACCTTAGCCTTCTTCAGTCAGTACTGAGTATAGAAGTGGGAAGGTCATGATACGATTGTACAAAATATTTGTTGGGCCACACTGTGTAGTATTGTGTCACCCTGTTACAGGAAAGATGTTGTTAAGCTGGAAAGGGTGCAGAAAAGATTTACGAGGATGTCGCCAGGACCGGAGGGGCTGAGCTACAGGGAGTGGTTGAGCAGGCTTGGACTCTATTCCTTTGAGAGCAGGAGGATGAGGAGTGATCTTATAGAGGTGCATGAGGGGAATATATCAGGTAGATGTACAGAGGCTTTTACCCAGAGTAGGGGTATCGAGAGCCACAGGACATAGATTTAAGCTGAAAGATTTAATAGGAACCTGAGGGGCAACTGATTTACAGAAAGGCTGATGGGTGTATGGAACAAGCTGCCAGAGGAGGTAGTTGAGGCAGATATTATCGCAACATTTAAGAAACATTTAAACAGGCACATGGATAGGATAGGTTTAGAGGGTTATTCACATTATAGGAGTAGAATTAAACCAATCGGTCCATCAAGCCTACTCCACCATTCAATCATGGCTGATCTCTGCCTCCTAATCCCATTTTCCTGCCTTCTCCCAATAACCCTTGACACCGGTTATAATTGGCCAAACGTAGGCAGGTGGGAGTAGTACAGATGGGAAATGTTGGACAGTGTTGGCAAGTTGGGCCAAAGTGGCTGTTTTCACACTATCACTCTGAGTCGAATAGATCGGGTGAATGCAAACCAAAGATGGGCAATCAAGAACCAGACAGCATCGGTTTAAGGTGAGGGGAAAGATCTAATAGGAACCTGTGGGGCAACATTTTCATACTGAAGGTGGTGGGTATATGGAACAAGCTGCTGGAGAAGGTAGCTGAGGCTGGGACTATCACAACATTTTAAAGACATAGGAAAGGCTCAGCGGGATATGGGCCAAATATCAGCAAATGGCCATCTTAGTCAGCGTGGGTGAGTTGGGCCATAGACAGACCCAGGAACTGCCTGATGAAAGAACATCAGTAAAGTTAGATTGTATGGCCCCAGGTGCTGTATTGTCAGAGTCCACTTCAGCACCACTGGGATAATGTTTTAAATGTGGAGAGGATGTTTCCACTGATGGGAGAGTCTAGGACCAGAGGCCACAGCCTCAAGATGAAAGGACATACCTTTAGGAAGGAGATGAGGAGGAATTTTGATAGTCAGAGGGTGATGAATCTGTGGAATTGATTGCCACAGAAGGCTGTGAAAGCCAATACAATGGAAAAAGGCGGAGATTGACAGATTCTGGATTAGTACATGTGTCAGGGGTTATGAGGAGAAGGCAGGAGATTGGGGTTAGGAGGGAGGAGAGATGGATCAGCCATGATTGAATGGCGGAGTCGACTCAATGGCCCGAATGGACTAATACCGCTCCTTAAACATGATGAACATGATAATGTAAATATTGAAGCATGATATTACATCTACGTCCTACCCCAGTCATTCCTCCTTCTCCCCACTCCCGCTGGCGTTCGCACGTGACACCAGACACAGGAACAACCTTCCCCTCTCTTCATAAGGTCATCAGTGTTAGGCCATTCGGTCCATCAAGTCAACTCTGCCATTCAGTCATGGCTGATCTATCTCTCCCTCCTAACCCCATTCTCCTGTCTTCTCCCCATAACCTATCACACCTGTACTAATCAAGAAAGGTTATCAGGCTTCTGAACGGTCCTTCCATAAGCTAGGGTACTCTCCGATTCCCCTCTTTCACATTTTATCACACAGAGAGTTGTGAGTGTGGAATTCCCTGCCTCAGATGGCGGTGGAGGCCGGTTCACTGGATACTTTCAAGAGAGAGCTAGATAGGGCTCTTGAAGGTAGTGGAGTCAGGGGATATGGGGAGAAGGCAGGAACGGGGTACTGATTGGGGATATTCAGCCATTGAATGGCGGTGCTGGCTCGAAGGGCTGAATGGCCTACTCCTGCACCCATTGTCTATTGCAGACATTAGACTTTATCTGTGGAACTGATGTGCCACAATGCTGAGAACTATATTTTGCACTCTGTATCTTCCCCTTTGCTCTGCCTATTGTACTGGAGTTTGACCTGATTGTATTTATGTAGAGTATTATCTGATCCGTTTGGACAGCGTGCAAAACAAAGCTTTCACTGTACCTCGGAACATGTGACAATAAGAGACCAAAACCAAGTGAACTCAGAAGAGTGCGGCACAGGACCAGGCCCTTTAAACCACCCTGTCTGTGTTGAAGATGATGCCAAGTTAAACAACTGCAGAGCCCTGAGCTGTGTTATTCTTGTTCTGATTTCTGTGTGTGTGTGTGACTGGGCTGGGGGTGTTGCAGTAAGGGGTGAGTGTGTGGTTACTTTTCTCCTCCACAGTCTGAGCCCGTGCTCACCATCACCTTTATTTCTCAGTGGTGACGCCAGCATGGAGTCGGAGTCGAAGGAGCCTGCGCCGGTGGGGAATGCGGAGTCTGCCGATGTGGAGATGACCAATGAGGAAGCCCAGGAGCTGCCAAGTGACCAAACTAAAGCAGAGGCCGCCAGCCCGGCCACAGCGCTGACGGCTGGTCCTGAGGCCAAGCCGCAGACAGGGGGCACAGCAGCACAGAACCAGTCGCCCACTGCGGTCAGCAATCCCCACGCACCTGTCAAAGCCCCAGGCACAGCCAGCAAGCTGCAAATCACCAAATCCCCGGCACCCCTTGTTGCCGTGACACCGGCAGACCTGCCCGTGACTGGCACCGGCTCCGGCGATTCCTCCCCAGCCTCCGGCAAACCCACCACGGCGAGCGGAAATGCACCGTCCAAAGCCGCTGCGGTGGCGACCAACGTGGCTACACCTTCAGCTGTGCCTACAAGAGCTGCCGGTAACAGCGTCACCGTGCCCACCAAACCCATCGCAGCCTCCCCGAGCCTGCAGGTCAAAGTCACCGCCGACGATGCAGTGGCCAATCTCGGCGACGCCACAGCCAAGCCCACCGCAGACGGTAATGATGCATCCGGAAAACCCACAGCTACAGCTGGGACCGGTGGGGCACTCAAACCCGTGGCCACTCCTGTGCCAGGCTCAGCCAAACCTGGCCCAGTGCCAGCTCCGGCAGTGGGCAACGCCAACCCGGCTCCTGATAATGCAGCTCCCAATCCCACCGACCCGGAATCGGAGGCCGGCAATGGTGCCGTGTCCAAGCCGGAGCCGGCCAGCGACACATCGTCTACCGCCCCGGCTATGGAGAAGGACACCCCCGCACCAAGTATGTCTCCCCCAATCACGGACGGGGCGACTGCCCCCTCTCCCACCCAGACCCCCTCGGCACCGCAAAAAAACACAAACCACACCTCCAGCACCAGGCCTCCCAGGTCCATGGTGGTGAAGCCCACAGGCAAAGAGAGCGGCGCGGCCAAGACCAGCGGGAAGAGGAGCGTTGGCCCCAGGAAGGAGCACGCACCGCGGGACACGGGCAAAGGCGGCATGCCAGCACGAGGCCGCAGCACATCCCGGGAGAGCTCGAGCCGGGAGGGCAGTGGCCGTGGTAACACCACATACCAGAAGGAGTCCCGCAGCGAGCGGCGGCCTCACCCGCGGGACAGAGAACACCAGAGATACTCCAGGATCAAGGTCAGCCTGGCCCCTACCGCGGCGGCTCACTGCCACACCCTCACCAACACACACGGTTCAGTAACATGCCCACACCCAACCACAGCCCCTCATTAGTACAAAGTGCATAGAAATACTCAAGGGGCTGTCCCATTTGGGCGACCTAATCTGCGAGTTTAGAAGAGTGTCTTCGACCTTCAAACTCGCAGCATGGTCGACACGTAGTCCTAGGAGGTCCTCTGAGGTTGCTGTAAATCTCCTTCATGTTCGAGGGAAGTTCCCGAATACTCGTGGCCTCAGCTAGGTCGCGGAAAAAAATTTCAGCATGTTGGGAAGTTTTCCGCGAGTAAAATTTGGTCGGCATGGGTCTTTTTAACTCGTAGTGCAGTGGAGTGGGGTCGCTATTTACTTACAAGCAGTCGAGGGCAGCCGTCAGCAATCTCCTTCGCTGACCGGGCCTTTTGATTGGCTCATTGGAGTTTCAGGACCAAGGAAGACCTACCAGTAGGTAAAATGCCCGCTAAACTCTATTAAACTTCTTAAAAGTGTCTCCACTCCTTCTCCCCCCCCCCTTCCCCCCTTTCTCTCCCCTTCCCCCCTTCTCTCCACTTCTCTCCCCCTCTCTCCCCCCCCCCCCCCCCCCACCCACCCCGCGCTCTCTAAAGGACCTACCGTACACTGGCAGCCATTTACCTTACTCATCATCGCGCAGACAGCACTCCTCCGCTTTCCCTGGCCCCCACCTTAGCGATGTTTTTGTGTGTGTGCGGTCGGTCGATGCAGCTCGCAGTTTCAACGCGGGCAGTCGATGAACCTCGAGGCGTTCCAGGCAAATGCCCTCGAGCTTGAAGGTCGAGAACACTCTTCTGGACTCGCGGATTAGGTCGCCCAAGTGGGACAGCCCCTTCACTGAGACCGCATGCAAGTTGAGCCAGGTTTCTGCGCCATTTTCAGTCCAGTCCAGGCCCCGTGCTTGATCTCCTGGAGCGGAGCCCAATCCTAGCAAGCTCAAAACCACCCTCTGTGTACAATTATTCCCCGTACATTGCCTTTAATGTTGCCGCTCTCACCTTATCGCAATGCCCTCCAGTATTTGCTATTTCCACCCTGGGTAAAAGAGTCTGTGTCTATGCCTCATTATTTTATGCACTTCTATTAGTTCTCCCCTCAACCTCCAATGTTCCAGAGAAAACAATCCAAGTCTGTCCAACCTCTTCCTGCAGCTAATACCTTCTAATACTTTCCATTTGGAATGTTTTTGGAGGACCAGGAAACGAAGAACCAAGCTCTTCTTCTCCAAGAATCCTTTTCTGCTTAAGTCCACCTTACGCCACCTCCAATTCAAATTCCATTTGGAATATTTTTGGAGGACCAAGAACCAAGAACCCAGGCGTCATTCTGGCATTCTAGTCTGAAGAAGGGTCTTGACCCATTCCTTCTCTCCAGAGATGCTGCCTGTTTCACTGAGTAACTCCAGCTTTTTGTGCCTTTCATTCTGGTAAACCTCCTCTGCACCCTCCGCAGAGCCTCCTTCCTCATCCTTCCAGTAATGAAGCGAACAGAACTGCATGCGATACTCCAAATGTGGCGAAGTCCTATAAAGCTGCATCTTAATTTCCTGACTGTTATACTCAATGCCCTGACCTATAAAAGCAAGCATGCCTTAAGCCTTCTCTACCACTCTCTCTCTACTTGTGTTGCCACTTGTGTTGTGGGACCCCGCAATCCCACTGCAAGTTACTGCTGTGAAAGATCATGCCATTAACTGTGTATTGTCCCCTTACATTGAACCTCCCAAAGTGCACCACCTTACACTTGCTTGGATTAAACTCCATCTGCCAATAGTGCGGCCGTTTCTGTAGCTGATCTATATCCTGCTGTGTGCACACGACGACGGCATGCTATCTGAGAGGTGTGTGTGTGTGGGCCTCTTCCTCTGCCTCTTGCTCAAAGCTCAACTGGCTCACACTGAGTCTCAGAGTGTGACTCAGTGTGAGCTCCAGGGGAAAGCTCCAGGGCATCAAGCACACTACCCACAGAGCAGCTGCTGAACAATGATACAACTTCTGTCTTCCAGACCTTTCATGAGCGCAACAGCCGGGATCGGAAGCCCAGCGCCCGGAGTCCAAAGAGAGAAATGGTGACTTTCCTTTCTTATCCTCTCTCCGCCACACCTACTGTTAGTCTGCTGCCCCCTCTCCCCAGAGTCCCTGACCCCTCTCCCCCCCACAATCCCTGCCCCATCTCCCCAGAGTCCCTGCCCCCTCTTCCCCCGAGTCCCTGACCCCTCTTCACCCCACAATCCCTGCCCCCTCTCCCCCAGTCCCTGCCCCCTCTCCCCCAGAGTCCTGTCCCCTCACCCCAGAGTCCCCGACCCCTCTCCCCCCCACAATCCCTGCTCCCTCTCCCCAGATTCCCTGCCCCCTCTCCCCAGCGTCCCCGACCCCTCTCCCCCCCCACAATCCCTGCCCCCTCTCCCCAGAGTCCCTGCCCCCTCTCCCCAAAGTCTGCCCCCACAATCCCTGCCCCCACAATCCCTGCCCCCTCTCCCCAGAGTCCCTGGCCCCTCTCCCCCCCCCCCACAATCCCTGCCCCCTCTCCCCCAGAGTTACTGCCCCCTTTCCCCAGAGTCCCTGCCCCCTCTTCCCAGAGTCTCTGCCCCCACAATCCCTGCCCCCTCTCCCCAGAGTTCCTGCCCCCTCTCCCGCAGAGTCCCTGCCCACTCTGCCCCACCAGGTCCCTGTCCCTCCCCGGGACCTTCCCTCAGGGACCCCTGTCCTCCCCTATCATAGTGTAGACTGGATGGGCTAAATCATAGTTAAACAGCACAGAAACAAGCACTTCAGCCCAACTCATCCACACTGGCCAGAATACCCCGTTTTAGCCAGCCCCATTTGACTGCGCGGGTCAGGCATCATCTGCGGAGGGAATGTACGGACAAAGTGAGGATCAAGACCCTTCTTCACACCCCGACTCAAGATGCCGTCTGTCCATCCCCTCCATAGCTGCTGCCTGACCCACTGAGTCTTTTACAGTTCCTTGTGTACTTTTCTGATGCCCGTCAGCTCCAGTAGTGGACAGATACTTCTTTTAAGACTCATAGTCATATAAAGGAAACAAGCTCTTGCCCCAACACATCCGTGCCAACCATGCCACCACTTGCCCACGTTTGGCCCTTGTCCTTCTAAACCTCACCCCTATGTCCAAGTGTCTTTATCCTGTATCTACACTGTGCACGGTGCAATTTAGATGGTTGCAATTGAAGTGTTGTAGCACTCTGCCCTTTTTTTTAAAGGACATGTAAAAGACATTTGGACAGCTACATGAATAGGAAATTGGAGGGATATGGGCCAAACTTGGGCAGGCGGGACTAGTGTAGATGGGGCAAGTTGGACCGAAGGGCCTGTTTATGTGCTCTGTGTCTCTCTGAATCTTCCCTTGGTTCAAAATCAACTAACGTGTGTTTTGTTATCATTTGTGCAGGTAAAGGACATCTTCCCCTTTAACCTGGATGAGTTTGTCACCGTGGATGAAGTGGGTGAAGAGGAAGATTCTGCGGAAGAGCAGATGCCGGGGGATGATTCGCAGCCCAACACCCAAGCTGCCGAGAGCGAGGAGGGGAGAACGGCAGAAGACAAAGAGGATGAGCAGGCCCCCACGACCGCTGCAGGTACGCACCTTCTCCTCACCCCCTCCCCTACCCTCCCTCTCCCCTCCCATGACCGCTGCAGGTATACACCTTCTCACCACGTCCCCATCCCTCCCCTTACCCTCTCATGTCCACTGCAGGTATACACCCCCCCCCCCCCCCCCTCCCTGAGACAGCTGCAGGTACACACCTACCCACCCCGAGACAGGTCCATGTACACCTCCCCTTCCCGGGCCCACTGCAGCTATACACCCCTCCACACCCATCGCCCCCTCCTCTGTGAGCCAGCTGCAGGTACACTGAGGAAAGAGCTCAAGCAGGTGATTTGAAGGGTCAAAAGGGTCCATAAAATGTAATTGCCGGGTCAGATTAAGGGTTTTTACACAGACATTCAAAACAAGAGGGTGAGCAGGGAGCAGGAAGAAGCGCTCACGGGTAATGAGAAATTCAATGCTTGCAATCAGAGGATGTAGGTGAGGTGCTAAACAAGTATTTTGCATCAGTATTCACCGAGGAGAAGGACTTGCAGGACATTGAGATCAGTGTGGAGAACACTAATATGCTCGGGCACTTTGAGATGGAGAAGGAGGTGATGCTGAGGCTGTTGCCGAGGCATTAAGGTGGACAAGTCCCCAGGACCTGACGGGATCTATCCCAGGTTATTGAGGGAGGCAAGAGAGGAGAGGGTGTTAGCTACAGGGAGAGGTTGAACAAATTTTGATTGTTTTCTCTGGAACACTGGAGGTTGAAGGGAGAACTGATGGGTATAGGCATATAAAATGATGGGAGGAATAAAAAGGATAGACAGCCAGAACCTTTTGGTAGACACAAAATGCTGGAGTAATTCAGCGGGTGAGGCAGTATCTCTGGAGAGAAGGAATGGACGACATTCCGGGTCGAGACCCTTCTTCAGACTTAGTCAGAACCTTTTCCCAGTCAAACACTGGAGGGCATAGCTTTAAAGTGAGAGGGGCAAAGTTTAAAGGAGGTGTACAGGATGTATTTTACACAGAGGGTGGTGGGTGTCTGCAATGTGCTGGGTAGTGGTGGAGGCAGATACGATAGTGGGTCATGGAGATATAGATCATGTGCAGGCAATGAGCTTCATGTTCAGCACAGTCATGTGGGCTGAAGGGCCTGTTGCTGTGCTCTTCTATGTTCCGTGCACTAGTGGGCAAGATGCTGCCCGTGACTCGCGGCCACTGAGTGCGGGTGAACCGTGGGAGGGGGGGGGAGAGAGGCAGGGAAACGCCGACACCACCCCGCCTCGCTCTCAGCTCCTGAACCTTTCTGTGCCACGCAGAGCCCAACATGCCGGCTACGGCAGCGGAGACGATGGACGAGCCAGCTGGAGCAGAGCCAGAACCAGAGCCCACAGCAGCGGGGGAGGAGGTGGAGCCCATGGAGACGGAGACGGAGACGGCCCTGGAGACAGAGCTGGGCACAACCTCCGCCTCAGCAGAGCCGGACAAAGGTTCCAGCACAGAGCTGGGCAAACCTGCCGAAACAGAGCCTGGCAAAGCCACAACTACCGAGCCAGGCAAACCTGCTGGCACAGAGGCTGGCAAAGCTACAACGCCGGGCAAAGCTGCCGGCACAGAGGCTGGCAAAGCTACAACGCCGGGCAAACCTGCTGGCACAGAGGCTGGAACAACCACAAAGCTGGGCAAACCTGCCAGTACAGAGGCTGGCAAAGCTACAACGCCGGGCAAACCTGCCGGCACAGAGGCTGGCAAAGTTACAACACCGGGCAAACCTGCTGGCACAGAGGCTGGCAAAGCTACAACGCCGGGCAAACCTGCCGGCACAGAGGCTGGCAAAGTTATAACACCGGGCAAACCTGCCGGAACAGAGCCTGGCAAAGCTACAACGCCGGGCAAACCTGCTGGCACAGAGGCTGGAACAACCACAAAGCTGGGCAAACCTGCCAGTACAGAGGCTGGCAAAGCTACAACGCCGGGCAAACCTGCCGGCACAGAGGCTAGCAAAGCTACAATGCCGGGCAAACCTGCCGGCACAGAGGCTGGCAAAGTTACAATGCCGGGCAAAGCTACAACGCCGGGCAAACCTGCCAGCACAGAGCCTGGCAAAGTTACAATGCCGGGCAAAGCTGCCGGCACAGAGCCTGGCAAAGCTACAACGCCGGGCAAACCTGCTGGCACAGAGCCTGGCAAAGTTACAGGACCGGGCAAAGCTGCCAGCACAGAGCCTGGCAAAGCTACAGGACCTGGCAAAGCTGCCACCATCGCAGAGCCTGGCAAAGCTACAGGGCTGGGCAAACCTGCCGGCACAGAGCCTGGCAAAGCTACAGCTACAGAACCGGGCAAAGCTGCCACCACAAAGTTGGACAAAGCGGCTGCCACAGAGCTGGACAAAGCTCCCTCTGCTACGGAGTTGGGCAAATCTCCAACCGCCACAGTACTGGGCAAGCCTGCCCTCACAAAGTCGGACAGAGCACTCGCTACCAAACCAGGCAAAGGTCCCTCTACACAGCCGGGGAAAGCCACCGTCACACAGCTGGGGACAGGTCCCGCTACAGAGCTGAGCAAAGCCGCCGTCACAGATCCGAGCAAAGCTGCCGTGACAAAGTCAGACAAGGCTGCTGCAGTCACTGCGCCGGTCAAGGCCAGCACTGCAGTCACCAGGCCACAAGCTGCCGCCTCAGCCGCAGGAAGCGTGGTGGTGAAGAGCCAGGCGGTGCCGTCGACAGGCGGAGGAGGGGAGCCCTCCCACGGCACAGCTGGGCCCCCGCCCGCCAGCTCAGTCCCCGTCCCCGCAGCCCCTGCAGGGGACACCACGAGGAGTGGCGGCACGGAGCAGCGAGCCGGTGAGTGCAGGGAGAAGGAGGGAGGGCCATCCCGCACTGGGGTGGGGCTGCTAATTTAACCAGCACTCTCACTTCCCCTACCCGAGCCCGTTACAAGCTAGAGATGCAGTGCAACCCATCGAATCCGCACTGACCAGCGATTACCCCGCACACTTGCACTGTCCTACACACTAGGGACAATTTTATTCTTACCAAAGCCAATTAACTGTTAAACCTGAACGTACAAACTTCATACAGACAGTGCCCGTGGTCAGGATCGAACCCGGATCTCTGGTGCTATGAGGCAGCAACTCTACCGCTGTGCCACCCTACCTCTGTCCGGCGGAGGGGTCAGAACTTTTGTTCGTTGAGTCTGAAGTGTCCTGTCCCAAAACTTAACCTGTCCATTCCCTCCACGGATCCTGCCTGGCCCACTGAGTTCATCCAACCCTTGGTGTTTTGCTCAGGATTCCAGCGTCTCTGTTTTGGGGCTAGTCTCACAGAGCAAGGGGTGCTCGATGTACCCACCAGGCAGTGAATAATGTGCCAGAATGTATCCAAACACATTGTAAAGAGCAGCAGGATGAGGCCGTTTGGGCCTCTTGCATTGATCAGACTGTTCTGGCACTTCATTGTCAATGTTCCTAGATACAATGAAATTCTTTAGTAAAAATAAGGAACTGCAGATGGTTAATACACAAAATAACACAGAGTGCTGGAGTAACTCAGCGGGTCAGGCAGCATCTGTGGAGAACATGGACAGGTGACGTTTCACAGAGTGCTAGAATAACTCAGCGGGTCAGGCAGCATCTGGAGAACATGATGAGGTGACCCTTATTGTAGAGAGGGTTATTTCCCCCCCCCCCACAAAAAAGAAATCAGCGAGACCAAGCGTAGACTCGGTGGCCGTTTCGCTGAACACTTGTGATCCAATCTGCCAAGGCCTACTGGATCTCCTGGTCGCTAACCATTCCCAATCGCACACAGACCTTTCTGTTCTGGGCATCCTCCATTGCCAGAGTGCGGGCGGCCACACACAAATTGGAGGAACAGCATCTCGTATTGCGCTTGAGTAGATTGCAACCTGGCAACATCATTGTAAATCTTCTCTGTCCCCTAGGCCTTGAAGGCCAGTTGTCCTGTTGTGGTGCCGTCCCTCACATACTTCCTTTTCTCAGATGCCAAGCTAAAGAGGGAGCCTCCGCCAGAGGTGGGACCGGTGGCAAAGAAGATGAAACTGGCCGGCACGCCGCTCGTCCAGCTGAAGATGCCTCCATACAAGCCTAACTGTCCCATCGGTGAGTGCACAGAGGTCACGATACGGTCTGGCCTTGTACTGGCAGTGACTGCATCTGCCTCATGTGAGGGTGAATTCCTCACCATTAAATACCATGCGAACTAACCTTCCAGACCAGCCGACCATGCAGAGCTTGTCGAATGCTGTGCTGAAATCCATATATACGCCTACAGCTTTGCCCTCATCATCCTTTATAATTACTTCTTCAAAAAACTCAATCCAATTCACAAGACACGATCCCCGCATGTGTGAATCCGTGCTAACTATCCCTAATTGGCCTGTCTGTCCAAATGCATGTAAATCTTATCCCTCAGAATACTCTCCGGTAATTTGCCTACCACAGATATTAAGATACACAAAAATGCTGGAGAAACTCAGCGAGAGCAGCAGCATCTATGGAGCGAAGGAAATAGGCAACGTTTCGGGCCGAAACCCTTCTTCAACCCATCTTAACAGATATTAAGATCACTGTTCTAAAGTTCCCAGGCTTTTCCTTGTAATCCTTCTTAACTGAAGGAACAATATAAGCTAACCTCCGGTCTTCCAGCACCTCACTTGGTGATTCAGGAATCTCAGCCATGACTCTTGCAATTTCCTCTCTAGCTTCCCACAGGGTCCTCATCTATATCTGATTAGACCCGGACATAGAAACATAGAAAATAGGTGTAGGAGCAGGCCATTTGGCCCTTTGAGACTGCACCACCATTCAATATGATCATGGCTGATCAGTACCCCGTTCCTGCTTTCTCGCCATATCACTTGATTCCATTAGCCCTATGAGCTCTATCTATCTCTCCCTCTTGATAAAATCCAGTGAATTGGCCTCCACTGCCTTCTGTAGCAGAGAATTCCACAGATTCACAACTCTCTAGGTGAAAAGGCTTTTCCTCATCTCTGTCTTAAATGGTCTACCCCTTATTCCTAAACTGTGACCCCTGGTTCTGGACTCTCCCAACATCGGGAACATGTTTCCTGCATCTAGCCTGTCCAATCCCTTAAGAATTTTATATGTTTCTATAAAATCCCCTCTCATTATTCTAATTCTAGTGAATACAATTCCAGTCGATCCATTCTTTCATCATATGTCAGTCACGCCATCCCGGGAATTAACCTGAACCTACACTGCACCCCCTCAATAGCAAGAAGGGTAGGGAATTGAGGAATGCTGTGGAACAGAGGGATCTAGGAATAACTGTGCATAGTTCCCTGAAGGTGGAATCGCATGTAGATAGGGTGGTAAAGAAAGCCTTTGGTGTGCTGGCCTTTATAAATCAGAGCATTGAATATAGGAGTAGGGAAGTAATGTTAAAATTGTACAAGGCATTGGTAAGACCAATTCTGGAGTATGGTGTACAATTTTGGTCGCCTAGTTATAGGATGTCAACAAAATAGAGAGAGTACAGAGGAGATTTACTAGAATGTTGCCAGGGTTCCAGCAACTATGTTACAGAGAAAGGTTGAACAAGTTAGGTCTTTATTCTTTGGAGCGCAGAAGGTTAAGGGGGGACTTGATTGAGGTCTTTAAAATGATGAAAGGGATAGACAGAGTTGACGTGGATACGTTTTTTTTTTCCCATTGAGGGTAGGGAAGATTCAAACAAGAGGGCATGACATGAGAATTAAGGGACAGAGGTTTTGGGGTAACGTGAGGGGGAACATCTTTACTCAGAGGGTGGTGGCTGTGTGGAATCAGCTTCCAGCAGAAGTGGTGGAGGCAGGATCGATTTTAACATTTAAGAGTTAAGTGGATAGGTATATGGACGTGAAGGGAATGGAGGGGTATGGTCTGAGTGCAGATAGATGGGACTAGGGGAAAACAAATGGTCGGCACGGACTGGAAGGGCCGAGAGGGCCTGTTTCCGTGCTGTAATTGTTATATGGTTATATTATATGGTTAAGAATGTCCTTCCTCAAATTAGGAGACCAAAACTGCACACGATACTCCAGGTGTGGTCTCACCAGGGCCCTGTACAACTGCAGTAGGACCTCCTTGCTCCTATACTAAAATCCTCTTGCTATGAAGGCCAACATGCCATTAGCTTTCTTCACTGCCTGCTGTACCTGCATGCTTACTTTCAGTAACTAATGTACAAGCACACCCATGTCTCGTTGCACCTCCCCTTTTTCTAATCTGACACAGTTTACACCCCAGCGGTATGAACATTGACTTCTCTAACTTCAGATACCCTTGCTTTCTCTCCCCCTTCCTAGTTCTCCCACTAGTCTTACTGACCCCGACTACATTTTATCTTTGTCCCGTCCCCTCCCCTGACATCAGTCTGGAGAAGGTTCTCGACCCAAAAGGTCACCCATTCCTTCTCTCCAGAGATGCTGCCTGTCCCACTGAGTTACCATCTTTGTCTACCATTCAGATAATAATCTGCCTTTCTGTTCTTGCCACCAAAGTGTATAACTTCATATTTATCCACATTATACTGCATCTGACCCCTCACCCAACCTATCTAAATTACCCTGCAGCCTCAGGGCATCTTCCTTGCAGCTCACACTGCCTCCCAGCTTTGTGTCGTCCGTAAACTTGGAGATGTTACATTTAATTCCCTAGTCTAAATCGTTAATATATATTGTAAATAACTGAGGTCCCAGCACCAAGGCTTGCGGTACCCCACTAGTCACTGCCTGCCATTCTGAAAAGGACCCGTTAATTCTACTCTTTGCTTCCTGTCTGCCGTCCAGTCTCTATCCATGTCAATACTCTACCCTTAATATAATGTGCTCTAATTTTGCACACTAATCTCTTGTGTGGGACCTTGGCAAAGGCTTTTTGAAAGTCCAGATACTATGTCAGCACTTCCTCGACTGTAACACTGACTGCCTTCAAGACACTTCCATTCACTGTCCCAGGTTCCCCAGTCCTCATGTCTTTGTTCACAGTATAAACGCAGGAGAAATACTCATTGACGACCTTACCCATCTCCTGCGCCTCCACACACAGGGTTTCACAGGGGCCCCATTCTCTCTAGTTGCCCTCTTTCCCTCAATGTCCTTAAAACCTGTCCAAATGTCTTTTAAAAGATGTAACTATATCCACTTCTATAGCTTCCTCTGGCAGCTCATTCCAGATCTGGACTATTCTCCGAGTGTGCTATGGAATGGATTTTAATGCAGATTTTCTACAAGACTAGTGTAGATGGGGCATGTCGATCGGTCGGCGTGGGCAGGTTGAGCCGAAGGGCCTGTTGCCACGTATGTAACTCTTGACTCTTAAGTTAGGACGTTATGTTGCAGATGTTGGTGAGGCCATATTTGGAGTATTGTGTTCAGATTTGGTCACCCTATATTATAGGAAGGATGTTGCTAAGCTGGAAAGTTTGCAGAGAAGATTCACAAGGGTGTTGTCAGGACTTGAGAGCTTGAACCACATGGAGAAGTTGGGCAGGCTAGAACTTTATTCCTTGGAGCGCAGGAGGATGAGGAGTGATCTTATAGAGGTGTACAAAATCAGGAGAGGAATAGATCATCTAAAAGCACTCTTGCCCAGAGTAGGGGAATTAAGAACTAGAGGACATATGTTTAGAGGGATATGGGCAAATGGGGTTAGCTTAGATGAGGCATCTTTGTGGCGTGGACAAGTTGCGCTGAAGTGCCCAGTTTCCGTAGAGTACAGCTCTATGACTCCCATAAACCCCCAACCCCTCTCGCCCACCATTGCCATTCTCATGCTGACTCCCCCTCTGTCTGTTCAAGGTGGTCTCCAAGGGAGGTAGTGAGTGGGATGGGAAAGCAAGGGTGGGAACTCGGTGCGTGTGGAGGTGACTGGGCCAGGTTGGAGCTTGGGGTGAGTGTGCTGTCAGCCCCTGGGCAGGGTTCATCTCATCCTCCTTGTCTGTCCGCAGGTGTGGAGTTCATTGTCCCCAAGACGGGCTACTTCTGTCAGATCTGTTCCCTGTTCTACACCAATGAAGACACGGCCAAGGTGACCCACTGTGGCACTGTGCTACACTATAAGAACATGGAGGTAAGGCTGCTCTTGCACTCTTTCTTCACCAATGTCTGTTGTGTTGGGATTTACTCTGGCGTGGGGATGACTTGGTGTCCTTTGCATTTGCTACTTAGTTTCGTTTATTGTCACGTGTACCAGGATACATTGAACGGCTTTCGTTGCGTGCTAACCAGTCAGCGAAAAGACCATACATGATTACAATCGAGCCGTCCACAGTGTACAGATAGATAATAAGAGAATAACGTTTAGTGCAAGGTAAAGTCAGTAAAGTCCGCTCAAATATAGTCCGAGGGTCACCAATGAGGTAGATAGTAGTTCTGGACCACTCTCTAGTTGTGGTAGGGTGGTCCAGTTGCCTGATAACAGTTGGGAAGAAACTCTCCCTGAATCTGGAGGTGTGTGTTTTCACACTTCTATACCCGGAGTGACCGGGGTGAGACTGGCCCTTGACGATGCTGCTGGCCTTGCCGAGGCAGCGTGAGGTGTAGATGGAGTCAATGGGAGGGAGGTTGCTTTGTGCGATGGTCTGGGCTGCGTTCACAATTCACTGCAATTTCTTGCGGTCTTGGATGGAGCTGTTCCCAAACCGTGCTTTGTTGCATCCCGATAAAATGCTTCCTGCGGCGCATCTATAGAAGTTGGGCAGAGTTGTGGGGGATGTGCCGAACTTCCTAAGCCTTCTAAGGGAGTAGAGACGTTGGTGTGCTTTCTTGGGCGTTGCTTCAGTATGGGTGGTCCAGGAGAAGTTGTTGGTGATATTGACCCCTAGGGATTTGAAGCTTTCAACCATCTCTACTTCAGCGCCATCAATGCAGACTGGGGCGTGTGGACCGCTTCACTTCCTGAAGTCCATCACTATCTCCTTTGTCTTGCTGACGTTGAGAGAAAGGTTTAAGAAGGAACTGCAGATGCTGGAAAAATCAAAGGTAGACAAAAATGCTGGAGAAACTCAGCGGGTGAGGCAGCATCTATAGAAGGAAGGAGTAGATGATGTTGCCTATTCCTTCATTCCATAGATGCTGCCTCACCCGCTGAGTTTCTCCAGCATTTTTGTCTACCTTTGAGAGAAAGGTTGTTGTCTTGACCCAAAGTTTTCAATCTCTATCATATATCAGTCTCCACCACCACCCCTGGTAATGCGTTCCAGACCCCCACCACCCTCTGTGGAAAAAAAAATAACCATGTGGAGGGAATGCCTTCCACAGATGCTGCCTGGCTCGCTGCCTTTTGCTCACAATTCCAGCATCTGCAGTCTCTTGTGTGTCTCCTGGTGATCAGAATGAAGCCTGAATTAGAGGGCTACAGGGAGAGGTTGGACAGGCTTGGATTGTTTTGTCTGGAATGCCAGAGGTTGAGGGGAGACCTGGTAGAAGTTATGAGGGTGATTGGAAGGGTACAGTCAGAACCTTTTGCTTAGGGTAGAATTGTCCAACACTAGAGGGCATAAGGGGAAATTGTATTAGAGATGTGCGGGGCAGGTTTTTTTACACACAGGTTATTGGGGGTTTGGAATGTATTGCCAACGGTGGTGCTGGAGGCAGATACGATACTGGCGTTTAAGCTTTCGGATAAGCACATGGGACTGCAGGGAATGGAGGGAAGATAGCCACAAAAAGCTGGAGTAACTGGGTCAGGCAGCATCTCCGGAGAGAAGGAATAGGGGGAAAAGGAAAACAAATGTGATGTTTTGGGTTGAGACCCTTCCTTAGACTGAGTCGGGGAGAGGGAAACGAGAGACATTAAAAGGTACACAGAACAAATAAATAAAGGTATGCAAATGGACAAATCAAAGCTAGCAATGATGATCGTAGAGAAGGAGGCATCACAGAGGGGAGGCAGCAAGAGAGGGTGTTGTGGAACCCATTCGAGAGAGGAGGACCTCTTCAGAGTAGGCATACCTTGAGATTTTGCAGTGGAGCAGATGAAATGCAGAGGCAGGAACTGGATACGGGCTATATGCAGGCAGATAACATATGGTCTTGGCATCATGTTCTGCATATACGTTGTGAGCCGAAGGGCCTGTGGGGCTGTACTGTTCTATGTTCTACACATGCTGGAGTGACAAAGCCGTCTGGTGTTTTTCAGAAGTACGTGAGCCAGCGGCGGGAGGAGAGCGTGGGCAAACAGAACAAGTGAAGGCAGCCACTTGCAACAGAGTATATTTTGGGTCCAAGTGTTCTTCCCCCCCCCCCATCCTTCTCTTCCTCCTCCAGCTTTACCAGACAATTACAACATTGTACAAATTATCTCGACACTGTACTGATTATGGAAACTGTTCTTTTGGGTTATATTGTTGTCTTTGTGTTTTTACATAAATTGTTGTAGCAATTGCCGATTCAGTTATGCAATTAAAATTATGTTCTACAGAAGTGCATGTTTTAAATTCTTCCTGGCATATCAGTTCTCCACTTGAAGCAGCACATCCCACCATATGTACACAGACCCATCCTCTTCATTTGCAGGAAGGAACTGCAGATGCTGTTGTAAACTGAAGGTAGACACGAAATTCTGGAGTAACTCAGCGGGACAGGCAGCATCTCTGGAGAGAAGGAATGGGTGACGTTTCTGGTCGAGTCTGAGTGAAGGGTCTTGACCTGAAATGTTACCCACTCCTTCTCTCCAGAGATGCTGCCTGTCCCATCCTCTTCATCTTTACCAGTCGGTGAAGTTCCAGAAGACTGGAGTGACTAATGTTGCACCATTATGTAAGAGGCTACTATAACATTTAGGACATTTCAACAGGTATATGGATAGAACAGGTTTAGAGGGATATGGGCCAAAACGCAGGTAGGTGGGACCAGTGTAGATGGGGCATGTTGGTTGGCATGGGCAACGTAGGCCTGGACCTGTGCTGTGCAGCTCTGGCAGCATACAGCCTGGACACTGACCATGTCGACAGTAATAGGAAGAGTGGCGCTTTCAAAGATGATCTACCGTACTGTGGTAACATTTTGCAAGCAGCAGAAGAGGTCACGATCAAATGCAGTGCCCTCCATTATGTTTGGCACAAAGACCCATCATTTATTTATTTGCATCTTATCTCTCAATTGCATGAGAGAGATATGAAGGCGCTCACCATCGATGTGGGGTTCTGGGAGAGCCTGGCAGCTGACCGCACGAGGTGGAGAGGTACCCTGAACCAACATCTCAAAACGCTGGAAGAGAAACTTGAACGCAGCGGCAGACAAATGGACACGCAGAAAGGAGCGCAGCAGCTTCAACAAACCAGAGGACCACACACAAATGTGACCTTTGTGACAGAGACTGTCAGTCCCCCATTGGGGAACAAGCGACGCTGCTCTAGCAGAGGTTTGGAGCAAACAGCCAACAACTAGGATGCATCACCCATGGTCAGTCATGACCGAGTGGGACTTACTACTGCTACACAATTTGAGATTTATAATAGAAAAAAATCACGTGGTTAAAGTGTACATTGTCAGATTTTAATAAAGGCCATTTTTACACATTTTGGTTTTCACCATGTAGAAATTACAGCTGTGTTTATACATATCCCCCCATTTCAGGGCACCATAGTGTTTGGGGCACATGGCTTCACAGGCGTTTTGTAATTGCTCAGGTGTGTTTAATAGCCTCCTTAATGCAGGTATAAGAGAGCTCTCAGCACCTAGTCTTTCCTCCAGTCTTTCCATCACCTTTGGAAACTTTTATTGCTGTTTATCAACATGAGGACCAAAGTTGTGCCAATGAAAGTCAAAGAAGCCATTATGAGACTGAGAAACAAGAATAAAACTGTTAGAGACATCAGCCAAACCTTAGGCTTGCCAAAATCAACTCTTTGGAACATCTTTAAGAAGAAAGAGAGCACTGGTGAGCTTACTAATCGCAAAGGGACTGGCAGGCCAAGGAAGACCTCCACAGTTGATGACAGAAGAATTCTCTCTATAATAAAGAGAAATCCTCAAACACCTGTCCGACAAATCAGAAACACTCTTCAGAAGTCAGGTGTGGATTTGTCAATGACCACTGTCCGCACAAGACTTCATGAACAGAAATACAGAAGCTACGCTGCAAGATGCAAACCACTGGTTTGCCACAAAAATATGATGGCCAGGTTGCGGTTTACCAAGAAGTACTTAAAAGAGCAACCACAGTTCTGGAAAAAGGTCTTGTGGACAGATGAGATGAAGATTAACATATCAGAGTGATGGCAGGAGCAAAGTATGGAGGAGAGAAGGAACTGCCCAAGATCCAAAGCATACCACCTCATCTGTGAAACACAGTGGTGGGTTGTTGCGGCCTGGGCATGTATTGCTGCTGAAGGTACTGGCTCACTTATCTTTGTTGAAGATACAACTGCTGATGGTAGCATAATGAATTCTGAAGTGTATATGCACATCCTATCTGCTCAAGTTCAAACAAATGCCTCAAAAATTAGCCAGCGTCTCATTCTACAGCAAGACAATGATGCCAAACATGCTGCTAAAGCAACAAAGGAGTTTTTTTTAAACTAAAAAATGGTAAATTCTTGAGTGGCCAAGTCAATCACCCGAACTGAACCTAATTGAGCATGCCCTTTATATGCTGAAGAGAAAACTGAAGGGGACTAGCCCCCAAAGCAAGTATAAGCTAAAGATGGCTGCAATACAGGGCTGGCAGAGCATCACCAGAGAAAACACCCAGAAACTGGTGATGTTTGTGAATCGCAGGCTTCAAGCAGTCATTGCATGCAAAGGATATGCAACAAAATACTAAACATGATTACTTTAATTTACATGACATTGCTGTGCCCCAAACACTATGGTGCCCTGAAATGGGGAGACGATCTATAAATACTGCTGTAATTTCTACATGGTGAAACCAAAATGTATAAAAATGGCCTTTAATAAAATCTGACAATGTGTGATTTTTTTTCTATTACAAATCTCAAATTGTGGAGCACAGAGGCAAATAAATAAATGATGGGTCTTTGTCCCAAACACTATGGAGGGCAGTGTACAACAGGTTTGAACTTATCCAGGTAAAATAAACATGTATTATCAATGGTGTGTTGTGCTGCTGAGTGTAAGAATTGCAATTGTCCCATTTTCAGTACGTATGACAATTAAACACTTGTGGGTGTATGGAATGAGCTACCAGAGGTAGTTGAGGCTGGTACTATCAAAACATTTAAAACTAGGAGAGGGATTTGGATAGAAAGTATTTAGATGTGACGATAATGTGGCTGGCAACAACAGTTGGGCCGAAGGGCCTGATTGCACGCTGTGTGACCGCCAGTGTTTGATATTGAGCAGACGCACCGTGCAAGAAGAACTCAGCAGGTCAGCTGAGGAAGAAATGGACAGGCAACAGTTTGGGTCAGGACCCCTTGTACTGAGAGATTGGGAAAGGGAGGGAGAAGATCAGAAATAGTCCCGGCTAATGTCAGGCCCACAGTTAGTGGTGAAATTAATGAAATGAGGAGAAAGGGTTGGGGGATGGGGCCAGTGGGACAAGGACTTCAATGTAATGGAAGCACAGGGAGCAAAACACAATGTGCTGTTGGGACTGCAGAGGTGAGGTGGCAATGGACAGGCAGCATCTGCAACACCTTGTTTCACCCACTGGCGTGCTGAGTTATTCATTCCAGCAGTGGATGGTGTGTTGACCCGGCCGCTGGAGAGAGAAGCAACGAGGGGCAGATGTATTTAAATACTTCTTTATTTACATTGAACCTGGCGGCACAGAGGAGAGTGAGACGCGGTGCGTATCTGCGGCACTCACTGCCAGGACACCTTCCTCCCCAGGACACGGTTGGTGATTTTCTGCAGAGGGGAGAGAGGTTACACACTGAGGCGGGCGGCCAAGAGGTGACACAGGATTAAGGTGAGGGGTGGGGGACAGATTTAATCGGAGTCAGAGGGGCAATGTGCTGGGTGTAGGGAATGAGCTGCCGGAGGAGGTCGTTGAGACATGGGTCAAAGGCAGGTAGGTGGGACCAGTGTAGCTGGGGCAGCTAGGTTGGCACGGGCTAGTTGGCCATAGGGCCCATGACACATACACCTCAGGTCTGCCAGGCAGTTCAGGCAGGTGCTATGGTAGACAAGAGTGTTGGAGAAACTCAGCGGGTGCCGCAGCCTCTATGCGGCAAAGGAAATAGGCAACGTATCTGGTCAAAACCCTTTTTCAGACGTCTGAGGAAGGGTTTCGACCCGAAACGTTGCCTATTTCCTTCGCTCCATTGAGGCTGCTGCACTCGCTGAGCTTCTCCAGCACTTTTGTCTAACTTCGATTTTCCAGCATCTGCAGTTCCTTCTTAAACACAGGCAGGTGCTATAATGTTTAAGGGACATTTGGACATGGATGCAAAAAGTTTTAAGGGATATAGGCCAAATGGGATTATCACGGAGAGGGCAGCTTGGTTAGGATGGAAGAGTTGGGCCGAAGGGCCTGTTTCCGTGCTGTGTGACTTTGACAAGCATCGCCCTGGGCATCGATGTGGGGCAGGACAGGACAATTGGGTCTGCTGCTGACCCGGGGTAGGTCTGGGTCTGGCCTGGTGTAGGGATGTCTGGGTCTGGCCTGCTGATGGCGGGCTGGGGCTGTCTGGTGTTGGGCTGGGATTGGCCTGGTGTAGGGCTGTCTGGGCATTGCCTGGTGTAGGTCCGGGATTGGCATGGTGTAGGGCTGTCTGGGCCTGGTCTGGGCCGTGGGTGGTTTGTCCCTGTGTGAGGACCCACCTGTTTGTAGAGCTGAGCCCGCAGCCTGTTGCTCCTGGACTCAGACCTGCGCTTCTCCTCCTCCTTCTGCCTGGTCACCTCAGGAAGCTGCTCGTACAGCCTGCAACACACCAAGGTTCAGACAATCCTGGAGTAGAATTAGCCCATTCAGCCCATCAAAGTCTACTCCGCCATTCAATCATGGCTGATCTATCTCCCTCCCAACCCCATTCTCCTGCCTTCTCCCCATAGCCCCTGACACCCGCACTAATCAAGACTCTTAGACACAAAAAGCTGAGGTAACTCAGCGGGACAGGCAGCATCGCTGGAGAGAAGGAATGGGTGACGTTTTGGGTCGAGATCTACCTGAAACGTCACCAATTCCTTCTCTCCAGAGATGCTGCCTGTCCATCTGAGTTACTCCAGCTTTTTGTGTCTATCTATGATTTAAACCAGCAACTGCAGTCCCTTCCTACACTAATTAAGAATCTGTCAATCTCCGCATTAAGAATATCCCACTGGCAGCCTCCAGGCATCTGTGGCAAAGAATTCCACAGATTCACCACCTGCTCACTATAATTCCTCATCTCCTTCCTAAAGGTCCTAGACTAGTGGAAACATCCTCTCCACATCCACTCTATCCAAGCCTTTCACTATTCTGTACGTTTCAATGAGCCGACAAACGCTCATCATAGGTTAACCCACTCATTCCTGGGATCATTCTCGTAAACCTCCTCTGGACCCTCTCCAGAGCCAGCACATCCTCAAATATGGGGCCCAGAATTGCTCACAATACTCCAAATGTCTGGATCAGCTCGGTTTTGTATTCCAGGTCTCTCAAAATAAATGCTAGCATTGCGCTTGCCTTCCTTACCACCAAAGGCACGAGTTGAGCCACGCCAGCCCCACCTGCTGCCCAATACTGAGGTTGGGGGGAGAGGATGGTTATCACTGCTACAAGTTACCCATGTGAAAAACTCTTTTGTCGCGTGCTATCCAGTCAGTGGAAAGATGAAACGTGATTTACAGGGAAAAGGGAAGAACATTTAGCGTAAGCTCGACAAAAATGGTGGAGAAACTCAGCAGGTGAGGCAGCATCTATTGAACTAAGGAATAGGTGACCTAAGGGTCTCGACCCGAAACGTCATCTATTCCTTCGCGCCATAGATGCTGCCTCACCTGCTGAGTTTCTCCACCATTTTTGTCTACCTTTGATTTTTCCAGCATCTGCAGTTCCTTCTTGAACATTTAGCGCAAGATAACTTTGTCCAAATAAAGATGGTGTGCGGGTCAGAAACGAGGAAGATTGTAGCTCAGGAGCTCAGGGAGGGAACTCACCGCTTGGAGCGATCCCACATCTCCTGCCTGGAAATCACCTTCTTGTACAAAACAGGGCCATCTGTAAAAGAGGGTGGAACAGCTGAGCGCAGGGGTCAGAGGCACAAACCCCATCTCATTCACCCCAATATCCCACACTCACCCCATTACAGGAAGCACGTGGAGGCTTTGTGCAGAGGACGTTTACCAGAATGATGCCAAGATTGGGAGGGGTATTGGTTCCGTTTAGTTTATTGTCACATGTACCGAGATTGGACTAGGATTGTTTTCTCTGGAACGCCAGAGGTTGAGGGGAGACGAAGATCAACATTTGCAGTTTCCGTCTCCAAATTTGAGGAAGGACATTCTTGCTATTGAGGGAGTGCAGCGTAGGTTTACAAGGTTAATTCCCGGGATGGCGGGATTGTCATATGCTGAGAGAATGGAGCGGCTGGGCTTGTACACTCTGGAGTTTAGAAGGATGAGAGAGGATCTTATTGAAACATATAATATTGTTAAGGGTTTGGACACGCTAGAGGCAGGAAACATGTTCCCGATGTTGGGGGAGTCCAGAACCAGGGGCCACAGTTTAAGAATAAGGGGTAAGCCATTTAGAACGGAGATGAGGAAACACTTTTTCTTACAGAGTGGTGAGTCTGTGGAATTCTCTGCCTCAGAGGGCGGTGGAGGCCGGTTCTCTGGGTACTTTAAAGAGAGAGCTAGATAGGGCTCTTAAAAATAGCGGAGTCAGGGGAGAAGGCAGGAACGGGGTACTGATTGGGGATGATCAGCCATGATCACATTGAATGGCGGTGCTGGCTCGAAGGGCCGAATGGCCTCCTCCTGCACCTATTGTCTATTGTAACAACTTTAAGAATACAGGTGGTGCAGTAAAGGTGGCGACACGTGTGCACTGCCTCAGTGTGATCTTATACTTGTATGAATGTGCTTGTGTACGCAGCAAACCCTTGTTATAACAGACCATGAGAGGGGGGAATGGTGTCTGTTGTCAACTAGTCATAGAGTGATACAGTGTGGAAATAGGCCCTTTAGCCCAACGTGCCCACACCAGCCCAGCGACACTAGTCCCACTTGCCTGCGCTTGGCCCAGATCCCTCCAAGCAAGTCCTATCCATGTACCGGTCTAATTGTTTCTTAAATGTTGGGAGAATCCCAGCCTCAACTACCTCCTCCGGCAGCTCATTCCATACGCCCACCACCCTTTGTGTGAAAATGTCACCTCTCAGATTCCTATTAAATCTTTTCCGTTTCACCTTGAACCCATGTCCTCTGGTCCCCGATTCCCCTACTCTGGGCAAGAGACTCTGTGCGTCTACCCGATCTATTCCTCTCATGATTGTGTACACCTCTATAAGATCTCCCCTCATCCTCCTGCGCTCCATGGAATAGAGACCCAGCCTACTCAACCTCTCCCTGTAGCTCACACCCTCTAGTCCTGGCAACGTCCTCATAAATCTTCTCTGGACCCTTTCCAGCTTGACAATATCTTTCCTGTAACATGGTGACCAGAACTGAATACAATATTCTAAATGAGGCCACACCAACATCTGCAACATGACCTCCCAACCTCTGTACTCCATTCTGCAGGAAGGAACTGCAGATGCTGGTTTAAACCAAACGTAGACACTAAAAGCTGGAGTAACTCAGCGGGACTGGCAGCATCTCTGGAGATATGGAATGGGTGACGTTTCGGTTCGAGTCTGAAGAAGGGTCTCGACCCGAAACGTCACCCATTGCTTCTCTCCAGTGATGCTGCCTGTCCCGCTGAGTTACTCCAGCTTTTTGTCTCTATATTCCAGTGTCTATTGCTGGCTATAACCGAGGAAGCATTAGGCTCCACCCACCTAGCAGTCTTCCCGTGAAACTACCAACGTCGATTTCAAATACAAAGTATTTTTAATGAGTCAAAATATATTTTTGATACTGCGCTAGAAATACTAAATAAAGGCTGTTTGTTACATTAATAGTTAAGTATTGATCTAAGCAATTGCTTGTCAATGTCAATGCCTCGCCAATTTCAGCGCCTTCACAAGTCCACACCCCCATTCAATCATGGCTGATCTCTGCCTCCTAATCTCATTCTCCTGTCTTCTCCCCATAACCCTGAACACCCGTTCTAATCAAGAATTTGTCTATCCCTGCCTTAATATGTCCACTTGGACCTGGCCTTCATAGCCTTCTGTGGCAATGAGTTCCACAGATTAACTACCCACTGACTAAAGAAGTTCCTCCTTTCCAAAAGAGCACCCTTTAATTCTGAGGCTGTGACCTCTGGTCCTAGACTCTCCCACCAGAAACATCCTCTCCACATCCAGTCGATCCATTCCTTATCAATGTCCATGTCAATCCCTTGCCAAGGACATGTTTAAGGTGAGGGGGGAGGAAGAGGAACCTGAGTAGTAACCTTTTCACACAGGTTACTGAAGGTGGTGGGTGTATGGAACGAGCTGCTAGAGGAGGTAGTTGAGGCTGGGACTATCGCAACTTTTAAGAAACAGTTAGACGGGTACATGGATAGGACAAGGAATGAGAAACAGCATATAACCTTCCAACATTTTCACCACCTCCAACGGGATCTCACTACTGGGATCCCACTACCCATCTCCTCCCCTTTATGCTTTCCGCAGAGACCGTTGCCTCCGCAACTCCCTGGTCAACTTTGTCCCTTCCCACCCCCTCCGTTGCTTTCTGCTGCAAACGCAGGAGATGCAACACCTGTCCCTGTACCTCCTCCCTCAACTCCATCCAAGGACCCCGACAGTCTTTCCAGGTGAGGCAGAGGTTCCCCTGCACCTCCTCCAACCTCATCTACTGTATCCGCGGTTCCAGGTGTCAACCTCTACATCGGCGAGACCAAGCGCCGGCTCGGCGATCGTTTCGCTGAACACCTCCGCTCAGTCCGCCTTAACCTACCTGATCTCCCGGTTGCTCAACACTTTAACTCCCCTCCCATTCCCACACTGACCTTTCGGTCCTGGGCCTCCTCCACTGTCAGAGTGAGGCCCAGCGCAAATTGGAGGAACAACACTTCATATTTCACTTGGGCATCTTACACCCCAGCGGTATGAACATTGACTTCTCTAACTTCAAATAGCCCTTGCTTTCCCTCTCTCTCCATCCCCTCCCCCTTCCCAGTTTTCCCACCAGTCTTACTGTCTCCGACTACATTTTATCTCTGTCCCGCCCACTCCCCTGACATCAGTCTGAAGAAAGATCTCGACCCGAAACGTCGCCCATTCCTTCTCTCCATAGATGCTGCCTGTCCTGCTGAGTTACTCCAGCATTTTGTGTCGACCATGGATAGCACAGGTTTGGAGGGATGTGGACAAAACGCAGGCAGGTGGGACTAATGTAGATGGGACATGTTGGACGGTGTGGGCAAGTTGGGCTGAAGGGCCTGTTTCCATGCTGTATCACTCTGTGACTCTAGTGGACAACAGATACCACCCCCACCCTCTCATGGTCCGTTATAACAAAGGTTGTACACGAGGTTAGACAAGGATGGTTTTGACTGAGCTGTGTGGAGTAAGTGTTTTCCACAGCATAGTCGGAGACAGTAATGTCCCTGTCCCATTTAGGAAACCTGAACGGAAACCTCTGGAGACTTTGCGCTCCACCCAAGGTTTCCGTGCAGTTCCCGGAGGTTTTTGTCAGTCTCCCTAATGGTCGAAAGTGGTTTCCGCTTCTTCTATGTTCCAGCCATTATTTCAAAAAATTGAAAAACCAGAGGTTTCCGTTCAGGTTTCCTAAGTGGGACAGGGGCATAAGACTAGTGGGACAACTGGGAAGGGGGAGGGGATTGGACTGAGCGGAGGTGTTCAGTGAAGCGATCGCCAGGCCTGCGCTTGGTCTCCCCGATGACAGCGGGGGGGGGGGGGGGTGGGGAAGGTAGGTGTGACAATAGGTGTGAGTTGTGGTGGACGGGCAACAGGACAGGTGGCCCGTCTCACTCACCTGGCTGCGGGCCCCTGCGCTGGTGGTGGCCCCGTGCCGGGGGCGGGTTGAAGAGCCGGTCCCTCTCCCTCTGTAGGTCGCCCTGGAACTTCCTCTCCTCCTTCAGCAGGGCCAAGCGACGCACCCGCTCCCGAGAGTGCGAGATGAACCAGGGCCGGTTCATGCTCAGTGAGTCCTGGGGGCAGAGAGAGAGAGAGAGAGAGAGAGAGAGACTCAACACGGGGAGAGAGAGGGGCAGTGTCAACACGGGGAGATAAAGGGGGAACAACGTGACGGGGGGGGGGGGGGCAGATCTTACACCTCTTTATAACATCCCCTTCCACACACCGATGAGATACACAGCATGGAAACAGCCGTTGTGTTAAAGAAGGAACTGCAGATGCTGGAGAATCGAGGGTTACACACAAAAAGCTGGAGAAACTCAGGGAAATTAGAGATATAGACGGTGATGTGGAAAGATAAAGAACAATGAATGAAAGATATGCAAAAAAGTATCGATAAAGGGAACAAGCCATTGTAAGCTGTTTGTGGTGTGAAAATGAGAAGCTGGTGCGACTAGGGTGAGGGAGGGAGAGAGAGATAGAGGGAGAAACAGGCCCTTCGGCCCGACTGGTCCATGCCGGTGGAGAGGTGCCGCCCCCTCACACCATTGCACCAATGAGCCAGCTCCCCACCCACCCAACCAGTCCCAATTACCCCACAACACCAACCCCCCTCCACTGGGCCCCTCCTCCAATAGTCAAAGGCCTGGATAGAGTGGATGTGGAGAGGATGTTTCCACTAGTGGGAGAGTCTAGGACCAGCCTCAGAATTACAGGATGTTCTTTTAGGAAGGAGATGAGGAGGAATTTCTTTAGTCAGAGGGTGGTGAATCTGTGGAATTCTTTGCCACAGAAGGCTGTGGAGGAGAAGTCAGCGGATATTTCAATGGCAAAGATAGATAGATTCTTGATTAGTGCGGGTGTCAGGGGTTATGGGGAGAAGGCAGGAGAATGGGGTTAGGAGGGAGAGATAGATCGGCCATGTTTGAATGGCGGAGTGGATGGGCCGAATGGCCAAATTCTGCTGCGATCACTTATGAGAGAGTGTCCCCGTATAGAGGGCAGCCCCTCAGGGGTCAGTGTTGAGTGGGGGGTGGGCAGAGAACAAGGAACCTGGGACCCGTCTTGTCCTGCTCACAGGCCTGAAGGTGAGAGGGGTGACGTCGAGAGGTCGAGGGAGACCTGATAGAAGTATATGAATTTATCAGAGGCATAGGTAGGGTAGACAGTCAGAACCTTTTCCCCACGATGGAAATGTCAAATATACTTTACTTTAAAGATACAGCGCGGGAACAGGCCCTTCAGCCCTTCAGCCCATCGAGTCCATGCCGACCAGCATTCACCCCGTACACTAGCATTATCCAACACACACTAGGGACAATTTACAGAGGCCAATTATCCTACAAATCTGCACGTCTTTGGAGTGTGGGAGGAAACCATCGCGGTCACTGGGAGAGCGTACAAGCTCGTTACAAACGACACCGCAGTTGCGATGGAACCCGGGTCTCTGGTGCCGTGAGGCAGCAGCTCTACCGTTGTACCACCGTGTCGCCAACATGCTGAGAGAATGAAGCGGCTGGGCTTGTACACTCTGGAGTCTAGAAGGATGAGAGGGAATCTTATTGCAACATATAAGATTATTAAGGGCTTGGACACGCTAGAGGCAGGAAACATGTTCCCAATGTTGGGGGAGTCCAGAACCAGGAGCCACAGTTTAAGAATAAGGAGTAAGCCATTTAGAACGGAGACAAGGAAACACTTTTTCACACAGAGAGTGGTGAGTCTCTGGAATTCTCTGCCTCAGAGGGCGGTGGAGGACAGTTCTACTTTCAGAAGAGCTCGATGGGGCTCTTAAAGATAGCAGAGTCATGGGATATGGGGAGAAGGCAGGAACGGGGTACTGATTGTGGATGCACAGAGTCTCTTACCCAGATTAGGTGAATCGAGGACCAGAGGACATAGGTTTAAGGTGAAGTGGAAAAGATTTAATAGGAATCGGAGGGGTAGCTTTCTCACACAAAGAGTGGTGGGTGTGTGGAACGAGCTGCCAGAGGAGGTAGTTGAGGCTGGGACTATCACATCGTTTAAGAAACAGTTTGACTGGTACATGGATAGGACAGGTTTGGAGGGATCTGGACCAAGCGCAGGCAGGTGGGACTAGTGTAGCTGGGACATTGTTGGGCCGGTGTGGGCGAGTTGGGCCGAAGGGCCTGTTTCCACACTGTATCACTCTATGACAATGACTCTCGGTAAGATGTCAAGCTGGAAAGGATGCGGAGAAGATTTACGAGGATGTTGCCAGAGCCCGAGTGTCTGAGCTACAAGGAGAGGTTGAGCCGGCTGGGACTCTATTCCTTGGAGCGCAGGAGGATGAGGGGTGATTTTATAGAGGTGTATAAAATCATGAATAGGGTGAATGTACAGTCTTTTACCCAGAGTAAGGAGATTGGACATAGGTTTAAGGTGAGGGGGGGTCCATGATATACACACAGATAGTGCTGGACACATTGACGGGGAGACAGAGACAGAGACACTCACTCACCCTGAGGGAGATGGGTACGAGGGAGGAGAGGGTCTTCCCTGGGGCCCAGCCCCCCTGCTGCTGGTTGCCCTCCTCGCTGCTCCAGGCCTCCTGGAGTTGTCTCTGCCGCAGGGGCTCTCTCCAGCGGCGGGGAACCTCGTCCTGCTGGCCCCAGGCCCTACACCAACGCTGCCTGCTCTCTGGAACATTCTCCTTCCTCCAGTCCTCCTGCAGCTCGACGGCAGGGATGTACCAGGCCACGGCTGTGGGAGTAACACAGTGAGCACAGGCCCCACATGGGAGTAACACAGTGAGCACAGGCCCCACATGGGAGTAACACAGTGAGCACAGGCCCCAGGGACAGACCCTCAACCACCGACCCCGCAGTACAGGAAGATTGAGAACCTCGAGCCCTGGTGTGGAGACAACCTTTCTCTCAATGTCAGCAATGCCAGTGTCACTAGAGCTTCATTGGTACATGACAATAAACTGACCTTTGAAACAAAGGAGATAGTGACCGACACCAACATCTACTGACACACATCCCACACACACCCCTGTGTGTATTCACACTTCCCATTAGATTGGTTGAAACCCCACCACACCGACCCCCCCCTCCCCCACACTGACCACCTCCCCCACTTGACCACCTCCCCCACACTGACCACCTCCCCCACACTGACCCCCCTCCCCACACTGACCCCCTTCCCCCACACTGACAGCCCCCACACTGACCCACACACTGTCCCCCCCTCCCCCACACCGACCGCCCCTCCCCCACACTGACCACCTCCCCCACACTGACCCACCTCCCCCACACTGACCACCCCCTCCCCCACCTGACCGCCCCCACACCCCTCCCCCACACTGACCCCCCTCCCCCACACTGACCCCCCTCCCCCACACTGACCACTGACCCACACTGTCCCCCCCTCCCCCACACCGACCCCCTTCCCTCACACTGACCCCCCTCTCCCACACTGACCCCAACACTGACCCCCCCTCCCCCGCACCGACCCGCCCTCCCCCGCACATACCGCCCCCCACACCGACCCCCCCCTCCCCCACATCAACCCCCCCTCCCCCACACCGACCACCCCTCCGACCACCCCTCCCCACACTGACCCCTCCCCCACACTGCCCCCCTCCCCCACACCGACCCCCCCTCCCCCCACACCCCCCTCCCCCACACCCCCCCCCATCCCCACTCCCCTCCCCCACACCCCCCCTCCCCCATACTGACCCATACACTGCCCCCCTCCCCACACCGACCCCCCTCCCCCCACTGACCCCCCTCCCCCCATACTGACCCACACACTGCCCCCCCTCCCCCACACTGACCCCCCCTCCCCCCATACTGACCCACACACTGCCCCCCCTCCCCCACACCGACCCTCCCTCCCCCACACCGACCCCCCTCCCCACTGACTCCCCCTCCCCCACACTGACCCCCCACACTGTCACACTGACCCCCTCCCCCACACTGACCCCCCTCCCCACACTGACCCCCCCTCCCCCACACTGACCCCCCCTCCCCACACTGCCCCCTCCCCACACTGCCCCCCCTCCCCACACTGACCCCCCCACACTGACCCCACACTGACCCCCCCCCCCACACTGACCCCCCCTCCCCCACACTGACCCCCTCCCCCACACTGCCCCCCCCCCTCCCCCACACTGACCCCCCTCCCCCACACTGCCCCCCTCCCCCCCCCTCCCCCCACACTGCCCCCCCCCCCCCACACTGACCCCCCCCTCCCCCACACTGCCCCCCCTCCCCCACACTGACCCCCCTCCCCCACACTGACCCCCCTCCCCCACACTGCCCCCCCTCCCCCACACTGCCCCTAACCTGGGTTGCGTTTGCTGGGCCTGTTGGCGAGGGAGCTGCCTCTCCCCTTGCCCCTGGGCCAGGTGTCCGTGCGGTCCCGCTGCTCGCCCCCCTGGTGCAGGCTGACGTCAGAGTCGGGGGAAGGGAAGGTCACTCCCACATCTCGGGTGTGCCTCCTGGTGGCCTCCGGGACGATCTCCAGGGAACCTGGAGCCAGAGAGAGCAGCCTTCAGACCCAGGGGGACCCACACACGGCCTGCACTATCAGTGGGGCAGCTGCCTACATCTACACACAGCTACTGCAGATCACAAGAGTGATACAGCATGGAACAGGCCCTTCAGCCCTACTTGCCCACACCGGCCAACATCCCAGCTACACTAGCCCCACCTGCCATCACTTGCCCCATATTCCTCCAAACCTGTCCTATCCATGTACCTGTCTAAATGCTTCTTAAACATTACGAAAGTCCCAGCCTCAACTACCTCCTCTGGCAGCTTGTTCCATACACCCACCACCCTCTGTGTGAACAAGTTGCCCCTCGGATTCCTATTGAATCTTTTTCCCTTCACCTTGAACCTATGTCCTCTGGTCCTCGATTCCCCTACTCTGGGCAAGACACTCTGTGCGTCTACCCGATCTATTCCTCTCATGATTTTATACGCCTCTATAAGATCTCCCCTCATCCTCCTACGCTCCTCTCTACCCAGCCCACTCAACCTCTCCCTATAGCTCACACCCTCTAGTCCTGGCAACATCCTCGTAAATCTTTTCTGAACCCTTTCCAGTTTGACAATATCTTTCCTATAACACGGTGCCCAGAACTGAACACAATATTCTAAATGCAGTCTCACCAACGTCTTTTACAACTGCAACAGGATCTCCCAACTTCTACACTCAATACCCTGACTGATGAAAGTGCCAAAAGCCTTCTTGACCACCTTATCTACCTGCGACTCGACCTTCAAGGAACCATGCACCTGTACTCCTAGATCCCTCTGCTCTACAACACTACCCAGAGGCCGACCATTCACTGTGTAGGTCCTGCCCTTGTTAGACATCCCAAAATGCAACACCTCACACTTCTCTGTATTAAATTCCATCAACCATTCCTCCGCCCACCTGGCCAATCGATCCAGATCCTGCTACAATCGTTCACAACCATCTTCACTATCTGTAAAACCGCTAACATTTGTACCATCAGCAAACTTGCTAATCTTGCCCTGTATGTTCTCATCCAAATCATTGATGTAGTAACGGGCCCAGCACCGAACCACTAGTCACAGGCTTCCATTCTGAGAAGCATCTTTCCACCATCACCCTCTGCTTCCTTCCATGGGGCCAATTTGCTATCCATTCAACTATCTCTCCTTGGATCCCATGAGATCTAACCTTCCAGAGCAGCCTACCATGCGGCACCTTGTCACGATTGTACGTTGCTGGTATGAGACGGGAATTGGCTCGGATAGATGGGCAAATGATACTCAAAGGATTGACGGTGGAGATGCAATGGCAAAGAATTAAAAACCGCATGGATTAACTACAACAGTTGTTCATCCCTGTCTGGTGAAAAAATAAAATGGGGAAGGCGGCTCAACCACAGCTAACGAGGGAAATTAGGGATCGTGTTAAATCCAAGGAAGAGGCATATACATTGGCCAGAGGAAGCAGCAAACCGGAGGACTGGGAGAAATTTAGAACTCAACAGAGGAGGACAAAGGGGTTAATTGAGAGGAGGAAAAAAAAGCATGAAAGAAAACTTGCGGGGAATATAAAAACTGACTGTAAAAGCTGCTACAAATATGTGAAGAGGAAAAGATTAGTGAAGACAAATGTAGGTCCCTTATAGACAGGTAAATCTATAATGGGAAACAAGTTTATAAATTTATAATAGCAGACCAGTAAACATAGAAAATGTAGACAATAGGTGCAGGAGGAGGCCATTCGGCCCTTCGAGCCAGCACTGCCATTCATTGCTGTCATGGCTGATCGTCCCCAATCAATAACCCGTGCCTGCCTTCTCTCCATATCCCTTGATTCCACTAGCCCCTAGAGCTCTATCTAACTCTCTCTTAAATCCATCCAGTGACTTGGCCTCCACTGCCCTCTGTGGCAGAGAATTCCACAAATTCACAACTCTCTGGGTGAAAACGTTTTTTCTCATCTCAGTTTTAAATGGCCTCTCCTTTATTCTAAGACTGTGGCCCCTGGTTCTGGACTCGCCCAATGTTGGGAACATTTTTCCTGCATCTAGCTTGTCCAGTCCTTTTATAATTTTATATGTTTGTATACGATTCCCCCTCATCCTAAACTCCAGTGAATACAAGCTCAGTCTTTCCAATCTTTCCTCACATGACAGTCCCGCCATCCTGGGGGTTTTGGTTACTAAGTAAGACACAAACAATCTCCCAGAAATACTAGGGGACCCTGGATCTAGCATGAGGGAGGAACTGAATGTAATCCACATTAGTCAGGAAATGGTGTTAGGTGAACTGTTAGGACTCGAGACCGATAAACGTTCCCGATGTTGGGGGAGTCCAGAACCAGGGGTCACAGTTTAAGAATAAGGGGCAGGCCATTTAGGACTGAGATGAGGAAAAAACCTTTTCACCCTGAGAGTTGTGAATCTGTGGAATTCTCTGCATCAGGGGGCAGTGGAGGCCAATTCACCGGATGTATTAGAGAGAGTTAGATATACTGTCATTCTTAGGGCTAACGGAATCAATGGATATGGGGAGAAGGCAGGAACAGGGTACTGATTGTGGATGATCAGCCATGATCATATTAAAAGGCGGTGCTGGCCCGAAGGGTTGAATGGCCTACTCCTGCACCTATTGTCTATGTTTCTATCCTACATACACTGGGGACAAATTCCATTTATACCAAGCCAATTAGCCTACAAATCTGTACGTCTTTGGAGTGCGAGAGGAAACTGAAAATCTCGGGGGAAACCCATGCAGGTCACGGGGAGAACGTGCAAACTCCGTACAGACAGCGGCCGTAGTCAGGAATGAACCCGTGTCCCTGGCGCTGTGAGGTAGCAGCTTTACCCACTGGGCCACTGTGGATGGGGAAGGGTTACCGGAGTAGAGAAGGCTGGCAGCGTGCGTGCGTGCGTGCCTGCGAGCGGTGCGTTCACTGACCTGCCTGCACTGCCTGGTCCACCAGCCGAACGCCCTTCCTGGTGACCAGCCTGACAGTGGGGCGGCGAGGGGGGCGAGCGGCCACAGAGTCTGACGTGGTGGTGGAGGAGAGGGGTGGAGGTGGCGGCTGAGACACCTGCGGGGGGAGGGGAGAGAGAGAAGTGTCAGCCCAGGTGTGTGCGTGTGGCAGCAGCAGCAGCAGCAGGGAGTGGGGTCAGGTACATGTGGAGCACAGACCGGTGTGGGGTGAATCAGGTGTCAGTCACCCTGTGTGGGTATCAATGTAATGCCAGGGCAGTGGGTACATGGGGTGGGCACGGGGAACATGGAGACCTGTGGGGTACATGCATGGCCGCACTGGCCATTCGCCAGCGTGGTGCCTGGACACGGGACGGGCGGCAGGGTGACAGGGACGGTTGAGGACCTGGGCCTAAAGCAGCCACATAGGACCAGAGGTGAACCTGCTACTGCGCTGTGGCTCCAGGAGGCAGCTCTCACAGCACGGGGCGACACAGGGGCAGGACAGGAAGGGGGGGACACACTGAGAGGGTTGGGAGTGGGAGGGAGATGGGGAGAATGTGGGGAAAGACGGAAATGGGGAGAGAGGGAGGGAGATGGAGGGAACGTGTGGGAGGCAGATGGGGAGAGAGGTAGAGGGAGATGTGAGGAAGCCCAGACTGACCTGTGGAGGTGCAGTTGAAGGGGGGGGTGAGGAGGAGAGGGGGGGTGAGGAAGGGGGGGAAGGAGAGGGGGGGCGGGGAGGGATGAGGAGGTGAGGGGGGAGGAAGAGAGGGGGGGAGGAGGGGGGAAGGAGGAGAGGGGGGGAGAGGGGGGAGGAGAGGGGGGGTGGGGGAGGAGGGGGGGGAGGAGAGGGGGGCGGGGAGGGGGGGAGGAGAGGGGGGGGAGGAGAGGGGGGAGGAGGGGGGGGAGGAGGGGGGGGGGGAGGAGGGGGGGGAGGAGAGGGGGGAGGGGGGGGAGGAGGGGGGAGGAGGGGGGAGGAGGGGGGGAGGAGGGGGGGAGGAGGGGGGGGGAGGAGGGGGGGGGAGGAGGGGGGGAGGAGGGGGGGGAGGAGGGGGGGGAGGAGGGGGGGAGGAGGGGGGGGGGAGGAGGGGGGGGAGGAGGGGGGGAGGAGGGGGGGAGGAGGGGGGGGAGGAGGGGGGGGGAGGAGGGGGGGAGGAGGGGGGGAGGAGGGGGGGAGGGGGGGGGAGGAGGGGGGGGAGGAGAGGGGGGGGAGGAGGGGAGGGGGGGGAGGAGGGGGGAGGAGGGGAGGAGGAGGGGGGAGGAGGAGGAGGGGGGAGGAGGAGGAGAGGGGGGGAGAGGGGGAGCCCAGACTGACCTGTGTGGGGATGACCAGTGCCCCTGCGCTGTCTATCCCTGCGCTGTATGGGCCCGTCTCTCTGCCGCTGGATGCTGGAGTAGAGGCGTGCGAGGGGCAGAACCCTGTCGGGCCCGAAGGCCCTGACCAGACGTGCCGTGTCGATGGTGGAGGGGCTGCTGGAGGAGTCGGGCTGGCTGCTGGAGTCCAAGCCGCTGCCGCCCCTCGCCGGGGGCCAGTGGGGACTGAGCGGGGGGGGCGAGGGAGGGTCTGCCCGTCTGCGGCCCCCTGGCACCTCCAGCAGCCGGGCCAGGCGATCCAGTCTCTCCAGCAGTGAGAGCTCACTGGCCGTGCTGGAACCCAGGCTCTGCTGGCGTACTCTGAAACGCTGCCAGAGCTCGTCCAGCCCCACGGACCCCTGCCGGAACCCGGGGTATCGATCCTCCCCGCCCCCCGACTCACTCATTCCCGGGCCCCTCACCCTCGACCCCCGCTCCCCCGGCCTCTGCTCTCCCAGGGATCGCTCCCCCGCCCCCTCGCTCTTGGACCCCACTCCACTGGGACCACTCTCTCCAGGCCCCTCTCTATCAGGGGCCGCTCCTCCAGGCCCCTCACTCCTGGGACCCGCTCCCCCCTCTCCCTCTGGCTCCTCACCCCCAGCTCTCTCTCCCCCGGCCCCCTCACCCCAGCTCTCTCTCCCCCAGTCCTCTCTCCCCCCGGCCTCTCTCCCCCCAGTTCTCTCTCCCCTAGGCCTCTCTCCCGCAGTCCCCTCACCCCCGGCCCTCTCTCCCCCAGCCCTCTCTCCCCCCACGGCCCTCTCTCCCCCGGCCCTCTCTCCCCCCGGCCCTCTCTCCCCCAGTCTCCCCCCCAGGCCCTGCAGCCCCCTCCTCGCCGCCGCCTTCGCCTGCTCCTTGTACGACAACCCTGCCGCCCCCACCTCCCCCGGCCAGGCCTGCCCTTGACTGCCCACTCCCACCCCCACCCCAGGCTGCGGGGCCCAGCGCCAGGCCGAGCCCTCACCCCTGGGGGGAGAGGCCCCATCCCTGGGGGGAGAGCCCTCACCTCCGGGGTCTCTGGTCAACAGGGGCACAGAGACGGCTGCACGGTGGGTGGGGTGGGTCCGGGGACGTCTGGCACCTGTGGGGAGAGCAGAAGGGGGCAGTGAGGCATGGCTGTGTGGGGGGGGCGGAATCTCACCACCCCTGCATAGATACCTCCCTTCCCCCCCCCCTCACTCTCCACTTCCCACCGCCTCTTGGTCAGCATGGATGAATTGGGCCAAAGGGCCTGTTTCCATGCTGTATGACTGAAAGTCATAGTCAAAGGTTCTGGTCTTTTCTCCCCTCCAGCCCCCCCCCCCCCCCCCCCACTTTCAGTCTTCAAAAAGGGGTCCCGACCCGAAACGTCACCTATCCATGTTCTCCACAGATGCTACCTGACCCGCCGAGTTACTCCAGCACTCTGTGAAACGTCACCTATCTGTGTTCTGCAGAGATACTGCTTGTCCCGTGTGGCTGAGGGGCTGGAGCAGGGAGCAAGGATTTAGATTTATAGACCACTGGGAACTCTTCCGGGGTAGGGGTGACCTGTACAAAAGGGACGGGTTACACCTTAACTGGAGGGGGACTGACATTCTGGCAGGCAGGTTTGCTAGGGCTACATGTGTGGGTTTAAACTGAATAGTGGGGGGGAGGGATTGACAAATTGGGAATATAAAGATGGAGTTGAAGGGGAAGTGACTACAGGAAAAATTACAAAAGATTCTTGAATTAATGGGAAGGAAAGCTCGAGAATGGACAACAGAATAAGGTCAGGGCCAATTGCGAGCGGTGCGAGGGGGGAAGTGAATACAGAGGTCAAAGTACTGTATACGAATGTGCGAACTATAAGGAATAAAGTGGACGAGCTTGAGGCTCAGTTAAAAACTGGCAAGTATGATGTTGTGGGAATTACTGAGACATGGCTGCAAGAGGGCCAGGGCTGGGAACTGAATATTCAAGGGCATACCTCCTATCAAAAAGACAGACAGTGGAACAACAATGGCAGGTATTTCTAGGAATAATACAGAAGGCGCAGGATCAGTTCATTCCTAGGAGGAAGAAAGATTCCCAAGGGGAGAAAGGAACGGCCATGGCTGACAAGGGACGTCAGGGACAGTATCAAAATTAAAGGGAAGAAGTACAACATAGCTAAGATGAGCGGGAAGGAAGAGGATTGGGTAATGTTTAAAGAACAACAGAAGATAACCAAAAAAACAATACGGGGAGAAAAGATGAGGCACAAAGGTAAGCTAGCCAAGAATATAAAGCAGGATAGTAACAGCTTCTTTAGGTATGTGAAGAGGAAAAAAATAGTTGACCAAAGTTGGACCCTTGAAGACCGAAAAAGGTGACTTTATTATGGGGAACAAGGGAATGGCAGATGAGTTGAACAGGTACTTTGGATCTGTCTTCACTAAGGAGGACACCAACAATCTTCCTGATATAGTAGTGGCCAGAGGATCTGGGGTGACGGAGGAACTGAAGGAAATCCACATTAGGCAGGAAATGGTGTTGGATAGACTGATGGGACTGAAGGCTGATAAATCACCAGGCCCAGATGGTCTGCATCGCATGGTACTTAAGGAAGTGGCTCTAGAAATCGTGGATGCATTGGTGATCATTTTCAAATTTTCTATAGACTCAGGATCAGTTCCTGTGGATTGGAGGGTAGCTAATGTTATCCTGCTTTTTAAGAAAGGCGGGAGAGAGAAAACAGGGAATTATAGACCAGTTAGCCTGACATCGGTGATGGGGAAAATGCTGGAGTCAATTATAAAAGATGAGATAGCCACACATTAGGATAGCAGTAACAGGATCGGTCCGAGTCAGCATGGATTTATGAAGGGGAAATCATGCTTAACTAATCTTCTGGAAATGTTTGAAGATGTAACTAGGAAAATGGACAAGGGAGAGCCAGTGGATGTAGTGCACCTGGACTTTCAGAAAGCATTTGATAAGGTCCCACATAGGAGATTAGTGGGCACAATTAGGGCATATGGCATTGGGGGTAGAGTGCTGACATGGATAGAGAAGTGGTTGGCAGACAGGAAACAAAGAGTAGGGATTAACGGGTCCCTTTCAGAATGGCGGGCAATGACAAGTGAGATACTGCAAGGCTCGGTGCTGGGACCGCAGCTATTTACAATATACATCAATGATTTGGATGAAGGGATTCAAAGTAACATTAGCAAATTTGCAGATGACACAAAGCTGGGTGGCAGTGTGAACTGTGAGGAGAGTGCAGGGTGACTTGGACAGGTTGGGGGAGTGGGCAGATGCATGGCAGATGAAGTTTAATGGGGATAAATAGTAAGATTAAACAAGAACTTACCAGTTTGAAGTTTGATCTTTATTTTATGAGGCGTTGCGATGAGGGATTACGTGAAGATCCCGCTAGCACGCATGCGTGACATTCTTCAAAGCAGCGGTGTGAAATCACAGATAACAGAGTTGACTAAGTAAGATAAGAGAACCAGCATACCAGTTGACCTTTATAAGAGAGTGTTGGGAGCAGAGGGCACGTAATCCCTCATCGTAACTCCTCATAAAATAAAAATCAAACTTCAAACTGGTAAGTTCCCATTTAATCTTACTATTTTACTTCAGAGTCACGTGAGTGACTACGTGAAGATTTTAAAGCTCTGTGATTTCGTGCCCTGGAAACGAGTCCATGCTCACACACTTCCATAATGACAAATGGAGGAAGTATGTTAACATATTTCAGACATGAAACTGTGCTGAAAAAACAAGAAGGTATTTATTTAACAAATAATGATAATACTCCTACTTCGGGGAAATTATAATACAGAACTTAAAATTGTGTCTGCAAATGTCTCAGGCGCGGCCACGGGTTTATTATAGAACCGCTGGAAGGTTTTCTCATTAGCCCAACCCGCCGTTGCAAGGATGTGGCCAATAGGAACTTCCATCAAACTTGCCGCCGATGTAGATGCAGCCCTGGTGGAATGAGATTTAAAAACATCAGTGTCCATCCCCGCTGCACCCAATACCACCCTTAGCCATCTTGAAATGGTTTGCACGGTGACTCTATGATGAGGACGTTTATGACTTATAAGCAGAGCCCTATCCGTGCCCCTGAAACACTTGGTGACCTCCAGGTAGTGTAAAAGGTGGGTCACTATGCATAGGCGGCTCTCTATGAGGTAAGCCAGGAAATCCAACTGGCGGCCAGATGATCCTGTTTTGTGAATTTATGAATGAAGAAAGTTACCTCATTGTTGGATGTAACCATGACGTCCAGGCTTAGCTTGTGTAGGGTCTGGACCCGTTGCGCCGTCACGAGAGCCATCAGCATTACCATTTTATATGTGAATTTGGCTAGGGAAAGAGATGTAACTGGTGCCCAACCTCGGAGCAAGGTTAACACAATGAGAATATCCCAGGTCTGGGAATATCTAGGCCCGGGGGTATTTGAGTTGAAAATACCCCTCATACAGTTGATGGCATTGTAGCTTAAACCTTCATCAAAATGAAGGCTTGCCAAGAACTCCAGCACTTCCGGAATGGTGGCTGTGTCATCTGTGGTGTTTGTCTTGGTACAAAACACCTCCCATTTTTTGACGTAAATGAGGTATTGTTTCCTGGTGGATTCCCTGCACGATGCCGTGATGATATTCATTGTTCGGTCTGAAAGTCCAAATTCCAGAGTGGCCTTTTCAAAACCTGCAAACCAATAGGTTCATCCGGTCATGGCACGGGTGACTCTCCCCTGTCACAGGATATACTAGTAAACTCAGACGTTTGGGTATTGGAATGCATGGTTCTGAGACCATGTCCAGTACCACAGGGAACCATGGCTGAGTAGGCCAGTCGGGCACAACCAGAATACTCGATGCGGAGTCTTGTTGAATTTTCTGCAAGACCCGACTGATGAGGCAGAAGGGGGGAAATGCATAGAAAAACAAATCCCCCCCAGTGTAGCGAGAAAGCGTTCATCGTTACTGCCCCAGGGTCTGGTTCCCATGCAACATATGTTGGTATTTGGTGATTGAGTCTGGATGCAAAAAGGTCGATATCTGGTGTTCCATACCGATCTACAATAGCGGCAAACACTTTGTGTCCAACAGTCATTCGGTGTTGTCATTAAACTTGCGTGACCTGGTGTCCGCCACTGTATTTAGCCTACCCAGAAGGTAAGTAGCTAATGTTCCTTTCTAAGCACCAGTGCCAGATTGTATTGACCAATTCATCACAAGATATCGACTTAATTCCACCCATTTTGGATTAACGTAAGCCACCACGGTGGTATTGTCAATTTGTAGGCGTACATGCAGATGCCGCATGTCCGAACAGTAAGCCCGGAGTCCATGAAATGTTCCCTAGCATTTCTAAATGATTAATTCCCAGTGCCGGGAGTAAGGTTAATTCATGTTTATTCCATCTACCACTGCAACCGGAGGTGGTATTAGTAGCTCCCCAGCCTTGAGCGCTGGCGTCAGTTTGTAGGACAACCAAGGGTTTTGTGATTGTAATGGGATTACAGCATTGCCTATCCACCATTGTAATTCCAATTTTGCTTTTGCTGGTAATTGCATTGGCCTGTCAAAATGGCCAGCATGGTGTTTGAGTGCTGCAATATTTGGTCTTTGTAGGTTTTGGTAATGCAAGGGCCCAAATTGTGTGGCTGGAAAGGCAGCCACAAGCTTCCCAATTACCCTGGCTACTTGCTGAATAGATGGTTTACTGATGCCAGCATGGCTGTTACATGCCTCTATCAAGTCTGACGCTTTGTTCGGTGGCAAAGTGACAGACATATGAACAGAGTAAATCGTGAATTCCAAATAGTCCATAGTGGTAGAAGGCATTAATTTGGATTTGTCTGGATGGATGATAAACCCCAGTTTTTGAAATAAGTGCTCAGTGGCTGAGACAGCCATTTTGGCCAACTCCAAGGTTTTCCCCACAATTAAAATGCATCAAGGTATGCCATAACAATCTGAGACACGCTAAAGCTGATTTCAATAATTTGGTAAACAGTCTGGGTGCTGATGTTAATCCATTAGGCAGCACTTTATACTGCCAGAGCTGCCCCATCCAGGCAAATTTCAAATATCTGCCATGATCTTTGTCTATTGGTACTGAATAGTATGCATCTTTTAGGTCGATACAAGCCATGAAGTACCTCTTGGAAACTAGTTGTTTGGCAGTAACAAAAGTTTCCATTTTGAAGCGGGCGTACTGCACAAAATTCAGTTGTGTCAAGTCAATAATGATGCGGCATCCGCCGTCTTTTTTATTTTTGGTGAAGATGTTCGATACAAACTCATGAGATTCATCTTTGGTTTTCTCAATTACCCCTTTCGTATGTAGTCTAAAGAGTTCAGCATGACCTTCTGTCTTTTCTTTCTGTGAAAGTACAAACTTTCAACTAGGTGCATGCTGAACAGGAAGGGGAAGTTTGTGAACAAATTCAATTTTGTATCCCTGAATACTTTGCAGTGTGAAAGGATCAGAAGTTATAGAACTCCATGCATCCCGAAACCAGTGCAACCGTCCCCATATCCGTGAAGTTAAACATGCAACGTTCCTGAGGCACCCAGACCCACCTACCTCCATGGTTACTGGCGGTGCTGCATTGGTTTCCTCTGTCCTTGTCTCCTGGGAGGTGGAGGTGCTGTGGTGTGGGGTTGGCGCATCTTCCAGGAAGGCCGTGCTGGGCCATGGTCTAAAACAGACCGTTGAGCAGGTTGGACGGCCTTCGAGCTTTCACCAGCAGGTGTTCTGTCGCTGTGGTAGCATGGTCTGCTGGTGGATGCATAGGGGTGCTGTCGCCACTGGTATGAGGACTTGGTGGCAGCCGGCACTTTTATCATGCCTATTGCCTTTGCCTCTTCATCAAGGTCTTTTACCTGCTTAGGCAGGTTGTCCCCGAATAGTAGTGTAGGCGGCTGTGCACTGCTGGGTCTGCACAACCCCGCGAATTTGGGGTTCAGTGCAGGTCGGATGACACTCTTTCTGTAACAGTTGATCTCAAACTGAATGCTACAGAGCAGTGCCAGGGCATCCTGTAGCTCTTCTGACATCTCCACTCCGTCCAATGACCTGGCAACGGCCGTAATCCCAGAAGCCAGTAGTTTTAGGATTCTTTGGAGTTTCACTTCCTGGCTTCTGATGCCAGGGCTCATGTTACCCCAGATGGGGTTGTTGACTGCAGGCACGTTGAGAGAGACACAATTCTCTGGAGCTAGGTATTTGGCTGTGGTGTCATTGATGACCTGTTCCTGAAGTTGATTCGTTGCCATGTAGTTTATATTGGCTGCCAACTTTGGCTGCAACGGCAGCCCTTTTTGGGTAGGCATCGCAAAATGTTGATACCATGCCCAGTAGCTCCTGTTCTGGCAGCCCTAGCATTGGTGTTTCTTCAGCCACACTCCCCTCTTCAGAGTCAGCCCAGCTCTGACTCCTTATGCTCCCCTGTGAGGAGGGTGAGACATTTGGCAGCCCTGTAAAGGGTGCTGCCGTGGGTCTGCGAGGAGACCCACTGTGACCATACCCCTGCTGTAGCAGGTCACGTTGGAGCAACTGCTCCACCATCCGCTCCATGCAGGATAATCGACCGCTGTCGCTTCCCGCCGGCGGGGTGTCCTCCAGCCCAGACCCAGCCGAGTCAACGGTTTTGCCCGATTTCCAGGTGGCTTTGCCGCCAGTCCGAGGAGCACCTGCGGGCTGTAGCGGCGTGAAGTCGGGGGCTGCGGTTTGGTTCAGCAGCTCTGGAGAACTTGACCGCTGCTGGCTGCCCGCTTCGCGGTCCTCGGCAGCTAGTTTGGCAGCGGCTCGTTTGGACTTCATCCTCGATTCCATCTTGGTGCGCTCTGTAAGAAAAATACTAACAGAGCCGGCAACGACCTCACGAATGGTATGTACTCACCTGCAGGCCATTTTAAAACTTACTGCTGGAGGAGCGATGCTTTGAGATTAGACTTTCATCATGTGTACCGAGGTAGAGTAAAAAACTTTTGTTGCATGCTATCCAGTCAGCGGAAAGACAATACCTGATTACAATGTCCAGATACAGGATAAAGGGAATAATGCTGATAACATTTGGTGCAAGGTAAAGCTGGTAAAGTCTGATCAAAGATAGTCTGAGGGTCACCAATGTGGTCGATAGCAGTTCAGGGCAGCTCTCTGGTTGTGGTAGGATGGTTCAGTTGCCTGATTACAGCCAGGACGAAACTGTCCCTGAATCTGGAGGTGTGCGTTTTCACACTTCTGTACCTCTTGCCCGATGGGAGAGGGGAGAAGTGGGAGAGGCCGGTGTGATACTGGTCCTTGATGATGCTGCTGGCCTTGGTGTGAGGTGTAGATGGAGTCAATGGAAGGGAGGTTGGTTTGTGTGATGGTCTGGGCTGCGTCCACAATTCGCTGCAATTTCTTGCGGCTCTTGGATGGAGTGCCCAGTGCCAGATACCTCCCACGCTCGCTCCGCGCTCACCCGCCCCCCCACCACCACACAGGCTCACCTCTGTCCTCCGTGCCCCTGGTCGGGTACGAGGTTGTTGCTGGCCCACTCTCTCCACGCTCACCTCTTGCCCTCAGCGAGCAGTAGCCCCTGGACCGGCCAGTGTGGGACGGCCCGGCATCACGAGCGGCCTCACGCCGGTCTGCAAGGTTGAAAGAAAGGATGAGTGGGTGGGAACTGCAGATGCTGCTTTACACAACATGCCGGAGTAACTCAGCAGGACAGGCAGCATCTCTGTGGAAGGAATGGGTGATGTTTTGGGTTCAGAACTTTCTTCAGGCTGACTTTAGGGATGCGTGTAGCAAAGGTACAGCAGTTATCATGGGTGGCTTTAATCTACATTTAGATTGGGCCAAACAAATTGGAAACAGCGCTGAGGAGGAGGATTCCAGGAATATATACGGATTGGTTTTTAAACCAATATGTAGAGGAACCGACTAGAGGGCAGGCCATCCTAGACTGGGTATTGTGTAATGAGGATGGATTAGTTAGCGATCTTGTTGTGCAAGGCCCCTTGGGCAACAGTGATGATAATATGGTGGAATTCTGCATTAGGATGGAAAGTGACTCTTTTAACTCAGGGACCAGGGTCCTGAACTTAAAGAAAAGAGACTTTGAAGGTATGAGATGGAATTGGCTCGGATAGACAGGCAAATTGTACTCAAAGGATTGGCAGTGGAGATGCAATGGCAAAGAATTAAAAACCGCATGGATGAACTCCAGAAATTCTTCATCCCTGTCTGGCGAAATCAAGGATAGTGTTAAATCCAAGGAAGAGGCATATACACTGGCCAGAGGAAGCAGCAAACCGGAGGACTGGGAGAAATTTAGAACTCAACAGAGGAGGACAAACGGGTTCATTAAGAGAGGGGAAAAGAGCATGAAAGAAAGCTTGCGGGGAATATAAAAAATGACTAAAAGCTGCTTTAGATATGTAAAAAGGAAAAAATTAGTGAAGACAAATGTAGGTCCCTTACAGTCAGAGACAGGTGAATTTATAATGGGAAACAAGAAATGGCAGAACAGTTAAACGAGTTCTGTCTTCACCAGTCTCGGAAACACTAGGGGGCCGAGGCTCTCGTGGGAGGGAGGAACTGAAGGGAATCCACATTAGTCAGGAAATGGTGTTAGGTAAACTGTTGTGACTGAAGGCAGATAAATCCCCAGGGCCTGATGGTCTGCATCCTAGAGTACTCAAGGGGTAGCCCAAGAAATCATGGATACATTGGTGATCATTTTCCAATGTTCTCTCAACTCTGGATCAGTTCCTGTGGACTGGAGGATAGCCAATGTAACTCCACTTTTTAAGAAAGGGGGGGAGAGAAAATGGGGAATTATTGACCAGTCAGCCTTACATTGGTAGTGGGTAAGATGCTGGAGTCGAATGTTAGAGATGTTATAGCAGCGTATTTGGAAAGCAGTGACAGGATCGGTCAGTCAGCATGGATTTATGAAGGGGAAATCATGCTTGACTAATCTTCTGGAATTATGAGGATGTAACAAGCAAAATGGATAAGGGAGAGCCAGTGGATGTGGTGTATCTGGACTTTCAAAGGTCCCACACAAGATATTAGTGGGCAAAATTAGAGCACATGGTATTGGGGGTAGAGTATTGACATGGATAGAGAACTGGTTGGCAGACAGGAAACAAAGAGTAGGAAATAACGGGTCCTTTTCAGAATGATGGGTTATTAATGTTCAGAGTTTTGTCCGAGCCGGGTTTAATAGCCTGATGGCTGTGGGGAAGTAGCTATTACTGAACCTGGTCGTTGCAGTCTTCAGGCTCCTGAACCTTCTACCTGAAGGTAGTGGGGAGATGAGTGTGTGGCCAGGGTGGTGTGGGTCCTTGATGATGCTGCCAGCCTTTTGAGGCAGCGACTGCGATAGATCCCCTCGATGGAAGGAAGGTCAGAGCCGATGATGGACTGGGCAGTGTTTACTACTTTCGCTGTAGTGAAAGTTTCCACTGGGATGTTTCCACTAGTGGGAGAGTCTAGGACTAGAGATTACACCCTCAGAATTAAAGGATGTTCCTTTAAGAAGGAGATGAGGAGGAATTTATTTTGTGGTGAATCTGCGGAATTAATTGCCACAGACGGCTGTGGAGGCCAATGGATATTTTTAAGGCAGAGATAGATAGATTCTTGATTAGTATCGGGTATCAGTTATGGGGAGAAGGCAGGAGAATGGGGTTAGGTGGAAGAGATATATCAGCCATGATTGAATGGTGGAGTGGACTTGATGGGCCGAATGGCCTAATTCAGCTCCTATCACTTATGATGTTATGAGAGGTGGAGAGAGCGTGTGCTGACCTGGCCTGCAGACATCACTGCTGTTCTCCGATTCCCCAAGGCCAATCCTACGCCTCATCCCTGCATTGGCGACGTAGAACAGTTCCGAGCTGCCCGCCGGTTTGTAGGGCAACATCAGGGGAACATCTGCAAGACCGCACATGGGACAGGTCACGCACGACACATAGCAGCACAATTAGGCCATTCGGCCCATCAAGTCTACTCCACCATTCAATCATACTCTCAACCCCATTCTCCTGCCTTCTCCCCATAACCACCTGACACCTGCACTAGGTCCATAAGTCTGGAACTTTGTTATATTACACTGAAGAGACGCGAGCTTGGCTGGTCGTGTTTGTGGAACAAACTAAATCTCAGCGGGTCAAGCAGCATCAGTGGAGGCAAAAAGGATTGTCGACATTTCAGGTGGATACCCTGCCGTGGGACCAAGAATGTAAGGGGGAACCTAATTCTGCTCCTACAACTTATGAACATGAATAGTAAGATTAAATGAGAACTTACCAGTTTGAAGTTTGATCCTTATTTTATGAGGAGTTACGATGAGGGATTACGTGAAGACCCCGCCAGCACGCATGCGCGACATTCTTTAAAGCAGCGGTGTGAAATCACAGATAGTAGAGTTGACTGAAGATAGTAAGATAAGAGAACTAACATACCAGTTGACCTTATAATAGAGGGTTGGGAGCAGAGGGCACGTAATCCCTCATCGTGACTCCTCATAAAATAAGGATCAAACTTCAAACTGATAAGTTCTCGTTTACTCTTACTATTTTACTTCGGAGTCACGTGAGTGACTACGTGAAGACTTCAAAGCTCTGTGATTTCATGCCCTGGAACGAGTCCATGCTCACACACTGCCATAATAACCAATGGAAGAAGTATGTAAACGTATTTCAGACTTGACAGTGCTGAAAAACAACAATGTATTATTTAACAAATAATAATAACAACCCCTAACTTCGGGGAAATTATAATACAGAACTTAAAATAGTGTTTGCAATATCTCAGGCGTGGCCCCAGGTTTGTTATAAACCACTGGAAGTTATTTCATTAGACCAACCCGCCATTGCAAGGGTGTGGCCCAGAGGAACTTCCATCATCCCCACTGCACGATGTAGCTGCAGCCCTTGTAGAATGAGATTTATCCACCCCTGCTGCACCTCACACCACCCTGAGCCATCTTGAGATGGTCTGCACGGTTACTCTGTGATGAGGACCTTTAAAACTTATCAATAGAGCCATTTCCGTTCCCCTGAGACTTTTGGTGACCTCCAGGTAATGTAGAAGGTGGGTCACTATGCATAGGCGTCTATCTACGGGCTAAGCCAGAAACTCCAATTTGAGGCCAGATGACCCAGGCCTGTTTTGTTTAAGTAACTCATAAATGTGAAAGGTTACCTTATTTTGGGATGTTGCCATGGCGTCCAGTCTAGTTTGTGCAGAGACTAGACCCGCTGCGCCGTACAAGTGCCATCAGCATCACTGTTTAATACGTGAGTTTGGTTAGTGAGAGGAACGTGGTGCCCAATCTCTGAATAGGGTCCGGACAATGCCAATATCCCAGGTCTGGGAATATTGAGCCCTGGGGGGGATTTGAGTTAAAAATCCCCTCATCGTTTTGACACCAGAGGGTGAGATCCTCCTCCATGGTGTTCTAACCCCTGTCCCAGGTATGAGGATAGGGCACTTCTAGAACAGTTGATGGCATTATACCTCAAGCCTTCATCGAAATGTAGACTTGCCAGGACTCCAGCACAACCGTGATGGTGGCTGTGTTGTAAGTAGTGTCTGTCCTGGTACAAAATACCTCCCATTATTTGATACAGGTGAGGTACTGTTTCCTGGTGGACTCTGCATGATGCCGCGATGATATTCATGGTTCGGTCCAACAGCCCAAATTCCAGGAGAGGTCTTACCAATCTTGCAACCCAATAGGTTCATTTGGTCATGGCACGGATGACTCTCCCGTCACAGGATGTACCAGCAACTCGGGCGTTTGTAGATCGGAATTCATGGCTCCGAGACCATGTCGAGTACCACATGGCTGAGTAGGCCAATCGGGTGCTCCCAAAATACCTTATGTGGAGTCTTGTTGAATTTTTCGCAAGACCCGACTGATGAGGCAGAAGGGTCTGGTTCCCATGCAACATATGTTGGTATCTGGTGATTAAGTCTTGATGCAAAAAGGTCAATATCTGGCGTTACATACCGAGCTATAATGTCAGTAAATAACTGGTGGTCCAACATCCATTCGGTGTTGTCATTGAATTTGCGTGACCTGGTGTCCGCCAGTGTCCAAATGTTTCTTTATATGCACCAGTGCCAGATTGTATTGATCAATTCATCACAAGAGATCGACTTAATTCCACCCATAAGATTAATTTATGTCACCACGGTGGTATTATCAATTTGTAGGCGAACATGCAAATGATGCATGTCTGAAACAGTAAGCCCGAAGTCCGTGAATGCTCCCAACATCTTTAGATGATTGATACCCTGAAGTAAGGTTAACTCATGTGTATTCCATCTACCACCACATCTGGAGGTGGTATTGGTTGCTCCCCAGCCGTAATTGCTGGTGTCAGTTTGTAACACAACCGAAGGGTTTGTGATTGTGATGGGATTTAGAGCAATGTCGAACATTGCTAATCCACCATTGTAATTTCCAATTTGCTTTGGCTAGTCTGTCAAAATGGTCAGCATGGTGTTTTTGAGTGCTGTAGTTTTGGCCCTTTGTAGAATTTGGTAATGTAGGGTCCAAATTGTGGCTGGGAAAAAGATAACCACAAGCTTCCCAATTACCCTGGCTTTTGCCGAATAGGTGCTTAACTGACGCAAACAAAGCTGTTTTATGCCTCTATCAAGTCTGTTGCTTTGTCCTTTGGCAAGGTAACAGACATATGAACAGAGTCAACCGTGAATCCCAAATCCAGTCACCGGAAGGCATTTACTTGGATTTGTCTGGATGGATAATAACCCTGATTTTTGAAATAGGAGCTTGGTGGCTGAGACAGCAAATTTAGCCAATTCCATGTTATTCCCACAATAAGATGTCATCTAGATATGCCATGACAATATGTTTTATGTTTCCGAAGAAACGCCAAAGCTGGTTTCAATATTTTTGGAAACAGTCTGGGGCTGATGTTAATCCATTAGGCAGTGCTTTATACTGCCAGAAACTCCCATCCAGATAGATTTCAGGTATCTGTGGTGATCTTTGTCTATTGTTCTGAATTGTGAAGCACCCCTTGGAAACTAGTTGTTTTAGCAGTAACAAAAAATTTCCATTTTTAAGTAGGTGTACTGCACAAAGGTATTCAATTGTGTCAAATCAAAATGATGCGGCATCCGTCATCTTTTTTGTTTTGGGTGAAGATGTTTGATACAAACTCAAGAGACTCATGTTTGGTTTCCTCTATAGCTCCTTTAGTATATAGTTTTTAACAGTTCCGCATGACCTTCCACTTTCTCTTTCCTTGTGAAAGCACAAACTTTTGGCTGGGTGCATGTTGAACCGGAAAGGAGGAAATTCAATTTTGTATCGCTGAATACTGTGCAGTATGAAAAGATCAGAAGTTATTCCCTGTACAAGTGTAACTTCCCCAAACCTGTGAAGAAGTTACACATGCTGTGTTCCGGGGGCAAGCAGACCCACCTACCTCCATGGTTACCGGTGGTGCTGTGTTGGTTTCCTCCTTCCTTGGTTCCTGGGAGGTGGAGGCGTTGTGGGGTTGGCGCATCTTCCAGGAAGGCCGTTCTGGGACATGGCCTGACAAAGACCTTTGTGTATGTTGTACGGCCTTCGAGTTTTCACCAGCTTTTCGTTCGGTGTGATAACGCAGCCTGCTGGTGGATGCGTAGGGGTGCTGCTCTTTTACCTGTTGGGCAGGTTGTCCCCGAAACAGCCCGAGTAGCTCCTCTTCTTGCACCCCTAGCATGTTGTATTCTGCTGCCAACACCCCCTCTTCAGAGTCAGCCCAGACCTGACTCCTTATGCTCCTCTGCAAAGAGGGTGAGCATTTGGCAGCCCTGTAAAGGGTACTGCCGTGGGTCTGCTAGGAGACCCACGGTGACCAGACACCTGCTGGAGTGTGTCACGTTGGAGCTAATGCTCCCCATCCGCACCATGCGGGATTATCGAGCCCGGACCCTGCCGAGTCAACGGGCTTGCCCGACTTCCGGGTTGTTGTGCCGTCAGCCTTGTAGTGGCGTTGCTATCCGCGAACGGCGAGTCTCCGAGCCCGGACCCTGCCGGGTCAACGGGCTGCCCGACTTCCCGGTAGCATGCTGCCAGTCTTCCTGCGGGCTGCGGCGTTGAGTCGGGGCTGTTGCTCTGCAGTCGCTGTCTCTGCTGGGTCAACGGGCTGCCCCGACTTCCCGGTAACATTGCCGTGAAGTCTTTTTGCCAGTATCGCAGTCAGTCTTTCTCAGTCAGGGAAAGCAGATTATTATTTAAATGGTACATGGTACACCAGTCATTGGAAAGTAGGCATGCAGGTACAGCAGGCAGTGAAGAAAGCGAATGGTATGTTAGAGCAAAAGGATTTGAGTGAGGTTCTACTTCAGTTGTACAGGGTCTTGGTGAGACCACCACCTGGAGTATTGCGTACAGTTTTGGTCTCCAAATCTGAGGAAGGACATTATTGCCATAGTGCAGAGAAGGTTCACCAGACTGATTCCTGTCAGGACTGTGACCGATCCGTACCACATAGATGCCGATGTTGGGAAGTCCAGGACAAGGGGTCACAGCTTAAGGATGAAATCCCGAGATGAGTCTTCTTGAACTCTCTGCCACGCCACTGGCTATATTTAAGAGTGAGTAGGATGTGGCTTGTGGCTAAGGATCGATACAGAGTTGGATGATCAGCCATGATCAATTAGGCTCGAAGGGCTGAATGGCCTACTCCTGCACCTAGTCTATGTTTCTATGTTTCGAGGCGACCCCTTGGTGGGGAAGAAAAAACCGACCTCAGGTTAGTTCACCTTACCGGTGGAGGAGCGACCCTCCTCCCTGCCTGTCGCTTTGACATGCGGTCGACGATATGTCGCGCATGCGTGCTGACGGGGTCTTCACGTAGTCACTCACGTGACTCCGAAGTAAAATTAGGCCATTCGGCCCATCATGTCTACGTCACCATTCAATCATGGCTGATCTATCTCACCCTCTCAACCCCATTCTCCTGCCTTCTCCCCATAACCCCGACACCCGTGCTAATCATACAATCGGAGATGCCTCCGGTCTGAAAAACAACTGTCTCTCTAGCGGTCTCTTCCACTGCCTGTGCTGCAAGATCTAGAATTGTACGAAGGAACTGCAGATGCTGGTTTACACCGAAGATAGTGAACGCTCAGAGTAAAGGATTCTAAAACTATGAGAGCATGAGAGGGGAGAGGTGCAAGAGCGACCACCGGGTCAACCTTTTCACTCAGCGGGTGGTCCGTACCTGGAACGAAGCTGCAGAAGTGGATGCAATTACAACTTTTAAGACATTTGGACAGATATATGAACAAAACACAAAGTGCTGGAGGAACTCAGCAAGTTAGGCAGCGTCAAGGGAGGGAAAGGACAGATAAGAAAGATGTTGGGGGAGTCCAGAACCAGGGACCACAGTTTAAGAAGTAGGGGTAAGCCATTTAAAATGGAGATGAGAAAACACTTTTTCACACAGTTGTGAGTCTGTGGAATTCTCTCCTCAGAGGGCGGTGGAGGCAGGTTCTCTGGATACTTTCAAGAGAGAGCTAGATAGGGCTCTTAAAGATAGCAGAGTCAGGGGATATGGGGAGAAGGCAGGAACGGGAAGTCTGAAGAAGGGTTTTGGCCGGAAACGTTGCCTATTTCCTTCGCTCCATAGATGCTGCCGCACCCGCTGAGTTTCTCTAACATTTTTGTCTACCTTCGATTTTCCAGCATCTGCAGTTCCTTCTTGAACAGGTTTCCAACCTGGGGTAGGTTTACCTCCAGGGGGTAAATTACACCGACCCAGGGGGTAAATGTGTTTGGTTCTGGTAATCTGTTCATCATTAGTTGTTCATAAAGAAGTGAAATAACATTGTTATGTGCTATTAAAGTTGCCTGGGATAAACGGGTCGAAAAAGGTTGGGAACTTCTGGGCTAAACTCTTCCTATCCATGTACCTGTCTAAATGTTATTATAGTCCCTGCCTCAACAGAGAGTTGTGAGTCTGGGGAATTTACTGCCTCAGAGGGCGGTGGTGGCGGTACTTTCAACAGGGAGCTAGATAGGGCTCTTAAAGATAGCGGAGTCAGGGGATATGTGGAGAAGGCAGGAACGAGGTACTGATTGTGAATGATCAGCCATGATCACACTGAATGGCGGTGCTGGCTCGAAGGGCCAAATGGCCTACTCCTGCACCTGTTGTGGTTCACCAGACTGATTCCTGGGATGGCACGACTTCCATATGAAGAAAGACTGGATAGACTCGGCTTGTACTCGCTGGAATTTAGGAGATTGAGCGGGGATCTTATAAAGACTTACAAAATTCTTAAGGGGTTGGACAGGCTAGATGCAGGAAGATTGTTCCCGATGTTGGGGAACTTCAGAACAAGGGGTCACAGTTTAAGGATAAGGGGGAAGTCTTTTAGGACCGGGATGATAAAAACATTTTTCACACAAAGAGTGGCGAGTCTGTGGAATTCTCTGCCACAGAAGGTAATTGAGGCCAGTTCGTTGGCCATATTTAAGAGGGAGTTAGATGTGGCCCTTGTGGCTAAAGGGATCAGGGGGTATGGAGAGAAGGCAGGTACAGGATACTGAGTTGGATGATCAGCCATGATCATATTGAATAGCGGTGCAGGCTCGAAGGGCCGAATGGCCTACTCCTGCACCTATTTTCTATGATTCTATGACTGTCTACTGTCTATTGTCCACGACCTCCTCTGGCAGCTCATTCCATTCACCCACCACCTTGTGTGTGGACAAGTTGCCCCTCAGTTTCCTATTAAATCTTTCCACTTTCACCTGGAACCTGTGCGCTCTGGTTTTTGATTCCCCTGCTTTTGGAACCTTATCGATGTTGCTGATGGCTTCACACACCTCTATAAGCTCACCCCTTCAGCGCTCCAGGGGAACAAGACCTATCCTATCCTATCTACTCTACAGTGCACAACACAATGAGGCAGAGACCTGAGCGGCAAATCCCCCCCCCACCCCCTCAATCACGTAGCAAGTCACTGGCCCTAGCAACGGTTTAGGAAGGAACTGCAGATCCTGGTTTACACCAGAGATAAACTAAAAATGCTGCTGTAACTCAGCGGGACAAGCAGCGTCTCTGGTGAAAAGAAAGATTCTCAAGTGGTACGAGTGTCAGGAGTTACGGGGAGAAGGCTGGAGAATGGGGTTGAGAGGGAGAGATAGATCAGCCATGATTGAATGGCAGAGTGGTCGATGGACCGAATGGCCAACATCTGCTCCTATCACTTATAACCTTATGAACAGGTGACAGATACTGAGCAGAAACAGACCCTTCGGACCACCAAGTCCGCACTGACCAGCGATCACCCCGTACACTAACACTACTCTACACACACTAGGGACAATTTACATTTACATCGCCAATTAAGCTACAAACCTGCACGTCTTTGGCGTGTGGGAGGAAACCGAAAATCTCGGAGAAAACCCACACAGGTCACGGGGAGAACGTACAAACTCCGTACAGACAGCACCCGTAGTCAGGATCGAACCTGGGTCTCTGGCGCTACGAGCACTGCAAGGCAGCAACTCTACCGCTGTGCCACCGTGCCATACAATATTAGAATGCTGTCTGAGGAAGAGTTTTGACCCTAACGTCACCTATCCATGTTCTCCACAGATGCTGCCTGACCCGCTGAGTTACTCCAGCACTCTGTGAAACGTCACCTATCCATGTTCTCCACAGATGCTGCCTGACCCGCTGAGTTACTCCAGCACTCTGTGAAACATCACCTATCCGTGTTCTCCACAGATGCTGCCTGACCCGCTGAGTTACTCCAGCACTCTGTGAAACGTCACCTATCCATGTTCTCCACAGATGCTGCCTGACCCGCTGAGTTACTCCAGCACTCTGTGAAACGTCACCTATCCATGTTCTCCACAGATGCTGCCTGACCCGCTGAGTTACTCCAGCACTCTGTGTCTATCTTCGGCCCTAGCAACAGACTCAAACCTCAGCCACCCCCCCCCCCGCCCCCTGGGACCCGTGTGCACCAGACTGCCCCCACCCACAGCACACAAACTCTGACAGTGCCCACTCCCTGATCCCAGCCCCCAGTCCTACCCCCTGTGGGTCCAGGCACCAGACACCCTCTGGCCCATTGACCCTGGCAGCAGCTTCTCAACCCCCTACAGCCAGTCTCCAGCCTGGCCCTTCGGCCCCCGCACTTCCACCCAGTACATGACTGCGACCGGTCTAATGACAACCTGCAGTGGTGCCCAAACACCACCACCAGGGCCAGAACTCTGGCCCCTGATGTCACAAAGCACTGCCATGATGGCAAAGGAAATGCATTGTTCCACACTTAGCCCGGTAACAGAACAGAACGTCGGCCCCTGCTCTCCCGTAACTTCAACCAAGTCAAGGCCCATGCATGTACCACAGGAATATATATATTCAAGGCATATTGGGAGGTCACGTTACATTTATATAAGATGTTGGGGAGGCCAAATTCACAGTATTGTATTCAGATCTGGGCACCGTATTATAGGAAAGATGTTGTCATAATTGGAAGGGTCCGGACAAGATTTACAAGAACAGTGCCAGGACTCGAGGGTCTGAGCTGTAGGGAGAGGTTGAGCAGGCTATTCTGTGCAGGGGGATGAGGGCAGATCTTATAGAGGTGTGTAAAATCATGGGGAATAGATTGGGTAGATGCACAGAGTCTCCTGCCCAGAGTAGGGGAATCGAGGAGCAGAGGACGTAGGTTTAAGGTGAAGGGGGAACGATTTGACGGAAACCAGAGGGTTAATTGTTTCTTAACATTGATGGGTGTATGAAACGAGCTGCCAGAGGAGGTGCTTGATGCAGGGACTATCGATATGTTAAATAAATATTTAGACTGGTAGATGGATAGGAGAGGGCTAAAGGGATAGCAGGCAGGCAGGTGGGACATGTTGGTCAATGTGGACAGGGTGGGCTGAATGGCCCGTTTTCACGTTGAATGTCTCTATGGCTAAGGATCCAGTCCACAAGAATCCATGAGCTTTATAGCCAGCAATAAAACCAATGGAATCATAGTAATACATAATGGACTGGCCCATCGGCCCAACAAGCCCATGCTGGCCAAGATGCCTCATCTACTCTTGTCCCATTTCCCTTCTTGTCCCACATGCGTCTAAAAGAGATTATTTATTCGTCAGACACACCAGATATAAACAGGAGCTGTGAAACTCTTACTTAGAGGCACAGTGTCATAGAGCACGGAAACAGGCCCTTCAGCCCGATTCATCCATGCCGACCAAGATGCCCCATCTAAGCCATTTGCCTACCTTTGGCCAATAAGTAGAATTAGGCCATTCGGCCCATCAAGTCTACTCCGCCATTCAATCGTGGCTGATCTATCTTTCCCTCCTAACCCCATTCTCCTGCCTTCTCCCCATAACCTCTGACACCCATACTAATCAGCAATCTATCTATCTCTGCCTTAAAAATATCCACTGACTTGGCCCCCACAGCTTTCTGTGGCAAAGAATTTCTCAGATTCACCACCCTCTGACTAAAGAAATTCCTCCTCATCGCCTTCCTAAAAGAACGTCCTTTAATTCTGAGGTTATGACCTCTGGTCCTAGACTCTCCCACTAGTGGAAACATCCTCTCCACATCCACTCTATCCAGGCCTTTCACTATTCTGTAACTTTCAATGAGATTCCCCCTCATTCTTCTAAACTCCAGCAGGTACAGGCCCAGTGCCGTCAAACACTCTCCCTGCAACCTCCAGCGTCGGGTTCTTGGCACGGGCTCTGTCTCAACCTGGACAGACACAAAATGCTGGATTAACTCAGCGAGACAGGCAGCAGCACGGGATCATAGGTCAACCCGCTCATTCCTGGGACCATTCTTGTAAACCTCCCTGGACCCTCTCCAGAGCCAGCACATCCTTCCTCAGATATGGGGCCCACAATTGCTCACAATACTCCAAATGTGGCCTGATCAGCGCCTTATAGAGCCTCAGCATTACATCCCTGTTTTTGTATACAAGCCCTCTTGAAATAAATGCTAGCATTGAGTTTGCTTTCTTTACTACCAATTTGACTTACAGATTAACTGCACCAGCACCCCCAAGTCCCCTTGCACCTCTGCTTTCTGGATTCTCTCCCCATTTAGTCAGGCAGTGAAGAAAGCTAATGGAATGTTGTCCTTCATAACAAGAGGATTTCAGTATAGGAGTAAAGAGGTTATTCTGCAGTTGTATAGGGCTCTGGTGAGACCACATCTGGAGCATTATGTACAGTTTTGGTCTCCTAATTTGAGGAAGGACATCCTTGTGATTGAGGCAGTGCAGCGTAGGTTCACGAGATTGTTCCCTGGGATGGCGGGACTGTCATATGAGGAAAGATTGAAAAGACTAGGCTTGTATTCACTGGAGTTTAGAAGGATGAGGGGGAGGTATATTACAGAAACATAAAAAATTATAAAAGGACTGGACAAGCTAGATGCAGGAAAAATGTTCCCAATGTTGGGCGAGTCCAGAAGCAAGGGCCACAGTCTTAGAATAAAGGGGAGGCCATTTAAGACTGAGGTGAGAAAAAACGTTTTCACCCAGAGAGTTGTGAATTTGTGGAATTCCCTGCCACAGAGGGCAGTGGAGGCCAAGTCACTGGATGGATTTAAGAGAGAGTTAGATAGAGCTCTTGGGGCTAGTGGAGTCAAGGGATATGGGGAAAAGGCACGCACGGGTTATTGATTGTGGACGATCAGCCATGATTGTAATGCTGGCTCGAAGCACCTTTTGCACCTATTTTCTATGTTTCTATGTAACCTACGCTGCACTCCCTCAATAGTAAGCATGTCCCTCCTCAAATTAGGGGACCAAAACTGCACACAATACTTCATGTACCCGTCGAAATACAGGGCTTAGACACAAAATGCTGGAGTAACTCAGCGGATCAGGCAGCATCTCTGGAGTAAAGGAAAAGGTGATGTTTCGGGTCAGAACCCTTCTTCAGACCTGACCCGAATCGTCACCTATTCAGAACAAGTAGATAGATAGGCTGGTCAGGACAGACACAAAGTGCTGGAGTAACTCAGTGGGTCACGCAGCATCTGTGGAGCACATGAATAGGTGACCCTTCCTCAGACCTCTGCTCTGCCTATTGTACTTTACATTAATTTGATTGTATTTCTGTATAGTATTATCTGACACTGATGATTTGCACGCAATACAAAGCTTTTCCCTGTCCCTGAGTACACATGACAATATCCAATGTAAACCTGCCCTTCATGCCCCTTCCCATGTAAAAACATACCTGGAATTTCTACATGGTGACACCAAAATGTATAAAAAAGGCTTTTATTAAACTCTGAAAATGTACACTTTAACCACATGCGATTTTCTTCTATTACAAATCTCAAATTGTGGAGTACAGAGGCAAATAAATAAATGATGGGTCTTTGTCCCAAACATTATGGAGGGCACTGTATCTTTAATTGGACTTTACCTTGCACTAAACGTTATTGCCTTTATCCTGTTTCTGTACACTGTGGATAGCTCGATGGTAATCATGTGGAGTATTTCCACTGACTGGTTAGACAACAGACAAAAGACAACAGGTGCAGGAGTAGGCCATTCGACCCTTCGCGCCAGCACCGCCATTCAATGTGATCATGGCTGATCATCCCCAATCAGTACCCCGTTCCTGCCTTCTCCCCATATCCCCCGACTCCGCTAATTTTAAGAGCCCTATCTAGCTCTCTCTTGAAAGCATCCAGAGAACCTGCCTCCACCGTCCTCTGAGGCAGAGAATTCCGCAGACACACCACACTCTGTGAGAAAACGAGTTTCCTCGTCTCCGTTCTAAATGGCTTGCCCCTTATTCTTAAACTGCGGCCGCTGGGTTAAACTGTGGCCCCTGGACAATTAGCACGCAACAAAAGCTTTTCACTGTACCTCGGTACCCGTGGCAATAAACGGAAATAATTCAGGCACTGACCTGTGTGTCCGGCATGGCCAGTGACGGTGGTGGTTCCCGTGATCTCCGGCGCTGTTTCCTCGGTGGAGTCGTGGCACTGTGCCGGTGGTGGTGGCGACTGGCCGAGCCCGGACGTCTGTGTGGATACGTCCACCTTGCTGCCGTCCTTCATCGCGGGAACCCGCTGCCCCGCCGCGTCCCGCCCGTGGGTCTGCCCGGCCTCGGGGATCGGAGCTTCCGAGGGGCGCTCGAACAAGAGGGGGAGGGGGGGGCAGAATGCCGGCATGGGCATTGGCAGGGGGGGGTAAGGTGGGCCGGTGTGGGCCGCAGCGGGGGCAGAGGAGGGGTGGGGAGGTGACGGTGAGGGGTGGGGAGGTGACGGTGAGGGTTGCCGGCCTGGGACCAGACCCATCCACTCTGCATCTGTGTCCGTGAGCCGGGACATCCGCGGGGGCGACGGAGGGGTGCCCAGCGTGTCGCGCCGGTTGGGGGATAGGGTGACCCTGACATGAGACATCACGGTCCGGACGGGGGAGGGGAGGGGGGAGCAGGACTCTGCTGGGCTCCCTCCTGCCCGGCTGGACTTGCCCACTGGCTGCGGGTCACCCCACGGCCACCGCCCCTCCTCCCCTCGGTGCCCGGCCTCGGGAGAGCCGGGGGAGCGGTGGGCGTCCACAGGACGGGACGCGAGGAGGGGAGCAGAGGGTGGGAGGCTGGCGGGGAAGGGAGTAGAGGACAGGGCACTGGAGGGGAGGGGGGCAGAATTTGAGGCGCTGGATGGGTGGGGAGCAGAGGGCAGGAGGCTGGAGGCTTGTGGAGCGGAGGGGCTGGAGGCTTGTGGAGCGAAGGGCGAGGGACTGGCGTGACAAGGCTTCCTGCGGGAGGAGAAGGTGATGGCAGCAATTGGCTGTGCCTGCTGGCAGACGGAGATGACAGGCACAAGCTCCCCCATGGACCCTCCCAGGGCCGCCCCTCCCGCTGGGCTCTGTGGCCGGGATCTTGCTGTGCCGAGGGACGGGAGCCTGGCGAGGGGGTGGGCAGGCCAGCCGGAGTCTGCAGACGAGGAGGGGTCCGACTTCAGTGATGAATCCTCGGCTCCAGCCCACCACGTTCCCTGCCAAAGACACCAGCATCAATCTGTCTGCTCGCCACTACAGCACCCACCCACCCACCCACCCAGCCATAAGACTACAGGCTCAGTGTCTCAGCATGGACAGGAGCCCTAGGGCCCACATACGGACACGAGCCCTAGGGCCCACACACGGACACAGGCCCTAGGGCCCACACACGGACACAAGCCCTAGGGCCCACACACGGACACAGGCCCTAGGGCCACACGGACACAGGCCCTAGGGCCACACGGACACAGGCCCTAGGGCCACACACGGACACAGGCCCAAGGGCCCACACACGGACACGAGCCCTAGGGCCCACACACGGACACAGGCCCTAGGGCCCACACACGGACACAGGCCCTAGGGTCACACACGGACACGAGCCCTAGGGCCCACACACGGACACAGGCCCTAGGGTCACACACGGACACGAGCCCTAGGGCCCACACACGGACACAGGCCCTAGGGCCCACACACGGACACAGGCCCTAGGGCCCACACACGGACACAGGCCCTAGGGCCACACGGACACAGGCCCTAGGGCCACACGGACACAGGCCCTAGGGCCCACACACGGACACAGCCCTAGGGCCCACACACGGACACAGGCCCTAGGGCCCACACACGGACACAGGCCCTAGGGCCCACACACGGACACAGGCCCTAGGGCCCACACACGGACACAGGCCCTAGGGCCCACACACGGACACAGGCCCTAGGCCCACACACGGACACAGGCCCTAGGGCCCACACACGGACACAGGCCCTAGGGCCCACACACGGACACAGGCCCTAGGGCCCACACACGGACACAGGCCCTAGGGCCCACACACGGACACAGGCCCTAGGGCCACACACGGACACAGGCCCTAGGGCCACACACGGACACAGGCCCTAGGGCCCACACACGGACACAGGCCCTAGGGCCACACACGGACACAGGCCCTGGCCCACACACGGACACAGGCCCTAGGGCCACACACGGACACAGCCCTAGGGCCACACATGGACACACTCGGGCCACACATGGACACAGCCCTAGGGCCACACATGGACACGAGCCCTAGGGCCCACACACGGACACAGGCCCTAGGGCCACACACACGAGCCCTAGGGACACATGGACACGGCCCCTAGGGCCCACACACGGACACAGGCCCTAGGGTCACACACGGACACAGGCCCTAGGGCCACACGGACACAGGCCCTAGGGCCACACACGGACACAGGCCCTAGGGCCACACACGGACACAGGCCCTAGGGCCACACGGACACAGGCCCTAGGGCCACACGGACACAGGCCCTAGGGCCACACGGACACAGGCCCTAGGGCCACACATGGACACGAGCCCTAGGGCCCACACACGGACACAGGCCCTAGGGCCACACACGGACACAGGCCCTAGGGCCCACACGGACACAGGCCCTAGGGCCACACACAGACACAGGCCCTAGGGCCACACACGGACTCAAGTCCTAGGGCCCACACACGGACACAGGCCCTAGGGCCACACATGGACACGAGCCCTAGGGCCACACACGGACACAGGCCCTAGGGCCACACGGACACAGGCCCTAGGGCCACACACGGACACAGGCCCTAGGGCCCACATACGGACACGAGCACATACATTATCAAGTATGACCACCAATCATACACCAGTGCCCTATTTTTCCCGCTACATACCCGGCAACTCCGTGCAAACTCTGCTACTCAGCGACACTCGGGCAATCTCAGGACGGCACACTCTAGTCGTTCCACCAACATAACTAAGGACCACTCACACTCCAGTCATTCCCTCTTTAGCCACACACTCCACCACCCCCACGGCCCATACCCATCTGAACCTTCCCTGTCCATGATGAATGAATACGTTTATTGGCCAAGTGTGTACACATACAAGGAATTTGCCTTGGTGCTCCACTCGCAAGTAACAACACGGCATACAGTGACAGTTAAGAATAAAACATAAAACATTAATAATAAAACATTATTGATTAAACATGCACATTCAATAAAATACCAGAGTAAAAGGAGGCTACAGACGTCTGGTTGTTGTGTAGAGCTACTACTCATGTAAAAAAGTTGTTTTTATGTCCGGTTGTGGCGGCTTTAACGGTCCGAAGTTGCCTTCCAGAGGGAAGTGATTCAAAGAGTTTGTGGCCCGGGTGAGTCAAAGATGTCTCCCTAAAGTACATCACATCTTGCTGAGGATCACAGTGTAGACTTTAGGCATAGCGTGGAAATAGACCCTAGAGTCCACCGACCAGCGATCACCCCACACACTAACACTATCCTACACTTACTAGGGATAATTTACCATTTACAGAGGCCAATTAACCTATTACCCTGTACATCTTTGGAGTGTGGGAGGAAACCGGAGCACCCGGAGTAAACCCACGAGGTCACAGGGAGTATGTACAAGCTCCGTTCAGACAGCGCCCGTAGTCAGGATGGAACCCGGGTCTCTGGTGCTGTGAGGCCATTCCCGGTTTGAGTGTTTACCCCCCCACCGCAGTTAGAGATATGACACCACACTCACACAGGAGGCCCACAAACAGCACACACAGTAACTGTCCTTCTCCTCCATAAAAGACAGTGCAGCGGGTAGAGCTGCTGCCTCACAGCACCAGAGACCCGGGTTCCCTCCTGACCTCGTGCTGTCTCTGTGGAGTTTGCACGTTCTCCCCGTGACCGTCCAGTTTCAACCCACATCCCAAAGACATGCAGCTTAGTTGGTTCATTGGCCTCTGTAAATTCCCCTTGTTGTGTAGGGAGTGAGATAACATAGAACCAGTGTGAACGGGCGATCGATGGCCGGTGAGGACGCAGTGGGCCGAAGAGCCTGATATCATGCTGTATCTTTCAATACTGTTCAAAAGAGGTTCACCACACACACGGGAGAACAACACTGACCTCCACTGCATGCGGGTTAGCCCACACTCAACACATGACAAAACAAGGCACAAAGTGCTGGAGTAACTCAGCGGGTCAGGCAGCATCTCTGGAGCACACGGAGAGGTCAGTCTGAAGAACTAAACATTGTCTAGTTTAGTTTTGTTGAGTTTATTGTCATGTGTACCAAGGTACAGTGAAATGTTTTTAGTGAAATGCGTCGATCCACATTCTCCAGAGATGCTAAGTAACTCCAGCACTTTGTGTCTTTCTATGCAGTTCCTGGTTTCCACACTTAAAAGCATGCTTCTGGTGGGTCGAGTAACCCACCTGTCTGGAGGTGGTAGACTGTAGGTGACACACCAGGGGGTCACCACACACTGGCAAAGCAGCAACTTACGTCCTGGCGGCTTGGTGCAGTGGAGAATCCTGCGCTGGGAGGAGCCTCACCAACGCCCAGGGGAAGGCAAGGAAGGAGCGAGCATCAGCACCTCACCTGGCAGCTTTGTAGGGCTCGAGTGAGGCCGCACTTGCAGTATTGTGTGCAGTTCATAAGTTACACTGCAAATAGTTTGATTGTAATCATGTATTTTCTTTCCTCTGACTAGATAACACGCGACAAAAAGCTATCCACTGCATCTCGGAACACGTGACAATAAACTAAACTGTGTCAACTGTAGGAGCAGAATTAAGGGCCTGTCCCACTTAACACAATTTTTTCTGCAACTTGCCGGCACCCGTAGCAGGGCTCCGAAAATGTTCAACATGTTGAAATCCAGCGGCGACCAGAACACGGTACGACTCTTTGGGCGACTGGCTACTCACGACATGTATGTCGTGAGTAGTCTCCTCAGTCACCCAAAGAGTCGTAGCATCTTTCTGGTCGCCGCTGAATTTTCAACGTTGAAATTTTTCGGCGACCTATGACGGGTGCCGGCGGTCGCCGAAAAAGTTGCGTAAGTGGGACAGGCCAATTAGGCCATTTACCCTTCAAGTCTACTCCACTATTCAATCTTTCCCTCTCAACCCCATTCTCCTGCCTTCTCCCTGTCACCCTTGACAGGTCTGATCGCCCCCATTACAACAAGGATGTGGGCACTTTGGAAAGCAGAGGTTTACAGAATGATGCCCGGACTCAAGGATATTAGCCGCAGGGAGAGGTTGGAGAATCTTGGATTGTTTTCTCTTTTTCGCACAGAGAGTTGTGAGTCTGTGGAATTCTCTGCCTCTGAGGGCGGTGGAGGACGGTTCTCTGGACACTTTCAACAGAGAGCTAGAAAGGGATCTTACAGATAGCGGAGTCAGGGGATATGGGGAGAAGGCAGGAACATGGTACTGATTGTGGGTGATCAGCCATGATCATATTGAGTGGCGGTGCTGGCTTGAAGGTCCGAATGGCCTACTGCTGCATCCATTGTCTATTGTCAGTCGATATCTTGATTCCCCTACTCTGTGTAAAAGACTGTGCATTTAGCCCATCTATTCCTTTCATTATTGTATACACCTCATAAGATTACCCCTCAGTCTTGCACTTCAAGGAATAAAGTCCTGCCTGAACTACCTCCTCTGGCAGCTCGTTCCATGTCACCCTTTGTGAAAAAGCTACCCCTCAGATTTCTATTAAATGTTTCCCCTCTCACCTTAAACCTCTGTCCTCTGGTTCCTGATACGCCAATCCTGGGAAAAAGACTGTGCATTCGCCCAATCTATCCCTCTCCTGATTTTATACACCTCTTTCAGATGACCTGTGCTCCAAGGAATAGAGTCCTAGCCTGCACTACCTCTCGCCATAGCTCAGGGCCTTGAATCCCGGACACATCCTCATAAATCTTCTCTGCACCGCTTCCAGCTTAACGACATCCTTCCGATAGCAGGATGACCAAAACGGAACACTACTCCAAATGCAGCCTCGCCAACATCTTGTCCAACGGACGTGAGCACAGTTAGCGTGAGGTGGACATTATCAAGCACAAAGACTACACACATTACAGAAATATGAGAAGATAGACACTATGAGCTGGAGTAACTCAGCGGGACAGGCAGCATCTCTGGAGAGAAGGAATGGGTGAAACAGGGTCTCGACCAGAAACGTCACCCGTTCCTTCTCTCCAGAGATGCTGCTGCATCCGCTGAGTTACTCCAGCATATTGTGTCTATCTTCGGTGTAAACCAGGATGTGTGCAGTTCCTTCTCACACTTTACAGAAATATACGAGCAGCTTACCGGCAGGCATCTAATGGCGATGTTGACTGCCTCTGTGTAGACACACAGCGTCTGCAACCACTCCTGCTGGTTACACATCCAACTGGCCTGCTCTGACAGCACGGGTCAGGTCTAGACTTGTCCCTCTTTGTTCAATGAAGATTGCCCAAACATGCTCAGCTCCCACTGACGGCACCTGGGGACTCTGGCTTCATTCAACTCGAGTCTCACAGATGACAGGAGAATGAAGAGTGGGGAAAGAGAGGTGTGCTCTCAGCTGGAAACTGCTTCTCAGATAAACAATGGGTAGGAAATCCAACCCTGGGTGGTGTTCACCACAGATCTGCCCACCTAGCTCCCCTCTCAGCTCCACTCTCTCCACATTCTACAGCATGCAAAACAAGTACAGGAGAACATTAACCCAAACCTAACCAAGCGCTGTCTGGAAAGGGGCTCCACAGTCCACCTGTGTGAGGGCAGAAGCTCTCTCAAACCTACCTACCTGTGGGGAGGTGGAAGTCTTTGAATTGTGAAGTAGTTCTGCTTTGATTTCATCAATCTTCCTCCGGTCTTCCTCGTCAAGGATGGAGAGTGCGTCCAGAGGCCACACCGACCCTTTAGATCGTTCCCAACCTGGAAGGACAGAGAAGATGCCAAGATCCGATGACTGGAGATTGTTGTGGCTCTTGGCTGCAACGTTAAAGACATAAAGGTATTTATAGAAACATTGAAACATAGACAATAGGTGCAGCAGGAGGCCATTCGGCCCTTCGAGCCTGCACCGTCATTCAATATGATCATGGCTGATCATCCAACTCAGTATCCTGTACCTGCCTTCTCTCCATACCCCCGATCCCTTTAGCCACAAGGGCCACATCTAACTCCCTCTTAAATATGGCCAATGAACTGGCCTCAACTACCTTCTGTGGCAAAGAATTCCACAGACTCACCACTCTGTGTGAAAAAATTTCGGTCTTCCCCCTTATCCTTAAACTGTGACCCCTTGTTCTGGACTTCCCCAACATCGGGAACAATCTTCCTGCATCTAGCCTGTCCAACCCCTTAAGAATTTTGTAAGTTTCTATAAGATTCCCCCCTCAATCTTCTAAATTTTAGTCAGAAACAGGCCCTTCGGCCCACCTAGTCCACACTGACCAAGTTGCCATACTGGGCTGCTCCCATTTACCTGCATTTGGCCCATATCCCACTGCATGGCAGCGGTTGAGCTGCTGCCTCACGGTGAGAGAGACCCGGGTCGATCTTGACCTCAGGGGCTGTCTGTGTGGAGTTTGCACGTTGTTCCTGTGACTGTGTGGGTTTCCACCCACATCCCAAAGACGTGCAGGTTTGTAGGTAATTGGCCTCTGTAAAGTTGTCCCTGGTGCGTAGTGGGATGACTAGTGTGAATCAATGGTCGGCATCTAGCCAGTGGGCGAAAGGGCCTGTTTCCATGCTGTATCTCGAAAGCAGACAAAAGTGCTGGAGAAACTCAGCGGGTGTGACAGCATCTATGGAGCGAAGGAAATATGCAAAGTTTCGGGCCAAAACCCTTCTTCAGACTGATGTAGGGTGGGGGGGGGTGTGGAGGTGTGGGACGGGAAGAAGAAAGGAAGAGGAGGAGCCTGAGGGCTGAGGGAGAGCTGAGAAGGGGATGAAGAGCAAGGGCTACCGGAATTGGAGAAGTCAATGTTCAGGCCACTGGGGTGCAGACTGCCCAAGCAGAATATGAGGTGCTGCTTCTCCAATTTCCGGTGGTGCTCACTCTGGCCATGGAGCAGGCCCAGGACAGAAAGGTCGGATTCGGAATGGGAGGGAGAGTTGAAGTGCTGAGCCACAGGGCGACCAGGTTGGTTAATGAGTTTCTCCAGCACTTTTGTCTACCTTCGATTTTCCAGCATCTGCAGTTCCTTCTTGAACACTGTATCTCTAAAGCTACAACAACCTTTCAATAAACAATAGGTTCAAGAGCAGGCCATTCGGCCTTTCGAGCCAGCACCACCATTCAAAGTGATCATGGCTGATCATCCACAATCAGTACTCCATTTCCGATCCATGTACCTGTCTAAGTGTCTCTTAAAATACATTAGATTAACATGCACTGGGAAGATGAAATGCTGTAGGAAGGAACTGCAGATGCTGGTTTACACTGGACATAGACACAAAAAGCAGGAGCAAATTTGCGGGTCAGGCAGTATCTCTGGAGAAAAGGAATAGGTGATGTTTCGGGTCGAGACCCTTCAGATTGAGTCAGGGGAGAGGGAAACTAGAGATATGAAAGGTCAATTGAATGAAAGTTATGCAAAAGACAAATCAAAGCTAGCAACGATGATCAAGGAAAAGTGGAACCCACAATGGTCCATTGTTGGCTGTGGCGAAGGTGATAATGAGTAAACAATGATGCAAACAATGAAACTATGCAGGGCGACAGAAAGATGCAGAATGACCAGAGCATGACAAGGATGACAAGGTTAATTCCCGGGATGGCGGGACTGTCATATGCTGAGAGAATGGAGTGGCTGGGCTTATATACCCTGGAGTTTAGAAGGATGGGAGGGCATCTTATTGAAACATAAGCCTATTATGGGTTTGGACACGGTAGAGGCAGGAAACATGTTCCCGATGTTGGGGGAGTCCAGAACCAGGGGCCACAGTTTAAGAATAAGTGGTAAGCCATTTAGAATGGAGATGGGGAAACACTTTTTCACACAAGAGTCGTGAGTCTGTGGAATTCTCTGCCTAAGAGGGCGGTGGAGGCCGGTTGTCTGAATGCTTTTAAGAGAGAGCTAGATAGGGCTCTTAAAGATAGTGGAGTCAGGGGATATGGGGAGAAGGCGGGAATGGGGTACTGATTAGGGATGATCAGCCATGATCACATTGAATGGCGGTGCTGGCTCGAAGGAGATACATGATAGGTGATAACATATAACAATTACAGCATTGAAACAGGCCCTCTCGGCCCTTCCAGTCCGTGCCGAACATTTATTTTCTCCTAGTCCATCTACCTGCATTCAGACCATACCCCTCCATTCCCTTCCCGTCCATATACCTATCCACTTTACTTTTAAATGTTAAAATCGATTCTGCCTCCACCACTTCTGCTGGAAGCTCATTCCACACAGCCACCACTCTCTGAGTAAAGAAGTTCCCCCTCATGTTACCCCTAAACTTCTGTCCCTTAATTCTCATGTCATGCCCTCTTGTTTATAACCATATAACCATATAACAATTACAGCACGGAAACAGGCCCTCTCGGCCCTTCCAGTCCGTGCCGACCATTTGTTTTCCCCTGTTTGAATCTTCCCTACCCTCAATGGGAAAAGCTTATCCACGTCAACTCTGTCTATCCCTTTCATCATTTTAAAGACCTCAATCAAGTCCCCCCTTAACCTTCTGCGCTCCAAAGAATAAAGACCTAACTTATTCAACCTTTCTCTGTAACTTAGTTGCTGGAACCCAGGCAACATTATAGTAAATCTCCTCTGTACTCTCTCTATTTTGTTGACATCCTTCCTATAACTAGGCGACCAAAATTGTACACCATACTCCAGAATTGGTCTTACCAATGCCTTGTACAATTTTAACATTACTTCCCTACTCCTATATTCAATGCTCTGATTTATAAAGGCCAGCACACCAAAAGCTTTCTTTACCACCCTATCTACGTGCGATTCCACCTTCAGGGAACTATGCACAGTTATTCCTAGATCTCTCTGTTCCACAGCATTCCTCAATTCCCTACCATTTACCATGTACGTCCTATTTTGATTTGTCCTGCCAAGATGTAGCACTTCACACTTATCAGCATTAAACTCCATCTGCCATCTTTCAGCTCACTTTTCCAAATGGCCCAAATCTCTCTGTAGACTTTGAAAATCTACTTCATTATCCACAACACCACCTATCTTAGTATCATCTGCATACTTACTTATCCAATTTTCCACCCCATCATCCAGATCATCGATGTACATGACAAACAACAGTGGACCCAACACAGATCCCTGAGGCACCCCACTGGTCACCGGCTTCCAACCTGACAAACAGCCATCCACCATTACTCTCTGACAACTCCCATTCAGCCACTGTTGAATCCATCTTGCTACTCTGCCATTAACACCCAAAGATTAAACCTTCTTAGCCAACCTTCCATGGGGAACCTTGTCAAAGGCCTTACTGAAATCCATATAGACAACATCCATTGCTTTACCCTCATCAATTTCCCTAGTAACCTCTTCAAAAAATTCAAGAAGGTTTGTCAAACATGACCTTCCAGGCACAAATCCATGTTGACTGTTCCTGATCAGACCCTGTTTATCCAGACGCTTATATATGAAGGGCCGAATGGCCTATTCCTGCACCTATTATCTATTGTCATCCTCCTTTATTACCTACTTCCCACACCTGGCTTCCTCTGTCCAACACACATATACCTATCCAGCTAGCTCTGTCCCACCTCTCCCGTCTCCCAGCTTTCTCCCCCCATCCCAACAATCAATCTGAAGATAAGTCCTGGCCTGAAATGTCACCTATCCACATTCTCCAGGGGTGCTGTCTGACCCGCTGAGTTACTCTTGTGTTCTTTTTTTATAAACCAGCACCTGCAGTTCCTTCTTTATCCATCTGGGTTTCTTCTCCCTTGGTTCACCATTCCCATGTCCTCCCACTTGGCTCCCATCTTCTCCCTGGTTCCTCCTGCCATCTACAAACCTCAATCACTACGCTGGCCCCCTCTCCTCCACCTGCCTGCTTCCTCGAGAATGTTGCCGGGACTCCAGAGCCTGAACTACAGGGAGAGGTTGAGCCGGCTAGGACTCTATTCCTTTGAGCACAGGAGGATGTGTGAATAAATCAGGAATAAATCGGGTAGACACACAGCCTCTTGCCCAGAGTTGATGAATCGTGGACCAGAGGATGTAGGTTTAAGGTGAGGGGGGAGAAATTTACAGGAGGTGGTGGGTGTATGGAACGAGCTGCTGGAGCAGGGAGTTGTGGCAGGGACTATCGCAGTGTTTCAGAAACATTTAGACAGGTGCATGGACAGGACGGTCACGGTGGCGCAGCGGTAGAGTTGCTGCCTTACAGCAAATGCAGCGCCGGAGACCCGGGTTCGATCCCGACTGCGGGTGCTGTCTGTACAGAGTTTTCCCCATGACCTGCATGGGTTTTCTCCGAGATCTTCGGTTTCCGCCCACAGTGCAAAGACGTACAGGTTTGTACGTTACTTGGCTTGGTAAATGTAAAAATTGTGCGTAGAGGGTGTAGGACAGTGTTAATATCGCTGGTCGGCGGATGACCCGATGGGCCGAAAGGCCTGTTTCCGTGCCGTATCTTTAAACTAACTAAGGACTGGTTTAGAGATATGTGGGCCAAATGCAGGCAGGTGGGACTGGTGCAGATGGGAAATGTTGATGGTGTGGGCAAGTTGGGCCGAAGGGCCTCTTTCCACGCTGTATCACTCTATGACTCTTTGACCCACCCACCATTCTATGGAGCGAAGGAAAAAGGCGAGGTTTCGGGTCGAGACCCTTCTTTAGACTGATGTGGGGGTGGGGGCGGGAAGAAGAAAGGAAGAGGCTTAGACAGTAGCTGTGGGAGAACTGGGAAGGGGAGGGGAAAGAGGGAGAAAGCAAGGGCTACCTGAAATTGGAGGAGGCATTAACCAACCTGATCTCCCAGTGGCTCAGCACTTCAACTCTCCCTCCCATTTCCAATCTGACCTTTCTGTCCTGGGCCTCCTCCATGGCCAGAGTGAGTCCCGCCGTAAATTGGAGGAACAGCACCTCATATTTCGCTTGGGCAGTTCACACCCCAGCAGTATGAACATTGACTTCTCCAATTTCAGGTAGTCCCTGCTTTCTCCCTCCTTCCCCCCTCCTTCCCAGCTCTTCCCCAGCAGTTTTGTCTACCTATATTCTACAATGGTATTTTTTTCTTTGCTCTACCTGTTGTACTAGTGGGTGGATTGATTGTACTCATGTATAATATGATTTAATTGGACAGCATGGAAAACAAAGTTGAGCACTGTACCTCAGGACACGTGACAATAATAAACCAAAACCTCTTCCCTCCACACTGTGTCGGGACAACCTGAAACGCCAGACATCCATTTGCCTCCACAGAGGCTGCCCGGCCAGGGACAGATCTGATATAGGTTTATTATTACCACCTGTACCGAGGTTCAGTCAACAGCTTTGTTTCGCACGCTGTCCAAACAGCTCAGATAATGCTCGACATAAATACAATCAGGTCAAACTCCAGTGCAATAGGTAGAGCAAAGGGGAAGATACCGAGTGCAGAATATAGTTCTCAGCATTGTGGTGCATCAGTTCCACAGACAAAGTCCAATGTCCGCAATGGAGTAGAGGTGAATTGGACAGTACCCTAGCTTACGGAAGGACCGTTCAGAAGCCCGATAACAGAGGGGAAGAAGCTGTTCCCGAGTCTGGTGGTGCGCGCTTTCAAGCTCCTGTATCTTCTGCCGGACGGGAGCGGGGAGAAGGAGGAATGATCGGGACAGGATCCGGTGTGATGCAGAGGGTGCGGTGCAGAGCTCTCTCTGCGCTGATCCATGTTCACAAGATCATGAGAGTTAGGAGCAGAGTCAGGCCATTCGGCCCATCAAGTCCACTCCGCCTTTGCTCATGGCTGATCTATCTCTCCCTCTCAACCTCATTCTCCGGCCTTCTCCCCGTAACCCCTGAGCCCCTGACATTCTCCCACCTTGTGTCCTGGGGTCCATCTCCGGTGTGGCTGGGCTGCGGTAGCTGGTCAGTGTGACGGGACTCTGGTCTCTTGTCCGGCTGCTCAGTTGCTCACTCGCCAGGTCTGTGCGGCTACTGCCGTCCATTGATTTGCCGGGCTTGGTGCTGCCGCTGGCTGCTGCCCAGGCCCCACCAGGTTCGGGAAGGGGCATGGAGGAGGGTGGGGCGGCTTGGGCCGGGTCTGGGCCTGGGTTGGACAAGAGGCTGGTCAGAGTGGCCCCCTCGGGGAGGGGCCGGGAGCTGGCACCGGGATCCCGTCCGCGGTCAGTCTCCGGGAACGGCGACCGGTGCTGGCCGGAGTCAGGCGTGAGCGAGCGGAGGTCGGGTCTCCAGGCGGAGATCTGGGCCGCTTCCCCCAGCAGCTTCCGGATCTCGCTCAGAGTCTTCAAGCCGACGAAGGAGTCGCTGCGCCGGTACGGGTCATCGCCGTGACGAGGGAGAGGGGAGCCCCCCGCGCTGGGCAAGGGGGGCTCGGTCACCTCTCCCCTGCCGGCAGGCGACAGGCCGGGAGTACCGAGCCCTGGGAAGAAGCCCCCGGAGCGGTGGGCCGGAGGGGTCAGTGTCCCGTTCTCAACCAGCGAGTCCCCCGTGAGTGAGAGGGGGGCGGCCTGGAGCGGGGAGCTGGAGCGGGGGTCCGGCCAGTACCCAGAGTGGCTGTGGCTGTCAGCGGCCTCCACCCCCCTCACCTCCCACGGCTGGGTGGGGTTGGGACTATTGCTGCCTGCCTCCGAGCCCAGCCCAATGGAGACGCTGTGGGTCAGGACGTTGGAGTAGAAGGTGCTCCCAGAGTCGCGGTCCAGCGCAGACACTCCTGCAACCCAGGGGGAAACATTCAGTTAATACAGTGTTACTGCACAGGACAGAAGCAAGAACTGGTCCCCTTCCCACCCGCTACCAACATAGAACATCATAGCACAACAACAAGCTGCAGGAGACAATAGACAATAGGTGCAGGTGTAGGACATTCGGCCCTTCGAGCTAGCACCGCCATTCAATGTGATCATGGCAACGTGATCATCCCCAATCAGTACCCCGTTCCTACCTTTTCCCCACATCCCCTGACTCCACTATCTTTAAGAGCCCTATCTAGCTCTCTCTTGAAAGTATCCAGAGAACCGGCCTCCACCGCCCTCTGAGGCAGCGAATTCCACAGACTCACAACTCTCTGTGTGAAAAAGTATTTCCTTGTCTCCGTTCAAAATGGCTTACCCCTTATTCTTAAATACCCTTATTGCAGAATAATACTCTAACTCTCCATCTGGCTTTATTCAGATAGGCAGAAACACAAAATGAAACAGCACGTCGATGAGCGGTGAGTCTACCGCGGTGGGTCGGTTTAATGAAGGCCTTCACAGTGGGAACCAGTGTGAGAGAACCCAAAGTGTTTCCTGGTGCACACTACACTACTCTGAGTAAAGGCGGGTGCAGGGTATGGGTACAGCACAAAATGGCAGAAAATTCCACACACACAAGCCCTTTGGCCCACAATATCCTTACCAAACATGATGCCAAGACCAGTTTTAATCTGCCTGCATGTGACCCTCCATTCCCTGCATGTCCATGTGCCTGTCTCAGTTTATAATCCTGGAGCTTAATGCTCTTAAGACAGTGGAATTGATTGTACACTTTAGGAGAGCACCCCCTTCCCTCACCCTCCTTACCATCAACAACACGAGTCACATCTGTGGAGTCTTTTAAGTTCCTGGGAACCATCATCTCCAAGGACCTTAAGGGGGGGGCGACCACCGACTCCACAGTCAAAAAGGCACAACAGAGGATGTACTTCCTGCGGCAGCTGAGGAAGCACAATCTGCCACAAGCAATGATGGTCCAATTCTACACGGCCATCATAGAGTCTGTCCTCACCTTCTCCATCATGGTCTGGTTTGGCTCAGCCACCAAGCACGACACCTGGAGGCTGCAGCGAATCGTCCGATCAGCAGAGAAGGTTATTGGCTGCAACCTTCCCTCCATTGGCGAACTGTACACTGCAAGGGCCAGGAAGCGAGCGGGCAAGAGCATCTCTGACCCCTCTCACCCTGGCCACAAACCCTTTGAATCACTTCCATCTGGAAGGCGACTCCGGACTGTCAAAGCTGCCACAGCCAGACATAAAAACAGCTCTACTCAATAACCAAAAATCTGTAGCCTCCTTTTGCTCTGGTGTTTTATTTAATTCACATGTTTTATTATTAATGTTTAATATTTTATGTGTCATTCCTAACTGTCACTGTATGTCATGTTGTCATTTGCAAGCGGAGCACCAAGGCAAATTCCTTGTATGTGAATACTTGGCCAATAAACGTATTCATTCATTCATTCATGCATTCATAAACACGGCTGCCTCTGTCACCAGCCCTAGCAGCACGTTCTAGGCGTGCACTAACATCAGTGTAATCAAAATTGACCCGCACTACTCAAAACTTTGCCCCTCTCAACTTTTAAAGATATGTCCACCAGTATTTGGATTTTCCATGCTGGGAAAAAGGTTCTGACTGTCTACCCTATCCATGCCTCTCATCATTTTATACACTTTGTCAGCTCTTGCCTCATCCTCTGGCATTCCTGGGGAAACAATCCAAGTCTGGCCAAACAAGCAGACAGACGCGCAGAGACACACACACACGTCTCTGCGAGAAAGAGAGGGAGAGAGAAAGAGAGAAAGAGAGAGTAAGAGAAAGAGAGAGAGAGAGAGAGAGAGAGAGAGAGAGAGAGAGAGAGAGAGCGAGAGCGAGATAGATAGAAAGGGAGATAGAAAGAGAAACAGACAGACAGATGTACGCATGCACACACGTCTACCCCAGGAGTTATTTATGCCTTGGCAAGCAGCAGAGGATACACAAGAAACTGCAGTTGCTGCAGTCTAGTGGAGAACACAAAGTGCTGGAGTAACTCAGCAGGTGAGGCAGCATAAGTGCTAGGAGTAGAATTAAGCCATTCGGCCCAACAAGTCTATGTCGGTCGTCATTGAAGGGCCTGATTCTGTGCTGTGTGACTGTAACTACCACTCTACTGCATGCTCCTGAGTAGATAATGGAGATACAACGCCTACAGTAGCAGGTATTTACCTTCTTCACCCTGATATCCTTGCGCGGCCTCCTCTGGCAACTTCCTCAGTTCAGCGTGGTTGAATTCTGCATCTCGGTCAGGCCCTTGTGATGCCAGGATGCTGCTGGGAGACTGGCTAATGCCCAGGTTGCGAAGGTACACCTGGGGGATGTAAGACACCTGGTTAGAAGCTGCAACCCATCAGATGTGCCTTTACTTTGCACTGACATTCCAACAATTACACAATAGACAATAGGTGCAGGAGTAGGCCAATCGGCCCTTCGAGCCAGCACCGCCATTCACTGTGATCATGGCTGATCATCCCCAATCAGTACCCCTGTTCCTGCCTTCTCCCCATATCCCTTGACTCCGCTAAGAGATGTGGGGGGGGTCCTTGTTCATCAGTCACTGAAAGTAAGCATGCAGGTACAGCAGGCAGTGAAGAAAGTAAATGGCATGTTGGCCTTCATAACAAGATGAGTTGAGTATAGGAGCAAAGAGGTCCTTCTGCGGTTGTACAGGACCCTGGTGAGACCACACCTGGAGTATTGTGTGCAGTTTTGGTCTCCAAATTGAAGGAAAGACTTTCTTGCTATTGAGGGAGTGCAGAGAAGGTTCACCAGGTTAATTCCCGGGATGGCAGGACTGTCATATGTGGATAGAATGGAGCTGCTGGGCTTGTATACTCTGGAGTTTAGAAGGATGAGAGGGTATCTCATTGAAACATAATAATAATAATGTATTTTATTTATGGGCGCCTTTCAGGACACTCAAGGACACCTTACAGTTAAAACAAGCAAATGACAATATATAAGATTATTAAGGGATTGGACCCGCAAGAGGCAGGAAACATATTCCCGATGTGTTAACGAAGAAACTGCAGATGCTGGAGAATCGAGGGTTACACAAAAAGCTGGAGAAACTCAGCGGGTGCAGCAGCATCTAAGGAGCGAAGGAGATAGGCGACGTTTCGGGTCGAGACCCTTCTTCAGAAGAATTTCTCCGCTGAGTTTCTCCAGCTTTTTGTGTAATCCCCAACATGTTCCCGATGTTGGGGGAGTCCAGAACCAGGGACCACAGTTTAAGAATAAGGGGTAGGCCATTTATAACAGATGAGGAAAAACTTTCTCACCCAGAGATGTGAGTCTGTGGAATTCTCTGCCTCAGAGGGCGGTGGAGGCCGGTTCTCTGGATGCTTTCAAGAGAGAGTTGGATAGAGCTCTTAGAGATCTATCTTTAAGAGCTCTATCTAACACTCTCTTAAAAGCATCCAGAGAATCGGCTCCACTGCCTTCTTAGAAGACAATCATTACACTCTTGTACTTGTGTACGATTGGGCTTATGTATATTTCCATTTTGACTAGATTGTTTGCAAATCAAAGCGTTTCACTTCTAGTTACATGTGACAATAAAGTAACTATTCAGAATGATCCCAGGACTGAATGGGTTAACAAATGATGAGCGTTTGAAGGAACTGGGCCTGTACTCGCTGGTGTTTAGAAGAATGAGGGTGGGACCTCATTGAAATTTGCAGAATACTGAAATAGTGAAAGGCTTGGATAGAGAGGATGCTTCCACTAGTGGGAGAGTCTAGGACTAGAGGTCACAGCCTCAGAATTAAAAGATGTTCCTTTAGGAAGGAGATGAGGAGGAATTTCTTTAGTCAGAGGATGCTGAATAGTGAAAGGCTTGGATGTCGAGGATGTTTCCATTAGTGAGAGAGTCTCGGATCAGATGGCATAGCTTCAGAATAAAAGGACGCACATTTAGAAAGGAGGAGGAACTTCTTCAGTTGCAAGGTGGTGAATCTGTGGAATTCATTGCCACAGATGACTGGGGAGGCCGTCAATGGATATTTTTAAAGCAGTGATTGAAAGATACTTGATCAGTATGGGCATCAGCGGCTACGGGGAGACAGCAGGAGAATGGGATTGAGAGGGAAAGATGGATCAGCCATGGTTGAATGGCGGAGTAGACTTGATGGGCCGAATGGCCTAATTCTGCTCCTGTGACATGAACTATTAACTCTTAATTTATGGCAGTACAGTGGCGCAGCGATAGAGTCGCTGCCTCACAGCACCAGAGACCCGGGTTCAATCCTGACTACGGGTGCTGTCTGTACAGAATTTGTACGTTCTCCCCATGGCCTGCGTGGGCTTTCATTGAGATCTCCGGTAACCTCCCACACTCCAAAGACATACAGGTTTGTAGGTTAATTGGCTTGGTATGAATGTAAAATAGTCCCTATTGTGCAGTTCTGCAGTTGTATAGGGCTCTGGTAAGACCACATCTGGAGTATTGTGTACAGTTTTGGCTTCCTAATTTGAGGAAGAACATCCTTGTGATTGAGGCAGTGCAGCGTAGGTTCACGAGATTGATCCCTGGGGTGGCGGGACTGTCATATGAGGAAAGATTGAAAAGACTAGGCTTGTATTCACTGGAGCTCAGAAGGATGAGGGGGATCTTATAGAAACATAAAATTATAAAAGGACTGGGCAAACTAGATGCAGGAAAAATGTGCCCAATGTTGGGCGAGTCCAGAACTTAGGGCCACAGTGTTAGAATAAAGATCATTTAAGACTGAGGTGAGAAAGTTGTGAATTTATGGAATTCCCTGCCACAGAGGGCAGTGGAGGCCAAATCACTGGATGGATTTGAGAGTTAGATAGAGCTCTAGGGGCTAGTGGAGTCAAGGGATATGGGGAGAAGGCAGGCACGGGTTATTAATAGGGGGCGATCAGCCATGATCACAATGAATGGCGGTGCAGGCTCGAAGGGCCGAATGGCCTCCTCCTGCACCTATTGTCTATGTATGTATGTGTGTAGGATCGTGTAAGTGTGCGGGGTTTGCTGGTCGGCTTGGACTTGGTGGGCCCGTTTCCCCACTATCTCTAAACTGATGTGAATTTGAGCACATCCAGTGAGCCCGGGCCTCTGAGGAAGCGAGCCCCACCTGTATTCTGTCGTCGATGTTGAAGTGGTCGGCTTCGGGGGTGAGAGTTGACAGTGCCCACGCCGGTACGTAGTTGTCCACCTCCAGGCTGGTCAGCGAGTGGCTGGACATGGTCAGCGTGCGCTCGGCTGCCCGGCTGGTGTCCAGCGAGCTGCCCGGCGGGAGGGGGCTATCGTCCGTGGGGGTGGTGTCCAGCTGGTGGGCGTGTGCGGTGGTCAGTGTGTAGGGGCCAGGAGGGGTCAGCACGGAGCCGCCCGTCTCAGGACCCTGCCCGTCGCTGGGCTCGGGGTCGGGGGGAGGAGAGAGGATCGCCGCTGCTGGGCTGCGGCCGCCGTCGCTGCTTGACCCCGCGGGGGCTGTGTCTCTGTCCCCCAGGGGGTGAGGGGAGGGGGCGCAGGGGGAGGCTCGCTCTGGGCTCTCTCGCCCCTCGGCCCCCCTGTTGGCCCGAGCCAGCATGCGGTTGAGGGAGTCAGCCACGGCGCGGTAGGCTTGTTGCCGGGGCGCCATGCCCCTCAGCCCGTGCAGCACCAGGCTGTCGAAGGTTGGCCACGGGCTCCGGCCCGGACTCCAGTCTCCTCCCCCCTCCTTCACGTGGCTCGGAGGGGGAGGCGAGGCACTGCCGGCGGTGGCAAAGACCGGGGCCAGCGGCACGTGCTGGTGTCCCGCTGCTCGCCTGGCCGGTCCCAGTGCGCCAGCCTCTTCTTCCAGCGTGGACCGGTGGCTGGGCTGGGCGGGAACGGGGACGGGCGCAGGAGACAGCCTGCCCTCCTGCCCCACTCCACTCCGCACATCGTCATCTCCGCCCGGCAGCATCTCGATGGCCGTGTCGTTCTTGCTGCTGTTAGGGGTGAGGGACTCTGTGCTGGAGGTGACCGGCCTCAGCCCCACAGCCTGGCCGCTGATGCACGATGGTAACCCCGTGGACACAGGTCGGCTGTTTGCCCCAGGACTCAACACTGGACTTGTCTTGACCGCCGGCTGAACCCAGGGTGAGACCGTCCCATCCGACTCCTCAGGGTTCCACGGGGGCTCCAAGCTCTCCCCATCGTCTGTGTCACAACCCTGCAGGACAGCAGCTTTCTGCCCGTCCCCCTCGTGTCCGGCCCCGGTTCCCGGCTGGCCGTTGCTGCGATCGGCACCGGATGGGTTCTGGGCTTCAGTTTGGTTCTGGGGCTCCTCCACCCCCTCGTTGCCCGTGGACCGGGACGGGAGCTCCATGAAGCGCTGGTCGCGGAAGTAGGAGTCGGCGCGGGTGAAGTCGTCGTCCTCGGAGCTGGGCGTCTGGGGGCTGAGCGGGTGCTGGGACAGGAGGAAAGCCTCGCTGCCGTCCCGGGACACTTCCTGGGACAGGGACAGGCTGCCCCTCACGCAGTCCGCGGAAACCTCCGATATCAGCAACTGCAGCAAGTTGTTGGCCTGGAAGGCTCCTGCGCATCCCTCCGGCGAGCCCACGGACAGGTCCGGAGCAGCCCTGCAACACAATCATGCAGCAAGGTGAATGCTTCAATGCGGCAGCATCTGGCACAGACGCAAACTTAAAAATACAGTGAGGGACCTGAATCTGGAATTTACTAAGTAAGTAAGCAAGTAAGTTTATTGGCCAAGTATTCACATACAAGGTTGCCTTGGTGCTCTGTCCACAAGTAGCAACATGACTTACAGTGACAGTTACAAATGACTCAGAAAACACTAAACATTAATAATAATAAAACATTAATGATAAAACACCATTGATCAAACATGTGAACCAACAAAATACCAGATCAAAGGGAGGCTACAGATTTTTCGCTGTTGAATAGAGCAACTAACTACTCGTGGATAAAATCTTTTTATGTCTGGCTGTGGCGGCTTTGACAGTCACTTCCAGAGGGAAGTGATTCAAAGAGTTTGTGGCCAGGGTGAGAGGGGTCAGAGATGATCTTGCCCGCTCGCTTCCTGGCCCTTGCAGTGTACAGTTCATCAATGGAGGGAAGGTTGCAGCCAATAACCTTCTCTGCTGATCGGACGATTCGCTGCAGCCTCCAGGTGTCGTGCTTGGCGGCTGAGCCAAACCAGACCATGATGGAGACGGTGAGGACAGACTCTACGGTGGCCGTGTAGAATTGGACCATCATTGCCATGGCGGATTGTGCTTCCTCAGCTGCCGCAGGAAGTACATCCTCTGTTGGGCTTTTTTGACTGTGGAGTCGGTGGTAGCCCCCCACTTAAGGTCCTTGGAGATGATGGTTCCCAGGAACTTAAAAGACTCCACAGATACTAACTAGGCTAATCAAAATCATTCATATAGATAACATGCAGATAATAGTGGGCATTGGCTTCAGGTAGTAGAGGTATTTTAGCGGTGAGAACGAATTGCCAGTGGATGCAATTTAAATGATTCAAAGTCGCTTAGACAGGGACATGGATAGGAAAGGTTCGGTTCAGTTTAGTGTACTGTCACGTGTACAGAGGTAAAGTGAAAAGCTTTTGTTGTGTGCTAACCAGTCGGCGGAAAGAAAATACATGATTACAATCGAGCCATTTACAATGTATAGATCCATGGTGAGGGGATAACGTTTGGTGCAAGGTAAAGCCAGTTAAGTCTGATCAAGGATAGTCCAAGGTAGACAAAAATGCCGGAGAAACTCAGCGGGTGAGGCAGCATCTATGGAGCTAAGGAGTAGGTGACGTTTCAGGTCTCGACCCTTCTTCATGGATTAAACAGTTTCGCTCACCCCCCCCCCCCCCACACCCCACATATACACAGCTAATTTTTTTAATAAAAACTAGACAAACCAAAAACTTTTAAAAAACATACTAGTCTAGCCGCTGCCACAATATACCCAGGACTGGCGTAAGAGGATTGCTAGTTGGAGCACACTCGGTGGGCCGAAGGGCCTGACCGCACTATCTCAAAACTGAACTGATTCGATATCATGCAGATAGAGTTTTTCACTGTACCTTGCTACACATGGCAATAATTAATCCACACCTAGAAGCTTCAGTTTCAGTGTAGGTTATTGTCATGCGTACCAAGGTACAGTGAAAAGCATTTTCATTGTTCACTTTTCAAGCAAAGCTCGCTTAATGCGTTCATATTGACCAATAGGTTTTACAAATCAACATGTTAGTATCTCTGGAGTGTCCGAAGCTGAAGGGAGACCTGATAGAGGTAGATAACATTATGAGAGGCATCCACAGAGGTGATGGGGAGAAGCCAGGAGAATGGGGTTAGGAGGGAGAGATAGATCAGCCATGACTGAATGGCGGAGTAGACTTGATGGGGCGAATGGCCTAATTCTACTCTAATCCTTATAATGTTATGTTGCCTGCTATCCAGTCAGTGGAAAGACAGTGGAAATCCTCTGAAATTTCCGCCACCTCCAACGGGATCCCACCACTAGCCACATTTTCCCATCTCCACCCCTTTCCGCCTTCCCTCCAAAACTCCCTGGTTAACGCATCCCTTCCCACCCAAATCACCCCCTCCCTAGTTCCCTTCCCCTGCAACCACAGAAGATGCAACACCTGTCGCTATACCTCCTCCCTCGACTGTCCAGGGACCCCGACAGTCCTTTCAGGTTAGGCAGAGGTTCACTTGCACCTCCTCCAGCCTCATCTACTGTATCCTTTGTTCAAGATGGGGACTCTTATACATCGGCGAGACCAAACGTAGACTGGGCGATTGTTTCGTGGAACACCTTCACTCAGTCCATGAGAACCAACCTGATCTCCCGGTTGCTGGACACTTTAATTCCCCTTCCCACTCCCACACAGACCTTTCTGTCCTCGGTCTCCTCCATTGTCAGAGTGAGGCTAAACGCAAATTGGCTAAACGCAAATTGGCTAAACGCAAATTGGAGGAACAGCATCTCATATTTCGCTTGAGCAGCTTACAGCCCAGTGGTATGAATATTGATTTCTCTCACTTCAGGTAGCCCCGGCATTCCCTCTCCCACCCAAGTCGCACCAGCTTCTCATTTCCACTCTACAAACAGCTAACAATGGCCTGTTTCCTTTATCATCGTTACTTTTTTGCATATATTTAATTAATTGTCCTTTATCTCACCGTCTTTATCGTTTAAGAAAGAAATGCAGATGCTGGTAAAATCGAAGGTAGACACAAAATGCTGGAGAAACTCAGCGGGTGAAGCAGCATCTCTTGGAGAGAAGGAATTGGCGACATTTCTGGTTGAGACCCTTCTTCAGACCCGAAACGTCGGCAATTCCTTCTCTCCATAGATGCTGCCTCACCCGCTGAGTTTCTCCAGAATTTTGTGTCTATCACCGTCTTTATCTCTCATTTCCCTTATCCCTAACCAGTCTGAAGAAGGGTCTCAACCCGAAACCTGTCACCCATTCCTTCTCTCCTGAAATGCTGCCTGTCCCGCTGAGTTACTCCAGCTTTTTGTGTCTATCTTAAGTGCAAAGACTATACATGATTACAATCGAGCCATTTACAGCGTATTGTAGGCCCCTCTCGGTCATGACTGACCATGGGTGATGCATCCTGGTCGGATACAAGCCTGGGCGATGTCATATGGAGGACAGACTGTTGCCCATGCAGCACGTCCCCCCCCTCTCCACGTCGCTGATCGATCCAAAGGAACAGCAGGGCCGTTACAGTTTGGCACCAGCACCGTCGCAGGAGCTGCCAGAGCGAGGTTGTAGACAACGACAAACTGCCTTAGGGGCTCCGACTCCGGGTTTTCTCGAGGTTTACTCCAGGAGCCTTTTCCATGACTGGATAAGGCCACAAGGCAGTGGAGGTTTTAAATCAGAGTTTTCCCTCTCCTAGATGGACCGCCTTCCCAGGCTGACGAGCCCCATCTGCCCGAGACTCGTGGGGGCGGGAGCGTCTACCTTCCCGTGCAGGTCTATAGCACCTGCCCACTGCCCATTGTATAGATACATGGTAAAGGGAATGACGTTTCGTGCAAGGTAAAGCCAGCTGGTCCAATCAAAGATCCAACAGCAGCTGCCTGAATCCCCTCAGCAGCCAGCAAATGCACCCAGATCTATCCCGCCGGTCGGTCCACTGTTCATTTGTACGAGGCGTCCATAATTCAGGCCTTCATTGTCAAGTGAGAACCTGTACACGGGATAAGAAGGGAACCATTGACCCATCGATCAGATTTAGCACACACTGCGTTGGAACGCTTCTTACCTCAGAGGGGCAAACTCCAGCGGAGAGCGATGAAAGAAGGATTGGGACAGGTCACCGTCCAGGAGTTGTGTGGAGCAGGCAGCAACCAGAGCCAGGGCAGGGGACAAAGCACTCTCCTGCATCTCTGTCGGAGAAGACAAGTACAGTCAGCACTCACTGTGTACGGCGTGTTCAAGGAAATCGCTATCGCCTTATTATTGCTGGCTGTACCCAGTTACAGTGCTATCCAGTCCAACCATACTGCAAGAGCATGATCATAAGATTAAAAAGGATAGTAGAATTAGGCCATTCGGCCCATCAAATCTACTCCGCCACTCAATCGTGGCTGATCTATCTCTCCATTCTCCTGCCTTCTCCCCATAACCTCTCACTCCCGCACTAATCAAGAATCTATCTATCTTTGCCTTAAAAATATTCACTGACTTGGAACCACAGCCGTCTGTGGCAAAGAATTCCACAGATTCACCACCCTCTGACTCACAAAACTCCTCCTCATCTCCTTTTAAAATAATGTTCTTTAATTCTGCGGCTATGACCTCTAGTCCTAGACTCTCCCGCTAGTGGAACCATCCTTTCCACATCTGCTCTATCCAAGTCTTTCACTGTTCTGTACGCTTCAATGCAGGCATGTGCCGTCAGGGCTCTGCCTACCCTGACTAAAATTATAACATGGTAATAACTAAATATAAATAGTAAAGGCATGGGAGAATTATGCCTATGTAAGAGATCAATCTCTTAGGTAGGCATAATTCTCCATGCCTTTCATCCGCAGCGCTTGTAACACGGGAAGCGCTGTGCAACCCACGTGCCGTAAGCACTGCCTGAAACCGTCAATGACAAGCGGGGCTGAAGGCAGCAGAAATCCTGCCTTTGCAGCACTGCGCATGCGCATCGGTCTACTGCGCATGCGCAGAGCAAGTTTCTTGGCGGGGTTTTCAAATATGGTTTGTCAATATTTTAAGTGTATGTTAGGTAACAAAGAGAGAAGAATGGAGCTTGTGTACCAATAATGTGGTAAGTACATTTTGTGTTTGTTTTTAAATACTGTATTTCCCGGGGGGAGGGGGGGAAGAGCTCCTTTCACAGTGTGTGAGGAGTCTGGCCCGGGGTAAGGTTGTGGGGAGGGCACGAATGTTATGAATGAGGGGATCGGGATAATGCCACTTGCGACGCTCCTTGCACGGAGGTGTGGAATGCCACCGCATTGAGGCCGGGGGGGGGGGGGGGGGGGGGGGGGGAGAAAAGTAGCTCGGGTGGCTGAGCAGCCGCCGGGCCAGACAGCGGAACCAGCCGCCACCTTAGCTCCTTCTGCCGGTCCCCGCTCACCTCTGGCAGCTCTCCGTCTACAAACCACTCTCCTGCCGCTCGCTGGCCTCACTCATGTCCTTAAATTCCGACAGCGCGATTGAGGTTACTCGGCTGTGGGAATTTAAGGATTTGCAGGAAGCCGCTGACATGAGCGAAGTTGGCGAACGGCAGGTGGCAGGTGACAGGTGTTCCGACGGAGAGCACTGCCAGAGGTGAGCGGGCTGGCAGAAGGCGCTGAAGTGGCGGCCAGTTCTGCTGTCGGGTACCGGCGGCTGCTCGTAGCTACCCAAGCTGCTTCTATCCCCAGCTGCAGTGCGGGGGCTTCGTGCCCGGAGAGCTGCGGCAGCGGTGAGTGAGTAAGTTGCTGGCATTATCCCGGACACCCTCCTTCTCAACACTCGTGCCCTCCCCACAACTTTACCCCTGACACAGACTCTCCACATGCTGTGAAAGGAACTGTTCCCCCAATTGGTCTGGGACTAGGAAACCTTGGGCAAATTGAAATGTCACTGTTTTTATTTATTTATTTATTTATTTGACGGCCCGAGCAATCTGCACATGTGCGGTTTCATATTTTCTATAGCAGACTGAGTGCCTACCCTGATTAATTACTCACGGCACGTGCCTGCTTCAATGAGGTCCTCCCTCGTTCTTCTAAACTCCAGCGAGTACAGGCCTAGCGCCGTCCATACATATTTTTAAAGCAGAGATAGATGGATTCTTGATTTGTACAAGTGTCAAGAGTTATGGGGAGAAGGCAGGAGAATAGGTTTAGAAGAGATAGATCAGCCATGATTGAATGGCGGAGTAGACTTGATGGGCCGAATGGCTTAATTCTTCTCCTATCACTTATGACCTTACGATACACAAGTACAGCTGATAGTGCAAAGAGAAAAATACCAGAGTGCAGGATATAGAGCACACTGCCAAAGGAGGCGGTAGAATCAGATACGATTACCACGTCATAGAGTCATAGAGTGGTACAGTGGAAACAGGCCCTTCGGCCCAACTTGCCCAATCCAAACAACACTGTCCCATCTACACTAGTTCCACCTGCCTGTGTTAGGCTCATATCCCACTAAACCGGGCCTATCCATGTATCTGTATAAATTTTTCTTAAACGTTGTGATAATACCTACCTTAACAACCTCCTCCGGCAGCTTGTTCCACAGATCCACAACCATTTTGTGTAAAAAGGTTACCCCTCAGATTCTTATTAAATCTTTGCCCCTCTCGCCTTAGACCTGTCGTCTAGTTCTTGATTTCTCTACTCAAGGCACCTTTAAAAGGCATTTCGGCATTCACTTAAATAGGCCAGGCATAAACGAATACGTTCCTATTATGGGCAAACTTGACTGGGGTAGACAATAGACAATAGGTGCAGGAGTAGGCCATTCGGCCCTTCGAGCCAGCACCGCCATTCAATGTGATCATGGCTGATCATCCCCAATCAGTACCCCGTTCCTGCCTTCTCCCCATATCCCCTGACTCCGCTATCTTTAAGAGCCCTATCTAGCTCTCTCTTGAAAGCATCCAGAGAACCGGCCTCCACCGCCCTCTGAGGCAGAGAATTCCACAGACTCACAACTCTCCGTGAGAAAAAGTGTTTCCTCGTCTCCGTTCTAAATGGCTTACCCCTTATTCTTAAACTGTGGCCCCTGGTTCTGGACTCCCCCAACATCGAGAACATGTTTCCTGCCTCTAGCGTGTCCAAACCCTCAATAATCTTATATGTTTCAATAAGATTCCCTCTCATCCTTCTAAACTCCAGAGTGTACAAGCCCAGCCGCTCCGTTCTCTCAGCATATGACAGTCCCGCCATCCCGGGAATTAACCTTGTAAACCTACACTGCACTCCCTCAAGAGCAAGAATGTCCTTCCTCAAATTAGGGGACCAAAACTGCACACAATACTCCAGGTGTGGTCTCACTAGGGCCCTGTACAACTGCAGAAGGACCGGTTTGCTCCTGTGTTCGACTCCTCTTGTTATGAAGACCAACACGGGCTAGATGGGCATTGAAAGTTGGTATGGACATGGAGAGCCATGGAGACGGTTTCCGTGCTGTACCACTCTATGCCTGTCATCGGGAAAAGGCACAGAAGCTTATAGTCCCACACTGCCACCATCAGGCTCTTGAACCGTCACACACAACCCTAACAACTACACAACATTACACACCACTTCTTGCCCTACCATGGACTTGCTTTTTTTTCTTCAGAAGAAACCACAAAGTGCTGGAGTAATTCTGCGGGTCGGGCAGCATCTCTGGAGAACATCGGGTTGGGAGCTTTCTTCAGACAAACTTGGTCCATTTTTTAGACCGGTACATAAGGTCATAGGTGATAGTAGTAGAATTCAGCCCATCAAATCTACTCCGCCATTCAATCAGGGCTGATCTATCTTTCCCTCCTAACCCCATTCTCCTGCCTTCTCCCCATAGCCCCTGACACCCGCACTAATCACCGGTGCATGGACATGTAGAGAATAGATGGACGTGGATCATGCACAGTAAGATGTGATCAGTTCAGCTGGGCATCAGGTTCGGCACAAACATGGAGGGCTGAAGGCCCCTTCCTGTGCTGAACTGTTGGAAACCTTCTAGACCAGCATCTGCAGTTTCCACATTTAGTTTTTATTTTACACTAATTTCTTTATTTTTTTGTTGCATTTCTTGTAACTTTCCTGCAGAATTTGTATGTGTAATTTACGTCTAATTTATGAGTTTGTGTAGTGGTTTGTGTCTATGTGCCTGTGTTGTCGCTGCAAGCAGGTTTTTCCGTTGTGTCTGCATCTCAGCGTACTTGTGAGTATGAGATTAAGCTCAACGACTTTGAATCCAAAAGCAGGGAAGCAAAAGGGAAACGACCTTGGTATTGCAGTATAGGAGGGATGTCATTAAGCTGGAGAGGGTGCGTCCTGAGGAAACTGAGGAATCTTGGCAAGTCTCCAATATTTCCTAAACACGTCCACAGGTGCACCACAGAAAGCACACCTTGGGATGCATCACATCTTGGTTTGGGAACAGCTCTGCCCACGACCACAAGACATTGCAGAGTTGTAGATGTAGCCCAGTCCATCACACACACCACACTCCCCACCATTGTGGATGTAGCCCAGTCCGTCACACACACCACACTCCTCACCAGCGACCATCTACACTTCACGCTGCCTCAGTAAAATAGCCAACACTATCAAAGACTTGTCCATGTCCACACCCCGGTCACTCCGTCTCCTCCCCGCTCCTGTCCGGTAGAAGATACAGAAGCATGAAAGTGCGCACCACCAGACTCAGGAACAGCTTCTTCCCTGTGTTATCAGGCTTCTGAATGGTCCTTCCATAAGCTAGGGTACTGTCCGATTCACCTCTACCCTATTGCGGACATTGGACTTTGTCAGGAACTGCTACAATGCTGAGAACTATATTCTGCACTCTGTATCTTCCCCTTTGCTCTACCTATTGTACTGGAGTTTAACTTGATTGTATTTACGTCAAGTATTAGAGAGCATGCAAAACAAAGCTTCTCACTGTAACTCAGTAAACCCAAAGCATGAGGAACAAAGCCAGTAAATGCCGCCCTTGTCAGCACTGTTCACGCTTATTCCATTAGCTGTTCCTAGGGTGGCGCAGTGGGACCTGGGTTCCATCCTGACTACGGGTGCTGTCTACGAGGAGTTTGTACTTTCTCCCTGTGTTCACGTGGGTTTTCTCCTGGAGCTCCGGTTCCACCCACACTCCAAAGACATGCAAGTTTGTAGGTTAATTGACTTTTGTAACTTGTCCCCAGTGTGCAGCATAGTGCTAGTGTTCAGGTGATCGCTGGTCGGCGAGGACTGTGGAACGAAAGGCTTGTTTCTGCACTCTTATCTCGAAAGTGAACTAAATCAAACCATTTAAAAAATATAACTGAGATGAAAACATAGCTTTGTGTCATCTGCAAATTTGCTAATGTTATTTTGAATCCCTTCATCCAAATCATTGATGTATATTGTAAATAGCTGCGGTCCCAGCACCGAGCCTTGCAGTACCCCACTAGTCACTGCCTCCCATTCTGAAAGGGACCCGTTAATCCCTACTCTTTGTTTCCTGTCTGCCAACCACTTCTCTATCCATGTCAGCACTCTACCCCCAATACCATATGCCCTAATTTTGCCCACTAATCTCCTGTGTGGGATCTGAAAGTCCAGGTACACTACCTCCACTGGCTCTCCCTTATCCATTTTCCTAGTTTCAAAAAATTCCAGAAGATTAGTCAAGCATGATTTCCCAATCGTAAATCCATGCTGACTCGGACCGATCCTCGAAAGTGAACTAAATCAAACCATTTAAAAAAAATACAACTAAGATGAAAACATGGGGACTCATGCACAACACTGATCTGGTCACGTACCGAACACGTGCGGGCTTTGGAATTGCCCGGGTTGGCTCTGCGGGCTCAGTTGCTCGGTGATGGTTCCCTCCTCCATGGTGGGGAGCTCGTCCAGGGTCTGCGAGAGCCCTGCCCCTGCCGTGAGCAGACGGGCCGCGGTTGCTGAAGTCAGCTCTCCAGTATCTGGTCCTGACTGACGCTGGGACCAAACCTCAGTGCCCTGCAACAAGGACAGTAGCAAGTGAGCACACTCTGCACATCTGCCAATAGTCACACACTGCAAGCAGCAGAAGAGGTCACGCTAAAATGCAGTGCCCTCCATAATGTTTGGGACAAAGACCCATCACTTATTTATTTACCTCTGCACTCTACAATTTGAGATTTATAATAGAAAAAAAAAAAATCACATGTGATTAAAGTGCACATTGTCAGATTTTAATAAAGGCCATTTTTATACAATTAGGTTTCACATTTTTATAGATTTTGAGTTAGAGCTCTTAGGGATAGCGGAGTTAAGGGATATGGGAAGAAGGCAGGAACGGGGTACTGATTGTGGATGATCAGCCATGATCACATTGAATGGCGGTGCTGGCTCGAAGGGCCGAATGGCCTACTCCTGCACCTATTGTCTATTGTCTACCATGTAGAAATTACAGCTGTGTTTATACATAGTGCCCCCCATTTCAGGGCACCATAATGTTTGGGACACTTGGCTTCACAGGCGTTTGGAATTGCACAGGTGTGTTTAATAGCCTCCTTAATGCAGGTATAAGAGAGCTCTCAGCACCTAGTCTTTCCTCCAGTCTTTCCATCACCTTTGGAAACTTTTATTGCTGTTTATCAACATGAGGACCAAAGTTGTGCCAATGAAAGTCAAAGAAGCCATGATGAGTGAGAAACAAGAATAAACTGTTAGAGACATCAGCCAAACCTTAGGCTTACCAAAATCAACTATTTGGAACATCATTAAGAAGAAAGTGACCACTGGTGAGCTAACGAATTGCAAAGGGACTGGCAGGCCAAGGAAGACCTCCACAGCTGATGACAGAATAATTCTCGCTATAATGAGCCTGTACATCTTTGGAGTGTGGGAGAAAACCGAAGCACCCGGGGAAACCCCACAGGTCACGGACAGAACGTACAAACTCCGTATAGACAGCACCCGTAATCAGGATGGAACCCGGGTCTCTGGTGCTGTGAGGCAGCAACTCTACCGCTGCGCCACCGTAGTCATCTATTACCTCCTCTGGCAGCTCGTTCTATACACCCACCACCCTCTGTGTAAAAAGGTTGCCCCGAAGAGGAACGTTAGACAACAAGCCAATGATGTTGTGGTTCCCGTTTCCAATAGACCATAGACAATAGGTGCAGGATAGGCCATTTGGCCCTTCGAGCCAGCACCGCCATTCTATGTGATCGTGACTGATCATCCCCAATCAGTACCCCGTTCCTGCCTTCTCTCCATATCCCCTGACTCCGCTATTTTTAAGAGCCCTATCTAGCTCTCTCTTGAAAGTATCCAGTGAACTGGCCTCCACCGCCCTCTGAGGCAGAGAACTCCACAGACGTAGCAGCAGCTTGCCTGCCACAGAAGCTTCCTTCAGATGTGACTATTGCAACAGGACCCCTTGACCGCCCCCATTTCTCTCTCCATGTCAGAGTGGATTAAATCCCATCGGGCAAAAGGTATAGAAGATCATGAGAGCCAAATTCCATAAGAAAGCTAATGGAATGTTGGACAAAGCTCATGGAATGTTGGCCTTCATAACGAGAGGATTTCAGTACAGGAGTAGAGAGGTTCTTCTGCAGTTGTATAGGGCTCTGGCGAGACCACATCTGGAGCATTGCGTACAGTTTTGGTCTCCTAATTTGAGGAAGGACATCCTTGTGATTGAGGCAGTGCAGCGTAGGTTCACGAGATTGATCCCTGGGATGGCGGGACTGTCATATGAGGAAAGATTGAAAAGACTAGGCTTGTATTCACTGGAGTTTAGAAGGATGAGGGGGGATCTTATAGAAACATATAAAATTATAAAATGACTGAACAAGCTAGATGCAGGAAAAATGTTCCCAATGTGGGGCGTGTCCAGAACCAGGGGCCACAGTCTTAGAATAAAGGGGAGGTCATTTAAGACAGGTGAGAAAAAACATTTTCACCCAGAGATTTGTGAATTTGTGGAATTCCCTGCCACAGAGGGCAGTGGAGGCCAAGTCACTGGATGCATTTAAGAGAGGGTTTGATAGAGCTCTAGGAGACTAGTTTGATAGAGCTCTAGTGGAGTCGAGAGATATGGGGAGAAGGCAGGCACGGGTTATTGATAGGGGACGGTCAGCCATGATCACAATGAATAGCGGTGCTGGCTCGAAGGGCCGAATGGCCTCCTCCTGCACCTATTTTCTATGTTTCTATGTAACATTCTTTAATTCTGAGGCTTTGACCTCTAGTCCTAGACTCTCCCACTAGTGGAAACTTCCTCTCCACCTTCATTCAATCCAAGCCTTTCACTATTCTTAGAGGTACAGATTTGCGGACAGTTTCAAGAGTCGTGAGTGTATTATTGTCATATATCCTAGATAGAACAATGAAATTATTTATTGCAGCAGCACAACAGAAAATATAAACAAAATACTCCGTAAATTATACACCCTGTGACTGCACTGGTTTCTCTGGATTCCACTCACATCCCAAAGACGTGCAGGCTTGAAGATCGATTGGCTTCTGTAAATTCTCCCTGGTGCGTTGGATAGAACTAGTGCAAGGGGTGATAGCTGGTCGGCGCGGACTCGGCAGGGCAACGGTTCTGTTTCCACGCTATATCTATAAAACAGTTATCAGGCAACTGAAGGGTCCTCTCATCAACTAGAGCGGGCCTGACCTCCCATCTACCTCATTGGAGACCTTTGATCTGTTTTTAATTGGACTTTATCAGGCTGCAATATTATATTTTGCCTTTGTGGCGTCAGCCTTAACACGGGCCACTTATGCCCGAAACCTCGTCAGGAGATACGAGGGCGGGCACGTGATGTCAGGGGCTAGAGGGAGCGTCCTGGTACTTAAGGTCATCTCACCCCGTGACCTTGGCGAGTCAACCGGTAGCTGAGCCCGAGAGAACAACCTCTCTCAGCTACAGCAACATTGTAATATAGTTAGCGCACCAACCTAACGTAACGACTGAATAAACAACTGTTTGAGGTGTTTAGCCGGACGTCTCGCCTTTATTCACCACGTTTGGTGCCGCTACATTGGTGACCCCGACGTGCTGCTACACCTTGATTGTATTCATGTATAGTCCTTTCTTTGACTGGTTAGCATGCAAACAAAAGCTTTCACTGTACAATAAACTAAACATAGAAAAATAGAGCACAGATACAGGCCCTTTGGTCCACATGAGACATAGGAGCAGAATTAGGCCATCAAATCTACTCCACCATTCAATCATGGCTGATCTATCTCTCCTAACCCCATTCTCCTGCCTTCTCCCCACAACCCCTGACACCCGCACTAATCAAGCACTTGACAATCGTACAGGAAGTGTTCAGAGGGATGTGGGGCAAATGGGAGTAGCTCAGTAAGCCAAATTGGTCAGTGTGGACAAGGCATCAGTTTGGTTCATTGTCACGAGTACCGAGGTACAGTGAAAAGCTTTTGTTGTGTGCTAACCAGTCAGAAAGTCAATACATGATTACAATCGAATGTACAGATACAAAGGGAATAACATGAATAACGTTTAGACAATAGGTGCAGGAGGAGGCCATTCAGCCCTTTGAGCCAGCACTGCCATTCACTGTGATCAAGGCTGATCATCCCCAATCAGTACCCCGTTCCTGCTTTCCAATTTTAAGGATAAGGGGGAAATCTTTTAGGACCGAGATGAGAAAAACATTTTTCACACAGAGAATGGTGAATCTCTGGAATTCTCTGCCACAGAAGGTAGTTGAGGCCACTTCATTGGCTATATTTAAGAGGGAGTTAGATGTGGCCCTTGTGGCTAAAGGGATCAGGGGGTATGGAGAGAAGGCAGGTACAGGATACTGAGTTGGATGATCAGCCATGATCATATTGAATGGCGGTGCAGGCTCGAAGGGCCGAATGGCCTACTGCTGCACCTATTTCTATGGTTCTCCCCATATCCCCTGACTCCACGATTTTTAAGAGCCCTATCTCGCTCTCTCTTGAAAGCATCCAGAGAACCTGCCTCCACCGCCTTCTGGGGCAGAGAATTCCACAGACTCACCACTCTCTGTGAGGAAAAAGTGTTTCCTCGTCTTGGTTCTAAATGGCTTACTCCTTATTCTTGAACTGTGGCCCCTGGTTCTGGACTCCCCCAACATCGGGAACATGTTTCCTTCCTCTAGCGTGTCCAAGCCCTTAACAATCTTTTATGTTTCAATGAGATTCCCTCTCATCCTTCTAAAGTCCAGAGTGTACAAGCCCAGCTGCTCCATTCTCTCAGCATATGACAGTCCCGCCATCCCGGGAATTAACCTTGTAAACCTACGCTGCACTCCCTCAATAGCAAGAATGTCCTTCCTCATATTAGGGGACCAAAACTGCGCACAATACCCCAGGTGTGGTCTCACTAGGGCTCTGTACAACTGCAGAAGGACCTGTTTGCTCCTATATTCGATTCCTCTTGTTATAAAGGCCAACATGCCATTTGCAAGGTTTAGTGCAAGGTAAGGCCAGTAAAGCCAATTTAAGAAAGTCCAAGGGTCTCTACTGCGGTGGACAGTTTGAGTATATCCCTGCTCCTATTCTGCTCCAATACGAACATTAACTTAGTTAATTTACTTTAGTTTATTGTCACCTGCACCGAGGTACAGTGAAAAGCCCTTTTGTTGCGTGCTAACCAGTCAGAGGAAAGACTACACATGATTATAATCGAGCTGTCCACAGTGTACAGATACAGGATAGGGAAATAACGTTTAGAGCAAGATAATGTTAATGTTTAGTGATTTATGTGTCATTCCTGTCTCTGTATGTCATGTTGTCACGTGGGCGGAGCACCAAGGCAAATTCCTGGTATGTGAATACTTGGCCAATAAACTTATTCATTCATTCATAAAGTCCAATCAAAGATAGTCAATCCTGACCGATTATGGATAGTTATAGAAACATAGAAAATACGTGCAGGAGGAGGCCATTCGGCCCTTCGAGCCAGCACCGCCATTCATTGTGATCATGGCTGATCGTCCCCTATCAATAACCCGTGCCTGCCTTCTCCCCATATCCCTTGATTCTACTAGCCCCTAGAGCTCCATCTAACTCTCTCTTAAATCCACCCAGTGACTTGGCCTCCACTGGCAGGGAATTCCACAAATTCACAACTCTCCGGGTGAAAAAGTTTTTTCTCACCTCAGTCTTAAATGACCTCTCCTTTATTCTAAGACTGTGGTCCCTGGTTCTGGACTCGCCCAACATTGGGAACATTTTTCCTGCTTCTATAAGTTCAAGGGTCTCCAGTCGGAGGCAGGATGGTTCAGTTGCCTGATAACAGCTGGGAAGCAGCTAATCAAGAACCTATCAATCGGATCGGAAGTGTTTAGAGGGATACAGGTCGAATGCGGGGAAATGGGACTAGCCCTGTAAGCCAACTTGGTCAGCATGGACAAAGTGAGCCGAAGGGCCTAATTGCGTCCTGTAGAGCTATGTGACTGGCTAGTCGACAGCGTTGACGGTTACCTGCTTTGCTCGCTGGACGATGGCCTCTCCCAGTGAGAAGCCGCTCACGCTCGACAAGTGGGTACCACTTCCGGGACTGCTGGCCTGACTCACAGCCTCCTCCTCCATGCAACAGGCTCTTGGTGGTGTTGTCGCAATCACCTGCAAGACAGCATGTCACAACCACTCAAAAACATAGAAACATAGAAAATAGGTGCAGGAGGAGGCCATTCGGCCCTTCGAGCCTCACCGCCATTCGATGTGATCATGGCTGATCATCCCCAATCAATAACCCGTGCCTGCCTTCTCCCCATATCCCTTGACCACTTTATTCTAAGACTGTGGCCCCGGGCATACTGTGGCCCCAAAACATACCATGGCAACAGCTTGCCCAATGCATGGAAGGAGAGCAACGCGAAAGTGTGCAGGAAGGAACTGCAGATGCTGCTTTACACCGAAGATGCTGGAGTAACTCAGCAGGACAGGCAGCAATGGGAAGGAATGGGTGACGTTTTGGGTCAATAGACAATAGACAATAGGTGCAGGAGTAGGCCATTCAGCCCTTCGAGCCAGCACCGCCATTTATTGTGTCATGGCTGATCATCCCCAATTAGTACACCATTCCTGCATTCGCCCCATATCCCCTGACGCCGCTATCTTTAAGAGCCCTATCTAGCTCTCTCTTGAAAGTATCCAGATAACCGGCCTCCACCGCCCTCTGAGGCAGAAAATTCCACAGACTCACAACTCTCGGTCGAGACCCTTCTTTAGGCTGTCAGGGGAGAGGGACAAATAGAGAAATGGAAGGGTATGGTGTGGATAAACAAGAGAACAAAGGCTGAGTAGAGTGGGAGCAAGAGAATACAAAATGGAGACACGAGAGACTGCAGATGCTGGGATTCTGGGCAAAACACAAAGTGCCGGAGGAACTCGGTGGGTCAGACAGCATCTGTGGAGAGAATGAGCAGGCAACGTTTAGGGTAAGAATGGTCCCACCACGGTAAACCACTGCTCTGGCCCCCTGACATTTATCACCATGACCTGAAATGTTTAGTTTAGTTTAGAGATACAGCACATAAACAGGCCCTTTGGCCCACCGAGTCGGCGCCGACCAGTGATCCCCATACACTAACACTATCCGACACACACTAGGGACAATTTACAATTTTTACTAAAGCCAATTAACCGACAAACCTGCTCGTCTTTGGAGCGCGGGAGGAAACCGGAGCACTACGCGGACACAGGGAGAATGTACAAACTCCGTACAGACAGCACCCGGAGTCAGGATGGAACCCGGCTCTCTGGCTCCGTGAGGCAGCAACTCTACCGCTGCGCCACCGTGCCATGCTGCTGCATGTGTACCTATCCATGTTATGGTGAGGGTTGGGGCAGGGAGATGGGACGGGTGAATTTGTGGCGGGGTAGTTGGTGCAGCGAGGCAGGGATTCTGATTTGTGGACCATTGTAACAGGCTAGAGACAAGAAACATGTTCCCCATGTTGGGGGAGTCCAGAACCAGGGGTCACAGTTTAAGAATAAGGGGTGGGCCATTTAGGACTGAGATGAGGAAAATTTATTTCACCCAGAGAGTTGTGAATCTGTGGAATTCTCTGCCACAGAAGGCAGTGGAGGCCAGTTCACTGAATGTTTTCAAGAGAGTTAGATAGAGCTCTTAGGGCTAAAGGAATCAAGGGATATGGGGAAAAAGCAGGAACAGGGTACTGATTGTGGATGATCACGTTGCATGGCGGTGCTGGCTCGGACCAAATGGCTTACTCCTACACCTGTTTTTCTGTTCCTATAAAGTCACAGTTAACGAGCGCCGGTGAATAACAATTCCCCCACCCCGACCGCTCACCCACCCCCCGACCCCCACTCTGCTCCCCCTACCTCACCCCTTCCCTTAACCTCCTCCCCCTCAAACCTCTCCCTCTCCCCTCACTCCCCACCCCACTCCCCCAACCCCCTCCTCACTCCCCATCCCACCCCCCCTCACTCACCAACCCCCCCTCACTCCCCACCACACCCCCTCCTCACCCCACCCCCCAACCCCCCAACCCCCCTCACTCCCCACCCCACTCCAGCCCCTCCTCACTCTCCAACCCCCCTCACTCCCCACCCCACCCTCACTCACCAACCTCCCCTCACTCCCCACCCCACCCCACCCTCACTCCCAAACCCCCCTCACTCCCCAACCCCCTCACTCCCCACCCCACCCTCACTCACCAACCTCCCCTCACTCCCCACCCCACCCCACCCTCACTCCCCAACCCCCCTCACTCCCCCCTGTCCCCACAACTCCCTGCTCCCTCCTCCCCCTCTCCCTGCTCCCTCTCTCCTCCCTAAAACCCTCCTCACACCCCTTCCTCCCCATTCTTCACCCTCCCCCCCAACTCTCATCCCTCATCCCTCCAACCAACAACCTGCTACCCTCATCTCCTCCTCACCCTCCCCACTCGCCTCCTCCTCTGACTCCTCACCCTCTCCCCTCTCCCACCTCACTCCGCTCGAGCTCCATCTCCAGGCCACCACGCCGCACCGCGCATGCGTCCACCCGGCCCTGCCGGGCGCCATCCCACTGCGCACGCTCCGGCCGGGAAACTGCCGCCACTGCGCATGCTCCGGCAGGGAAAGCGCCGGCACTGCGCATGCTCCCTCGCTCGGCGCCCGGCCGGTCGCCAAGGACGCTAACAACCCGCCCACTGGCGGGAAAACCCGGCGGGAACCAATGTAGTGGCTGCAGATGCTGCAGAACCCGCGCCCAAACCCCAGCACCACTATCCTGCAGATGCTGCAGAACCCGCGCCCAAACCCCAGCTCCACTATCCTGCAGATGCTGCAGAACCCGCGCCCAAACCCCAGCTCCACTATCCTGCAGATGCTGCAGAACCCGCGGCCAAACCCCAGCTCCACAGACCTGCAGATGCTGCGGAACCCGCGGCCAAACCCCAGCTCCACAGACCTGCAGATGCTGCGGAACCCGCGGCCAAACCCCAGCTCCACAGACCTGCAGATGCTGCGGAACCCGCAGCCAAACCCCAGCTCCACAGACCTGCAGATGCTGCGGAACCCGCGCCCAAACCCCAGCTCCACAGACCTGCAGATGTTGCAGAACCCGCGCCCAAACCCCAGCATTACAGACCTGCAGAACCCGCGCCCAAAGCCCAGCATTACAGACCTGCAGATGCTGCAGAACCCGCGCCCAAAGCCCAGCATTACAGACCTGCAAATGCTGCAGAACCCGCGCCCAAACCCCAGCACTAACCTGCAGATGCTGCAGAACCCGCGCCCAAACCCCAGCACCACAGAGCTGCATATGCTGCAGAACCCGCGCCCAAACCCCAGCACTAACCTGCAGATGCTGCAGAACCCGCGCCCAAACCCCAGCACCACTATCCTGCAGATGCTGCAGAACCCGCGCCCAAACCCCAGCTCCACTATCCTGCAGATGCTGCAGAACCCGCGCCCAAACCCCAGCTCCACTATCCTGCAGATGCTGCAGAACCCGCGGCCAAACCCCAGCTCCACAGACCTGCAGATGCTGCGGAACCCGCGGCCAAACCCCAGCTCCACAGACCTGCAGATGCTGCGGAACCCGCGGCCAAACCCCAGCTCCACAGACCTGCAGATGCTGCGGAACCTGCGGCCAAACCCCAGCTCCACAGACCTGCAGATGCTGCGGAACCCGCGCCCAAACCCCAGCTCCACAGACCTGCAGATGTTGCAGAACCCGCGCCCAAACCCCAGCATTACAGACCTGCAGAACCCGCACCCAAAGCCCAGCATTACAGACCTGCAGATGCTGCAGAACCCGCGCCCAAAGCCCAGCATTACAGACCTGCAAATGCTGCAGAACCCGCGCCCAAACCCCAGCACTAACCTGCAGATGCTGCAGAACCCGCGCCCAAACCCCAGCACCACAGAGCTGCATATGCTGCAGAACCCGCGCCCAAACCCCAGCACTAACCTGCAGATGCTGCAGAACCCGCACCCAAACCCCAGCTCCACAGACCTGCAGATGCTGCAGAACCCGCGCCCAAACTCCCAGCTCCACAGACCTGCAGATGCTGCAGAACCCGCACCCAAACCCCAGCTCCACAGACCTGCAGATGCTGCAGAACCCGCGCCCAAACCCCAGCTCCACAGACCTGCAGATGCTGCAGAACCCGCGGCCAAACCCCAGCTCCACTATCCTGCAGATGCTGCAGAACCCGCGCCCAAACCCCAGCTCCACAGAGCTGCAGATGCTGCAGAACCCGTGCCCAAACCCCAGCTCCACAGACCTGCAGATGCTGCAGAACCCGCGGCCAAACCCCAGCTCCACTATCCTGCAGATGCTGCAGAACCCGCGCCCAAACCCCAGCACTAACCTGCAGATGCTGCAGAACCCGCGCCCAAACCCCAGCACCACAGAGCTGCATATGCTGCAGAACCCGCGCCCAAACCCCAGCACTAACCTGCAGATGCTGCAGAACCCGCGCCCAAACCCCAGCACCACTATCCTGCAGATGCTGCAGAACCCGCGCCCAAACCCCAGCTCCACTATCCTGCAGATGCTGCAGAACCCGCGCCCAAACCCCAGCTCCACTATCCTGCAGATGCTGCAGAACCCGCGGCCAAACCCCAGCTCCACAGACCTGCAGATGCTGCGGAACCCGCGGCCAAACCCCAGCTCCACAGACCTGCAGATGCTGCGGAAACCCGCGGCCAAACCCCAGCTCCACAGACCTGCAGATGCTGCGGAACCCGCGGCCAAACCCCAGCTCCACAGACCTGCAGATGCTGCGGAACCCGCGCCCAAAACCCCAGCTCCACAGACCTGCAGATGTTGCAGAACCCGCGCCCAAACCCCAGCATTACAGACCTGCAGAACCCGCGCCCAAAGCCCAGCATTACAGACCTGCAGATGCTGCAGAACCCGCGCCCAAAGCCCAGCATTACAGACCTGCAAATGCTGCAGAACCCGCGCCCAAACCCCAGCACTAACCTGCAGATGCTGCAGAACCCGCGCCCAAACCCCAGCACCACAGAGCTGCATATGCTGCAGAACCCGCGCCCAAACCCCAGCACTAACCTGCAGATGCTGCAGAACCCGCACCCAAACCCCAGCTCCACAGACCTGCAGATGCTGCAGAACCCGCGCCCAAACCCCAGCTCCACAGACCTGCAGATGCTGCAGAACCCGCACCCAAACCCCAGCTCCACAGACCTGCAGATGCTGCAGAACCCGCGCCCAAACCCCAGCTCCACAGACCTGCAGATGCTGCAGAACCCGCGGCCAAACCCCAGCTCCACTATCCTGCAGATGCTGCAGAACCCGCGCCCAAACCCCAGCTCCACAGAGCTGCAGATGCTGCAGAACCCGTGCCCAAACCCCAGCTCCACAGACCTGCAGATGCTGCAGAACCCGCGGCCAAACCCCAGCTCCACTATCCTGCAGATGCTGCAGAACCCGCGCCCAAACCCCAGCACTAACCTGCAGATGCTGCAGAACCCGCGCCCAAACCCCAGCTCCACTAACCTGCAGATGCTGCAGAACCCACGCCTAAACCCCAGCTCCACAGACCTGCAGATGCTGCAGAACCCGCGCCCAAACCCCAGCACTAACCTGCAGATGCTGCAGAACCCGCGCCCAAACCCCAGCTCCACTAACCTGCAGATGCTGCAGAACCCACGCCTAAACCCCAGCTCCACAGACCTGCAGATGCTGCAGAACCCGCGCCCAAACCCCAGCACTAACCTGCAGATGCTGCAGAACCCGCGCCCAAACCCCAGCTCCACTAACCTGCAGATGCTGCAGAACCCGCGCCCAAACCCCAGCTCCACTAACCTACAGATGCTGCAAAACCCACGCCCAAACCCCAGCACTAACCTGCAGATGCTGCAGAACCCGCGCCCAAACCCCAGCTCCACTAACCTACAGATGCTGCAGAACCCGCGCCCAAACCCCAGCTCCACTAACCTACAGATGCTGCAAAACCCACGCCCAAACCCTAGCTCCACAGAGCTGCAGATGCTGCAAAACACTAGTTCAAGTTCAAGTGACTTTATTGTCATGTGTCCCTGACAGGACAATGAAATTCTTGCTTTGCTTCAGCACAACAGAACATAGTAGGCATCGTTCACCAGCGGGAACCAATGGAGAGAAACATAGAAAATAGATGCAGGAGTAGGCAATTCAGCCCGCCACTCAATATGATCATGGCTGATCATCCAAAATCTGTTCCTGCTTTCTCCCCATATCCCTTGATTCCTTTGGCCCTAAGAACTAAATCTAACTATCTCTTGAAAACATCCAGTGAATTCGCCTCCACTGCCTTCTGTGGCAGAGAATTTCCCAGATTCACAACTCTCTGGGTGAAAAAGCTTTTCCTGATCTCAGTCCTTTGTCTTAAACATTGACCCCTGGTCCTGGACTTCACCAACATGGGGAACATTTTTCCTGCCTCTAACATGTCCAATCCCTTAAGAAATCTATATGTTTCTATAAGATTCCCTCTCATCCTTCTAAATTCCAGTGAATACAAGCCCAGTCGCTCCATTCTTTCATCATATGTCAGTCCCGCCATTCCGGGGACTAACCTGGTGAACCTACGCTGCACTCCCTCAATAGCAATAATGTCCTTTCTCAAATTAGGAGACCAAAATTGCATACAATACTCCAGGTGCGGTCTCACCAGGGCCCTGTACAACTGCAGTAGGACCTCCTTGCTCCTGTACTCAAATCCTCTCACGATGAAGGCCAACTTTTTCACTGAAGGCCAACTATTAGCTTTCTTCTCACAGCTACCTGGACTACTCTTCCTCCCACCCTGCTTCCTGAAAGGACTCCATCCCCTATTCCCAATTCCTCCGTCTACGCCGCATCTGCTCCCAGGATGAGGTGTTCCACACCAGGTCATCACAAATGGCCTCATTCTTCAGAGAACGGGGATTCCCCTCCCCCACTATTGATGAGGCTCGCACCAGGGTCTCCTCCATACCCCGCAACACTGCCCTCGCTCCCCATTCCCCCACTCGCAAACAGGGCAGAGTCCCCCTGGTCCTCACCTTTCACCCCACCAGCCGGCAAATACAACATATAGTCCTCCGCCAGTTTCGCCACCTCCAACGTGACCCCTCCACCCGCCACATCTTCCCATCTCCCCCCCTGTCTGCCTTCCGCAAAGACCGCTCCCTCCGCAACTCCCTTGTCAATTCTTCCCTCCCCTCCCACTCTACCCTTTCCCCGGGCACTTTCCCTTGCAACCGCAAGAAATGCAACACTTGTCCCTTCACCTCCCCCCTCCACTCCTTTCAGGGACCCAAGCAGTCCTTCCAGGTCCGACAGAGGTTCACCTGCACCTCCTCCAACCTCATCTACTTCATCCGCTGCTCCAGATGCCAGATGATCTATATCGGTGAGACCAAGCGGAGGCTTGGCGATCGCTTCGCCGAACACCTCCGCTCGGTCCGCAATAACCAACCCGACCTCCCGGTGGCTCAGCACTTCAACTCCCCCTCCCATTCCACATCCGACCTCTCGGTCCTGGGCCTCCTCCACGGCCAGAGTGAGCAACACCGCAAGCTGGAGGAACAGCACCTCATATTCCGCTTGGGGAGTCTGCATCCTTTGGGCTTGAATATTGAATTTTCTCAATTCTGTTAACCCTTGCTGTCTCCTCCCCTTCCCACCTCTCCCTCAACCCTCGGGCCCTGGCATTCCCTCTATCTCTATCTCCCTCCCCCACCCCAGTCGCACCAGCTTCTCATTTTCACACCACAAACAGCTTACAATGGCTTGTTCCCTTTATCACCGATACTTTTTTGCATATCTTTCACTCATTGTTCCTTATCTCTCCACATCACCGTCTATATCTCTCCTTTCCCTGATCCCTGACCAGTCTGAAGAAGGGTCTCGACCCGAAACGTCGCCTATCTCCTTCGCTCCTTAGATGCTGCTGCACCCGCTGAGTTTCTCCAGCTTTTTGTGTACCCTATTAGCTTTCTTCACTGCCTGCTGTACCTGCATGCTTACTTTCAGTAACTGATGTACAAGGACACCCAGGTGTTGTTGCATCTCCCCTTCTCCTAATCTGACACCATTCAGATAATAATCAGCCTTCCTGTTCTTGCCACCAGAGTGGATAACCTTACATTCATCCACATTATACTGCATCTGCCCTGCATCTGCCCACTCACCCAACCTATCCAAGTCACCCTGCAGCCTCATAGCTTCCTCATCGCAGCTCACACTGCCACCCAGCTTTATGTCATCCGCAAACTTGGAGATGTCACATTTAATTCCCTTGTCTAAATCGTTAATTATAACGACTGTTCTTCCTAAGAACATTGAAACGGACTGGTCTGCCCCAACAGCTGCTGATGACCTTCTACCGCTGCACGACAGAGAGCATACTAACGTATGGCATCTCTGTGTGGTATCTCAGCTGCACGGAGGCGGAGAGGAGAGCTCTTCAGCACGTCGTCCACAGAGCGCAGAAGATTATTGGGGCACCGCTACCAGCCTTGGACGGCATCTACCACACACGGTGCCTCAGGAAGGCCGTCAGCATACATAAAGACTCCTCTCACCCTTATAATGGACTGTTCGAACTACCCCTTTCCGGCAGACGTTACAAGGCTTTCTACGCCCGCACCACCAGACTCAGGAACAGCTTCATTCCCAGAGCTATAGCGGCTCTGAACCGGCCCTGCTGAGTACCCCCGCACCTCCATGGACTGTCTCCCTCGACCTCGCACTTTAGTCTGTGTTGATTTTACTGGTCCAATGTTCATTTTTACAAACCTTGTTCTCAGGGTATTTAAACCTAAATTTTATTTGTCGATTAAGTTATGACATCGGATGGAAGTTGCAAACCAAATCTCGTTGCTCTTATGTGTAATGACAATAAAATATATTATTATAATTATTATTATTATTACTATTATTATTAATATATATATTTGAAACTAATGACAAACCTGGAATTTCACCATCACTGCTTTGGGATACATTTAAAGCATTTATGCATGGTGCGATAATATCAGCACACACATACTTTAGTAAGGAAAATCGAAAGACTCAACAAAAACAAGACTCAATAAAACAATTAAATATTGAAAATGCAATATCCACTTCAAAGGGGCTAAGTAATAAAATTGCATAATTAAAATATAAGCTAAATAAAATATATTCAAATCAGATTATTAAACGTTTTCAACAGACTAAACAAGTACACTTTGAATTTAGGAATAAACCACAAAAATTACTGGCACACCAGTTTAGAAAATTAGATGAGGAGAAAATGATACATAAAATTAGATCTGAACAAGGAGAAATATTGACTTTACCAAAAGATATCAATGATACATTTTTACAATATTATCAAAATCATTACTCATCTAAACTAGCAGGGCAATCAGATAGAATGGAAACATTCCTACAAGAATGTCATCCCCAGTCTGAAGAAGGGTCTCGACCCGAAACGTCGCCTATCTCCTTCGCTCCTTAGATGCTGCTGCACCCGCTGAGTTTCTCCAGCTTTTTGTGTACCCTCGATTCTCCAGCATCTGCAGTTCCTTCTTTAAAACTTTGTCTACTCCACTGCGATATCTCCTCAAAGTATGCCTACTTTGAAGAAGTTCTCCTCCTCCCTACGGAGACAGTTTCACAACCTCCACTCTAACTGCTCACCAGTCTGAAGAAGGGTCTCGACCCGAAACGTCGCCTATCTCCTTCGCTCCTTAGATGCTGCTGCACCCGCTGAGTTTCTCCAGCTTTTTGTGTACCCCCCATGTCATATTAATAGTTTGGATCAGGAAGGTAGAGACTTGTTAAATGCTGATATATCAGTAAAAGATATTGAAGAATCAATTGGATCATTAAATAACGGAAAAGCCGCAGGCCCTGATGGTTTAAGTGTTGAATTTTATAAGAAGTTTTATGATCTGATCTCCCCACGTTTACATATAATATATAAATATGCTTATGAACAAGGAAAGTTACCATAATCATTAAATGAATCTACAATTACACTTATCCGTAAAGCTGATAAAGATTTGGAAGACCCTCGGTCATACAGAGCAATAGCTCTTTTAAACACTGATCAAAAAATACAAACTAAAATTTTATCTCGGAGGCTAAGTTTAGTGATTAATAATTTAATACATCATGACCAAACAGGTTTTATCCCAAAACACTACTCAACTTATAATCTGAGACGTCTATTCAATATCATATACTCAAAAAAAGTGAATGATATTGAACTGGCTATCACATCCTTAGATGCTGAAAAAGCATTTGACCAGGTTGAATGGCCATATTTATTTAAAATAATAATCAGAGACCGGCCCTGATGCTCAGAAAGGTAGCAAAAAGAGGAGGGCAATTGTAATAGGGGACTCTATAGTTAGGGGGTCGGATAGGCGATTCTGTAGACGCAGTCGGGAGACCTGGATGGTAGTTTGCCTCCCTGGTGCCAGGGTCTCGCATGTGTCAGAACGTGTACAAAAGATTCTGATAAGGGAGGGAGAGGAGCCTGATGTTGTGGTACACATAGGTACCAATGACATAGGCAGAAAAAGTGATGAGGTCCTGAAGGGAGAATTTAGGGAGTTGGGGGGAAAGTTAAGGAGAAGGACCAAAAGGGTAACGATTTCAGGATTACTGCCTGTGACGCGTGACAGTGAGAGTAGGAATGAAATGAGGTGGAGGATAAATACGTGGCTGAGGGACTGGTGCAGTGGGCAGGGATTCAAGTTTCTTGATCACTGGGACCTCTTTTGGGGAAGGCATGATCTGTACACAAAGGACGGGTTGCATTTGAGCCCGAGGGGGACCAAATATCCTGGCAGGGAGATTTGCAAAGGCTACTGGGGAGACTTTAAACTAGAAAGGCTGGGGGGAGGGACTCGGGTAGAGGGGGCTAGGGGTCAGGGTGTGGGGCAAGAGGCAGAGAAGGGAAGCACTCGGATCCAAAATGTAGGCGAGAAAGATGAAAAAGATAATAGACAGAGAATAAGGGATGGTGGGTTTCTAAAATGTGTATATTTTAATGCTAGGAGCATTGTAAGTAAGGTGGACGAACCTAGAGCCTGGATTGACACCTGGAAATATGATGTTGTGGCAATCAGTGAAACATGGTTGCAGGAGGGCTGTGATTGGAAACTAAATATTCCAGGATTTCGTTGCTTCAGGTGTGATAGAATTGGAGGGACCAGAGGGGGAGGTGTTGCATTGCTTGTCAGAGAAGATATTACAGCAGTGCTTTGGCAGGATAGATTAGAGGGCTCGTCTAGGGAGGCTATTTGGGTGGAACTCAGAAGTGGGAACGTGTGTAGCAACACTTTTAGGGGTGTATTATAGACCGCCAAATGGGGAGCGTGAATTGGAAGAGCAAATATGTAAGGAGATAGCAGATATTAGTAGTAAGCACAAGGTAGTGATTGTGGGAGATTTCAATTTTCCAAAAATAGACTGGGAAACACATTCTGTAAATGGGCTGGATGGTTTGGAGTTTGTAAAATGGGTGCAGGATAGTTTTTTTGCAGCAGTACATAGAGGTATCGACCAGGGAAGGGGCAGTGCTGGACCTCCTGTTAGGAAATGAGGCAGGTCAGGTGACGGAGGTATGCGTTGGTAAGCACTTCGGGACCAGTGATCACAATACCATTAGTTTCAATATAATTATGGAGAGAGTCAGAACTGGACCTAGGGTGGAGATTTTTGATTGGAGAAAGGCTAACTTTGTGGGAATGCGTAAGGTTTTTAAAGGAGTGAATTGGGACACTTTGTTTCATGGGAAGGATGTAGAAGAGAAATGGAGGACATTTAAAGGGGAAATTATAAGAGTACAGAATCTTTATGTCCCTGTTAGGTTGAAAGGAAATAGTAAAAATTGGAAAAAGCCATGGTTTTCAAGGGAAATTGGACACTTGTTTCGAAAAAAGAGAGATATCTACAATAATTATAGGAGGCATGGAGTAAATGAGGTGCTAGAGGAGTATAAAGAATGTAAAAAGAATCTTAAGAAATAAATTAGGAAGGCTAAAAGAAGATATGAGGTTGCTTTGGCAAGAAAGGTGAAAGTAAACCCAAAGGGTTTCTACAGCTATATTAATAGCAAAAGGATAACGAGGGATAAAATTGGACCATTAGAGAACCAGAATGGACAGCTATCTGCAGAGCCAAAAGAGATGGGGGAGATATTGAACAATTTCTTTTCTTCGGTATTCACCAAGGAGAAAGATATTGAACTCTGTGAGGTTAAGGGGAAAAAGTAGAGTAGATATGGAAACTATGAGATTCAAAGAGGAGGAAGTACTGACACTTTTGAAAAATATAAAAGTGGATAAGTCTCCAGGTCCTGACAGGATATTCCCTAGGACATTGAGGGAAGTTAGTGTAGAAATAGCAGGAGCTATGACAGAAATATTTCAAATGTCATTAGAAACGGGAATAGTGCCGGAGGATTGGCGTACTGCGCATGTTGTTCCATTGTTTAAAAAGGGTTCAAAGAATAAACCTAGCAATTATAGACCTATTAGTTTGACGTCAGTGGTGGGCAAATTAATGGAAAGGATACTTAGAGATAATATATATAAGCATCTGGATAAACAAGGTCTGATCAGGAACAGTCAACATAGATTTGTGCCTGGAAGGTCATGTTTGACAAACCTTCTTGAATTTTTTTGAAGCGGTAACTAGGGAAATTGATGAGGGTTAAAGCAGTGGATGTTGTCTATATGGATTTCAGTAAGGCCTTTGACAAGGTTCCCTATGGAAGGTTGGTTAAGAAGGTTCAATCTTTGGGTGTTAATGGCGGAGTAGCAAGATGGATTCAACAGTGGCTGAATGGGAGATGTCAGAGAGTAATGGTGGATGGCTGTTTGTCAGGTTGGAAGACGGTGACCAGTGGGGTGCCTCAGGGATCTGTGTTGGGTCCACTGTTGTTTGTCATGTACATCAATGATCTGGATGATGGGGTGGAAAATTGGATAAGTAAGTATGCAGATGATACTAAGATAGGTGGTGTTGTGGATAATGAAGTAGATTTTCAAAGTCTACAGAGAGATTTGGGCCATTTGGAAAAGTGGGCTGAAAGATAGCAGATGGAGTTTAATGCTGATAAGTGTGAAGTTCTACATCTTGGGATACTGAGTTGGATGATCAGCCATGATCATATTGAATGGCGGTGCAGGCTCGAAGGGCTGAATGGCCTACTCCTGCACTTAATTTCTATGTTTCTATGTTTCTATCTTGGCAGGACAAATCAAAATAGGACGTACATGGTAAATGGTAGGGAATTGAGGAATGCTGTGGAACAGAGGGATCTAGGAATAACTGTGCATAGTTCCCTGAAGGTGGAATCACATGTAGATAGGGTGGTAAAGAAAGCCTTTGGTGTGCTGGCCTTTATAAATCAGAGCATTGAATATAGGAGTAGGGAAGTAATGTTTTAAAATTGTACAAGGCATTGGTAAGACCAATTCTGGAGTATGGTGTACAATTTTGGTCGCCTAGTTATAGGAAGCCCCATTATCACCATTACTATTTGCTCTGGTAATAGAACCATTAGCCGAATGATTAGATCAGAACCAGAAATATATGGATATAATACCAAAACTACAACGAATAAAATATCTCTTTTCGCAGATGACATCTTAATTTATATCACAAAACCGGAGATTAGTATTCCCAACTACTTAATGTAATATCTAAGTTTGGCACATTTTCTGGGTATAGAATTAACTGGAATAAAAGTGAAATTATTACTGGAATAAAATTAAATATACTAGAACAATTCCCACTTAAAATAGTCACGGACAAATTTAAATATCTAGGAATTAATGTATCTAAATCCTATAACTGTCTATTTAAATATAATTACTCTCAATTGTTAAATAAACTAAAACAAAATATTTTATATTGGAAAACACTACCTATTTCAATGATCTATATAGAATAAATGCTATAAAAATTTTTTGCCACAATTGCTATATTTATTTCAAGCCATCCCTTTATATCTCCCTAAAATGTTTTTAAAAAAATAGATACTTTGGTTAATAGTTTTATTTGGGACTATAAAAATCATCGAATAAGTAAAAAACATCTATGCAAATCTAAAATAAATGGTGGACTCGCACTACCAAATTTCTTATACTAATTCTGGGCAGTTCAGATTAAGAATATGAATTTTTGGTTGGTAAATTTAGATTATGAGCCAAACTGGCTAAAGATGGAAAAGGGAGACTGTTTGCCTTTTGATGTAGGTTCGATACTTTTTGCACCAAGGGAAGTACAAAAAAAAACGTATGGTGATAACCCTATAATTCATAGCAATAGACGTATTTGGAAACAAATAGTTAAGACCCTACATATGAATAATTTGTCACTTTGTTTGCCAATTATGAATAATCCTTTAAGCCCTCTGTATTGTACAAAGGGTTTAGACACTGGAATGATGTAGGAATTAAAAGGATAGAATACCTTTACAATAAAGGAACATTTCTTTAATTTCAAGAGTTACAGGATATCTATGGATTGCAGTCAAATAACATATTTAGGTATTTACAAATTAGAAACTATATTAAGTCAAATACGCAAGACTATAAAAATAGAAAACCAGGATTATTATTAGATAAATTGTTTAATAAACACCCAAATACAGAAAAATTAATAGCGAATATATACAATACTATCTTGGATAGGGAAATCCCAACTTCGGAAATATATTGACAAACATGGGAAAATGAAATAGGTTTATCTATAACGAAGGAAACTTGGGAAGAAAGCCTACAACGTATACATCGTTGCTCATTAAATGCTAGACATATATTGATACAATTTAAGGTATTACACAGATTACATTATTCAAAAACGAAATTAAATAGAATTTATCCTAACATTTCTCCTATTTGTGATAAATGTCAGAACTTGGAAGCCAATTTAACGCATAGTTTTGTAAAGTATAAAACTCAATTATTATTGGACAGAAATCTTTAGAGTTATCTCTGAAGTTCTTAAAATTAAACTGGACCCAGATCCAAAATTAATAATATTAGGAGTTCCGGATTCAAATTTAATATTAACAGTAAACCAAAGAAATTTCTTGAATTACTGTTTGATAATAGGGAAAAAAATAATATTGAAATTATGGAAGGGAACATTATCCCCCACAATTAAAATGTGGACTGTGGAAATGTTGGAGACGTTGCATTTGGAAAGAATCAGATTTGTCCTAATGGACAAATGCAAACTCCTTGAACAGATATGGTCACCATATACAGAATATTTGAAGGGGTAGCTGTTCTTGGCATCACAACTCAATGGGTACCCGGCAAGATTAGATGAAAATAATTCCTTTTTTGTTTTTTTGATTTGTATACATGTCTCTATTGATATCGTTATTTGAAATTGTGTTATTCACTATTAAGATGTATACTATAATCTTTTTTTATATATATACTTTGTTTTAATTGAATATTATATATATATAACAACTTTTTTTTTTCTCTTTCTTTTCTCTCTCTCTCTCTCTATATAATCAAAATTATTATTTAATCACTATTCTTATTGATTAAAATCTATTCTTTTCTTTTTTCTATTTTCTAAAAAATAGAAGGTTATAAGAATTATTCGTAATATCCGTATACTTATTGAAATAAGTTGGTTGTGTATTTGAAAAGTTGTTATACCGTTGTTATGATGGATTACTTCTAATAAAAATATTATTTAAAAAAAAATAATAATAACTGGGGTTCCAGCACCGAGCCTAGCGGCACCCCATTAGTCACTGCCTGCCATTCTGAAAAGGACCTGTTAATTCCTACTCTTAGCTTCCTGTCTGCCAACCAGTTCTCTATCCACGTCAATACCCTACCCCCAATACCATGTGCTCTAATTTTGCCCACTAATCTCTTATGTGGAACCTTTGGAAAGTCCAAATACGCCACATCCACTGGTTCTCTGTTATCCATTCTACTTGTTACATCCTCAAAATATTCCAGAAGATTAATCAAGCATGATTTCCCTTTTATAAATCCATGCTGACTTTGACTGATCCTGTCACTGCTTTCCAAATGCAGTCACTGCAGATGCTGCAACCCCGCACTCAAACCCCAGCGGTACAAACCTGCAGATGCTGCAAACCCGTGCTAAAACCCCAGAGGGAACAGAGCTGCAGATGCTGCCATCCCACGGTTAATAGCCAGCGGGAACCAACACGGAGATTGCAGATGCTGCAATACCACATTCAAAAGTGAGCATAAAATTATAATTGCGGAGTTCCTATCTCGCTCCACAGATACTGTCTCACCTGCTGTTGCATATTTCCAGCATTTTCTATTTTTATTTACTGATTCACAAACACCTCGTGGATTTTCTTGGAGATAAAAGAGAGCCTGCAGATGCTGCAATCTGCAGCAAAAAACTGATAGATGATATCCAACAGACATCACCCATTCCTTATCTCCAGAGATGCTAAAAATACATGCGGGTTAATAGGTAAATTGGCCACTGTAAATTGGCCCAAGTGTGTACAGAGTGGATGGGCAAATGGGATTACATGGAACCAGTGTGAATGAGTGATCAGTGCTTGGCATGAACTCAGTGGGCCGAAGGGTCCGTTTCAATGCTGTATCTCTAAAAATAACTCAGCAGGTCGGGCAGCACCCGAGGAGACGAAACCTCTTGCTGGGTCCTGACCCGGGCCCGCAAGGCAAATTCAATGCCAGCATTTATTTCAAGAGAACTGGAATACAAAAACAGTACTGCAATGTTGAGGCTCTACAAGGCACCAAAATAGGTGCAGGAGTAGGCTATTCGGCCCTTCAAGCCAGCACCACCATTCAATGTGATCATGGCTGATCATCCCCAATCAGTACCCCGTTCCTGCCTTCTCCCCATATCCCCTGACTCCGCTAAGTACAAAGAGTCCTATCTAGCTCTTTCTTGAAAGCTTCCAGAGAACCTGCCTCCACCGCACTCTGAGGCAGAGAATTCCACAGACTCACCACTCTTTGTGAGAAAAAGTGTTTCCTCGTCTCCGTTCTAAATGGCTTGCCCCTTATTCTTAAACTGTGGCCCCAGGTTCTGGACACCCCCAACATCGGGAACATGTTTCCTGTCTCTAGCGTGTCCAAACCCGTAACAATCTTATATGTTTCAATAAGATCCCCTCTCACCCTTCTAAACTACAGAGTGTACAAGCCCAGTTGCTCCAGTCTCTCATATCCCTTGATTATTTTTGCCCCAAGAGCTAAATCTAACTCGCTCTTGAAGCCTCCACTGCCTTCTGTGGCAGAGAATTCCACAGATTCACAACTCTCTGGGTGAAAATGTTTTTCCTCATCTCAGTCCTAAATGGTCTACCCCTTATTCAGTGGGTTATTGTGTGCATAGGTCTGTGGAGCCACAGCAAGTGGAAATTGCATTGCTCTGAAACCTTGTTTGCCCCATGCACCCCTTTCACCATATGTCAGAATGTCATTCCCCCCCCTCCTTTCCAAGATTGTCTGCCTCAAAAAGTGCATTCCAAATAATATGCATATAATAGTGAAAATCCTTTATTTCTAACAGTTTGAGTTTGCTAATCTGTGGTCCCAATTCCCCCCCTGAAAACCTAAAATCCGCCCCGGGGGAATTCCCCCCGGTTGAGAACCCCTGCTCTAGTATCTTTGCTTCACTCCTCTGGGATTGGTGATGCCAGTCTGAAAGATGGCCACATGGCCCCCTTGTCAGTCTGAAAGATGGCCCTCTCGCCTCCCGTTGGTGATCGACGATGCCAGTCTAATAAAGATCACCGATATGGGCACACGCATGGGCCCCAGCTACGCTTGCCTCTTTGTCGGGTACGTCAAACAATCCTTGTTCTCGGCGTTCCAGGGCCCCATCCCCGACCTCTACATTGGTTACATCGACGACTGCTTTGGTGTCACCTCCTGCACCCACACACAACTGACTGACTTCATCCATTTCACCACCAACTTCCATATAACCATATAACAATTACAGCACGGAAACAGGCCCTCTCGGCCCTTCCAGTCCGTGCCGACCATTTGTTTTCCCCTAGTCCCATCTACCTGCACTCAGACCATACCCCTCCATTCCCTTCACGTCCATATACCTATCCACTTTACTCTTAAATGTTAAAATCGATCCTGCCTCCACCACTTCTGCTGGAAGCTCATTCCACACAGCCACCACCCTCTGAGTAAAGAAGTTCCCCCTCACGTTACCCCGAAACCTCTGTCCCTTAATTCTCATGTCATGCCCTCTTGTTTGAATCTTCCCTACCCTCAATGGGAAAAACGTATCCACGTCAACTCTGTCTATCCCTTTCATCATTTTAAAGACCTCAATCAAGTCCCCCCTTAACCTCTGCGCTCCAAAGAATAAAGACCTAACTTGTTCAACCTTTCTCTGTAACATAGTTGCTGGAACCCTGGCAACATTCTAGTAAATCTCCTCTGTACTCTCTCTATTTTGTTGACATCCTTCCTATAACTAGGCGACCAAAATTGTACACCATTACTCCAGAATTGGTCTTACCAATGCCTTGTACAATTTTAACATTACTTCCCTACTCCTATATTCAATGCTCTGATTTATAAAGGCCCAGCACACCAAAGGCTTTCTTTACCACCCTATCTGCATGCGATTCCACCTTCAGGGAACTATGCACAGTTATTCCTAGATCCCTCTGTTCCACAGCATTCCTCAATTCCCTACCATTTACCATGTACTTCCTATTTTGATTTGTCCTGCCAAGATGTAGCACTTCACACTTAACAGCATTAAACTCCATCTGCCATCTTTCAGCCCACTTTTCCAAATGGCCCAAATCTCTCTGTAGACTTTGAAAATCTACTTCATTATCCACAACACCACCTATCTTAGTATCATCTGCATACTTACTTATCCAATTTTCCACCCCATCATCCAGATACTCAAATCCATCTGGCACTCCCATCCGGCACTCAAATACACTTGGACCATTTCCGACATTTCCCTACCATTCCTTGACCTCACCATCTCTATTCCAGGTGATACACTCCTGACCGATATCCACTACAAACCAACTGACTCCCACAGCTACCTGGACTACTCTTCCTCCCACCCTGCTTCCTGAAAGGACTCCATCCCCTATTCCCAATTCCTCCGTCTACGCCGCATCTGCTCCCAGGATGAGGTGTTCCACACCAGGTCATCACAAATGGCCTCATTCTTCAGAGAACGGGGATTCCCCTCCCCCACTATAGATGAAGCTCGCACCAGGGTCCCCTCCATACCCCGTAACACTGCCCTCTCTCCCCATTCCCCCACTCGCAAACAGGGCAGAGTCCCCCTGGTCCTCACCTTTCACCCCACCAGCCGGCAAATACAACACATAGTCCTCCGCCAGTTTCGCCACCTCCAACGTGACCCCTCCACTCGCCACATCTTCCCATCTCCCCCCCCCCCGTCTGCCTTCCGCAAAGACTGCTCCCTCCGCAACTCCCTTGTCAATTCTTCCCTTGCCTCCCGCTCTACCCCTTCCCCGGGCACTTTCCCTTGCAACCGCAAGAAATGCTACACTTGTCCCTTCACCTCCCCCCTCCACTCCTTTCAGGGACCCAAGCAGACGTTCCAGGTCCGACAGAGGTTCACCTGCACCTCCTCCAACCTCATCTACTGCATCCGCTGCTCCAGATGCCAGATGATCTATATCGGTGAGACCAAGCGGAGGCTTGGCGATCGCTTCGCCGAACACCTCCGCTCGGTCCGCAATAACCAACCCGACCTCCCGGTGGCTCAGCACTTCAACTCCCCCTCCCATTCCGTATCCGACCTCTCGGTCCTGGGACTCCTCCACGGCCAGAGTGAGCAACACCGCAAGTTGGAGGAACAGCACCTCATATTCCGCTTGGGGAGTCTGCATCCTCTGGGCTTGAACATTGAATTTTCTCAATTCTGTTAACCCCTGCTGTCTCCTCCCCTTCCCACCTCTCCCTCAGCCCTGGGGCCCTGGCATTCCCTCTATCTCTATCTCCCTCCCCCACCCTAGTCGCACCAGCTTCTCATTTTCACACCACAAACAGCTTACAATGGCTTGTTCCCTTTATCATCGATACTTTTTTGCATATCTTTCATTCATTGTTCTTTATCTCTCCACATCACCGTCTATATCTCTCGTTTCCCTGATCCCTGACCAGTCTGAAGAAGGGTCTCGACCCGAAACGTCGCCTATCTCTCTCCTCTCACTGTCGTGGGATTGGTGATGCCAGTCTGAAAGATGGCCGTCCCGAGGGCGCCAGTCTCTCCACTCACTGTGGTGATGCCAGTCTGAAAGATGGCCGTCCCGAGGGCGCCAGTCTCTCCTCTCCACTCACTGTGGTGATGCCAGTCTGAAAGATGGCCGTCCCGAGGGTGCCAGTCTCTCCACTCACTGTAGTGATGCCAGTCTGAAAGATGGCCGTCCCGAGGGTGCCAGTCTCTCCACAGTGATGCCAGTCTGAAAGATGGCCGTCCCGCGGGTGCCAGTCTCTCCACTCACTGTGGTGATGCCAGTCTGAAAGATGGCCGCCGCACCATACCAGTTGTCACAGCTGCCCACTTGCCCTGCGCGCTGTCCTGGCAGACTGCCTCTCCACCCAGCGCGACCCGTCAGTTCCGCCTCCGGCGGGGACGTTGCGCGGCCCGCGGGGCTGGGGCTGGGGCTGGAGCTGGGCTGGGGCAGTGGCGGCTCCTGACGCCCGGGGGAGCGAGGACTGGGGGAGCGGGAGGCCGGGGATGAGCGGCGCCGCCGGGCCGGACTCCAGCAGCGCAGCAGCATGGAGCAGGACAAGGAGCACGGGCACATCGAGCCCGCCTGGTGGCTGCAGGATGGTGAGGGGGGAGAGGGAGGGGGGTGAGAGGGAGGGGGATGTGGAGGGAGGGAGGGGGATGTGGAGGGGGGAAGGGGGGATAGGGGGGGGAGGGAGAGACAGAGATAGGGGGGAGGGAGGGGGATAGGGGGGGAGGGAGGGGGAGGGGTGAGAGGGAGGGAGGGGGTGAGAGGGAGGGAGAGGGATAGGGAGGGAGAAGGATAGGGGTGAGAGGGAGGGAGAGGGTTTGGGGGTGAGAGGGAGGGAGAGGGTTTGGGGGTGAGAGGGAGGGAGAGGGATAGGGGGTGAGAGGGCGGGAGAGGGAGGGATAGGGAGGTGAGAGAGGGGGAGGGAAGAGGGTTTGGGGGTGAGAGGGAGGGAGAGGGTTTGGGGGTGAGAGGGAGGGAGAGGGTAGGGGTGAGAGGGGAGGGAGAGGGGGGGTGAGAGGGAGGGAGTGAGGGAGGGATAGAGGGTGGGTAGAGGGAGGGGGATAGGGGGTGAGAGGGGATAGGTTGGGGGAGCGAAAGGTGAGAGAGAGATGGGGAGAGATATGAGAGAAAGGAGAGGCAGAGAGATGGGGGAGGAGGAGAGGAGTTATTGAGAGGTGGGGGCGGAGAAGAGGGGTGTGGGAGGGAGAGGGGTGGGGGAGGAGGCAGCGAGAAAAGGAGGTAGTGGGATTGGGCGAGAAGATGGGAGGAGGGAGAGGGGTGGAGAGGGAGAGGGGTGGGGAAAGAAGGATGGTGTTGTGCAGGGGGGGAGAGAGGAGAGGGAGGAGGAGAATGGGGATGGGAAGGCAATGGCAGAGGAGAAAATAGAGTGATGGGGGAGGGATCTGCACCCTAGGGTGCCTGGCAGGATTATGGCACCCCAGGGTGAGAGTGGTTGAGGAGGGGAAATCAGACACAGCTGGATGGGGGAAAGGGAGTGGCCACCTCGGGTGCTGGAGGGGGAACACACCCGGGGGTGTGAGAGAGTGGAGGACCCTACTCCCCAGGTTCTCTGGAGGCCGATTCACTGGATGTTTTCAAACGAGTTAGATTTAGCTCTTAGAGCTAACTAGATATGGGGGGAAAAAGCAGGAACGGGGTACTGATTCTGGATGATCAGCCATGATCATATTGAATGGCGGTGCTGGCTGGAAGGGCCGAATGGCCTACTCCTGCACCTATTTCTCAATGCTTCTATGGTTGGGTGAGGGGCGAACATGACCTGTGCCTGGCCAGATGGTAGCACCCTAGAGTGAGGAGGAAACACCCCCTAGAGGGCAAAATGGGGGGGGGAGGGTTGTTCAGATACCTGGAGTTGTGGGAGGGGGAGACACTGGGGCGGGGGGGGGGGGGGTTCAGACCCGGGGATGATGTGAATGGAGATTGGTGAGGAGACTCGTGGTTCATTCAGCTGAGGGAGGGGACACGAGAGAGAAGGGGACGTAAGAAGTAACGATGCAGAGAGATTGTTCCCTGGCACCCACTCCCCTTGAGAGGAGAGGGTGGTGAAGTGTAGCAGGCTCCTGGAAGGAGTTGGCGAATGGCGATGGAGGGCCGTTAAAGATTAGGTGCCCGTCTCCGCAGGAAAGAGATGGATCGAGATCCCAGCGCAAAGACAAATCTGGGATGGCGGGACTGTCATATGGGGAAAGATTGAAAAGACTAGGCTTGTATTCACTGGAGTTTACAAGGATGAGGGGATATCTTATAGAAACATATAAAACTATAAAAAGACTAGACAAGCTAGATGCAAGAAAAATGTTCCCAATGTTGGGTGAGTCCAGAACCAGGGGCCACAATAAAGGGCAGGTCATTTAAGACTGAAGTGAGAAAAATCTTTTTGACCCAGAGAGTTGTGAATTTATGGAATTCCCTGCCACAGAGGGCAGTGGAGGCCAAGACATTGGATGGATTTAAGAGTGAGTTAGATAGAGCTCTAGGGGCTAGTGGAGTCAAGGGATATGGGGAGAAGGCAGGTTATTGATGGGAGAGAGTCACGAGTGTATTATTGTCATATGTCCCAGATCTCTGGAGAACATGGATAGGTGACGTTTCACAGAGTGCTGGAGTAACTCAGCGGGCCAGGCAGCATCTGTGGAGAACATGGATAGGTGACGTTTCACAGAGTGCTGGAGTAACTCAGCGGGCCAGGCAGCATCTGTGGAGAACATGGATAGGTGACGTTTCACAGAGTGCTGGAGTAACTCAGCGGGTCAGGCAGCATCTGTGGAGAACACGGATAGGTGACGTTTCACAGAGTGCTGGAGTAACTCAGCGGGTCAGGCAGCATCTGTGGAGAACATGGATAGGTGACGTTTCACAGAGTGCTGGAGTAACTCAGTGGGTCAGGCAGCATCTGTGGAGAACATGGATAGGTGACGTTTCACAGAGTGCTGGAGTAACTCAGCGGGTCAGGCAGCATCTGTGGAGAACACGGATAGGTGACGTTTCGGGTTGAGACCTTTCCTCACACTCATGGGTCTGAAGTACGGTCCTGACCTGAAACATCACTCATCCATGTTCTCCAGAGATGCTGCCTGACCCGCTGAGTTACTCCATCACGTGGTCTCCGGGAACATAGTATATCACCTGACCACTCCCAGGGCAGTTGAAGCATAGAAACATAGAAAATACGTGCAGGAGGAGGCCATTCGAGCCAGCACCGCCATTGACCGACCGTCCCCTATCAATGCCTGACCCACTGAGTTGCTCCAGCACTCTGTGTCTATCTTTGGTGTATATATACCAGCATCTGCTGTTGTAGATGTATCTAGAGTGAAGGGCTGTCTGGGTTCAGGGGCGAGGTTGGGGCTTCAGGAACGGTGATGTTCACAGTGACAGAGCAGAGGGCTGGAGAAAGTGAAATAGGTGCAGAACACTCAAGTGCTGGAGTAACTCAAGAAAGGAATGCAATGGATGAAGATATTCCAATCTTGCGAGGTATTAAATGCGGCATCTTTAGTTAGAATTCTATAAATGTCTCTTGACAGAATTTAAGACTCCTGTCAATCCCTTCAGTGGTGGGGAGTTCATAAGTTGTAAGAGCAGAATTAGGCCATTCGGCCCATCAAGTCTACTCCGCCATTCAATCATGGCTGATCTATCTTTCCCCTCTCATCTACATTCTCCTGCCTTCTCCCCGTAACCCTTGACACCCTTTCTAATCAAGAATTTGTCTATCTCTGCCTTAAAAATATGCATTAACTTGGCCTCCGCAGCCATTCGTGGCAATGAATTCCACAGATTCACCACCCTCTGTGCCCATACCCATGATGGCCTGGGCAGTGTCCACCACTCACTGTGATCTCCCTCGTTGCTGGCCGTTCGAGCTACTGAACCAGGCCATGATGCAAGCAGTCAGTGTGCTCCTGCCATATACCTGCAGCAGTTCGACAGTTGATGCCTGTTCAAAGTAAATCCTCAAACTGGAGAAATGTGCAGCTTTTCTGGAAGGTCTCGTCACTGTTTGAAGAATGGACGGAATATCAGTGGTAGAGCCGGGGCCTGGTGGCAGCATGTGAAGTCATCCATCTTAAGAGAGCAAGGAAGTTCAGTACAGGAGCAAAGAGGTCCTTCTGCGGTTGTACAGGGCCCTGGTGAGACCACATCAGGCGTATCGTGTGCAGTTTTGGTCCCCTGATTTGAGGAAGGACATTCTTGCTATTGAGGGAGTGCAGCGTAGGTTTACAAGGTTAATTCCCGGGTTGGCGGGACTGTCATATGCTGAGCGGCTGGGCTTGTACACTCTGGAGTTTAGAAGGATGAGAGGGGATCTTATTGAAAGATATAAGATCATTGAGGGTTTGGACACGCTAGAGACAGGAAACGTGTTCCCGATGTTGGGGGAGTCCAGAACCAGGGGCCACAGTTTAAGAATAACGGGTAAGCCATTTAGAACGGAGATGAGGAAACACTTTCTCAGCCTGGGCCTGGTGGCAGCACGTGAAGCCATCCATCTTAGGGAGCAAGGAAGCAAAGGCATTGCTGACTGAACAGACTCACTGGGGTAGGAACAGAGGTGTCGGAGATCGGTGTGCCATTACTTGAAGGAGCACAACAAGTTGCATTCTAGAGCTGTAGGGTATGGAAACAGGCCCATCGGCCCACCTTCTCCATGCCCACCAATGTGGCACGTTGGGTAGTCCTATCCACCTGCATTTGGCTGCTATCCTTCTCAACCCTTCCCACCTGTCATATGAGGAAAGATTGGAAAGACTAGGCTTGTATTCACTGGAATTTAGAAGGATGAGGGGTTTCTTATAGAAACATATAAAATTATAAAAGGACTGGACAAGCTATATGCATGCAAAATGTTCCCAATGTTGGGCGAACCCAAAACCAGGGGCCAAAGTTTAAGAATAAAGGGGAGGTCATCTGAGACTGAGATGAGAAAAAAAAAAACGTTTTCGCCCAGAGAGTTGTGAATTTGTGGAATTCCCTGCCACAGAGGGCAGTGGAGGACAATTCACTGCATGAATTTAACAGAGAGTTAGATAGAGCTCTTGGGGCTAGCGGGATCAAGGGATATGGGGAGAAGGCAGGCACGGGTTACTGATTGTGGACGATCAGCCATGATCACAATGAATGGCGGTGCTGGCTCGAAGGGCCGAATGGCCTCCTCCTGCAACTCATCACTACTCCCAAGCCTTTCTTGACGTCCTCTGAGCGAGGGCTATATGTATGTAGTGATGTTTGTATTTAATCTATGAACCACTGTTGTTTGTTATACTATTCTTATACCAATGTAAAGCACTTTGGCCAACGAGAGTTTTTTAAATGTGCTACATAAATAAAAGTGACTTGACTTGACCTAGTTGTAAAGATACAGTGTGGAAACAGGCCCATCGGCACGCCTAGGCCACACCGACCAACAAACATGACCTGATAAAATGTCTTGTGCAATATATGAATTGAGCCCAAAAAAGAGAGCCAAGTTGTCTTATCTTGACTGGGCAGAGGCTGGTGTCAACATCTGGAGAATGTGCACGCACAGTGTAGAGGGGGTGGAGACCTACTGTGCCTTCAAGTTGGAAAGCTGCACACCAAGGGTTCCCAATCCGTTTACCCCCGGCAACTTTAATAGCAACTTATTTATGAACAACCAATGATGAACAGATAGACCTGCAGTATTGTGTGCAGTTTCGGCCCCCTAATTCGAGGAAGGACATTCTTGCGATTGAGGGAGTGCAGCGTAGGTTTACAAGGTTAATTCCCGGGATCGCGAGACTTTTGGGGCTGAGAGAATGAAGCAGCTGGCATTTAGAAGGATGAGAGGGAATCTCATTGAAACATATAAGATTGTTAAGGGTTTGGACACGCTAGAGGTAGGAAACATGTTCCCGATGTTGGGGGAGTCTAGAACCAGGGGCCACATTTTAAGAATAAGGGGTGGGCCATTTAGAACGGAGGTGAGGAAACACTTTTTCACACAGAGAGTTGTGAGTCTGTGGAATTCTCTGCCTCTGATCACCCTCTGACTAAAGAAATTCCTCCTGATCTATTTCCTAAAGGAACGTCCTCTGATTTTGAGGCCATGACCTCTGGTCCTAGACTCTCCCCCCAGTGGAAACATCCTTTCCACATCCACTCTATCCAAGCCTTTCAATTTCAGTAATACAAAAGTTACTGAAAAGCTGCCTCACAGACGGACTGTCTGGGCTGCTAAAGAGAAGTCAGCAAACATTTCTAACGCATGGGTCACGTCTGACTAATCTAGTACAGCTCAGTCAGGCGTGGCTGATGAATGGTGGCTGCAGATAATGTCAGCAAAGATCGCTGCTGAGGGGAATCTAAAACAAGACTGTGTGGACAAGGTAATTTTGTGATATGTAACCATATAACAATTACAGCACGGAATCAGGCCCTTTCGGCCCTTCCAAGTCCGTGCCGACCATTTATTTTCCCCTAAGGATAGATATTGAGTTTGTTGGGAGACCCTGACTCTCTGAGTAAGGGTTAGGGGGAGTCTTGTTCCTGGGCTTGTTGCGCTGGAGTTACAGGATAGGCTGGGACTTTTTACTTTGGAGTGCAGGAGGCTGAGGGGTGACTTTAGAAGGATGAGAGGGGATCTTATTGAAACGCATAAGATTATTCAGGGTTTGGACACGCTAGAGGCAGGAAACATGTTCCCAGCGTTGGGGGAGTCCAGAACCAGGGGCCACAGTTTAGGAATAAGTGGTAAGCCATTTAGAACGGAGTTGAGAAAACATTTTTTCGCAGAGAGTTGTGAGTCTGTGGAATTCTCTGCCTCAGAGGGCGGTGGAGGCCGGTTCTCTGGATACTTTCAAGAGAGAGCTAGATAGGGCTCTTAAAGATAGCGGAGTCAGGGGATACGGGGAGAAGGCAGGAACGGGGTACTGATTGTGGATGATCAGCCATGATCAAAGTGAATGGCGGTGCTGGCTCGAAGGGCCAAATGGCCTACTCCTGCACCTATTGTCTATTGTATTTAGTTATTGAGGTGTACAGGATCATGAGGGGCACGGATAAAGTGAACGCTCACAGTCGTTGTCCCAGGGTAGAGGATTCTAAGACTAGAGGGCACAGGCTTAAGGTGAGAGGGGAGAGAGATTTAAGAGGGAGCTCAGGGGCAACATTTTCTCTCAGAAGGTGGTCCGTATCTGAAAGTAAGCATGCAGGTACAGCAGGCAGTGAAGAAAGCGAATGGCATGTTGGCCTTCATAACATGAGGAGTTGAATATAGGAGCAAAGAGGTTCTTCTGCAGTTGTACAGGGCGCTGCTGAGACCACACCTGGAGTATTGTGCGCAGTTTTGGTCCCCTAATTTGAGGAAGGACATTCTTGCCATTGAGGGAGTGCAGCGTAGGTTCACAAGGATAATTTGCGGGATGGCGGGACTGTCATATGCTGATAGAAAGGTGCGGCTGGGCTAGCATATTGATTTGGCACTGTGTTGATGACAGACATTGTGGGCCGAAGGGCTGTTTTCTGTTCTGCAGTTTTGTTTTCTATGCTCCACTTGGACAAATATGTGGGCGGGAAGGATTTATGGGCCAAATTCAGGCACTAGCCCAGTAAGAACAAGAAGGCAGATTATTATTTGAATGATATTAGGCTGAAAATGCTGGAGTAACTCAGCGGGACAGGCAGCATCACTGGAGAGATGGAATGGGAGGCGTTTTGGGTCACCCATTCCTTCTCTCCAGAGACGCTGCCTGTCCTGCTGAGTTACTCCAGCATGTTGTGTCTATCTTCGATTTAAACCAGCATTTACAATTATTTCTTACACGCTTTATCTGAATGCGTGTCAGATTAGGAAAATAGAAGGTGCAACGGGACTGGGGTGTCCTTGTACACCAGTCACTGCAGTGAAGAAAGCTGATGGCGTGTTGGCCTTCATTGCGAGAGGATTTGAGTTTAGGAGCAAGGAGGTCCTACTGCAGTTGTACAGGGCCTTGGTGAGACCACACCTGGAGTATTGTGTGCAGCTTTGGTCTCCTAATTTGAGGAAGGACATTATTGCTATTGAGGGAGTGCAGCGTAGGTTCACCAGGTTAATTTCCAGGATGGTGGGACTGACATATGATGGAAAAATGGATCGACTGGGCTTGTATTCACTGGAATTTAGAAGGATGAAAGGGAATCTTAAATAAACATATACAATTCTTAAGGGATTGGACAGGCTAGATGCAGGAAAAATGTTCTGATGTTGGGGGAGTGCAGAACCAGGGGTCACACAATTTAAGAATAAGGTGCATGCCATTTAGAACTGAGATGAGGAAAAACGTTTTCACCCAGAGAGTTGTGAATCTGTGGAATTCTCTGCTACAGAAGGCAGTGGAGGCCAATTCACTGGATGTTTTCAAGAGAGAGTTAGATTTAGTTCTTAGGGCTAACGGATTCAAGGGATATGGGGAAAAGGCAGGAACGCGGTACTGATTGTGGATGATCAGCCATGATCACATTGAATGACGGTGCTGTCTCCAACTCCTGCACCTATTCTTTGAATCCGTTAGCCCTAAGAGCTATATCTAACTCTCTCTGGAAAACATCCAGTGAATTGGCCCCCACTGCCTACTGTAGCAGAGAATTCCACAGATTCACAACTTTATAACAAGAGGAATCGAATATAGGAGCAAAGGGGTCCTTCTGCAGTTGTACAGAGCCCTAGTGAGACCACACCTGGACTATTTGGTCCCTAATTATAGGAAGGACATTCTTGCTATTGAGAGAGTGCAGCGTAGGTTTACAAGGTTAATTCCCGGGATGGCGAGACTGTCACATGCTGAGAGAATGGAGCGGCTGGGCTTGTACACTCTGGAGTTTAGAAGGATGAGAGGGCATCTTATTAAAACATATAAGATTGTTAATGGTTTGGACACGCTGGAGGCAGGAAACATGTTCCCGATGTTGGAGGAGTCCAGAACCAGGGGCCACAGTTTAAGGATAAGGAGTAAGCCATTTAGAACGGAGACGAGGAAACACTTTTTCTCACGGAGAGTTGTGAGTCTGTGGAATTCTCTGCCTCAGAGGGCGGTGGATGCAGGTTCTCTGGATGCTTTCAAGAGAGAGCTAGATAGGGCTCTTAAAGATAGCGGAGTCGGGATATGGGGAGAAGGCAGGAACGGGGTACTGATTGTGGATGATCAGCCATGATCACATTGAATGGCGGTGCTGGCTCGAAGGGCCGAATGGCCTACTCCTGCACCTATTGTCTATTGTCTATATATTCTCTCTGTTTCTGTGCCAACTCAATCAGCATGGACTAAGTTTAATTTAGTTTTAGTTAATTGTCACATGTATCGAGGTACAGTAAAGAGCTTTTGTTACATGCAAACCTTACAGCAGAAAGACAACGTAGGATTACAATTGAGCCGTCCACAGTGTACGGATACGCGATAAAGGGAATAACGTTTAGTGCAAGATAAAAGCCCAGTAAAGTTTGATTAAAGATAGTCCGAGGGTCTCCAATGAGGTAGATGGGGGGGGGGGGGGGGGGGTGGTCAACAACATACTCTAGTTGTTGGTAGGGTGGTTCCGTTGCCTGATAACAGCTGGGAAGAAACTCTCCCTGAATCTGGAGGTGTGCGTTTTCATGCTTCTGCACCTTCTTGCTATTGAGGGAGTGCAGCGTATGTTTACAAGGTTAATTCGCGGGATGGTGGGACTGTCATATGCTGAGAGAATGGAGCGGCTGGGCTTGTACACTCTGGAGTTTAGAAGGATGACAGGGAATCTCATTGAAACATAAGATTGTTAAGGGTTTGGACACGCTAGAGGCAGGAAACATGTTCCCGATGTTGGGGGAGTCTAGAACCAGGGGCCACAGTTTAAGAATAAGGGGTAGGCCATTTAGAGATGAGGAAACACTTTTTCTCACAGGGAGTGGTGAGTCTGTGGAATTCTCTGCCTCAGAGGGCGGTGGAGGCCGGTTCTCTGGATGCTTTCAAGAGAGAGCTAGATAAGGCTCTTAAAGATAGCGGAGTCAGGGGATATGGTGAGAAGGCAGGAACGGGGTACTGATTGGGAATAATCAGCCATGATCACATTGAATGGCGGTGCTGGTGTGATGTGCAGATGAATTGACTCCTTGGTTGGTTCATATGTTGCAGCTTTTATCTTGCACTAGGTTTACCAGGAAACATTTGACTTTTGGTTTCATTTCTGCCTTGTCTAATGCATTGACGGAGTCAAACAAGGACGGGCTCCTTTTCAATCTCGCCATTTCTTCAATAGAACAGCTCCCTGGCAGGGAGTGTGTGTGCGTCTCCACTCTGCATTGGTGGGCAGAGCTGACCTCTCGCAGCCTGGAGATCACGGCGTAACGACCAGCCAGAGCTGAAAGTTCCCATGCTTTTGTTCAGGAGGAACTCTGCTCGTCTAGTTAGATGGTATATAACGCTGAGCACAGAGCCTGCGGAATTCGGAGAGTTGTTGTGCTGCTGAAGGTTATTTGCCAAGGTACTTGTTACAGGAAACACAGGTAAAGGGTCATTTTGTTAACTCTTTCCTGCCTCAATCTGCCTTTTGTTTTGTCGCTTGACGTGGTTAATGAGAGCAAATGGCGTGTGTTTGTACGTGGGCGTGTCTGTGCGTCTGCGTGTGTGAGCGCGTGTCTGCGTGTGTGCGTCTGCGTGCGGGCGTATCTGTGTGTGCGTGTCTGTGTGTGTGCGCGCGCGCCTGTGTCTGCGTGCGTCTCCCACTGGTCTGACTCTCTCCGACTACACTCTACCTTTGTCCCGCCCTCTCCCTGACATCAGGCTGAAGAAGGGTCTCGAGCTGAAACGTCACCCATTCCTTGTCTCCAGAGATGCTGCCTGACCCGCTGAGTTACTCCAGCATTTTGTATCTATCTTCGATTTAAACCAGCATCTGCAGTTCCTTCTTACACAAGTGATAGTTGGATCAGTCCGAAGAAGGGTCCTGACCTGAAATGTTTTGTTTAGAGATACAACGCGGCATCAGGCCGCAGCGAGTCGGCACCGACCAGTGAACGTACACCAGCACTGTCCTACACACGCTGGGGACATGGGAAATTACCAAAGCCAATTAACTTGCAAACCTGCACGTCTTTGGAGTGTGGGAGGAAACCGGAGCACCCGTGGAAAACCCACACGGGCACACGGAGAACGTGCAAACTCCGTACAGACAGCACCTGTAAGTCAGGATCAAACCCGGGTCCCTGGCGCTGTGAGGCAGCAACTCTACCACTGCGCCACCGTGCCGGCCTTCTGTGAAAATGATTTTAAACTCGTCTATTTTAAACCAACCTAATTAGCAAATTGATCAAGTGCTGATTTTTGAACTTGGATCCAGTTACAGGGTGACCTCCGTCCCCTGATTGTAATGATTTGTAAAAGCTGGGGGCGATAGGGGATGGGCGGTGCCAACCTGCCGCACCAGACTGCACCAGTACGTAGCACGCACGAGTCAAACTGGTGTACGGGTAATCGTTGGCCGGCAGGGACTCATTGGGCCGAAGGGCCTGTTTCCAGACTATCTCTAAACTAAACATTAAAGGGCCGGTCCCGCTTGGGCATCATTTACGCGGCATCCTAAAAATTGGTTGGCGTGTGGTGACACGCGCGTGGTGAGGCGTGGCGCGGCGTGGTGGCATATGCAGTAACGCTTGTCGCCCCAGGATTTTGGAGTGCTCGTAATCCTTGCGCGCCACATGCGTGACGTATCCCTTGTCGTGTGTGTAGCGCGTGGTGACTAATTTATTAGGCGCCAACGTACGTAGCCACGCGCCGCCCGCACGCCGTCGGCGAGCCATTTGCTTGTCATTTGAGCGCCACACCATGTGACCACCCGGGTATAAAGCGCGCGCAATTTTGAACGTTTTTTGCTGTGAAAATCCTTGCCACGGAGATCGGACTAAGTACGAACGTCATCGGAAATGGGTCCCAAAAGAAGCAGGGCCCTCATGAGTACTTGGCGCGCGACTGTCGTCCTGCGAGACGAATTTTGCGCCACTGTCACTACTACCGGCCAGTCGCATAAATGACGCGCGCATGACACCCAAGTGGGACAGGCCCTTTACTATCTAAAAGGTACAGAAGCTTAAATCTGTCTTCCAGTCGTCACGGCCTCTTCTTGTTCAGGTTTACTACTGTCATGTGTACCGAGGTACAGTGAAAAGCTTTGTTTTGCATGCTGTCCAAACAGTTAATACTGTCCATAAATACATTTGTAAAACTCGGGTACAATAGGTAAAGCAGAGGGGAAAGGTACAGAGTGCAGAATAAGGCTATTGAAGTCTCAAAAGCTAGGGTGTAGTTCTGATCTTCCAACCTACCTCTTTTTGGACTTGGAACTTTTTCCTCTGTAACTGTAATGCTATAACACCATAGTCCGACTGAAGAAGGGTCTCATAGAAAGATAGAAAATAGGTACAGGAGGAAGCCATTCGGCCCTTCGAGCCAGCACCCCATTCATTGTGATCATGGCTGATAGTCCCCAATCAATAACCCGTGCCTGCCTTCTCCCCATATCCCTTGACTCCACTAGCCCCTAGAGCTCTATCTAACTCTCTCTTAAATCCATCCTCTGTGGCAGGGAATTCCACAATTTCACAACTCTCCGGGTGAAAACATTTTTTCTCACCACAGTCTTAAATGGCCTCCCCTTTATTCTAAGACAACATTGGGAACATTTGTCCTGCATCTAGCTTGTCCAGTCCTTTTATAATTGTATATGTTTCTATAAGATCCCCCCTCATCCTTCTAAACTCCAGTGAATACAAGCCTAATCTTTCCTCATATGACAGTCCCGCCATCCCAGGGGTCAATCACGTGAACCTACGCTGCACTGCCTCAATCACAAGGATGTCATTCCTCAAATTAGGAGACCAAAACTGTACACAATACTCCAGATGTGGTCTCACCAGAGCCCTATACAACTGCAGAAGAACCTCTTTACTCCTGTACTGAAATCCTCTTGTTATCAAGACACTATTCCTTCGCTCCATAGATGCTGCCTCACCCACTGAGTTTCTCCAGCATTTTTGTCTACCTTCGATTTTTCCAACATCTGCAGTTCTTTCTTCAACATGATGATAATATATCGATGTACTCAGCACCCTCTGTAGGGGAAACATTATGATCAGCCTTGCAATCATGCTACGGTTTGACAGATCCCAAATGTTATCAATAAAACCCTAGTGGGTAGACTGAGCTGAAATAGCCTGTGTTGTCTTGTCTAGGACGAGAAGGCATAGTCTCAGAATAAAGGGACATACCTTTAGGAAGGAGATGAAGAGGAATTTCTTTAGTCAGAGGGTGGTGAATCTGTGGAATTCATTGCCACCGATGGCTGCGGAGGCCTTTGGCCATTTGGCCATCTCTTGTTAGTTAGTGTAATGTTTAACCTGTCAGATGGGTATAGTCGGTTTTAACAGCTTTATCATAAAATGCCGTTAGAAATTTCTTTGCAACCTGTATATTTTATAGGAGCTTTGGAGCAACTTTTTCTTGGAGAGGGTGGTGGGTGCATGGAACGAGCTGCCAGGGGAGGTAGTTGAGGCTTTGGTCGATTATTGTCACATGTACCGAGGTAGAGTTGCTGCCTCACACCCTAATGCACAGCGCCAGAGACCCAGGCCGCATCCTGTCCTTGGGTCCTGTCTGTACGGAGTTTGCTCGTTCCCCCCCCTGTGACCTCCTGGGCTTCCTCCCACTTATCATAAGGACATAAGTGATAGGGGCAGAATCAGGCTGTTCGGCCCATCCAATCATGGCTGATCTATCTCTCCTTAACCCCTTTCTCCTGCCTTCTACCCAGAACCAAAGACTTGCGGGTTTGTAGGTTAATGGGCCTCTAAATCGATGGTCGGTCTGGACATGGTGGGCCGAACGGCCTGTGTCCCTGCTCGACACAGAAACATAAACCATTGTGAATAATTGTTTGTTTCTAACTATAAAACCCGTAGCTTTACTAATCCGCAGATATATCCTCATCAAAGCTCTCTCCCGAGTGTTTCTATCGACTGAACAATGATTCCCACTGTAGTGCAATCGTGATACGCCTGCAAATTCTTTGCAATGATTTTTGTATTTCTTGCTATTTTTGTAGAACATAGAACAAACAATACGGCCCACAATGTCTTGACCCCAACATGATGCCAAGACAAACGAATCTCCTCTGTCTGCACGTCATAGAAACATAGACAATGGGTGCAGGAGTAGCCATTCGGCCCTTCGAGCCTGCACCGCCATTGAATATGATCATGGCTGATCATCCAACCCAATATCCCGTATCTGCCTTCTCTCCATACCCCCCTGATCCCTTTAGCCACAAGGGCCACATCTAACTCCCTCTTAAATATAGCCAATGTACTGGCCTCAACTACCTTCTGTGACAGAGAATTCCAGGGATTCACCACTCTCTGTGTGAAAAATGTTTTTCTCATCTCGATCCTAAAAGACTTCCTCTTTATCCTTAAACTGTGACCCCTTGTTCTGGATTTCCCCAACATCGGGAACAATCTTCCTGCATCTAGCCTGTCCAACCCCTTAAGAATTTTGTAAGTTTCTATAAGATCCCCCCTCGGTCTTCTAAATTCTAGCGAGTACAAGCCGAGTCTATCCAGTCTTCTTCATATGGAAGTACTGCCATCCCAGGAATCAGTCTGGTGATCCTTCTCTGTACCCCCTCTATGTCTTTCCTCAGATTAGGAGACCAAAACTGTACACAATATTCCAGGTGTGGTCTCACCAAGGCCCTGTACAACTGCAGTAGAACCTCCCTGCCCCTATACTCAAATCCCTTTGCTATGAATGCTAACATACCATTCGCTTTCTTCACAGCCTGCTGCACCTGCATGCCTACTTTCAATGACTGGTGTACCATGACACCCAGGTCTCGTTGCATCTCCCCTTTTCCTAATCGGTCACCATTCAAATAATATGTCATCCACATCTCTTCATTTCCCTGCATATCTACGTGGTATTTTAAAGCTAGGACTTGAACGCCACTATCATACCACCACCACCACCCCTGGCAGCGCGTTCCAGGCACCCACCACCTTCTGTGTAAAACAAAACGTGCCCCGCACACCTCCATTCCATGTTCTCCCGCTCACCTTATCGCTACGCCCTCTAGTGTTAATTAATTACTGCAGATGCTGGGAAAAATCGAAGCGACAAAATTGCTGGAGAAATTCAGCGGGTGAGGCAGCATCTCTGGAGTGAAGGAAATAGGCAACGCTTCGAGTCGAGAACCTGCTATGAGAATGCAGGGTAACTTGGACAGGTTGGGTGAATGGGCAGATGCATGGCAGATGTGGTTTAATGTGGATAAATATGAAGTTATCCAATTTGATAGCAAAAGCTGGAAGGCAGATTACTATCTAAATAGTGTCAAGTTGGGAAAAGGGGAAGTACAACAGGATCTGGGGGGGTCCATGTTCATCAGTCAATGAAAGTAAGCATGCAGGTGCAGCAGGCAGTGAAGAAAGCCAATGGCATGTTGGCCTTTATGACAAGAGGAGTTGAGTATAGGAGCAAAGAGGTCCTTCTGCAGTTGTATAGGTCCTAGTGAGACCACACCCTCCCCCCCAGGAGTATTGTGTGCAGTTTTGGTCCCCTAATTTGAGGAAGGACATTCTTGCTATTGAGGGAGTGCAGCGTAGGTTTACAAGGTTAATTCCCGGGATGGCAGGACTGTCACATGTTAAGAGAATGGAGCGGCTGGGCTTGTACTCTCTGGAGTTTAGAAGGATGAGAGGGGATCCTATTGAAACATATAAGATTATTAAGGGTTTGGACACGCTAGAGGCAGGAAACATGTTCCCGATGTTGGGGGAGTCCAGAACCAAGGGCCACAGTTTATGAATAAGCGGTTGGCCATTTGGAACGGAGACAAGGAAACACTTTTTCTCACAGAGAGTTGTGAGTCTGTGGAATTCTCTGCCTCAGATGGCGGTGGAGGCCGGTTCTCTGGATACTTTCAAGAGAGAGCTAGATAGGGCTCTTAAAGATTAGCAGAGTCAGGGGATATGGAGAGAAGGCAGGAACGGGGTACTGATTGGGGATGATCAGCCATGATCACATTGAATGGCCGAAGAGGCGAATGGCCGCCTCCTGCACCTATTGTCTATTGAGCCGAAGCGTTGCTTATTCGTTCTGTCCATAGATGCTGCCTCACCCGCTGATTTCTCCAGCATTTTTGTCTAGCCCTCCAGTGTTGGACATCTCCACCCAGGGGACTAGGTTCTACTGTTATCTTAAAGCTATGTCTACAGTTTTAGACATTTCAACTGTCTACCCAACCAGTCCCTATCATGATTTTATAAACTTCCTTCGGATCTCCCCTCAACCTCTGACGTATCAGAAATAACAATTCTAGAAGTCTCGTGATTAAGGGCCTGTCCCACCAGCATGCGGCGAGCGCGACCTAACGTGGTCGCTTGAGCCATACGGCCTCGCGGGGCCGGTCCCACTTTGATCTCCGGGGGCGTAAGGAATTGTGCGGGGCTGGTACGCTGGGGTGTAAATTGCCCAAGTGAAATAAGAGGTGCTTACTGTTCATGCAATTTACGGGGGGACTCTGGCCACGGAGGAGGCCCAGGACAGAAATGGCGGATTCGGAATGGGAGGGGGATCAGCCTTTAATCGTGGCTGATCTAACTCTCCCTCCTAACCCCATTCTCCTGCCTTCTTCCTATAACCCCTGTCACCCGTACTGATCAAGAATATAATCTATCTCTGCCTTAAAAATATCCACTGACTTGGCTTCCACGGCCGCCTGTGGCAAAGAATTCCACAGATTCACCACCCTCTGACTAATGATATTTATCCTTCTTCCTAAAAGAACATCCTTTAATTCTGAGGCTGGGACCTCTAGTCCTAGACTCTCCCACCAGTGGAAATAACCTCTCCACATCCACTCTATCCAGGCCTTTCACTATTCTGTAAGTTTCAGTGAGGTCCCCTCTCATTCTTCTAAACTCCAGCGAGTACAGGCCCAGTGCCGACAAACGCTCATCGTATGTTAACCCACTCATTCCTGGGATCGTTCTTGTAAACCTCCTCTGGACCCTCTCCAGAGCCGGCACATCCTTCCTCAGATATGGAGCCCACAATTGCTCACAATACTCCAAATGCGGCCTGACCTGCGCCTTATAGAGCCCTAGCATTACAGGTTTAACACGGAACTGCAGATGCTGGAAAATCGAAGGTAGACAAAAAATGCTGGAGAAACTCAGAAGGGTTTTGACCCGAAACGTTGCCTATCTCCTTCGCTCCATAGATGCTGCCGCACCCGCTGAGTTTTTCCAGCATTTTTGTCTACCTCAGCATTACATCCCTGTTTTTGTACTTAGCCCTCTTGAAATAAATGAAAATAAGATACAGATGCTTGAAAGCGCGCACCAGCAGACTCGGGAACAGCTTCTTCCCCTCTGTTATCGGGCTTCTGAACGGATGGTTTAGTTGTTTGATAACAGCTGGGAAGAAACTGTCCCTAGCGCTCCTACACACTGTTCCGTTCTGTGTTCTCTGAAAGGTCTGGGATGACGGGATGGACAAAGTGTGTAACGTGAATAGTTTAATATTGCCACTACAAAGGTTACATTCTGCCACAGGGTTACAAAGGCTATGCTGGTGTATGTCCTGATGTTTAGAAAGCTACAAGTTCAGTAGCTCAGCTTTCCTTGGGAAGCTGACAACCCAGCGATATGATCATTGATTTCCCCAATTTCAAGTAACTCCTGCATTCCCCCCCCTTCCCATCTCCTACCTTATAGCCTGTCCCAATTTCACAAACTAATTCAAGTCAAGTCAAGTTTATTCTTCACATTCGCATACAGGATGTGCAGTGAAATGAAAAGTGGCAATGCTCACGGACTTTATGCAAACTACAAACAGAATGGAACAGAATCACATATTCTTTTACAAGTTACATATGTAATACAATTTTTTTTTTTTAACAGTAAAATGGTACAGTAAAGTCACGACCTTTTTTACTCGTGGACATTTTTCGTCGGGCTAGGAAAGCGCCCCGGCCTGCCTGATGTCACGAGTACCCACGACTGGCATCACGGCCTGCTACGACCTCGTGACGACCATGCTGCGAGTATGAGTCGAGGGCAAACTCGGCAGAGGTCGTGAATTAGGTGGTGAAAGTGGGACAGGCCCTTTAGTGGTCCGAGCAGTTCCATTGCTTGCACCCCTGTCTCCCTCATGTTATCACACCTTCTCCAGCCAACAGTGGGCCATTATGGACTCCGCTCCTCCTGGGGCCATCTGTTGCCGCCCCTAATATGTCCTGGCCTTCTCTTGCCCCCAGTCTGTAGAAGGGTCTCGACCCGAAATGCCACCTTTTCCTTTTCTCCAGGCTTGCTGCCTGACCCCCCCCTCCCCCCCCCACTCAAGTTACTCCAGCACTTTACATCGACCTTTAGTTCAATAGTTTTGTGATAAAATGGTTGCATTCAAAACAATATATTTCACTGTTACATTAGTTTAGTTTAGAGATATAGCGCGGAAACAGGCCCTTCGGCCCACCGAGTGCTCCGATCAGCGATCAGCCCGTACACTAATACTATCCCACACACACACTAGGGATAATTTATAATTTTACCAAACACCATTCGCCTACAAACCCATACGTCTTTGGAGTGTGGGAGGAAACCGGAGCACCCGGAGAAAACCCACGCGGTCACAGGGAGAGCGTACAAACACCGTACAGACAGCACCCGTAGTCGGGATTGAACCCGGTTCTCTGGCACTAATCAAGTGCAGCGTTGAGCCTGGATGTAGAAGGATCCGATTTCAAAGTTGAATTTGGTTTGGTACAGATCCACAGCGTTCAACAATCCAAACACCGTTGAGTTTACTGATGGATAAAGATCCAAGGGTTGTGGTTGGAGCCACGATGTTGAAATGAGTTTCACCTGAAGCTGACTCATGGAACATGCTGAAGGAGTTGAATAATCTCCTTGTACTAGAGAGGTTTAGGCAGGAAGACCAGCGCTGCAGGTCAGGCTGCATTCCCCAGCCTCTTGGACCCATTGCTGCTTTCCCGGTGCGTGCAGTTGACAAAATAATGCTGCTGCTGTTCAGGCTGGTGTGTGGATGTGGTCACGGTGGGGAATGGTTTCCACTCAGACGGGGAATAGACTAATCCTTCCCCTGACCCGTGGGGTTACATCCATGAAACAGAGACACGCTCCTCTTGTCGCATTGAGCTAAGATCCTAGAACGGAGCAAGTTAGTCCACTCGATGAAAAAACCGTAGAAGGTCATGGGAAATCTTTAGCGCCATTTCCGTAACCGGCTTCCCTCCCCGCTCCAGTATCTTCGCTTTGGTCCTAGCGTCTTCATATAGCTATTCATTTTCACACTTCTGTACCTCTTGCCCGATGGGAGAGTGGAGAAGAGAGAATGACGAGGGGGGGGGGGGGGGGTGAGACTGGTCCTTGATGATGCTGCTGGCCTTGCTGAGGCAGCGTGAGGGAGTCAACGGATGGGAGGCGTAAGAAGGAACTGCAGATGCAGGTTTAAACCGAAGATGGGCGCAAAAAGCTGGAGTATCTCAGCGGGACAGGCAGTATCTCATTTGTGACGTTTCAGGTCGAGACCCGGGTCTGAAGAAGGGTCTCGACCCGAACATGTCACTTATTCCTTCTCTCCGGAGATGCTGCCTGTCCCGCTGAGTTACTCCAGCACTTTGTGTCCATCAGTGAAAGGGAGGTTGGTTTGTGCGACGGTCTGGGCTGCGTCCGCAATTAGTTGCAATTTCTTGCGGTCTTGGATGGAGCTGTTCCCAAACCGAGCTGCGATGCATCCCGATAAAGCGCTTTCTACGGTGCACCTGTAGAGGTTGGTGAGAGTCGTAAGGGACATGCCGAGCTTCCAAAGCCTTGTAAGGAAGTAGACGCTGTTGGTGTGTTTTCGTGGTCGTTGCTTCAGTGTGGGTGGTCCGTGTCCTGGCCCTCGTTTCCCCGCAGGGTGAGAGGAGGCGAGGAGATGCGGCGTGGTCACTCGCTGCCGGACAGCTGGTACACGGCCAGCGGCCTGCCCGGGAACGTTGATCTTGTTTTATTTTCCCCTAACATTTACTTTTCCTTTGCAGAAGGTCGTTTCCTGCTGCCGCTGAACCGTAAAATAATTTATCAACACAGACAGAGGGACAATGCACCAGTGACTGCTCAGGTACAGCTGGGAGGGGGTGGGGGGGTGGTGGCCGGGGTTTAGGGGCTAGATCGGGGTCGGGATTACAGTACCTGCCATTACAGTTCTACTGTGTGAGGTGGCTCGCGGGTGTTGGACGCCTGCTTGACATGGAGGGGGGTGATTCAAGAGGCATAACACCATCCTCGGAAGATTCCTTAGGCAGGCTTCGGAGGTTCGGCATGTCCCCTACAACTCTCCCCAACTTCTACAGATGCGCCACGGAAAGCATTTTATCGGGATGCATCACAGCACGGTTTGGGAACAGCTCCATCCAAGGCAGCAAGTAATTGTGGACGCAGCCCAGACCAACCTCCCTTCCATTGACTCCATCTACACCTCACGCTGCCTCGGCAAGGCCAGCAGCATCATCAAGGACCAGTCTCACCCCCGGCCACTCCCTCTTCTCCCCTCTCCCATCGGGCAAGAGGTGCAGAAGAGTGAAAATGCACACCTCCAGATTCAGGGACAGTTTCTTCCCGGCTGTTATCAGGCAACTGAACCATCCTACCACAACCAGAGAGCGGTGCTGAGCTACTCATTGGTACCTCATTGGTGACCCTTGGACTATCCTTGATCAGACTTTACTGGACTTTATCTTGCACTAAACGTTATTGAAGTTATTCCCTTCATCATGTATCTATACACTGTGGACGGCTCGATTATAATCGTGTATTGTTTTCCCACTGACTGGATAGCACGCAACAAAAGCTTTCCACTGTACCTCGGTACATGTGACAATGAACTAAACTCAGGTGAAACACGGGTGAACTCAGGGACCCTGTGTTGAGATAGCAATGGGCTGCTCTGCGCAGCACCAGCAGAGGGGAGCCCACATCGCCGGTAAACTCCCCAAGCCTTCATCTGACCTGCATTAGGGTTAGGTTATCATTAATGCCCTCGGGGGTTAGGGTTAGGCCCCAGCTGTGAGATATCTGATAGTCTTTTGAGTCTGAGGAAGGGTTCCCCCCACTCATCCATGTTCTCCACAGATGCTGCCTGACCCGCTGAGTTACTCCAGCACTCTGTGAAACGTCACCTATCCATGTTCTCCACAGATGCTGCCTGACCCGCTGAGTTACTCCAGCACTCTGTGAAACGTCACCTATCCATGTTCTCCACAGATGCTGCCTGACCTGCTGAGTTTACTCCAGCACTCTGTGAAAACGTCACCTATCCATGTTCTCCACAGATGCTGCCTGACCCGCTGAGTTACTCCAGCACTCTGTGAAACGTCACCTATCCATGTTCTCCAGAGATGCTGCCTGACCCGCTGAGTTACTCCAGCACTCTGTATCTTTTCTTTCTCCCTAGATTCATACGTCACAGGAATAGAATTAGGCCCATCGAGTACCCCGTCATTCATTCATTTAAAGTGGACATTGATAGGTTCTTGATTTGTACGGGTGTCTGGGGTTATGGGGAGAAGGCAGGAGAATGGTGTTAGGAGAGAAAGATAGATCAGCCATGATGAAATGGCAGTGTAGACTTGATGGGCCGAATGGCTTAATTCTTATATTTTTCCCTTTCGACCCCATCTTCCTGCCTTCTCCACATAACCTTTGATACCCTTCATCAATGGCCCGTCAATCTCTGCTTTAAAAGTGCCCAATGTTTAGTTTACTTTAGAGGAAACGGGCCCTTCTGCCCACCAAGTCCGCACCTACTAGCGATCCCCACACGCTAACACTATCCTACACACACACACACTAGCAACAATTTAAAAAGGAATTCTGGCGCCGATTAACCTACAAACCTGCACGTCTTTGGAGTGTGGGAGGAAATCGGAGCACCCGGAGAAAACCCACGCAGGTCACGGGGAGAAAGTACAAACTCCGTACAGAAAGCACCCGTAGTCGGGATGGAGCCCGGGTCTCTGGCGCTGTGAGGCAGCAACTCTGCCGCTGTGCCACCGTGCCTCCACCGCCGTCTGTGGCAACGAATTCCAATGATTCACCACCCCCTTGGCCAGGAGAAGTTCCTCCTTGTCTCCGTTCAGGAATTCTGACTGCCATTCCGGGGATCCTGTTCCTCTGTGAGGCGCAGCCAAGACCAGCGTTCAGCCAGAGGCTGGAGAGCACACCTCTGTCTGGATCTCGGGTCGGGGCCACACCAGCCCCGTCTTTCCATCCTGTTGCAAACACTCGCTCCCGGCCATCTGTTTATTTAATCGCCGAGCCAAACCCAAGAAGCAGACTGCTCGAGGAACTCAGCGGGTCAGGCAGCATGTGCAAGAAGGAACTGCAGATGCGGGTTTACACCGAAGATGGCAGCAAAACGCTGGAGGAACTCAGCGGGTCAGGCATTATCTCTGGAGAGAAGGAATAGGTGAAGGTTCGGGTCCAGACCCTTCTTCAGACTCAGCGGGACAGGCAGCATCTGTGGAGCGAAATGGATAGATACCATTTCAGGTCGGGATCCCTCTTCGGGTTAATTGATCCGTTGAGTTCCTCCAGCACTTTGTGATTTGCTCAACGTTCCAGCACCTGCAGTTCCTTGAGCGTCCGGCCATACTAGGCACGTGCCGTGAGTAATTACTCAGGGTAGGCAGTCTTTTATAAAGTAATTTGTCTTCAAAAGCCTTATAGTTCGGTGCAGGAGTAGGCCATTCGGCCCTTTGAGCCAGCACCACCATTCAACGTGATCATGGCTGATCATCCACAATCAGTACCCCGTTCCTGCCTTCTCCCCATATCCCCTGACTCCGCTATCTTTAAGAGCCCTATCTAACTCACTTTTGAAAGTATCCAGAGAACCGGCCTCCACCTCTGTGGAATTCTCTGAGGCAGAGAATTCCACAGACTCACAACTCTCTGTGTGAAAAAGTGTTTCCTCGTCTCCGTTCTAAATGTTTACCCCTTATTCTTAAGGGTTCTGGGCTCCCCCAACACCGGGAACATGTTTCCTGTCTCTAGCGTGTCCAATCCTTTAATAATCATATAAGTGTCAATAAGATCCCCTCTCATCTTTCTAAATTCCAGAGTGTACAAGCCCAGCCGCTTCATTCTATCAACATATGACAGTCCCGCCATCCCGGGAATTAACCTGGTGAACCTACGCTGCACCCCCTCAAGAGCAAGAATGCCCTTCCTCAAATTTGGAGACCAAAACTGCACACAATACTCCAGATGTGGTCTGACTAGGGCCCTGTACAACTGCAGAAGGACATCTTTGCTCCTGTACTCAACCCCTCTTGTTATAAAGGCCAACATGCCATTAGCTTTCTTCACTGCCTGCTGTACCTGCGTGCTTACTTTCATTGACTGATGAACAAGGACCCCACCAGATCCCGTTGTACTTCCCCTTTTCCCAACATGACACCATTTGGATAGCAATCTGCCTTCCTGTTTTCTCTCTCATGATTTTGTACACCTCTACAAGATCACCCAACAGCCCCCTGCACTCCCAGGAATAAAGTTCTAGTCTGCCTGATTTTGCCTCGTAGGTCAGGCCCTTGCGTCCTCGTATATCATTCCTGCACTGTTTCCAGTTTAAGTTGTTTGCTTCTAGTTACGTTTATAGCCACGTGTACCGAGGTACAGAGAAGTTTCGACCCGACACGCCACCCTTTCCTTCTCTCCAAAGATGCTGCCTGACCCTCTGAGTTGCTCCAGCAGTTTCTTGCTGCGCATAAAGTGAAAAGTTTTTTTAGACAATAGACAATAGGTGCAGGAGTAGGCCATTCGGCCCTTCGAGCCAGCACCGCCATTCAATGTGATCATGGCTGATCATCCCCAATCAGTACCTCATTCCTGGCTGACTCCACTATCTTTAAATCTCTATCTAACTCTTGAAAGCATCCAGAGAATTGGCCTCCACAGCCTTCTGAGGCAGAGAATTCCACAGATTCACAACTCTCTGTGTGAAAAAGTTTTTCCTCATCTCTGTAAACTCCAGAGTATACAAACCCAGCCGCTCCATTCGATCACCATTTGACAGTCCCCGCCATCCTGAGAATTAACCTCGTGAATTTTAGTTGATCCAGTCAGCGGAAATACTACTTGATTGCAATCGAGGAGTCTACAGTGTACAGATACACGGTAAAGGGAATAACGTTTAGTGCAAGGTAAAGCCCGATTAAAGATAGTCCGAGAGTCTCCAATGAGGTAGATAGTAGATCAGGACTGCTCTCTAGTCTGATAGAAAACAGCTGGGTAGAAACTATCCCTGAATCTGCTGTCTCCACACTACTGTACCTCTTGCCGGAAGGGAGAAGAGGGAGTAACCGGGATGAGACTGTGGGTGTACTGATGATCACTAGTCGGCAAGGGCTCGGTGGGCCAAGGGGCCTGTTTCCACATTCTATCTCTAAACTAAACACATCGGGTAATATTATGCAATGAAGTCAAACTCCAGTGCAATAGGTAGAGCAAAGAGGAAGATACCGAGTGCAGAATATAGTTCTCAGCATTGTAGAGCATCAGTTCCACAGACAGAGTCCAATGTCCGCAATGGGGTAGAGGGTGAATCGGACAGTACCCTAGCTTACGGAAGGACCGTTCAGAAGCCTGATAACAGAGGGGAAGAAGCTGTTCCTGAGTCTGGTGGTGCGCGCTTTCAAGCTTCTGTACCTTCTGCCGTACGGGAGCGGGGAGAAGGGGGAATGATCGGGGCGGGAAAGATCCGGTGTGATGCAGAGGGTGCGGTGCAGAGCTCTCTGCGCTGACCCACGTTCACAAGATCATGAGAGTTAGGAGCAGAATCAGGCCATTTGGCCCGTCCTCCGCCATCCTCCGCCATTCATTCATGGCTGATCTATCTTTCCCTCTCAACCTCATTCTCCTGCCTTTCTTTGTTTCGCACGCTGTCCAATACTCTACATAAATACAGTCAAGTCAAACTCAAGAGCAGAGGGGAAGATACAGAGTGCAGAATATAGTTCTCAGCATTGCAGCGTATCAGTTCCACAGAAGCATCGGGGCACGGTTTCAGTCCTATTTCCTGCAGTTTTTCTGTGCTAAGGGCCCATGTTAATGGTGACGGTAATCTTTCTCTCCTGCAGAGTATGGAAACGTTGTTTCACAGCGTGCTGGACGACAATCCGCCTGATGTTCATCAGCTTTTCTTTAACACCCGGCCGTCCGTCTTTGGTGAGTTGTGGCATGTTTGTACCCGTTTGCTTCCTCCACTCATGAGCTTCTCAAGAGTCAAGAGATGTTTTATTGTCATGTGACCCAGATGGGACAATGAATTACTTGCTTGCTGCAGTACGACAGAATATGTGTCCTGTGTAATCTTTACCATCGTAGAACAGAACAGAAGGTAGACACAACATGCCGGAGTAAATCAGCGGGACCGGCAGCATCTCTGGAGAGAAGGAATGGGTGACGTTTTGGGTTGAGACACCTCTTCAGACTGATCCCGAAACGTCACCCATTCCTTTTCTCCCAGAGATGCTGCCTGTCGCGCTGAGTTACTCCAGAATTTTGTGTCTATCTTTGGCGTAAGTAAACTAGCATCTGCGGTTCCTTCCTACACATATAAACATAGACAATAAGTGCAGCAGCAGGCCATTCGGCCCTTCGAGACAGCACCGCCATTCAATACGATCATGGCTCATTATCCAAAGTCAGTACCCCATTCCTGTTTTCACCCCATTTCCCTTGATTCCGTTTGCCAAAGAACTAAATCTAACTCTCTTGAAAACATCCAGTGAATTGGCCTCCACTGCCTTCTGTGGCAGAGAATTCCACAGATTCACGACTCTGGGTGAAAATGTTTTTCCTCATCTCAGCCCTAAATGGCCTACCCCTTATTCTTAAACTGTGACCCCTGGTTCTGGACACCCCCAACATCGGGAACATTTTTCCTGCAACTAGTCTGTCCAATTCCAAGAATTTTATATATGACTATAAGATCCCCTCTCACCCTTCTAAATTCCAGTGAATACAAGCCCAGTCGACCCATTCTTTCATCATATGTCAGTCCCGCCATCCCAGGAATTATCCTGGTAAACCTATGCTGCACTCCCTCAATAGCAAGAATGTCCTTCCTCAAATTAGGAGACCAAAACTGCACACAATACTCCAGGTGTGGTCTCACCAGGGCTCTGTACAACTGCAGAAGGACCTCTTTGCTCCTATACTCAAATCCTCTTGTTATGAAGGCCAACATGCCATTTGCTTTCTTCACTACCTGCTGTACCTGCATGCTTACTTTCATTGACTAATGAACAGGGACCCCCAGATCCCGATGTACTTCCCCTTTTCCCAACTTGACACCATTTAGATAATAATCTGCCTTCCTGTTTTTGCTACCAAAGTGGGTAACCTCACATTTATCCGCATTAAACTGCATCTGCCCACTCCCCCAACCTGTCCAAGTCATCCTGCATCCTCATAGCATCCTCCTCACAGTTCACACTGCCACCCAGCTTTGTGTCATCTGTAAATTTGCTAATGTTACTTTGAATCCCTTCATCTAGATCATTGATGTATATTGTAAATAGCTGCGGTCCCAGCACCGAGCCTTGCGGTACCCCACTAGTCACTGCCTGCCATTCTGAAAGGGACCCGTTAATCCCTACTCTTTGTTTCCTGACTGCCAACCAATTTTCTACCCCTGATTCCATGTGCTCTAATTTTGCCCACTAATCTCCTATTTCGCATGTCTACTTTCAGTGACTTTCAAGGACTCCCAGGTCTCGCTGCATTACCCCCCCCCCCCCCCCCCCCCTTTTCCGAATGCCTCCCTAGTGTCTCCCCCTTCCCGACAGTCGGTGTCTCACCGGTCATGTGCATGGGAGAGAGGGGAGGCCTTGCCCACGGTCAGTGTCTCCCCGTGTGGTTGGCGGGGAGCATGGGGAGAGGCGAGAAGGCCTGGTACACATTTACAGTGGGCCTGTCCACTGGTGGTCCCTGGGGAGAGGGGAGCGGGGCCTGGTCTACAGTCTCAGTCTCTCCCTGTGGTCTGAGGGGAGCGGGGCCTGTGCTCAGGGTGGGCCTGTCCACTGGTGGTCTATGGGGAGAGGGGAACGGGGCCTGTGCTCAGGGTGGGCCTGTCCACTTGTGGTCTATGGGGAGAGGGGAGCGGGGCCTGTGCTCAGTGTGGGCCTGTCCACTTGTGGTCTATGGGGAGAGGGGAGCGGGGCCTGTGCTCAGGGTGGGCCTGTCCACTGGTGGTCTATGGGGAGAGGGGAGCGGGGCCTGTGCTCAGGGTGGGCCTGTCCACTGGTGGTCTATGGGGAGCGGAGCCTGTTCCTACAGTGGGCCCGTCCACTGGTGGTCTATGGGAAGAGGGGAGCGGGGCCTGTGCTCAGGGTGGGCCTGTCCACTGGTGGTCTATGGGGAGCGGGGCCTGTGCTCAGGGTGGGCCTGTCCACTGGTGGTCTATGGGGAGCGGGGCCTGTGCTCAGGGTGGGCCTGTCCACTGGTGGTCTATGGGGAGCGGGGCCTGTGCTCACAGTGGGCCTGTCCACTGGTGGTCTATGGGAAGAGGGGAGCGGGGCCTGTGCTCACAGTGGGTCTGTCCACTGGTGGTCTATGGGGAGCAGGACCTGTGCTCAGGGTGGGCCTGTCCACTGGTGGTCTATGGGGAGCGGGGCCTGTGCTCACAGTGGGCCTGTCCACTGGTGGTCTATGGGGAGCGGGGCCTGTGCTCACAGTGGGCCTGTGTTCCCGCTGCAGATTCCAGTGATGAGGAGGGTACGTTGGAGGATGGTTACGAGTCCAACGAGGACGGGGTGCAGCGGTTCGCGGGCACCTTCTGCGGCATGCGGCGGAACTTCCTGTGCAACCCCCCGCTTGCACTGCGGCCCCTCGCCGACCCCAACTGCACAAGGCACAACCCCCACAGGGGCCCGGCAGAGGTACGTGAACCTGCAGCCTAGAACAGCACAGCAGCAGGCCCTTCGGCCCACAGTGTCCCTGCCCATCCATCGCGCCTAGATTAACTAATCTCTGCCTGAGCATGGTCCATATCCCTCCATTCCCTGCATATCCATGTGCAGATCTAAAAGCCCCTTAAACACCACTATCTGAGAAAGGAAATGCCACCAAATGTTCAACAGTGGAGGGAAAGATTGAAAAATGTATACTTGATGGAAAGTATAACTGCTAAACTCCAGTTGAAGACTGATGCCTTTAATATTATATGGAAACCGGTACTATTACAAATGCCAAGATTGATTTAGGATATGAATGGATGAGCTTGCTCTGGTGCCTGTGAATAAGGTGCTTCTATGATAGAATGTTAAGAGGATCTGATGCGATGCTAATAGAGGTTAGGTGATCTGTATTTTGTCATTTTGCGATTGTCTTTTGTGTGTCTCTTTGTTTTGTCTGTATGTGTGTTTTGTTATGTCAATAAATGTTGAGTTTAAAAAAAAAACCCCACCACTATCGTATCTGCTTCCACCACCACCCCAGGCAGCGTGTTCCAGGGCCCACCATTGTCTGTTAGCTGTTATGAAGCATCCTATCAACAACAGGGGAGCAGTCCAGAGCTACTAATGACCTGGTTGGAGAGCCTCAGACTATCTTTGGACTTTAAATTGCACCAATTGTTGTTTGCATTATTCCCGTTATCCTGTGTCAGTGCCCTGTGGGCGGCTCGATTGTGATCGTGTGTTGTCTTTCCACTGACTGGTTAGTGAGCAGCAACAAGCTGTACACTGTACCTCAGCGCACGTGACCATAAACTCAACTCAAATACAATTGTCCCGCTCATCTCCATTAAACTTTGCCCCTCGCCTACAAGACGGCACGGTGATTTGTTTCCGGGGACTCCGGTTTCCTCCCGCATTCTAAAGATGTGCGGGTTTGTAGGTTGAATGTCCGCTGTAAATTGTCCCTGGTGTGTGTAGGATAGAACTAGTGGGCGCATGATCGCTGGGCCGGGAGGGCTCGGCGGGCAGAAGGGCCTGTGTCTGCGCTGTCTCTCAAACTAAACTATGCCGCACCCTCCTCTCATGGTGAACATTTAAATCTTGAGAAAAATGTTCTGTCTCCCCTATCTATGCCTCTTGGAAACATAAAAACATACAGGTTATAGGTGCAGCAATAGGCCATTCGGCCCTACCAACCAGCACCACCATTCAATGTGATCATGGCTGATCATCCACAATCAGTGCCTTCCTTCATCCAACAATCAGTTCCTGTCTTCTCCCCATATCCCTTGATTCCATTAGCCCGAAGAGCTAAATCTAACTATCTCTTGAAAACATCGAGTGAATTGGCCTCCACTACCTTCTGTGGCAGAGAATTTCACAGATTCACAACTCTCTGGGTGAAAACGTTTTACCTCATCTCCATCCTAAATGGCCGACCCCTCGTTCCTGATCATTCCTACATTATAATTTGATAGGCGTCTGTCAGGCCCCCTCTGGGACGTTCCAGAGAAAACAGTCCTAGTCTGTCCAACCTCTCCCTGTAGCTGAAACCTTCTAATCCAGGCAACACTCTGGTGAACCTCCTCTGCACGGTCTCCAAACCCCCACATCCAAAGCCCCTACATTCTTCCTGTAATGGGGGCGACCAGAACTGGACGCAATACTCCAAATGCGGTCCGATCAAAGTCCTGTAGATCTGCATCCTGACTCTTATACTCAATGCCCCTGCACTGAAGGCAAACACACAAGGCACCTTCTTCACCTCCCTTTACAGAGCTATGAACCTGAATTACAGGACTGTCATATGCTGATGTTAAATGTGGATAAATGTGACGTTATCCAATTTGGTAGCAAAAACTGGAAGGCAGATTACTATCTAAATGGTGTCAAGTTGGGAAAAGTACAGCGGGATTTGTGGGTCCTTGTTCATCAGTCAATGAAAGTAAGCATGCAGGTACAGCAGGCAGTGAAGAAAGCGAATGGCATGTTGGCCCTTGTTGAGAGAGTGGAGCAGCTGGGCTTGTACACTCTAGAGTTTAGAAGGATGAGAGGGGATCTTATTGAAACATATAAGATTATTAAGGGTTTGGACACGCTAGAGGCAGGAGACATATTCCCGATGTTGGGGGGTGGGGGGGGGGGGGTGTCCAGAACCAGGGGCCACAGTTTAAGAATAAAGGGTAAGCCATTTAGAAAGGAGATGAGGAAACACTTTTTCACACCGAGAGTGGTGAGTCTGTGGAATTCTCTGCCTCAGAGGGCGGTGGAGGCCGGTTCTCCGGATACTTTCAAGAGAGAGCTAGATAGGGCTCTTAAAGATAGCGGAGTCAGGGGATGTGGGGAGAAGGCAGGAACGGGGTACTGATTGGGGATGATCAGCCACGATCACATTGAATGGCGGTGCTGGGCTCGTAGGGTCGAATGACTCCTAGATCCATCTGCGCAACATTGCTGTAAAAGGTTTTGGCATTAACTGTATGCTCAGCCCACAGCTTCCCATGCTACCATGGAAAGTGGCCCTGCGTGCACTGTAACCTGAACCCAGGTAACACCCTGGTGAATCTCTTCTCTTTCCCCCCCCCCCCCCCCCATCCTTGCCGACAAACTTCAGTTGCGTTTAGTTTACTGTGGTACAGTGCGTCCGTTCTGTAGCTGGGTGTCCAGCTGGTGTGTAACGTGGTTTGGGACAAACTGTGTGTGTCTCTCTGCTAATGCGTTCATTATGCTTGATAGATTCCTTGATAGATTCCTGATGCAGTGTGGAAACAGTCCCTTCAGCCCAACTCGCCCACACCGGCCAACAATGTCCCAGCTACACTGCCCGCGTTTGGCCCATATCCCTCCAAACCTGTCCTATCCAAGTACCAGTTTCTTAAAAGTTGGGACGGTCCCAGCCTCAACTACTTCCTCTGGCAGCTTGTTCCATACACCCCCGCACCCTTTGTGTGAAAAAGTTACCCCTCAGATTCCTATTAAAATGTTTACCCTTCACCAAAAACCTATGTCCTCTGTTCCTCGATTCCCCTACTCTGGGCAAGAGACTCTGTGCATCTACCCGTTCTATTCCTCTCATGATTTCATACACCTCTATAAACCTTTGATATGGTCCCACACGGGAGACTGGTGACTAAAATTAGAGCACATGGTATTGGGGGTAGGGTGTTGACGTGGATAGAAAATTGGTTGGCAGACAGGAAGCAAAGAGTAGGAGTGAACGGGTCCTTTTCAGAATGGCAGGCAGTGGCGAGTGGAGTGCCACAAGGCTCGGTGTTGGGGCAGCAACTGTTTACCATATTTATTCATGATTTGGAAGAGGGAATTAGGAGCAACATTAGCTAGTTTGCGGGTGACACAAAGCTGGGTGGCAGTGTGAACTGTGAAGAGGATGTTAGGGGGTTGCATGGTGACCTGGACAGGTTGAGTGAGTGGGCAGATACGTGGCAGATGCAGTATAATATTGATAAATGTGAGGTTATCCACTTTGGTGGCAAAAACAAGGGGACAGATTATTATCTCAATGGGGTTAGGTTAGGTAAGGGGGATGTACAGCGAGACCTGGGTGGCCTTGTACACCGGTCACTGAAAGTTGGCATGCAGGTACAGCAGGCAGTGAAGAAAGCTAATGGGATGTTGGCCTTCATAACAAGAGGATTTCAGTATAGGAGTAGAGAGGTTCTTCTGCAGTTGTATAGGACTCTGGTAAGACCACATCTGGAGTATTGTGTACAGTTTTGGTCTCCTAATTTGTGGAAAGACGTCCTTGCGATTGAGGCAGTGCAGCGTAGGTTCACGAGATTGATCCCTAGGATGGCGGGACTGTCATATGAGGAAAGATTGAAAAGACTAGGCTTGTATTCACTGGAGTTTAGAAGGATGAGGGGGATCTTATAGAAACATATAAAATTATAAAAGGACTGGACAAGCTAGATGCAGGAAAAATGTTCCCAATGTTGGGCGAGTCCAGAACCAGGGGCCACAGTCTTAGAATAAAGGGGAGGAAATTTAAGACTGAGGTGAGAAAAAACGTTTTCACCCTGCACCTATTTTCTATGTTTCTATGTAATCTCACCTCTCATCCTCGATACCTCAGGCCTTCTAGTCCTGGCAACAACCTCGTAAATATTCTCTGTACCCTTCCCAGCTTGACAATATCTTACCAATAACACAGTGGCCAGAACTGAACACAACACTGTATAGACAATAGACAATGGGTGCGGGAGTAGGCTATTCGACCCTTCGATCCAGCACCGCCATTCACTGTGATCATGGCTGATCATCCCCAATCAGTACCCCGTTCCTGCCTTCTCCCCATATCCCCTGACTACGCTATCTTTAAGACCCCTATCGAGCTCTCTCTTGAAAGTATCCAGAGAACCGGCCCGCACCACCCTAAATGTGGCTTCACCAACATCTTACTCAATTGCAACATGACCTCCCGACTTCTATACTTATTATTGCGGGATGTCAGGGGTTATGGGGAGAAGGCAGGAGAATGGGGTTAGGAGGGAGAGATAGATCAGCCAAGATTGAATGGCGGAGTGGGCTCGATGGGCCGAATGGCCTAGTTCTGCCCCTGTGACGTGTGAACTTGACGAAGTCTTGTGTGTTGAAGGAAGCTGAAAGGATTGGGCAGCAGCTGGTGAATGAAGAGGAGCAGACGAAGAGGAAGGCGGAGAAACGGAGGCAGAAGAAGAAGGTGAGTGTGTGACGGGAAGGGATGCTGCCCAGCCTGTGATCTGCCTCAACACTCGCTGCGCCACGTGGGGCCAGAGCCCGGGGTGCGGGAGGGAGGGAAGGAACTGCAGATGCTGGTTAAAACCGAAGATGGAACACACAATGCTGGAGGAACTCAGCGGGACAGGCAGCGTGGGCAGTGGGGATGCGGATGTAGGAAAGTGGAAGGTGGGACGGTTGGTTTGGAGAGTTTTGGGTTTTTACTACCGAGATATACTGAGAAACTTTGTAATGCGTGCCAGCCAAGCAGGTCATTAGGATTGGCGGGGAGGGGAAGTTGTTATGGAAAGAGTTTGTCTTTTGCTGCTATTGAGCAATTTTGAGGCAAGGTAGACTTGATGGGCCGAATGGCCTAATTCTGCTCCTATCACTTATGAACGCGAAATTATGTGTACTGGGATACACTAGGAAGCTTTATTATGTGTGCTGCCCAGTATCTGGAGAACACGGTTAGGTGACGTTTCACAGAGTGCTGGAGTAACTCAGCGGGTCAGGCAGCATCTGTGGAGAACATGGATAGGTGATGTTTCACAGAGTGCTGGAGTAACTCAGCGGGTCAGGCAGCATCTGTGGAGAACACGGATAGGTGACGTTTCACAGAGTGCTGGAGTAACTCAGCGGGTCAGGCAGTGATAGGCGACATGAAAGGCATGTGCAATTCCTTGTTTCTAAGTCAGAAGTTTTGATTTAACGGGTATCTGTGGGAGAACTTTGTCACCCAGAGGGTGACGAGTATCTGGTTCGCACTACTGGGAGATTGCTGGGAAGAGTCGCTGGCGGTATTGAGATCTGCACACACATCACCTGGACCAAGTATCATAGATACAGTGTTGAATCAGGCCCTTCGGCCCGACTCATCCACGCCAACCATCATATCCCATCTACACTAGTCCCACCTGCCTGCGTTTGGCCCACATCTCTCGAAACTTGTCCTATCCATGTACCTGTCCCAATGCCTTGTGAATGTTGCTGAGGTACCTGCCTCAACCACCTCCTCTGGCAGTTCATTCCATACACCCACCATTCTAGTTCAGTTCAGTTTATTGTCACGTGTACCAAGGTACAAAGCTTTTGTTGCGTGCAGCAACATCAGTCCGCAGAATGATTACAATCGAGCCGTCCACAGTGTACAGATGCAGGATGCGATACGATAGAACTTTATTCATCCCCAGAGGGAAATTGGTCTGCCGACAGTCATAAAAACACAACAAGATACATGAAACATGAAACTAATGCCCCTGTCCCACTTAGGATACCTGAACGGAAACCTCTGGAGACTTTGCGCCCCACCCAAGGTTTCCGTGCGGTTCCCGGAGGTTTTTTGTCCTCCGGCAACCACCTTCAACTAGCATCGCAACCGGCTTCGACTAAAAAATTGCCGATTTTTAAAATGGAAACCACTTTCGACCATTAGGGAGACTGACAAAAAACCCCCGGGAACCTCACGGAAACCTTGGGTGAGGCGCAAAGTCTCCAGAGGTTTCCGTTCAGGTTTCCTAAGTGGGACAGGGGCATAAAGTTAAATAAAAGTGACCAGTGGAAAGTCCAGGATTGGGGATATGCAAAGATTGGGGGGGGGGGGTCAGTCTCAATCTACCCCACGGCAGAAGGGGAAGGAGTTTAGTTTGATAGTCACAGGGAGAAAGGATCAATGAAGGGTTCCTACTAAATCATAGGTTAACCTATGATGAGCCTTTGTCGGCACTGGGCCTGCACTCGCTGGAGTTTCGAAGAATGAGTGGGGACCTCATTGAAACTTACAGAATAGTGAAAGGCCTGGATAGAGTGGATGTGGAGAGGATGTTTCCACTAGTGGGAGCGTCTAGGACTAGAGGTCGCATCCTCAGAATTAAAGTATGTTATTTTAGGAAGGAGATGAGCAGAAATTTTGGTAGTCAGAAGGTGGTGAATCTGTGGAATTATTTGCCACCGAAGGCTGTGAAGGCCAAGTCAGTGGACATTTTTAAGGCAGAGATAAATAGATTCTTGATTAGTGCGGGTGTCAGGGGTTATGGGGAGAAGGCAGGAGAATGGGGTTAGGAGGTGGAGATAGACCAGCCCTTATTGAATGGCAGAGTAGACTGGATGGGCCGAATGGCCTAACTTTACCATCACATGACCTTATGACATCGTCTTAAACCGATGTCCTTGGGTTCTTCATTCCCTACTCTTGGTCAAAGACTTTGAATTTTCCTCAAATGCGGGTGGATGGGTTGATGTATGAACAGGTAGTTGTCTTAAGCACTGGTTGGCATGGATGTTGTGGCCAAATGGCCTGTTTCCGCGTTGTGTGGTTCTGCCTCTGAGCATCTAAGAAGCTTCATTCACCCAGATCTCTGTCTGACTGCAGCTACCCAGACCTCTATCTTTATACACCAGCCCTGTTATTGATCCAGGGGGCTATACAGCCTGAAGGCCCCTTCTCCAGTTCTCCTAACCAGGCAGGTGGGACTAGTGTAGATGTGACAGGCAGCATCTCTGGAGAGAAGGAATGGGTGACATTTCGGGTCGAGACGCGATCACAGTGAATGGCGCTACTGGCTCGAAGGGCCAAATGGCCTCCTGCACATATTTTCTATGAGACCCTTCTTTGGTGTCACATTAGGAAGAGGGTGCAACGAGACCTGGGCGGCCTTGTACATCTGTCATACAGGTACAACAGGCAGTGAAGAAAGCAAATGGCATGTTGGCCTTCTTAGTGAGCAGATTTGAGTACAGGTGCAAGGAGGCCCTACTGCAGTTGTACAGGGCCCTGGTGAGACCGTACCTGGAGTATTGTGTGAAATTTTGGTCTCCTAATTTGAGGAAGGACATTAATGCTTTGAGGGAGTGCAGCGTAGGTTCATTCCCGGGATGGCGGGACTGACATATGATGAAAGAATGGGCCGACTGGGCTTGCATTCACTGGAATTTAGATGAAAGGGGATCTTTTCGAAACGTAAAATTCTTAAGGGATTGGACAGGCCAGAACCAGGGATCACAGTTTAAGAATAATGGGTAGGCCATTTAGGACTGAGATGAGGAAAACATTTTCACCCAGAGTTGTGAATCTGTGGAATTCTCTGTCACAGAAGGCATTGGAGGCCAATTCACTGGATGTTTTAGACAATAGGTGCAAGAGTAGGTCATTCGGCCCTTCAAGCCAGCACCGCCATTCAATGTGATCATGGCTGATCATCCACAATCAGTTTAAGAAGGAACTGCAGATGCTGGAAATTCGAAGGTAGACAAATATGTTGGAGAAACTCTGCGGGTGAGGCAGCATCTATGGAGCGAAGGAAATAGGCAATGTTTCGGATCGAAATCCTAGTCTGAAGAAGGGTTTCAGCCCGAAACGTTGCCTATTTCCTTCGCTCCATAGATGCCGCTGCACCCGCTGAGTTTCTCCAGCACTTTTGTCTACCTTCGATTTTCCAGCATCTGCAGTTCCTACTTAAATACTGATTGTGGATGATCAGTCATGATCACATTGAATGGCGGTGCTGGCTTGAAGGGCCGAATGACCTAATCGCGCACCTATTTTCTATGTTTCTAAAAGGCACATTGGTTGATGTGGCAGGTTGGGCCGAAGGGTCTGTTTCCACACTGTATGACTGTTGCTGAACTGCTCAGTAGCCTCCTGCTGTATAACATCCCCATTGCCCGCGGTAATATTTTATTGACTGGATTCATATTTCTCTCACAGAGACAGAAAGAGCGGCGGAGGCAACAGAAACTGGAGAAGGGAAATAGAAGCGAGGAGAAAAATGAAGAGAGTGTTAACACTAAGGTGAGAGGATTTGCCGTGGCCTTGTGAACAATCTGAGACCAGGCCGTGAGATGTGTGCACGGCTCCCAGCCTCCGTACCCGTGTAAGCGTCAGAGAGTCGCAGAGTGAGACAGTGCAGAAACAGGCCCTTCAGCCCAATTAGTGTAGCTGGCCCAACATGTCCCAGCTACACTAGTCACAGAGTGATACAGTGTGGAAACAGGCCCTTTGGCCCAACTTGCCCAACATGTCCCAGCTACACTAGTCAAAGAGTGATACAGTGTGGAAACAGGCCCTTCAGCCTAACGTGCCCACACCGACCTGCATGTCGCATCTAGACTAGTCCCACCTGCCTGCGCTTGGTCCATATCCCTCCAAACGTGTCCTATCCATGTACCTGTCTAACTTTCTTAAACAATGGGATAGTCCCAGCCTCAACTACCTCCTCTGGCAGCTCATTCCACACACCCACCACCCTTTGGAAAAGTTACCCCTCAGATTTCTATTCATTCTTTTCCCCTTCGCCGTCCTCTGGTTCTTGATTCCCCTCCTCTGGGCAAGAGACTCTGTGCATCTATCCGATCTATTCCCCTCGTGATGCCTGGAGCGAGGTGTGAAATAGTAATGGACATTTCCACCCTGGGGGAAAGGTTCTGCCAATTGGAGGAACAGCACCTCGCATTTTGCTTGGTCAGCTTACAACCCAGCGGTATTCATATCGATTTCGCAAGTAACTTCAAAACATCCGCAGTCGGGGCGGTCGTGGCTCCCGCAATCGGGGATCCCGTGATGGTTTGTCGTGGATCCCGTGATGGGTTTGTCGTGGATCCCGTGAGTGGATCCCGAGACGGGGCGGTCGTGGATCCCGTGATGGGTTTGTCGTGGATCCCGTGATGGGTTTGTCGTGGATCCCGTGACGGGGCGGTCGTGGATCCCGTGATGGGGGGGTCGTGGATCCCGTGATGGGGGGGTCGTGGATCCCGTGATGGGGGGGTCGTGGATCCCGTGATGGGGGGTCGTGGATCCCGTGATGGGTTTGTCGTGGATCCCGTGATGGGGCGGTCGTGGATCCCGTGATGGGTTTGTCGTGGATCCCGTGATGGGGCGGTCGTGGATCCCGTGATGGGTTTGTCGTGGATCCCGTGACGGGGCGGTCGAAGCTCCTGCAGTTGGAGCTCCCGAAGGAGAGCTTTGTTAGCTCCTGCAGTCGATCCCTAACAAAGGGACCGCCAGCTCCACGATGTTAGGCCGGAGATACGATACGGAAAAAGTTGCATCTCCGTCGAGGGAAGAGATTTAAAAGACTTTTCCAGCACCCCCCACATCATACAAAAATTAAAGGTCAACTAAAAACGTACGAGTAAACACAGGCTAAAAACAGGCTGTTGGCGAGGCTGTCTCTCACGGCGACACCCGGTTGAAATTGTGTTCATAATGTTCATCAGTGATGGGAGTAGAATTAGGCCATTCAGCCCATCGAGTCGACTCCTCCATTCAATCATAGCTGATCCATCTCTCCCTCTCAATCCCATTCTCCTGCCTTCTCCCCATAAACCCTGACACCCGCACTAATCAAGAATCTATCTATCGCCGCCTTAAACATACCCATTGACTGCCTCCACAGTCTTCTGTGGCAATGAATTCGACAGATTCACCACCCTCTGACTAAAGAGATTCCTCCTTATCTACTTCTTAGAGGTACATCCTTTTATCTCTGTTCCTAGACTCTCCCACTGGTGGAAACATCCACTCTATCTAGGCCCTTCACTATTTCCAAAAAACATGCAGGTTTGTATCTTGTACCTTGCTCCTCAGGGTAAAGGAACCGCTAGGAGGTAGTGACCATAATATGATACATTTTAATCTGCAATTTGAGAAGGTTAAATCAGAAGTGTCGGTGTTGCAGTTGAACAAAGGGGACTATGAAGGCACTAGAGGGGAGCTGGCCAAGGTTGACTGGAAAAGGATCCTAGCAGGAATGACGGTGGAACAGCAATGGCAGGAATTTCTGGGCATAATCCGGAAGATGCAGGATAATTTAATTCCAAAGCGGAAGATTCTAAGGGGAGTAAGAGCCAACTGTCGCTGACAAGGGAGTTTAGAAGGATGAGGGGGGATCTAAAAGAAACGTATAAAATTATAAAAGGACTGGACAAGCTACATGCAGCAAAAAAAATCCCAATGCTGGGCGTCCAGAACAGTCTAAGATTAAAGGGGAGGCCATTTAAAACTGAGATGAGAAAAAACGTTTTCACCCGGAGAGTTGTGAATTTGTGGAATTCCCTGCCACAGAGGGCAGTGGAGGCCAAGTCACTGGATGGATTTAAAAGAGAATTGGATAGAGCTCTTAGGGCTAGTGGAGTCAAGGGATATGGGGAGAAGGCAGGCACGGGTTATTGATTGGGGATGATCAGCCACGATCACAGTGAATGGCGGTGCAGGCTCGAAGGGCAGAATGGCCTCCTCCTGCACCTATTTTCTATGTTTCTATGTATGTTAATTGGCTTCTGTAAATTATAAAAGTTGTCCCTAGTGCGTAGGATAGTGGGCTGGTCGGTGTGGGCTGAAGGGCCTGTCCCACGCGGTATCTCTCTAATTGTGAGTTTAAAGTCTGAATCCTCCCCTTCAGCCCGTGTTCAGTGTGAGGTGAATATCTCTGCAGGGGTTTGGGAGCTGTTGTGCTAACGTTTGGGAACAGCTCCATCCATGACCGCAGGAAATTGCAGCGGATTGCGGACGCAGCCCAGACCGTCGCACAAGCCGACCTCCCTTGCATCGACTCCATCTACACCTCACGCTGCCTCGGCAAGGCCAGCAGCATCAGCAAGGACCAGTCTCCCCCCGGCCGCTCCCTCTCCTCCCCTCTCCCATCGGGCAAGAGGTACAGAAGTGTGAAAACGCACACCTCCAGATTCAGGGACAGTTTCTTCCCGGCTGTTATCAGGCAACTGAACCATCCGCTACTAGGGGCGCCGCATTGAAGGCAGCCTCTGCCCACAGCATTTCTGTTTTTCAATTTTTTAACATTTTTAGTCAGTTTTAAAGTTTGCGTTGGAGGCTTCTTTAGTTTTCCTTTGTGGAGGAGAGAGGTAGGGTCAGGGGGAAACCGTTTCCCAGTCATTTCCTGGTGAGAATGTGACTATTCTCCGGGTTGCGTCCTCGCGGCCTACCACCTGGATTGGAGCAGCCTTTCCTGCCGGGGCCCGGGGACCGGACAAGAGCTTCAGCAGCAGCGGCGGTGACGCAGCGCTGGATTCACTGCGGAGCGGGCGATGCCTTACCTGGATCGCCGTTTGGAGCTCCGGAGTGCTGGGCCCGCTGCTTCAACATCTCAGAGCTGGGGTTTGGAGAGCTCCCAGCGCGGGCGGGGCTGACCAACATCGCGGAGTCCTGGGACCCTTTGCCGAGGGCCGCCAGCGTTGAATCTCCGCCCAGCGCGGCCTGTGGACTTCGGGAGCCACGGACTCCGGTAGGGATTATATTATACGTTTCAGCCATGATCACATTGAATGGGAGTGCTGGCTCGAAAATCTGAATTGCCTACTCCTGCACCTATTGTCTATTGTCTAAGATCCCCTCTCATCCTTCTAATCCAGTGTACATAAGCCCAGCCGCTCCATTCTATCAACATATGACAGTCCCGCCATCCCAGGAATTAATCTTGTGAACCTACGCTGCACTCCCTCAATAGCAAGAATGTCCTTCCTCAAATTTGGAGACCAAAACTGCACACAATACTCCAGGTGTGGTCTCACCAGGGCCCTGTACAACTTGCAGAAGCATTTGATAAGGTCCCAAAATTAGGGCACATGGTATTGGTGGTAGAGTGCTGACATGGATAGAGAAGTGGTTGGCAGACAGGAAACAAAGAACAGGGATTAACGGGTCCCTTTCAGAATGGCAGGCAGTGACTAGTGGGGTACCGCAAGGCTCGGTGCTGGGACCGCAGCTATTTACAATATACATCAATGATTTGGATGAAAGGATTCAAAGTAACATTAGCAAATGTGCAGATGACACAAAGCTGGGTGGCAGTGTGAACTGTGAGGAGGATGCTATGAGAATGCAGGGTGACTTGGACAGGTTGGGGGAGTGGGCAGATGCATGGCAGATGAAGTTTAATGCAGATAAATGTGAGGTTATCCACTTTGGTAGCAAAAACAGGAAGGCAGATTACTATCTAAATGGCATCAAGTTGGGAAAAGGGGAAGTACAACGGGATCTGGGGGTCCTTGTTCATCATTCTATGAAAGTAAGCATGCAGGTACAGCAGGCAGTGAAGAAAACTAATGGCATGTTGGCCTTTATAACCAGAGGAATCAAATATGGGAGCCAAGAGGTCCTTCTGCATTTGTACAGAGCCCTAGTGAGACCACACTTGGAGTATTGTGTACAGTTTTGGTCCCCTAATTTGAGGAAGGACATTCTTGCTATTGAGGGAGTGCAGCGTAGGTTTACACGGTTAATTCCCGGGATGGCGGGACTGTCAAATGCTGAGAGAATGGAGCAGCTGGGCTTGTACACTCTGGAGTTTAGAAGCATGAGAGGGGATCTCATTGAAACATATAAGATTATTAAGGGCTTGGACATACTAGAGGCAGGAAACATGTTCGTGATGTTGGGGGAGTCCAGAACCACGGTTTAAGAATAAGGAGTAAGCCATTTGGAACGGAGACGAGGAAACACTTTTTTTCACAGAGAGTGGTGAGTCTGTGGAATTCTCTGCGTCAGAGGGCGGTGGAGGCCGGTTCTCTGGATGCTTCCAAGAGAGAGCAAGATAGGGCTCTTAAAGATAGCGGAGTCAGGGGATATGGAGAGAAGGCAGGAATGGGGTACTGATTGGGGATGATCATCCATGATCACATTGAATGGCGGTGCTGGCTCGAAGGGCCGAATGGCCTACTCCTGCACCTATTGTCTATTGTCTATTGATCATTGACCTCTTTGCTCCTATACTCAACTCCTCGTGTTATGAATCATGTATTGTCTTTCCGCTGGCTGGTTAGAGCGTGACAAAAGCTTTTCACTGTACCTCGGTACACGTGACAATAAACTAAACATTTAAGGAAGAACAGCAGATGCTGGAAAAATCAAATGTGGAGAAATCATAGATGCTGCCTCACCTGCTGAGTTTCTCCAGCATTTTTGTCTACCATAAACTAAACTAAAATATCTCTAGAACCCTTGACTGTGACTTTGAGTCAAACCGCACGGAAACAGGCCCTTCGGCCCAGCTCGATGCTGACCACATTGCCCCACCCACTTGTATTTGGCTCATATCTCTCTAGACCTTGGACGGACACAAAATGGTGGAGTAACTCGGTGGGTCAGGCGGCATCTCGCGAATAAGCCGTTTAGAACGGCGGCGACCCGACGTCAGAGCCTCGCAGGCTCGCCCGCGGGCCCGGTGGTCGACATCGGCGGCAGGCATCTCGCAGACTCGCCAGGTTGGTGACCTGTTTTTCCGGAGCTCCCGCAAAAACAGCTCAGTCCGCTGGACTGGAGGGCGGCAGCTTCGACCGCCCCGGGAGTTTGGACCGGCCCGTTCGCGGAGCTCGGATTCAGCCGCGGGACCTGCTTACTATCACCCGGTGGGGTCACAACATCTGAAGCCTGAGGGAGAACAAAGAGGGAAGAGACAACCATATAACCATATAACAATTACAGCACGGAAACAGGCCCTCTCGGCCCTTCCAGTCCGTGCCGACCATTTGTTTTCCCCTAGTCCCATCTACCTGCACTCAGACCATACCCCTCCATTCCCTTCACGTCCATATACCTATCCACTTTACTTTTAAATGTTAAAATCGATCCTGCCTCCACCAGTTCTGTTGGAAGCTGATTCCACACAGCCACCACCCTCTGAGTAAAGAAGTTCCCCCTCACGTTACCCCGAAACTTCTGTCCCTTAATTCTCATGTCATGCCCTCTTTGAATCTTCCCTACCCTCAATGGGAAAAGCTTATCCACGTCAACTCTGTCTATCCCTTTCATCATTTTAAAGACCTCAATCAAGTCCCCCCTTAACCTTCTGTGCTCCAAAGAATAAAGACCTAACTTGTTCAACCTTTCTCTGTAACATAGTTGCTGGAACCCTGGCAACATTCTAGTAAATCTCCTCTGTACTCTCTCTATTTTGTTGACATCCTTCCTATAACTAGGCGACCAAAATTGTACACCATACTCCAGAATTGGTCTTACCAATGCCTTGTACAATTTTAACATTACTTCCCTACTCCTATATTCAATGCTCTGATTTATAAAGGCCAGCACACCAAAGGCTTTCTTTACCACCCTATCTACATGCGATTCCACCTTCAGGGAACTATGCAGTTATTCCTAGATCCCTCTGTTCCACAGCATTCCTCAATTCCCTACCATTTACCATGTACGTCCTATTTTGATTTGTCCTGCCAAGATGTAGCACTTCACACTTAACAGCATTAAACTCCATCTGCCATCTTTCAGCCCACTTTTCCAAATGGCCCAAATCTCTCTGTAGACTTTGAAAATCTACTTCATTATCCACAACACCACCTTTCTTAGTATCATCTGCATACTTACTTATCCAATTTTCCACCCCATCATCCAGATTATTGATGTAAAACAAGGACTTTAAGACTCTTGCCTTCCATCACAGTGAGGAGGTGCCTGGTGGACTCGCTGTGGTGGATGTTAAATCTGTGTTAAGTGTGTGTTTTGTTATTTTATTCTATGTTATGACAGCAAGGCACGAAGTTTTGTTCAGACTGAAAAGTCTGAATGACAATAAAGGATGCTTGATACTTGATAAACTAACGTGAGCGTTTGCTCTGTGCTTCCTACAGCCGGTGTCGCCGCATTGCGAGCCGTGTGTGGACGGTGTGCGGGAATGCGAGGACGTGGATGCAAACGTGAACTGCGACGCTGTCGCCTCGCCTCAGCACGTTGCTCAGGAGAGCAAGTTACTGAGCAACGTGCCCGGCCTGAGGGCGACTGCCAAAGACAGCAAAGTGAAGCCAGAGCGCGAGGCGGGGAGCGTGGTGGCCTCCGACAGATCGCTGTCTCAGTCTGAGGTGAGGAGCTGCCTGCCCACCCCGTTGCCACGGCACCCGGCCCCCTTCTCCCGACACATTCACCTCATTCCCACCCTCTCTCGGTGAGTTTCAGTGGGGAACTCGCTCCTCCTTCTAAACCAGGGGTCGCCAACCTATGGCCCATGGGCCGCATCTGGCCCGCAACCCGAAATCATCCGGCCCAATTTTTATCAATTAGTGCTCGCGACCTGGGCGCTACAGCCAGTCCGGGGCACGCAGGTGACCTGTGAACTGCAGAAAACTAGTTGAACAACACATGAAAACTATGTATTATTAATAGTTTATGTATTATTACTCATTACTAATTTAGTGTGTATTATTATTTACCTCCATTTATTAACTATGGCGATAGATGTGGGCTGCCGTCCGCTCACAAACATGCGTCCTGGCCACTATGCAGAATAAGGTTGCCCACCCCTGTTCTAAACCATTGGGGTGGCACGGTAGTCGCTGCCTCACAGCGACAGACACCCAGGTTCCATCCCGGCTACGGGCGCTGTCTGTAGAGAGTTTGTACGTTCTCCCCGTGACCTGCGTGGGTATTCTCCGAGATCTTCGGTTATCCTCCCACACTCCAAAGAGGTGCGGGTTTGTAGGTTAATTGGCTTGGTATAAATGTAAATTAGTCCTGAGTGTGTGTGGGATTGTGTTAGTGTGCGGGGGTCACTGGTCGGCGCGGACGCGGTGGGCCGAAGGGCCTGTTTACGCGCTGTATCTCTAAAGTAAATAACAGGCCCAATGCCTTACGGTCTGGTTCAATGATCTGAGGAAAGATGTACAGGCTCTGGAGAGGAGGTTTACAAGAATGATCCCAGAAATGAGAGATAGATGAGCCATGATTGAATGGAGCAATAGACTTGATGGGCCGAATGGCCTAATTCTGCACCTATGACATGAACGGATTGCTGTCTTCACATTGGACATGGAAATGACAATAGACAATAGGTGCAGGAGGAGGCCATTTGGCCCTTGGAACCAGCACCGCCATTCAATGTGATCATGGCTGATCATCCCCAATCAGTACCCCGTTCCTGCCTTCTCCCCATATTCCCTGACTCCGCTATCTTTAAGAGCCCTATCTAGCTTTCTCTTGAAAGTATCCAGAGAACCGGCCTCCACCGCCCTCTGAGGCGGAGAATTCCACAGACTCACCACTCTCTGTGTAAAAAAGTGTTTCCTCGTCTCCGTTCTAAATGGCTTGCCCCTTATTCTTAAACTATGGCCGCTGGTTCTGGACTCTCCCATAATTGGGAACATGTCCAAACTCTAGCATGTCCAAAACCCTTAATAATCTTATATGTTTCAATAAGATCCTCTCTCATCCTTCTAAACTCCAGAGTATACAAGCCCAGCCACTCCATTCTCTCAGCCTAAGACAGTCCTGCCATCCTGGGAATTAACCTTGTAAACCTACGCTGCACTCCCTCAATAGCAAGAATGTCCTTCCTCAAATTAGGGGACCCAAACTGCACACAATACATAGAAACATAGAAACATAGAAATTAGGTGCAGGAGTAGGCCATTCAGCCCTTCGAGCCTGCACCGCCATTCAATATGATCATGGCTGATCATCCAACTCAGTATCCCGTACCTGCCTTCTCTCCATACCCTCTGATCCCCTTAGCCACAAGGGCCACATCCAACTCACTCTTAAATATAGCCAATGAACTGGCCTCAACTACCCTCTGTGGCAGAGAGTTCCAGAGACTCACCACTCTCTGTGTGAAAAAAGTCTTTCTCATCTCGGTCTTAAAGGATTTCCCCCTTATCCTTAAGCTGTGACCCCTTGTCCTGGACTTCCCCAACATCGGGAACAATCTTCCTGCATCTAGCCTGTCCAACCCCTTAAGAATTTTGTAAGTTTCTATAAGATCCCCTCTTAATCTCCTAAATTCCAGAGAGTATAAACCGAGTCTATCCAGTCTTTCTTCATAAGACAGTCCTGACATCCCAGGAATCAGTCTGGTGAACCTTCTCTGCACTCCCTCTATGGCAATAATGTCCTTCCTCAGATTTGGAGACCAAAACTGCACGCAATACTCCAGGTGTGGTCTCACCAAGACCCTGTACAACTGAAGTAGAACCTCCCTGCTCCTGTACTCAAATCCTTTTGCTATGAAAGCTAACATACCATTCGCTTTTTTCACTGCCTGCTGCACCTGCATGCCTACTTTCAATGACTGGTGTACCATGACACCCAGGTCTCGCTGCATCTCCCCTTTTCCTAATCGGCCACCATTTAAATAATAGTCTGCTTTCCTGTTTTTGCCACCAAAGTGGATAACCTCACATTTATCCACATTATACTGCATCTGCCAAACATTTGCCCACTCACCCAGCCTATCCAAGTCACCTTGCAGTCTCCTAGCATCCTCCTCACAGCGAACACTGCCCCCCAGCTTAGTGTCATCCGCAAACTTGGAGATATTGCCTTCAATTCCCTCATCCAGATCATTAATATATATTGTAAATAGCTGGGGTCCCAGCACTGAGCCCTGCGGTACCCCACTAGTTACTGCCTGCCATTGTGAAAAGGACCCGTTTACTCCTACTCTTTGCTTCCTGTTTGCCAGCCAGTTCTCTATCCACATCAATACTGAACCCCTAATACCGTATGCTTTAAGTTTGCATATTAATCTCTTATGTGGGACCTTGTCGAAAGCCTTCTGGAAGTCCAGATATACCACATCCACTGGTTCTCCCTTATCCACGCTACTAGTTACATCCTCGAAAAATTCCACAAGATTCGTCAGACATGATTTACCTTTTGTAAATCCATGCTGACTTTGTCCAATGATTTCACCACTTTCCAAATGTGCTGCTATCCCATCTTTAATAACTGACTCTAGCAGTTTCCCCACTACCGATGTTAGACTAACTGGTCTGTAATTCCCCGTTTTCTCTCTCCCTCCCTTCTTAAAAAGAGGGGTTACATTTGCTACCCGCCAATCCTCAGGAACTACTCCAGAATCTAAAGAGTTTTGAAAGATTATCACTAATGCATCCACTATTTCCTGAGCTACTTCCTTAAGTACTCTGGGATGCAGCCTATCTGGCCCTGGGGATTTATCGGCCAGGTGTGGTCTCAGTAAGGCCCTATACAACTGCAGAAGGACCTCTTAGCTCCTATACTCAACTACTCTTGTTATGAAGGCCAACATGCCATTAGCTTTCTTCGCTGCCTGCTGTACCTGCATGCTTACTTTCATAGACTGATGTACAAGGACCCCCAGATCCCGTTGTACTTCCCCTTTTCCCAACTTGACACCATTTAGATAGTAATCTGCCTTCCTGTTTTTGCTACCAAAGTGGATAACCTCACATTTATCCACATTAAACTGCATCTGCCATGCATCTGCCCACTCCCCCAACCTGTCCAAGTCGCCCTGCGTCTCATAGCATCCTCCTCACAGTTCACACTGCCACCCAGCTTTGTGTCATCTGCAAGTTTGCTAATGTTACATGGTTGAAGGTTGCTTTGCACAACCGCGTGTGTTGTGGTGAGGGAGAGTGCTGGGGTCCACACTTCACTCTGACTCTTCCCCCCCCCCCACACACAAGCACAGGATGAATGGGACATGTCCAGTTCCTTTGTGTCAAAGGCTGCCAACCAGATCAAACGGAAATTGAACATCAAACCCAAAGCTGAGAGGAAGGAGATTGAGAAAAAGAAAGCTGAGAAGAAACTGGAGGTAAGGAGTATCTTCAGCCTGGCTGGCCTTGGCCCTCATGCATCAATGGTGTCCTTATTGTAGGTATGTTACAAAACTTACCTTCAGCGGTGCTGCAGTTCTGTCACTGCCCGTGTGCGCGACTTTGGCGCCTTTGAGAGGGGGGGCGGGGTTAAAATGCGGTTTTCTACCGCCTGTCCTGGATATATTTTCTCGGGGAGCTAGCAGATGCTGAAGAATTGTTCCCACGGCCGTTCTGTGAATTTTTTTTAATCGCTGGACAATTTCACCGCTGGAATAATATAAAAACCCATTTCTAATGCCGTCAGCGCCTACAGCGGGACGGATTTCACAAGTAAAGGAAAGCCGTTTATTTTACATATAAATGTGCTTCTTAGGATTACCTTAACCCACATTTTATGTTGCGAAAAGGTGATTTATTCCCCATACGATCCGGCAGTATTTTTCCTGCCGATATGGGGTTTAAATTCACCGCAACCGCAATGTTCCAAACGATCGCGTTCCACAAAATCCCACTTGCAAGATGATTTAAATGGCCATTAATTTACGGGAATTAAACACTAAATTCCTTCCATTTGGCCTATAAATTCATGACAATGAGATTTAATAATCATGTTGTATTGTGAATTCTTGTGTGATTGTTATTTGGACACAGGCTATTTAAAAATGTTCATCTTTTCTTAAGAAATGGATAAATGTTTAGATCTAGTAATTGAATTTTGTAATTAGCTACAATTAGGTAACTGATTAATTATATGCTTTAATTTCAGGTCATCCAAGTAAGATTGTTTCATATTTGTTTCAGAATGCTTCGATCTATAATAACTGAAAATCTTACAGTTCTCTTACTTTTTAAGAAAGTTATGGGCTTTTGACTGTCCTCGATCACAGCTTTTGTGTTAAGTCAATGGAAAAGCAATAGGGAACAAGATGCTAATTTCCGAGTATGAAAATGGCCATAACCTTTTAAATATTGAAGGTTATGAAAGTGAATTAGGTGTCAAATTAAACTTCTTGTTATGCTTTATCTGATGGGATAAATTGCAGACTTGATTTTTAAAATCTCACAATTTTGTAACATTGCTAAGTATTGTCACGTCCACCAGGGTACAGGCAAATACACTGTCTGCATGCAAAGGTAGACAGAAATGCTGGAGAAACTCAGCGGGTCAGGCAGCATCTATGGAGCGAAGGATTAGGTGACGTTTCGGGTCGAAACCCTTCTTCAGACTGATGTGGGGGTTGGGGTGGGGTGGGGGGGGAGGCTGGAAGAGGAAAGGAAGAGGCGGAGGCAGTGGGCTGTGGGAGAGCTGGGAATGGGATGGCGGGAGAGAGCTCAGCAAGTCTACCCGCTGCTCCATTTCTTCAAGGGGAAAGAATCCAGAAATGAGAGGCTTCAAAGAAAGGGACTCGAGAGAGCTGGTGCACAGCTCACAAAAAGGTTAGTCTGCAAGTTGAATCGTCAGGGTGAAACCTCTTGCTGGGTCCTGACCCCAGACCACAAGGCAAATTCAATGCCAGCATGTAGATCAACAGCACTGGAATACAAAGGCAGAGATGTGATGCTGGGGCTCTATAAGGGGCTGGTCAGGCCGCATTTGGAGTACTGTGAGCAAATTTGGGCCCCATCTCTGAGGATGGATGTGCTGACTGTGGAGAGGGTCCAGAGGAGGTTTACAAGAATGATCCCAGGAATCAACTAACGGGGCTAATGGAATCCAGGGGATATGGAGAGAAGGCAGGAACGGGGTACTGATTGTGGATGATCAGCCACGATCACATTGAATGGCGGTGCTGGCTAGAAGGGGCCGAATGGCCTACCCCTGCACCTATTGTCTATGTTTCTATGAATGAGTGGGTTAAGCTGTGATGAGCGTTTGTCGGCACTGGGCCTGTGCTCGCTGAGGTTTGGAAGGTTGAGGAGGGGGATCCTCATTGAATCGTACAGAATAGTGAAAGGCTTGGATAGAGTGGATGTGGAAAGGATGTTTCCACTAGTGGGAGAGTCTAGGACCAGTGGTCACAGCCTCAGAATTAGACAGCACTCTTTTAGACAATAGAGAATAGGTGCAGGAGTAGGCCATTCGGCCCTTCGAGGCAGTACCGCCATTCAATGTGATCATGGCTGATCATCCACAATCAGTACCCCGTTCCTGCCTTCTCCCCATATCCCCTGAATCCACTATCTTTAAGAGCCCTATCTAGCTCTCTCTTGAAAGTATACATAGAACCGGCCTCCACCGCCCTCTGAGGCACAGAATTCCACAGACTCAAAACTCTCTGAGAGAAAAAGTGTTTCCTCATCTCTGTTCTAAATGGCTTACCCCTTATTCTTAAACTGTGGCCCCTGGTGCTGGACTCCCCCAACATCGGGAACATGTTTCCTGCCTCTAGCGTGTCCAAACGCTTAATAATGTTAGAAAGGAGGCGAGGAGGAATTTCTTTAGCCAGAGGGTGGTGAATCTGTGGAACTCATTGCCACAGAAGGCTGTGGAAGCCACGTCAGTGGGTATTTTTATGGTAGAGATAAACAAATTCTTTATTAGAATGGGTGTCGAGGGTTATGGGGAGAAGGCAGGAAAACAGGATTAGGAGGCAGAGATCAGCCGTGATTGAATGGGGGAAGCAACTCGATGGGCCGAATGGCGTAATTCTACTCCTATCACTTGTGAACTTGCGTAAGCACAGTCGCCCCTGGTCAGTGTAGTATGTACAGACCAACCCACCGAGTCCATATGCTGGAGGAGCCACTATGGCTCTAGTGCTGGAGTAACTCAGCGGGTCAGGCAGCATCTGTGGAGAACATGGATAGGTGAAGTTTCACAGAGTGTTGGGGTAACTCAGCGGGTCAGGCAGCATCTGTGGAGAACATGGGTAGGTGACGTTTCAGAGTGCTGGAGTAACTCAGCGGGTCAGGCAACATCTGTGGAGAACATGGATAGGTGACGTTTCACAGAGTGCTGGAGTAACTCAGCGGGTCAGGCAGCATCTGTGGAGAACATGGATAGGTGACGTTTCACAGAGTGCTGGAGTAACTCAGAGCGGGTCAGGCAACATCTGTGGAGAACATGGATAGGTGACGTTTCACAGAGTGCTGGAGTAACTCAGCGGGTCAGCCAGCAACTTTTCAGGTCATCTATCCATGTTCACCAGAGATGCTGCCTGACCCACTGAATTACTCCAGCACTCTGTGAAATGTCACCTATCCATGTTCTCCACAGATGCCGCCTGACCCGCTGAGTTACTCCAGCACTCTGTGAAACGTCACCTATCCATGTCTTGGACTTTGTCTTGTTTATCGTGAGAGAGGTTTTCCAAAGGTATTGGTTTCTTCTTGTCTACCAAGATCCAGTGAAAAAGCTGTGTGCCGTTCAGTCTGATCATACTGTAGATGAGTACACCCATGCTGACGGCTGTGGAGGCCAAGTCAGTGGATATTTTTAAGGCAGAGATAGATAGATAGATTCTTGATTAGTACGGGTGTCGGGGGTTACGGGGAGAAGGCAGGAGAATGGGGTTCGGAGGGTGAGATAGATCAGCCATGATTGAATGGTGGAGTAGACTTGATGGGCCGAATGGTCTAAATCTGCTCCAGTGACATCGCTTGCCCCAGTCCCAGCTTCCTGTACTTTCAATGCCTTTAGCTCTGGACACATAAATGGGTAGGAAAAAGATGGGCCAAATCGCCTAATTCTTTCTGCTCCTATGAGAGTTGTTGGTGACCTGCCAAACTTCGTAAGCCTTCGAAGGAATTTCTTGGCCATTGCTTTGACATAGGTGGTCCCGGGGAAGGAGCTGGTGATATAGGAGGCGCTGCCGGGCTGTGGTGTGGGCAGTGTGTTTTGGTAAATGGGGAGACGGTGTGTTCATTACCGTTGTATTTCCTTTTGCCAGCATCCTGTGGACTCAACGGCATTGAATAAGAAGATCCTGGAATTGGCAGGTAAGCAGGAATATGTTTTGCAATCTGGTAGTGCAGATAAGTTTAGGTTTCATTATTGCCACCTGTACCGAGGTACAGTGAACAGCTTTGTTTCTCACGCTGTCCAAACAGATCAGATAATACTCGACATAAATACAATCAGGTCAAACTCCAGTCCAATAGGCAGAGCAAAGGGGAAGATACCGAGTGCAGAATATAGTTCTCAGCATTGTGGAGCGTCAGTTCCACAGACAGAGTCCAATGTCCGCAATGGGGTAGCGGTGAATCGGACAGTACCCTAGCTTACGGAAGGGCCGTTCAGAGCTGTTCCTGAGTCTGGTGGTGCTGCCCGATAGCCGGACGGGAGAGGGGAACGGGGTGGGAATCTGTTCCGTGTGTGTGTGACGGACTGGTCTGGGGGTGGTGCGCACTTCCTCAAGGCCCCCATGCCTGCACCGTTCTGACCTGCTGGGCGGGTAACACAGCCTCACTATTAACAGCACTCTACACAGGCAAAGTGCTCTAACGGCCTCGTTGTAGGGTGGTGGGAGAAGGGAGAAGAATCATCAGGTATTCAGTGGAACGGGGAGGAAAAGCAGGAGATACATGCAATTATGCTGGGTCAAGCTTGGATCACCCGTTTAGTTAGACAATAGGTGCTGGAGAAGGCCATTCGGCCCTTCGAGCCAGCGCCGCCATTCAATGTGATTATGGCTGATCATCCCCAATCAGTACCCCGTTCCTGCCTTCTCCCCATATCCCCTGACTCCGCTATCTTTAAGAGCCCTATCTAGCTCTCTCTTGAAAGCATCCAGAAAACCCGCCTCCACCGCCCTCTGAGGCAGAGAATTCCACAGACTCACAACTCTCTGGGTGAGAACGTGTTTCCTCATCTCCGTTCCAAATGGCTTACCCCTTATTCTTAAAACGATGGCCCCTGTTTTGGACTCCCCCAACATCGGGAACATGTTTCCTGCCTCTAGCGTGTCCAAACCCTTAACAATCTATATGTTTCAATAAGATCACCTCTCATCCTTCTAAACTCCAGAGTGTACAAGCCCAGCCGCTCCATTCTCTCAGCATATGACAGTCCCGCCATCCCGGGAATTAACCTTGTAAACCTACGCTGCACTCCCTCAATAGCAAGAATGTCCTTCCTCAAATTAGGGGACCAAAACTGCACACAATACTCCAGGTGTGGTCTCACTGGGGCCCTGTACAACTGCAGAAGGACCTGTTTGCTCCTATACTCCTCTTATTATGAAGGCCAACATGCCATTAGTCTAGTCTAGAGATACAGCGGGGAAACGGGCCCTTCGGCCCACCGAGTCCGTTCCGACTAGCGATTCCCGCTCACTAACACTATCCACACACACTAGGGACAATTTTACACATGCACTAAGAGAATTATCCTACAAACCGGCACGACTTTGTAGTGTGGGAGGAAACCGAAGGTCTCGGAGTAAACCCACGCAGGTCAAGGGGAGAACGTGCAAACTCCGTACAGACCGCGCCCGTAGTCAGGATCAAACCCGGGTCTCCGGCGCTGTGAGGCAGCAACTCTGCCGCTGCGCCACCGTTACAAGGGTTGTCAGTGTATGAGGTGAAGTGACTGTGCAGCAGACCTGCGGAGAGACTTGTGCGACGAGTGAATCGGGCAGAAAGAGACCGAGATAACTGAGATCCTGTAGACCTGCGGCCCAGGGTGAACCTAGAGCAATGGGACCAAAAACCAGAGGGTTTAGGTGGGAGGGGAAAAGAGTGGGCAAACGTTTCCATACTGAGGGTGGGTGTAGGGCCCATCTTGTCAGAGGAGGTACTTGAGGCTGGGACTATTTTGGCATTTAAAAGACATTTGGACAGGGACGTGGATATGAAAGGTTTAGAGGAATATGGGCCAAATGTGGGTAAATGGGACGAGCGTAGAATGGGCATCTTGGTGGGCATGGACAGGTTGGGCCGAAGGGCCTGGTTCCGTGCTGTGTGACTGTGCCTGAAGTACGAGAACTGCAAGAGAACTAGGGGGAGAGTGAGAGGGGGGGGTGGGGTGGGGAGAGTGAGGGAGGGGTGGGGGGGGGGGAGAGTGAGGGGGGGGTGGGGTGGGGTGAGTGAGGGGGGAGGTGGGGTGAGAGTGAGGGGGGGGTGGAGTGGGGAGAGTGAGGGGGGGGGTGGGGTGGGGAAGATGAGGGGGAGAGAAAGTGGAGGGGGCTGAGAGTGAGTGAGGGTGGGGGGGGGGGGGACGAGTGTGAGGGCGATGTGAAGGATGTTTCCACTAGTGGGAGAGTCTCGGCCTAGAGGGCACAGCCTCAGAATTAAAGGACGTTCCTTTAGGAAGGAGATGAGGAGGAATTTATTTCGCCAGAGGGCGGTGAATCTGTGGAATTCTTTGCCACAGACGGCAGTGGAGGCCAAGTCAGTGGGTATTTTTATGGCAGAGTTTGACAGGTTCTCAGTTAGTGCGGGTGTCAGGGGTTACGGGGAGAAGGCAGGAGAATGGGGTTGGAGAGATAGATCGGCCATGATTGAATAGCGGAGCAGATGTCTTGGGCCAAATGGCCTAATTCTGCTCCTATCGCTTATGGGCTTGCGTATTATCTTTCCGCTGCCGTTAATTGAGTTTAGTGATACAGCGCGGAAACAGGCCTTTCAGCCCCGTGAGTCTCCTCTGACCAGCGATCCCCCCCACACTAACAACACCCTACACACAATCTGGCGACAATTTACATTTATACCAAGCTAATTAACCTACAAACCCGCACGTCTCTGGAGTGTGGGATGAAGCCGGAGGTTCCCGGGGAAAACCCACGCAGGTCACGGGGAGAACGTGCAAACTGCGTGCAGTCAGGATGGAGCCCAGGACTCTGGCGCTGCGAGGCAGCGACTCTAACTCTACTGCTGCGCAGCCGAGCTGCCCCAGACAGCACGCAGCAGAAGCTTTCCACTGTACCTCGGTCCAGGGGACATTAAACTACACTCAACTCATTGTCTCCCTCAGTACAGGGTAACAGTATGGCGAACACAGGGCGCTATGAGGATGCAGTGGCTCTCTTCACAGAAGCAATTAAATACGATCCCACGGAATACAGGTGAGCGTTTGTACCCAGTGTGGCTGCTCAGTGATTGTGTGGGTGGGTGGGTGGGCGGGCTCTGGGACTGGGACTCTGGCCGTCACCGTAAAGAGTTTAGAGGCAGACTGACGTGATGAAGAGCAGACACAAAATGACAATAGACAATAGGTGCAGGAGGTAGGGCCATTCGGCCCTTAGAGCCCAGCACCGCCATTCGATGTGATCATGGCTGATCATCCCCAATCAGTACCCCGTTCCTGCCTTCTCCCCATATCCCCTGACTCCGCTATCTTTTAAGAGCCCTATCGAGCTCTCTCTTGAAAATATCCAGAGATCCATCCTCCACCGCCCTCTGAGGCGGAGAATTCCACAGACTCACATCTCTCTGTGAAAAAGTGTTTCCTTGTCTCCGTTCTAAATGGCTTGCGCCTTATTCTTAAACTGTGGCCCCTGGTTCTGGACTCCCCCAACATCGGGAACATGTTTCCTGCCTCTAGCGTGTCCAAACACTTGATAATCTTATATGTTTCAATAAGATCTCCTCTCATCCTTCTAAACTCCAGAGTGTACAAGCCAATTTATTGTAACTGACAGGAGCCCCCTAGCGCCGGGGCCTCCCGCCAGCTCTAGGACCCCCGGCCAATACTTCCTACTTTATTTCCTGGGGAGAGTGAATATCATGCCTGATAAGGGAGGCAGTGGGCTGCAGCCTCACACTCTCCCAGCACACGAGGAACACGGACTCTTCCAGTCCGCTACAGCGGGCAGCGCTGGCAGTCTGGACCGCGAGAGACACGGGTTTTGCACGGGACTTGGCGCAGTTGCCGTATGGGAGGGTCAGAGCCTTCACCCAAAGCCTATGACCCATCAACAGGGTACTGGGAAACATCGGCTCAGGAACACAATGGCCAGGCAATGCTTCACTCAGCTCTGCAGGTCGGGATCCTTATAGCACAGAGCTTCAAGGTGAAGGGGATAAATCTGAATCTGAGGGGTAACTTTTTCACATAAAAGGCATTGGGTGATCATACTTTATTAGCCAAGTAAGTTCTGCTACATACCAGGAATTTTGATTTGCCACACAGTCCATACCATAAATAAACACAAACAAAAGAAAAAAACCACACATTGTCCACGCACAGTGACCTCTCCACATTTCCTCACTGTGATGGAAGGGCGAAAAAAAGTTCAATCTCTCTCCTTCTTTGTTCTTCTCTCCATTCCGCTGGTCCCGGCGGTGAAGGCCGCCGCCTCGAGCCCTCCGTTGACGGACGATCTTATGGCTCCCGAAGCCGCCAGTGATCGGGGCCCTCACGCGACGGGGCGATCAGCTCTCCCTCATCAGGAGATCTCTCAGGCAGAGCCCCGCCCCCCCCCCCCCAGGAACTCAG